>JAVUNC010000004.1:33719166-34930000 GCA_032173965.1 Sitta carolinensis
CCAGAATTTCAGAAACAAGACTCAAGCCCTACCTGAGCTCTGCTCCCCTCTTATTCCTGTTCCAACATTTTAACAATCAATTTAGATGCAACAGCTAAGCAAAGATTTGAGCAGAATTTAAACATTAATGATTAGAAGCCTTCTTCATTTTCACAGCTGAAATACTGGTTCAGTTCTCTTTCTGCCAGTTCCTGGGAGGCCTCCAGAAGTGTGCCACATTATTCTTACTTAGCTTGCTTTCTCAGAATGCTAAACTGGCCTGTATTTCCAACTAATGCATAGTTTAACAGACCTTCTCTGGGTGTCTCCAAAGAGAGAAGGAAGGTAGGCACTCACAGACACACACAGAAACAGGAGAAATCTACAGTGAGACATAATTAACTATTGAACAGCTGTTGATGGAACCATGTGTTGGAAGATCTAAGACTGCTTTTCATGAGTAAGAAATGTTACTGCTGCACTTCCAGGGACTGCTGCTGCTCTTGGGGGGAGGGGGTCTGGGTTCCCAGATACCCAGTTTGGGGCCCTTAGCTCTAAAAATGCAAGTCTTAGTTTGATACTGTGCTCTGTAATTAATTACAAATCTCACTAAGGTGAAAAATAGGCTTTGTTACGTCATATCATTTTGAAGGGAATGTGCAGTGTGACAGGCAGTGACCTCTTAAAGTGAACAAAATCACCCTTCCTCTGAAACTTTAACACTGCAGGCATACAGACAGAGCTAGAATCTGTATTTTCTTATCTGCTTTTGCTGGGGACAGTTCTCCACCCACACATATTCACAATGTATTATATGAATTTGCTCAGTATTCTCCCAACTCAGAAGTTCCAATGTCTTTTTGAGGTCAGCAAATATTCTTGGAAAGGATGTCATTACCCAATCTGACAAGTTTATGCAGCAAGCATGGACTGGGTACACTTTAATGCAAAAATTGTTAATTGAACTTTAGTACAATTTTAGTTTGAATTCATCATTAGAAAAAAAGTCACTGTCATTTTAAATCAGCTTCATACTGTAGTTATAGGTTTCTAATATATCTTTAATTACAGTGATTACAAGCCTTTATAAATTATCAGCTAAGTCTTTGCCTTCGTCTCCCTCTGCTTTAATTTATTGTTCCTAAAAAGAAGATAATTATAATATGCAGACAGCTGCTCATTAAACACACTCAAGAAAAAGGATTTGTTTCTGAAGCTAGCTTTCAGTTGTTTCTCCCTTTATATTTCTTTACACAAACACATTTCATGTGCTTTCTCTTTTGGCCAACATACAGACCAGTCTTACAGACTCCCTAACAAGTTTCTGAGTTTAGAAGGACTTTCAGTGGATGCCAGGAACAGGCTCATGAGGACCCAGGTGGCCACCCATGCCCTGGCCTCTGTCTGTACAACTGAGCCAAGGTCTGCCAAGGATGGCAGGGGCAGTGTGTCCCTGCCCCAGAACACCTGAGAGCCTTGCACTCATCCAGTCAAATGGAAGGGTCCCTGCACCTGCAAGGAAGGAAATGTGAGCAAGAATCAAATGATACAGCAACATGTCAGAGAGAGTAAGAAGATGCTTGTCTTTGGCTTTGGGGGTTTTTGTCAGTCTTCTGGCCTGTTCTGCTGAAATATAACATCCAGTAATAACATACACTTATATAGATGTGTGTGTGTGTGTGTGTGTGTGTGTGTGTGTGTGTGTGTGTGTGTGTGTGTGTGTGAAGACAGACATAGACCCGAGCCTTAAGTGGGCCATGGACCAACACTTGATGGGACAGCACAGCTGGAATAATCACAGAGGGGCAGCAGAATACCAGCATGGTATTATACCAATATATTACACCAATTATACCAATACCAGAGGGACTGGTGGCCAATGCTGGCCCATGGTTATAATGGCCCTCAGGACTGGTGAAAAGGGCCCTGTCACATGGATGTCTGACACCTGTAGCATCTGAGCTGGCACCATCATGGGCTGGAGGCAAGCCAGTGCCCAAAGCTCAGCACTGGGACAGCTGGAAGGAGCATCACAAAGTCGTGGAACAGATAAGAGGGGCAGGTCTCAGGTAATGGAGGTGACTGAGTATGTGAAAAGCTGTTTCTCTCAGAGACTGCTCTGCTAAATTAGGCTCTGCTTTGCAACATCATGTCATCTGTTGCTCCTTTTCCTCCCATTAGCATTAGGTAAATCAAGTCATAATGAATTGTAAACTTGGAATATTCATTAGAAAAAGACTCAGGAATATTTTATCTTTGTCCTAGTAACAATCCTAACAGAAAAAGCTACTGGAAAATTCTTACTACAATTTTGAACTTATATCAGCACAAAGGAACCAAGAGAAAGCTGAAATTGCTGTAGATAAAATCTTATTTAGAAAAGCAGGGCCATGGTACAAGGAACAGAGCCATCAGTCTCCTTCAGGGTAACAGGCAATGCTTCTCATGAAGCTTTGTTGACACAGAGGACTGCTGTGAGTGAACTAAGGAGAGTGGTAATGAATCAAGCTTAATGTAGCATTCTAAATTTCAGTGCTCTGTAAGAACTAGAGGTAGGTAACAGACAGCAGGACTGTAACATGTGTCTGTTAGAGACAGCTTTGGCAGATAAAATAGCACTGTAAAATACTGCACTTTCAACAATGGATTAAAATCCATGTTTGCTTTTGGGCAGAACACTGTTGCTGCCTTTGGCCTACAATTGACATTGGTCAGCAAACCCATGGATGCTCAATTGAATTTATCCCTTTGTTAAGTTCATAGGAAATTGTGCAGACAACCTAGATGGCCTTTATTAGCAGAGACTTAATGATTCATCCCTGTATCAAGGAGACAAGAGGAAGGTACAAGGCATCATTTTCTCACAAACATGCAAAATAATCACGCAGAAGAAAGCTGTGCTGACTCTTTACCCTTGGTTTTTAATGCTCCCCCACACTTTTTCAAGTGGACATCTGAAACAATAGGAGTCAAGCTAGTGCTAAGGGAAATATTTAACTATTTCAAGATGGTTTTTAATCTCAGGCTCATAACTCTGAGATCAGTAGTGTTTGTCAAAGGGCTATCAGGTTACACAGCTGTACAAAGAAGACCCAGAGCAGACACAGGCAAATGGTCATATTTCCGTTGAACAACCTCCATAAACAGCAAGGGATTTATTCCAATTTTAAAGAGTCAGGAGCAGAGGCTGCAGAGGACAGCTGAAATGTGATTTTGTGTAAAGCTTCTCAGTACAAAGTTAGCCTATCCAGCTTTTCTGGAACAAATCTGCACCCACAGGATGAGTTCATATCACATCAAACCACTGTATCATTTTGAGTCCAGTATTAGGAGCTCAGAGCCAGACATACCATGCCATGATTCAAAGTCCAAGGAAGTCTCTTCACAGTACTAGAAAGGTTAACTCACTTCTGAATTCACCTGAACTCTTTATAGAGAGTGTTTTCTGTTGGCTCCAGGAGAGTTATATTAACACCAACAAAGGCTTAGTCAAAAGTTAAAGTTTCTTCTATTTTAACACTAAAAAACCCAAGCTTTCTGATGTGTACCAGTCCAGTATGAGTACTGCTGTAGCAGCAACAGCAAGGGCTTGATAGCCTGGACAGAAATGTGAGCCATAATATCCTCTACATCCTCACACTGTGACCCCAGGCTGGAAGCGCTGAACTACACAGCTCAGGCTGACATCTTGCAAGTCTCCAGTGTGGTCTTCTTCCATGCACACTGTCACATGTGGTCACTGTGCTCATGCAGGACTGGTAGCAAAAAAAGAACAGGCTGGAGTCACTCCAGCCTAGAACATGACTTTCAATATTTAATTACAGTGTTGTAGGTGAACACCATTCTTGCTCTCAGTAGCCTTTCTTATACTTCTGCTTTAGATTAGTAGTGCAAACCTTAAACCTTTTCATTGCTGGATGACGCAAGTTTGCTCAAGGGATATATTCCCTTAAACTTGTACACAGTTTGGGGAGAAATTCAGTTAGCAAAGTGCCTTAGATTCTCATGTTTCTCTATAATCCAAATTTGTTCATTTTAAGAGGAAAAACAAAGACATAAGTGTAGCATAACACCCATGCCAGTGTGATTTTCATCACCCCTGCAGATGATCCAGGCTGCTCAGCAAGCATTTTGCAGCAGTCTTCAACAGCAAACATAAGTCAGTTCTTTAGGTTTTGCCTTACTTTTCTCATTACCTTCTTGCAGGAGGCTTTTTCCTGGCTCCAGGGAGAGCAGAGATCAATAACACAAATCTAATATTAGAAACATCTGCAGGAGAGCAGAATCCACAGGTGTGCTCCTCACATGCAGCAGTGCCAGGATGTGACCCTGGACCACCCCAGACACACACCAGGGGATTGAATGCCCCAGCACCCACTCTCTGCTTGCAGTAACTGTACCCCTTGCAATTAATTGGAAGAAGGAAAGGTGGATAGTAATGTTTACATGATTACTTTCAGCCACTGGTATCTTAAGGGTAGATTAAAATTATTCTCAGAGTTGAGAATAATATTGTTGCAAGGCCTAAGGAGCTACAGCTGTTTGAAAATAAGCTGGATATTACTTTTTCTTTAGTACTGGGCTCATCTGGAAGACAGTCAGCAAGTCTGAAAATAGGAGACTGCAGTTTGCTACCCAGCCCTGAAATTGTATGGTTCTCATGGAGCGTATTTTGAGCAGCATCATTACCAGCATTCTCATCTTACAGTACTTGGCCAGGTATGCTTAGAATTTCATGGCTTCAATATCCATCCACACAGATCTTCGAGAGGAGACTTATGCTCCTGCCTACAGGCATCTCACTAGTGCCAAGATCTAGAGAACAGCCCATTAAGTAAGACCATTTGTTAATAAAATGCAAAAATTGCTAAAAATTTGCTTCTTTTAGCTCTTGTTTCCCAGCAGGAAAGACAGCATTGAGTTCTGTAATAGCTGTCTAATGCCATGGAAAAACCAGTATCCAGATGCAGCAGAGTTATTTTTTATTCTATCCAGTTTTCTATAAGACATTATCTTCAATCAACAGCCTTCTTAACATTTTTAGCAACATAATATTCTCTTCGCAGCTTGTTCAGCTCTCTTTCCAATGTTTAAATATGATTTTAAAAATAACTCTTTCAGAAACCACACAATAACATTTCAAGTCAGGTAATCAGAGTTTGACTTAAGGCAAAATGGGTAACGAAATTATATCCAGTATTGTACAGTAACCAAAAATAAATTAAGAAGAGAGTCCTTTTGTAGGCTGTGGCTCAGCACCAAATATTGCTGCTCCCAGAGGAGGCTGGAGGGGATGGAAAGCAAAACCTTTCCCTCCCTCATACACCATTTCATTCCAGAATGCCACTGTTTTTCCATAGAGACCACCTCAATACCTCCTGCAGTAGGCTACTGGGGAAGGGGTGAGGAAGAGGATTTGACCTCAAGTGCTATTCTCAAGTTAAAATGGACATATAAGTTACAGAAATAATTAGACCTGAGTTGCTTCTAAGAATAATGCCTCCAATTAGTGAAAACTTACTGACTGGAAAGAAATTTAAAAAAAAAATCCAGAAGCTAGGACTGTCAGGGAGTCTGAAAGGAAGCTGTGTAATGACAGTAGCCAGTTCAGTGGAGAAAGGAAGGCCAGCTCCTCCCTTGCCATACTCTTTTTAATTTGAAGTGAGTAATGACAGGCAAGTTCAAAGGACTAAGATGTAATTGAAACAATGTCAAGGAAGACTCTACAGCAAATATACCTACCATCCCATTATCAGTGCCCAGCATGAGACTGGAGGAGTAAAGATGAAAGAAACCAAATAATATGCTTCAACATTATATAAGACAACAGTAAAAACCTCTATGAGACTGAAACCTGCATCTCCCTTATACCCATCCAGATGCACAAGGAATGAATATTTTAATCTCAATTTACTGTATTTTTTCATCAGATACAGAGATGGTAGGGCAAATATTGCCTTCTTTTCTTAAATCAGATATCATCTAGTAGCATAGGAAGAGCCTTGAAATATAGTGAAGTGCTTTTGGTTTCCAAATCTCTATTACAGTGGCAATAAAATTACAGAAAATTGAGACAGAAGTGCCTGTATGCAAATAGATGCCTTGTAAAATTGGACGTTTTTAAAATGTATTTCTAAAATGCAGAGAAATAAACTCATGCTCGCATTATCATCACCGCTCAGGCATTTAAAGATTTGCTAGACACATTCACCACACCTGCATCCTTCTCCTTTTTTCCCCAGCACAATCTCATTAAAAGAACAGCAGGATAACCGTTCTGAAATGTTTGTGCAACAACGCACACAAACAGGTTACTTTGGATTTTCAGGCTTTTTTTCTTAGTGCAAGTATTGTCCATCTTTGCTTTCTCATCACTGTTTCTAAGAGCATGGATAAGAAGACAACATGTACAATGGATCTCCTTCAGTTTGCAAAACTAAAATTATAATCTGAGAGAGTCACAACATGAAACGAACATATGTTGGTTCTGGAGCACAGTACAGAGGGAGGCTGAGGGATTCTTCCTGTCCAGGCAATACCTTTGGAATAGGCTGCAGAATAAATCAGGGCCTTGCCCATAAGGTTGTCAGACTCGCCAAGAAGGAGAAAAAGCTTAGGAGCAAATGCTGAGGAACAAGCTGGAAGAGGATGATGCAATTGTTAGTAGCCCTTACCGGTGATTGTGCTTTACAAAGACTTTTCCCCTGCCAGGCTGGAACTGGTGGATGCTGGCCCAGTCTTGAGGTGGGTTCTTGGATCTGGATGACCCACAAAGTGCTCCACAACTTTTCGACCCTGTGTGTCTCAAAAGATGATTGCTAACTGATGCTTTATTACTGTCTTGTTGGGTTTCTGAGAGAACAGGATGGGGATGAGAGGCAGAGTAAGCTTTGTGCCTTGGAATGGCTGGCAGGTAGTTGTACCCCTAATCTTGCCAGCAGAGCCAGGCAGTGTCCTTTTAACTGGAGGCCAGGGCACGTTTCTCAAATGGTGGTCTGCCTGCTAGGATGCTTGTTTCTGGCCAGTGTACATGGGGACAGACACCTCTGCCAAATAGATGGACTTGTATGGACATGAACATGACCTCAGCCACAGAAAGGAGGCCACTTTAATTTCCTTTGTGCTGCTGTTACACCCTACGAAAGGGATTCTCCCTCTGCCAACTCCAAGTTGGGAGCCACACCTGGAACCCACAGAGGCTCTGTGAGCACCACATTCCTGACACACAGCACATTCTAATGGATCCGGAAAGCTTCACAGGGGACAGACAGCGCTTTGCTTTACAAACAGGATGCAGAGGCATGGGCAAATGGCAGTCACATAGAAGTCCCCAGTTCTCCAGATTTCTAATTTGCAGCTTTATCCAGCTCACTATCCTCAGGAAGCTGTTACTTTGAATCTGTGCTGTGTCAAAGCCACCAAGCCTTAAGGTCTTGAATCCCCAGCAAAAAAATCATCTGCAGCCCAGAGATGCCTCAAAGCTTTAAGCCATACAAACTGAGCTCATGATTCACCAGCTGGGCAACCTGCCAGTAATTGGTGTGCAGCACTTCATCTTGCTGCAAGATGATATCCCTGTCAGCTTGGGATATTACTGAATTCTTAATGATATTAAAGAATTTATGTGACCAGGGTTATAATTTTTAAAATTTTTCTTTAACTTTCAGAAAAATCACTTCTGCTACAGAGAGTTTCATCATAACTTCCACAGGAAGGGAAATGAAAATGAGGATTAGCCAGCAGGTAGTGTCTGTAGGTTGTATCTCTGGATGAGGAAGGGAGCAGGGTCATTTTAATTCCAGAAGCAATTTGGTTGCTGAAGCTTGTCTCCATTAAGTGGTTATTGCATCCTGATTATGTCCTTACATTTATTGTGTAAGTCCATAGGCAACTTCTATGCTTTCTAAATCAAATACATCTAGAACATTTTCCCTCTGTTCTCTGTCCTATAACTTAAGCTTCAGCATTGCACACCAGTTCAGGGGATCTATTTTCTGCTGACTAGATTTTTATCAGGTCACAGGTTTTTCTGCCACATCTTTTTTCAGATTTTTAAGAAAATGGTCAGATTTCTTTTTAAAGGATTCAGAAACCTTTCATGGGCATCCAAAAAAGAAGGAGTTTCTCTCTTCTAATTTTCCATGGACATCCAAAAAAGAAAGAGTTTCTCTCTTCTTTGCAGTACAAAAGCATCAAAGGTTTTTTCAGTCTTCTATAGGATGAAGATCTCAAAACAAATATAAAGTTATTTTCCTTAACAGTCTTTACAAGCTTAACGTCAATGCTTTCCATGTAACAGCTCTCACCGGAACAGATTTATATTATCCCTGTACCTCAAAAAGATATTTTGCAATTACACCAAATCTTTTTGTGAGAAACTCAGGAAGTTTTAGTGCATTGCTGAGAAGTTAACATCTGTGATTTCCTACTGAGTTCTGAGATTTAAATCAATTAGAAGTAATTGGGACTGTTTACAGAGTCCTTCCAAGTGGAACAAGCATATGTTGGAATTTGAAACTAAATATTTAAGTCCCTGCACCAAGTGACTAACCTGCAAATTGCAAAACTATTTTGTCTGAATGTGTTGGGTTTTTTAGTAACTTGTTGTTCTTAGCAGAAACTATTTCTAGTCCTTTAAACAAAGCAAAAAACATAAGGTTTGGAGGAAAAATGTTATTTTCATTTTATGTTCCCTACTTCTCCACTTGTAAATGATTATGCTGCACTAAAGTCACATGAACCTGAAAGAACATTAATTAATTAATTGTAATAAAACAGCCAAACTTGCATGGAGTAGTCTTTAAAATTTTCTCCTGCATATTAGTGTAATAAACCTACCACATCAAATTACATTCATAAGAGCTGTGTGCAGTTTTCTTGAGTATAAAAGTGATCACTGACAGTAGTAGTTAACTGTGCAGAATTGTATTTCACACTTTAAAACAAACCTGCTGAATTTTCAATATGGAGAAGGTACTAAATCACAAAGTTAACTGGGATTTTGCTGTACCGTTTCCCCAGAAGTGAATTCCCCAATTACTCCCAAGGTACTCCACCACGACGAGAGAAGGAACAACACACTCCAAGCTTTTCATCATTTGGGAGCTTCCCAACTGTCCTGGTTTGACCAGCCCACGGGAATGAGTTGACTGGGTTTGAGATTGGCATTTATTGGACCAATGGGAAAGCATTTCCTAGTTCTTCTTCCCTTTGAAAGCAGCCCGGGAAGGGCTCTTTCCTCCCGGCTGTCGGGAGAAAGCATCTGTGCCCTCTCAGCGCTGGCCGAGTGGGCGAGGGGGAGGCCATGCATGGCAGGCAGGCTCCGCTGGTTTTGGGAACATCTGCCGGCACAGAGTCTGCTCTGCTGCTGGCCCCAGCTGAACCTGCCTCTGCTGGCCTGGGCAGAGAGGGGGGAGGCCATGAGGCAGGCTGGAGCCCCCGATGGGACCGAGGGGTGCCAAAGGAATCTGGGCTGTGTCCAACTGTCCCGCTGGCTGCAGGAGCCCAGGGAGCGGCTGCCTTTGGGCCGGGCCCCTCTGAGAGCTGCCCCCCCAGCAGGGCTGTGGAATGGGACACCATGGAGTGCCCGGGCCGGCCCGGATCCTGGCACAGCCCCGGCACTGTCAGCACACGGACACGGGCTCTTGGTAACTCTTCAGTGCATCAGTGCACAGACGGGACCTGGGAAAACCCTCCAGCCTCTGCAGAGAGAGAAAACCGGAATGCACATGTGTAAAGACCACATGAGGTATCGAAGTCAGTCAAGAAAGAGTGAAAGTCCAGGTGGAAGGAGTGTGGGAAGTTGATTTTAAGCTGTAACAAGCTCTTGTGAGCTATGGTGATTGACTATAATATATTGAGGTTTTTTTTTCCTTTAAACCATAAAGAAATATGAAGGAGATAAAAGAGTTCAAATTGTAGACCCGAGCAAAGGAGTGAAATGTTGAGGGGACTGTTGATTTCATGAGAAGTTGAACAGAGAGATGAAGTGATAAAATCTCTTTGTCCCCGAAGAAGAAGTGAATCTCTGTTCCTTGGAGGTGAAGGTGGTCCCAAAGACAAAGAGAACCTTTGTTTTGAACATGTTATCTTTAAAATAAGACCCCTTACATCGATGTGGCCCAGAGACACAACTGTGAGCATGGGAGGAGTTTCATGAACACAAAAGGATCCGGGCAGTTGCTGTTCCTAAAGAATGGATTCACAAGAGAACTGTTTTCTTGTGGGGAAATTGACCGTAGCGAACGAGAGGTGCTTCCCTCCCTGAGTGAACTGAAGAAAGGCTGCTTTAGAGGGGAAAACTGACTGAGATTTCTGAGTCTTGTTTTCTTGTTTTCTTTACATTGTCAGTTCAGAGAAAAGAAGGTGTGGGGAGGGAGAAAGAGAGTTTTGAAGGTTCCATCCTCATTCTTGTTAGCTTTTCTTTCTTTTAGTGTTAATAAAGTCTTATTACTTTTAAACTTAAGCCTGCTTTGCTCTTGATTGGAAACTTTGAAATTGGTGAAATCAAACCAAAACTCCAACCTTCAAATGAGAAAGGAAAGTGGATGGATTAGGGTCTGAAAGTTTCCAATATCTTTAAGTGGATTTACTAGTGCTAGCACTTCTAGAAGGCCTAAAGTAGGTGCCAGCCTATTGCAGATGCCTCAGCACCTTCTCCCCTATGGGACAAGGAGCTCTGAGGAGTTGTGACACAGAGAAGCTAAGATGCACTAGTGATACTGAAGAGAAGTTTTACCTCTGCACTGAAGAGAATTCAAGACTGTGACTGTTGATGTAAAAATGACTATTGCATGTTAGAACCGAAGCAAAAAGGATTAGTACAGATGCTTATTTCCATACTGATATGTTGTCAGGGAAATCCATAACAAACCCGAGCATTATTGGAGAAAGCCAATTCAATGGAGAAATGCTTTTAAAAAGTTGAAAGTCGATGTGAGACACAATTATATTTTATTCAGGTCAATAGGCACTTTCACTGGAGAGGCCAATATTGAATAGCAAAAAAGAAGATGCAAAGCCATAATTACTCAGTAATGAACCAAGCCTGGAGCTGGCTTAGCAACTATAACCTGGGAACAACCTCATTAGCCATCTGCCAGTAACTTTCAAAAGCTAAATAAATGTTTGGATGAAGAAAAGTGGGAGCAGTGGAGGGGTTGGGAAGTGTTTGGGGGTAGGTAAAAGTGCACACCACACAACTTCTTTGTGGATATACACCTGAATTTTCAAAGAATGCTGTATGACCCCACTGCTCCCTTTGCAAGTCTCCTCCCCAGGGGCCAGAGGCATGGAGGCTAAGAAAGTCATTGATCCTCCATAGCACCTTTGCAAAAGTTACAGGGGTGACCACTGACAGACCATAGCAGGGCCTCATCCAGACCTTTCTCTTGCTGTTGCCACCCTAGACATTTTCACAGCCTCTTCTCACAGTCATGTTTACTCCTCTTCCAAAGGCAGGAACCTGCTAGTCGCCTTTTCCCCAAATCTTCAGCCAGGTGCCCTTCCTCAGCTGGATGTTACATGTCCTGTTTCTTCTCTCCTCCTCAGCCCTCTGTGTCCTTTGGCCATCCCACCAGCACCCTGCCTCTCCACCCAGGACTTTGCACTTCCCTGTCTTGACCCTCACGATGTTCCTCTCAGCCCATTTCTGCAGCCTGCCCAGGTCCTTGCAAATGGTGGCACCAGCTGCTGGCATATCACCCACTCCACCCAATTTTGTGTCACCTTCATCCCCCTGACCCACCTCACCTACAGGGGAAGCCAAAGCTGGGGTCCAGACTGGAGTCCCACTCCCAGCTCTGCCATGGGGAGCAGCCAGGCTCCAGCAACCCTATCTCTGCTGCTCAGGCTCTGTCCAAGCAGCACCCCCAGTGCCAGGACGGATGGGGAAGACTGTGCTCCAGAAGGCTGTGTTCCTGGCCCACCAGGGACCTGAGAGCCACTACTCATTTTGCCTTGTGTAACCTGAGTCATTTTAATCCTGCCTGCCCCACACAGCATATGGATGAAGGCTGTGTGTACAATTATCTTTCCATAACCTAATTCTGCAGAACGTGGTTCTAATCTACATCTGTGTCTCCTTTCCACCGCTTTGACATTGCAAAAAGGGACAGGCACTTAAATTCACTTCAAGAACCTCTGATCCAGACAGTATAGTAAAGCAAGTGAAAATGACTCTTACAGCATTCCAGAAGTCTGCATTTCCTTTAATTGCAGTTGTTCCTTGTTCTTTCTTCTCACACATTACTTTTGTGACTTATTTTCATCCTAGCTGATCTCATATCACTCTCCACAAGCTTTCTGCATATAAGGCAGATGATGCAAATTTAGAAATGCACCATTCCAAAACTTTTCACAGTCCAATTCTTCCACTGTTTTTCATTTCAAGCCCAAAATATCTCTAATTTGAGGAGCTGAGTCTGTGATGATTATGGTGATGACAGACCAGAACAACTGATGTATTTTTTTCATCCTGACATCTCATTCCATTCTGATTTAAGAAAGGCATTCAAATTGCCTTGAAATATATACTTTGATATTCAAGCTTCACTGTCTTTACATTAATGTAGTAATACTGAAATGGTTTACAATAATTTCTAAGTCTTTATTTTCTATTGAACAACATGGGCCTCATATCAAACAGTTTCAACTCTATTTGAGAGACAAAAGGTGACAGAACTAGTAATTACCTCATTTCTCATTAAAGATGACTTAGTACCCCAGGGACCTATATTAGAATAAATATTCTATCTCCTGTTTATTAACCTTTGTTCTTGAAAATGGTGAATGAGTGCTGATAAAACTGTTGTTACTGTGACTGCCTCGGGAGCTGCCACCCAGTCTCTAATATGATTTGGAGTCACCTTACCAATAAGAAATTGAACTTGACTATATTATGCTCCAGACTATCTTTATTTCTGACAAGTCCTTTGAACCTAAATATACAGACAATATCACCTGATGTTTCACGATCTGAGTGGAATCTACTAACTCTTGCACAGTTTGATATATGCTAAGATAGTAGATATAATATATAGCATATATAACTTATATAGCATATATATATGCATATATATAGAATATATGAGATTTATAGCATATAGGATATATATATATGCTGTAGGGAATCAAATGCAGAAATACTTGGAGTCCCTAAGTTACCTTGGATAATATTTATTTTGGAGGATAAACTGTCTTTTGTTAAGGAACACAAGCTTTCCTATTCTGTATGAGAACTGTTATCTGTCTTGTTTCCAACAGAAGCCAGAAGATGTTGCTTCAAAAGGAAGTTCCTAAAATCCTTAATTTGGCTGCTATAGTGCAGCTTATTCACTCATATACAACACACGTGTCCTGAAGCAGAGTTTATACTGCTTCAGTAACTGATTATTTAAAATCTGGCAATTTCCCTTTAATGCCAGCACTGATGAAGTATTATTATTTCAAGTGCACAACATTTAAAGAAACAGAAAAAACAATGAGGAAATAAAATAAGCGTTGGTTTAATAACAAATCAGGACTGTGCCTTGATAGAGAACACTCAGTTGTGTAGTATCTAAGTGTAACCCTGTAATTTTGGGCAAGTTTGGTAGGACGAAGTTGAGTAATTATAAGAAACAAGGTAGCTGAAATCAAGAGGACTACGCTTTTAATGTGCTCAATCACCATTTTCAAAGTAAAGTAACCCAGTAGGATTTATTACCCTTCTGCGTATTAATATTTTTAGGCTCAGTGACTGGACAAGTTAGTCCTTCATAGTTCTACCATATATTACTTTATATAAAACTTCAAAAATTTTTCCAGCCTAAAAAAGTAACAAATTTTGTGTCCTGTAAGGATTTCAAAACCATCAAAAATATTTAGGGCTGAATTCAAACATCCTGCTAAGGATGCCTGTCATGGACACTGAAATTATTTTAGTCATTGACTGTCTAATATGCCATGACTATGGGCTCCAGACGTGAGTGTTCTGAATCACTCAAGTTTCTAAACAGTGCATGGAGGCAAATAAAATATGGTTCTCTAATGCTCAGCCTCTACCAAAACTAATGGATCTGGACAACAGCAAGTTTTCAGTGGCACTAAAAAATCTCTGGAGAAAAAAAACCCTGGCATTTATATAGCCTCTTTATTTTTTGCTATAAAGATCCCCAAGAATGATGATAATTATTTTTTATAAGAACTGGAAGATATACTTAAAAGTCAGCTACACTGATTGCTTTTTTACCTTTTAACTTCCCTGCCTGATGGTCACACTGACAAGTTTGACACCTTATTTAGTGGGGATTGGTATTAATATCATCTTGGCTAGTTTTTTGACACTTCACCTTATTATTTTCCTCTGCATCTCCTCCAAGGGCCAATACATTTCCAATAACATTTGTTGCTAGTAGAAGCCCCTGGAGCACAAAATGACAGATGAGAATATGAAGAGTTCTAGCTATCTGTTATCAAGCTCAGTACTCATGAGTGATGTGGGAAGCCATGCCATGGGCAGGCAACCAGGACATTTGCTAAAGTCCCTCAAGACTATACATGTTACTGAGTTTGGAAGGGAATGCTCAGCTGCCCTGGTTTACTTACTACTTACAGACGATTACACAGTGTGAATCAAAACACCATCAATCCTACATTTCTTTGCTTGAGAGCCCTGGCCAGTTATTTAATGCTGCAGAATCTCAGTTTTACTGTATATGACAGGTATGCAACTGAAATGTGTTCTGTATGATTTCAAGTGGAAAAAAAAAAAAACAAGACAGAGGGAAATACATGGCAAGAGAAGTCCATGTCTCACCTTTTAGAGATGAGCATTTCAGCTATGGGCTAGAGAGTCTTTACCAAGTTCAGGGTACATTTTACAGTTCTGTGAGATGCTGAGTGAGCAGCTTTGTCAGGTGAGATCATAAATGGTGTAACTGGCTCAGTCTAATTGATATTCAAGGAACAAGGTCCTGCTTTTCAGCACCTTTGTCTTCCTTTTTTCTCCCCTTCCAGGAGAAACTAAAGCAACAAAACCAAGGTGAATGTCTCCTGCTTTGTGAATTGTAGCAGTGTGCTGTGTGGTCAGAAAGCCATCACAGGTGGTGTGGAGAAGAGGGCAGAACTACACAGCTGGCACTGAGTCTGGATGGCACCACTAGGCAGAGTCTTGTCATAGACATCCCATCCTGGTGATGTGTTTATTCTTGACAGATTCTTGATGGTCAGAATTCCACAGGCAAAGGTAGGATCTGAATCTGTGCTTCCTGCAGCCCAGGTAAGTATCCTGACCACTTGGTCAGCATTTAAAACTGCAACTTTCTTTTCTTCACTCCTGTTAAGAAGTAAGCCTAATGTACACTACCACTTTCTTAAAGAAAGCAAAACAAAAAGCAAAAAAAAAAACCCCACAACTCTTAACTCTGAGGAAGGATTCTGAGTTGCTAAGACACAGAAGCCTGTCTCCTAAGCACCCCCTGCTCACCAGATTAGGTGGCTGCTTGCATTTTTCCTATCCCTGTGACCCTCAGGGACGCAGCCCAATGGGGCTATGCACAATGTTGGCTTGATAATTCCACGGGGCTGCTCCACCAAGTCCCACATGCTGCAGCATTTCACTTTAATTTGTCAAGCTTGCTTTCAGTGTGCCCTCAGCCTTAAAATGGTTGCTAGGGAGTGCTGCTTTTTGCTTGGGAAAACAAAGAGAGGAATGTGAAAAAAATTGGGTAAATACTTAGGTGCATACGTTATTACATTTATGCCTTTGTTGCCTTTCTTTGGAGATGGCAGCAATAATTCTCTTTGCTGCTTTACGATTTAGAAGCCAGAGTAAGATGCTAGCAAATGTTCTAACATAATTGCTGGTAAACTGCTTGTACCCCCAGCAAACCAGGAGCTCCTCATGAACAAAAAAAGAAATGGAGAAAGATAAGCTCACTTTTATCAGGGGGGCTGACTCTTCAAAGAGGACTAAAAGCACAGCATAACTCAAGTGCACAAGTGACAAATTCCCACAAGATCACCGAGATTCAGGTATATTCACCAGCATCCTGCTAAGAGCCCTCATTGTGGGAAGAGGTTGCTTCACCTCCTGACCTCTAGGTGACCACATCCCCAGTTGCCTATCAGAGCTGTGGCACCCTTCAGCAAGGAACATCTTGTTTTTAACCAAGTACTTTAACTCCATCTGAGTTAAAGCAAAATCCGAGTGGGAACATTTATTTACAGCATCCAAAATAGACACTGCAGTAGCAAGGGTTTAAGGCATAATAAAGAGGGCTATAATCAGTCTACTTACAAGAGAAAATATAAAAGGTCCTTCTTACTCCATCTCCTTATTTGCTGCAGGTAGTCTTCAGACATGTCAGGGACACTGTTACCCTGCATGTCATGTGTCACAGGCTGCATTTGTTAGAGAAAAACCTTTTCTCCACACCACCATCTGTAACTAATCTTTCCAGGGGCTATGAGCAGATTGATTTTTTTCTTTTAGAAACTTTCTGTCTTTCCATCTGAAACTTACTTCCCTTTGACTTACTCAGCAGATGATCTTGACATTTCTCCAGTTAAATTAAGCAGTCTCACTTCTCTGGAGATGCAAATGTCACTTTGTCAGAGCAGCTGTCATCCGCTGTACTTTACTAGCCAACAAGCACCTTCTTGACTGAGTGCCACTTTACCTGCTGAACCTTTCCTTCCCTGCTATGGTGACTCAATTGTTTTCCATATGAAAGTGTCTCCAGGCACTGAAGTTTGAATTTAAAATGAGCTAGAACATTCATAAATATCCTTGGCACAAACATCCAGTGCAACAAGTGAACACATTATCATCTCTTGAATGAGATGGTAATGCTGGGCTTAAGGCAAATGAAGGAGACAGAGAGGAAAGCCTTTCTTCTAAACATGCCATGAAAATATCTCAAAGCATTGACAACAGAACAGCCTTTGGCACCTGTAAAAGATATTTTCCTGGCAAATGTCATATTTTCAATCCACATTAACTCTCTGTGGAACAAGAGGCAGATACAAATTGCAAAAAAGTCCAAGCTTTTTTGTATGTACACTTGAAATAGGGTCAATTTTATTTCAAGAGTCAGTCTTGAGACTTGAAATTTTATTTCAAGAGTCAGAGAAGACCTGTTTCCTTTAAAGCATTCCATGTGTTTCTGGATGGGATGACAAGAAATGACAGTGAAACTGACAGCTCTATTAACTGCAGAAACAGGACAGGCAAAAGCTGTTGTATCACCTCTGAATAATGAGCTGGATTTCAGAATGCAGCCCAGATTCTTGCAGGACAAACCACGATGTGACAGGTTAGTGGTGGATGAAGCAACACAACCTGAGGATTTCTTTTATATCCAGAGCCTTTACTAACATACCCACTATAGATAGCGCAAAAAAGGTAGCCTGCATAAGAGCTGTAGGGTCAGAAGAAAACAGATTTCAGTGACCTGCAAAAGGCTTCCTGGGCAAACCTTTAAGCAAGGTGCCATGGGTGTAGTCATCCCAGTGTTTTCCCTGGCAGTACTCCAGTCTAATCTACAGGTCAGGTGGTTTATTTCTCGCCCTTCCCTCCTGCAGCACAGCTATCAGGTCTGGAGCTCATGGCTCTAAAGGTGTAGGGAGAGATTTTGTCCCAGGTCCTACTCCAGAATCCTTCCTTTGTCTCGTTACAATCAAGCAAGACAAGACAGGAATCCTAGGGCTGCTGTGTTCCTACACCCTGGCATGGATGGGGCCAAGTCCATTCCTAAAGGCATTAGAGTGTGATGATAGAACTCAGTTATACCAGAGTCCAAGTCCAGGCTGGTGTTTGCCTGCAGCCAGGAAGCCCTCTGTTTGGGAATTACTGCTATTCAGTGCATTCAAACAATGTGGTTTTAGTCCCATTAAAACATGCATTTGAATTATAACAAGAAAGCCAGACATGGGCTGCTGCTAGGCTTGGCTAAAACATTGTCAGTTACTCTTTTTGGTTTCTTCTTGCTCAGATAGCTGTTGTAGAAATGTGCTTCTTCCAAATTCTTCCAGAGAAATGCTTAACTGAAGAAATTCCTTCCCTCATCTTTCCTTTTTTTGCCCATGAAAAAAAGAATTGTAAATAAAGATTGAAGAAAAAGGGGAAAAAATTTAAAAGAAACAAAACACCAAGTTATTTTTTTTTTCCATCCTGAGGTGTTATTAAAAACATGATTTACTAGGAGGGGGGAAAAAAAGGAAAAAAGGAAGAATCGCCAAGAGAATTAACATATTCCAATAGACATTTAGGCTACCAGTTTTGTGGGAAAATGGGGAGGTTTTGGGGAAGAGTTTTTAAACCTCTTTTTATTATGTATTTAATAGATGGCAAAAGTCAAGAAGGGATCAGAAAAAGGCTCCCTATTATGTGCAAGCACAGAGACAGACACACAATAGACATGGGGACAATATCATCTGCCATATTCCTAACTCAGATCCTTGTCAGAGCTGCAAGATTGAAAATCCTGGTCGAATTCTTTGCATTCCTTCATGTAACATCTCTAAGCAGCTGTTCCCTCCCTGCATTAATACAATTCCCAACACATTAAATAATAATAAAACACGTTATTTCCATTGTTTAGCTTATAATTTAAATCCAAAAGATGCAGAAGGTCTTCATTTGTGAAATGGTGAAAATAAATTTAATGGGGAAGCAGGAGGTGCTACTGGTTGCCTTTCAACTACTCTCTTATTGGACGTACTAAATATATGTCTCAAACTTACTTTTGGATGGAGAGCACTGGAATTGCTGAATCTCTGCAGAGAAAGAAGTGCAAAAAAATTATTGCATGTCAGCCTGAGAAGAGCAGATACGAGAAGTGTGCCATGGGACTAGAGAGAGACAAGAAATTCAGAAGCTGCAAGGCATTAATGAGGTGCATTGATTTAATTAGCCAGGGTAACATAATTTATCATGGCAACCACAAGAGATGTGCCCATAACAGCGACTGCCTGAAGGTCACACTCACGTGTAACATTTCTCCTGTGCTGCACAAATGTCTGGCTGCAAAGACCTGTTCTGCTCAGGCTTGTAAAGAAGTCACTGAAAGGCAATCTGAAAAGCTTCCACATGAATAACAGAGTGATAGATGTTGTAATCAGGTCCATTCCATGCCTCGATAATGTGAAGTTTCTGGATTTCCAATGTTTATTGGACTTAAATGTGGGAGGTAAACAGTAAGGACTAATTTTAAGAGTGTTATCTGTAATAGTGTCAGAATCATCAAATTTTAGGACATTTCGTGGTTTCATAACAGCACATCCATGCCTGTCAGTCTTTCCTGCCTACTGTGTCTTGCCTGTTCATTATTCAGGAAAGAACTTAAATAATGATGAGGCTCTGAAAGAATTCTCAGTAGCAAAAAGCTTGATAAGGGCTCATTTATGGTCTCAGCTACATAGGGGTAAGACTCCTGTACACTGATGAAGTGAAAAGAGTTCCTGGGGACAACATAAATGGGTGTTACATGTAAGTAAAGTCTTATAAAATTAAGGGTGTATAAGACAAATAAAACCATGGCTCAGGCCTGCTACTTTGGCTAAGTGGAAGAGGACTATGGGAAAGTGACTCATCTGAATTAGAGGTAGAAAAACAAATTATATAACCAGTATGTGTTAATATCATGGTGTGTGGTGGTTGGTTAGATTATGTGTATTATGATTTAAAGCTATGTAACTGATAAAGGCCTAACTGCTCAAAAAGGCCTGGTTTTTGCAATAAAGGGCTCTCCTTTGCACCTGCCTAGGGACTCTGTGTCGCTTTGCTTCATACAAATGGGGGCTTAATTTGGCCCTAAATTAGAAACAATTTGTCAGCTGGGAGCTAGGATATCCAAAAACATGTCAGTGCTGCCCCTCTGACACTCGACAGTTCTCCAACTGGAATTTCCTTACATTAGTAGAGGAAATTATTAATATTTTTTAATTAAGCTTTTCATGTAATATTCTTTTTCATTTTCTGACATACAAAGCATTTTACAAACACTTACAAAGTGTTTTGCAAGTGTTTATAAGTGTTTCAGTTTTTAAGCAGCGTGTGGGTCTGTTACCCTTCCCTAAGCATGTGTTTCTTTAATTGAAATTCCTATTTTTAAAAAGGCATAATAGGATCCACACTGATTAGCTTCCTCATCCACCTTCCCACTAGAAAGAACTGGAATAGCATCCCAGAACCATATACATTCCACACCTTCTATGTGCTGGCCTGGAAGCTCAGCTTTACCCCTGACCACATGAACCCTTGACCAGGGGAATTTCAGGTAGTGTGCAACGACTCTAAACTTTGCAAAGCCAAAGCCCTCCTGCATTTCATGGGCTGGGAAAGTGTTCAGCACTGATACCTACACAAGTGACAATCTGTGGGGTTGAATTTGGCTGCAGGGACTTGTGCATCTTTTGGATACCTGAGTTGAGCAAGGACGTTGGAAATTAGAACTCACTCACAACTTTGTTAGTGAGTCTATTTCTGCTGTATTTAAACTGCCTTTGCATTGGTTGCACAGGAGGGCCAGACTCAGAGATTTTTTCTGTTGTGGAGAGAAAGGGCTGTTGGGTTGTTCTGGCTCTGTTTTGTGCAGAACATCTTCTGATGTCTAGTTCTAATTCTTCTCCCTTCCTCTCCTTCACCCCTTGCTTGTTACCTTTTAAAGTTTCCTTCGGGTAATTTAAAACATATATTTTTTAAGTTTAGCACAGTACTAAAGGACCATTTCTAGCATGAAATGGACAAAGTAATTACCCAGAGAAGCTGGTGTCACTTTCAGAGGTTAGAGGGCTATGTTCCAGCTGACAAAGAGATACAGGTTGCACAGACATCAGAGTATTTGCATGGTGCATGAACAGCATGAAAGGAAAAAGCCTGGATAGCAGGGGTTTAGTAAGAATGCAGGCAGTCATCAAGGATCACTGGAAGAGCTCAGCTTTGAGCTTTTGACCCTGTTTCATGTAGTATTTGCTGTTGGATCCTGCCTTATTCTTCAGGCACTGTTTCTCTTGTGGGGTACCAAGTAGCAAGGCAACATTGGCAAATGAGTGAAATTTTGTCCGATACCTTCTATTATGAGGGACAGAACATTTCTCTGCCCGCACCTCTGTTAAACCTTCCTATATTACATACCCTTCCTAATGACCTGTAGGATGTTCAGCCCAGCTAATATGATGAAACTCAGATTATACAAAAATAGCACATACTTGAGAAGTCACCTCTTTATGCTTCCGTCAGTGGCAACAAGGGTAGGCAGCATCCTTCCTAGGTCTTAGCAGCTGCCTGTAAAAGAAGGGACACCCCTGACACCCCTGAGCATCTGAAGTGCAGCTTTACCACTTTGGAAAAGGGGTCTCCTAGAACAAAGACAGGACTGTCTTTTGCAAGGTACATCTTAGATCTGGGTGTTAGACTGGAGTTACATCTAATCCATGCTGCTTTATATGAGGCAGGAAATTCCAAATCAGTGATCAAAGCAACATGCATACTCTGTAACCCGTTTGATTTTTGTTTTTCAAACAGATGAATTAAGACAAAACAAGAGGCACATGCTTTAAGAAGACTGGAGATTACATTAATGAAAACTCTGTGAGAGTATAACTGTTCTGCGGCAGTTTAACAAAAAGCAGAATTCCCTAGACTTGCACCAGCTATTGGCTCATTGGCTAACATAAACCTGCAGTTTGTTTGCTGGAGAAGCCAGCTACTCTGATGATCTCAATGAAAGAACAATTTCAACTACAATAAACACCCTGGGATTTTGAAAAACATGGGAAGATATCAGCTACTGTTAAACAGCACAGAAATAAAACAGTAGTGAAACTAATAAATACATACAAACAGGTTTAAGGTGTCCTCTTTAGAAACACTATCCTATGAGTTAAAGATCTGAAAATTTAGCTTTTAACAGCTCTGGCACACAAGGAACCAATACAAGTACTTATGTATCTCCCTTGTGTAAGTGCTTCACTTCTTATTCCTGGCTACATAAATCAAAAGCAGGGTAAATGCATTACAAGTTAAGAGAAGGAAATAATATGATCTCCTAGCAGACACTGGGAGCAACAGCTTTCCACTTATGTGCCAAAATGCCACACAACTATTAGTCTGGAACAAGATACGCCTTCTTTTAGAAACAGTCTGTAGCAAGTCCATATTTCATCTACCAAATCCTCGACTGCTTAGCCTAAAACTCACAGCCTTTTAACGTGTTTCTCCTCATAATATCTCTTTCAAGACTAGACTGTGCTTTTCTCTCATTTTGTAGGCACAGATGAAAGAGAGGTACAGATATAGACAGGTATAGACAGGTACAGATGCACGAAGAGGAACAAAGTGTCCAAATCCCAGACTGCCAGCCACAAAGCCCCAGGATATCCAGTTACACTGGTCAAAAGGCACAGTGCTAAGAGATGGGAAAAAAATCTCTATTCTGATATAATTTGACAGTGAAGAAGGGTGGACAGAGTTCATATAGATGCTTCTGATATGTAAAAACTACCTCAGAATAGTGGATACACCTGAAAATGGGAGACAAATGGATAATGCAACATTGACCATGCTGTCCATATTCTGTGCTCACAAATCAGTTTTCTTCTGACAAGACTCATTTTTCACAGCAGTATCTTTGTCTCCAAGCCTTTGCAAAACAGTTATAACTTCATCAGTGCATTTGGGGATACATTTAACAAAATTGCCTTTTGCAGAAGTGAGATGGTACCAAAGCAATGCAATTCTGAAAAACTAAAACACAGAGGGAAGGAGAAAAGCTGTCTTGAAAAACTAGTGAATATGGCCCTCAATTTCCGAATAAAATGCCCCAGTGCATTGTTGCTTGCCTATAATTCTCTGTATGAAATACAAGAAAACAAAATTACCATAATTTTGCAATGCGTGCAACATCATTTAATTACAAGGAAAAGAAGCCAAATTTGTGCTTTATTATTGAGAATTTATGTCAGTATTAAGACTGCTCTAATGTGACCTTTGATCTTGAATTCTTAACGAAATCATATGCACAAGGTACAGTTAGTGGCATAGCAAGCCTGGCCTCTGAAGTTGTTTCAGAGGCTGTGTCTAAACACATGACAATCTCAGAATTCCTTAATGCTTTCCTCTAAATAATCAAAAACATTTTCATATACATCATCAAGCACTTACACCCATGCTGAGATTACGTAACTAAAACTTCAAGGCAGAAAATATCAACTGTAAATGTGCATGTGTCCCTTTGTCCATTACCATATCATCTTCGATTAGAGGATCATATTAAATTAATAACTAATAATAGCTTGGCTTACCTTCTGCAGCTGTACATATGGCATTCCTGTGCACTTGATATGCATGCATTAGGGTATTAAAGAACATTATATAATATATAAAGCATATTACTAATCTGCAGGAACTCTGCTCATTCATCTGTCCTTCCCCTCATAAAGCCAGGCCACTGGTCCTAGCAGGCTGATGTTTGAACAAGGCTATCTTGACACGGGTTGCTATTTGAAATGGGCATAAGCAAGACAGAACATTTCTAGCTGGGGATGGTAGGCAGAGGAATGCAGATATCCTGAGGACAGACCAACCAGCCTTTGGCTGATCAGTATAGCCTGCATTTGAGAAACACTACTAGTAACAGGGCAAAAATCATGTGGTGTATATTAGAGGTTTTTAAACACAGCTTGCAGATTTAAATGTTCCTTCCAAATAGACTTCATTGAAACTTGTCAGTGACCTAACACCTGCTGTCTGTGTTGCTGTCTCATGAAGCTTTGAATCAAGCCCATGATCTCAAAGTCCTCTCTTCAAGACACCTGAAAATCTGGGCTCAGGATAGCTATTGCATTTCCCACAAAAGAAAAAATTTTGCAGTGGCCTCTTTTCTTATAGAGGGACCTCACACAGGAACTCTGGACCGTGTCAAATCCAAACACCTTCCACTCCTAGGCACGCTTCTGTCACTCGCCTCTTCTAACAGAGTCACCAAGAAGGTTGTATATTTAAATCAAGCAAGCGACCGCTCCATGCTCACCCGCACAGGATCACAAAGTCAGGCACTTGGCACCTCCTTTCTGCAGATAGCAACGGTGGGTCACACTTGTGAGGTGCTACCGGTGTTACAGAAAGCACAAAGCTGCTCCGGCACGGCAGCGCTGCCAACCTCCCACCACGCAGAGTGACGGATCTGCAGAGCGCGCAGTTAAAAACAGCTTACACAGGATACAGTGCGTTATTATTAGCCCGCAGAGTAAATAACGTTACATATGGAGAAAGCAAAGCACAGATCTGTCTATGGTCTGTCAAACATCTCTGTGAAAGTTTACACTCTCAGGCAGGAAAAGTTTAAATTGCTCAGGCCCTGTCTATAGCCATGCTATAGATGCAGCTATCAAAGTTGTAACATCAAGCATCGAAGTTCAAGCCAGCAACACTTTCCATAAACAATACCAGAATATGACCCTTGTCTTGCTCCCACTCCCATAACTTGGTCTCAGTTTATAATCAGGCTGTGTTTGGTACTCACAGCAGAAGGCTGGAGTGTAACACTGCTTTTTTTTATGGAGCATTTGCTCATTAGAATCTCCTCTTTTTTTTGTATCAAAAGCTAAAATTAAAAAACCCCTCTGGAACGAAGCAAAATAAAACAAAACAAAACAAAACAACACCATATTGACCAGCAACCCAGTGCTAATTAAGAATGAGATAATCTGCAATTTTTATCTAATAGCTCAAGTGTATAATACTCCAACACCTCTCTACCACAGCAAGGGGACTCCATTCACTAGAAAATTTGTCTTTTGTGCACGGTCAGGAGCAAGTCCTGCCCAGTGAGCTGAAGGGCTGCTTCTGCTTAGTAGATCAGTCCTGGCACAGGGGTCAGGAGGACAGCATCAAGATCCTGACTCCTGCTGAGGTCAAAAATGAAATTCCAAGGTTCAAATCCTCAGCAGAAACCCAAAAGAGAAGAAAATGGCTTGAGGGATAGTAGTTCTGCCTATAAGCTGACCTTATTAAACATTTTCACTAGCAACCATAGCACAGTGACATGGTTCACTAGAAATATTTTAACACCTGCTTCAGAAGCATCACAAAGATGAGGATCAGAAAAACTAAGGAAAGGATCAACACTAAAAGCATGAGATCATGCATTTATGAAATAAACCATACTCTTCTGCCAGAGAATAATGGCATTCTTTAGGTCTCCACAGTTGGAAATGTGTCCTGGGTTACTGCTGAATTGTATCCCCATTCGTCTGTTTAAATCAAAAATGAGTTCTTCACCTTTAAGACTGGATCTAAGAGTGAAGAAGAAGCAGTGGAATGTCTGAGGCGGGTGTTTTCAAAACATCAAGATAAGAATTGGCAGTTTTGGAGGACACAGCGAGTGTTGGCTGCAGTGCGGACGGCGGGAGAGAGCTCTCTTTTGCTTTCTGTTAGTTCGTGGCTAGCTGAAGCAGAGAAGTTTTCCGGACTGTGAGTTTCTTTTCCTTTTTTTTTCCTTGGAACTGTTCAAACCTACTCTGGACTAACCCCCAGCAGAGCACCAAGAGCTCATCCCTGTGGCCCACCGGGCCTGGCTTGGGCCTGGCATTTCCCAGTGCCAGGGACTGACACAGACTGAGCGAGCCGAGCTGCACCCACGGCACAGACTGGCTGGATTGGTCATCTCTGCGGAGAAGCAGGAGGTTTTGTTCCTTGATGTTCATTTGTTGTGCTTGGCCTGTTAAATTAATACATTTTTTCCACTTTCCTCTAAGGAATTTTTTTTTGTTTGTTTTGTTTTGTTTTTTTCCTCTTTTCCTTTCCTGAACCAGTTGGGGGAAGAGGCCATTAGATTAGTTTTCTGGAGGGACCTATTCAGAGGTTCCTTCCCAAATTTGCCTTAAACCAAGACATATACAGTTAATTGGCGCCCAACGTGGGGCTGGAGAAAGTGGAAAAATTGTACTGATTGTATTTTAGTTGTACTTTGTATTGGGATAAAGCAGTCAGCAGCTATGTTGTTGCTTGAACTCATAATGTCTCTCTCGGTGGAGGCCTTTCTGGGTTTCTGTTCCCTAGGCTTTTTTGAGGTTTTAATACCTTTCTGGTCTTTAGGTTTATTCTCTTATTCGGAAATAGCTCCATGTTTGTTCCTAACACGTAGTTTTTACTGTAGAGGAGCATGTATTAGAATAGCTATTGTACTGGGCTCAGTGATAATGATTTATAGGAAGTTCATAAAGGTACTGGAGTTGGTGGCAGGTATGTTTGGTTTATGGATCTTTCGTCTTACCTTGCGTCCCAGTTCCAGTAGCATGTTTTGGGGGTTTATTAGTAATTACACTCAGTTGGTTAGAGAAGAAGGAGGGGATGAGGCTTTTCAACCTCTCCTTTCCCTCTTCTCCTTTGAAACTGTTACATCACTTTTTAAGAATGTTCAGTTTCCTTTGAATGCCAAGGATACCACCTTTCTGGTATTTCAGCTGGTAGGTTTCCTCTATATAGTCTGCAGCTTCTCTAGAATGAGGGCTGAGATCTCCAGAGTAGCTGCTGAGACCCCTGACCCAGAAGTAAAGCCAGGTGTGCAGAATCCTGAGTGGTGTGGAGAATGGGAGGATATGGGCCAAACCCTGAAGGAATTTTCTGACCCTGTATCCTGGGACTTTCCACGTGAACAAATTCAGAACCCAGCCAAGGTAGGAAAGTACTTGAAGGAGAAGTACCATGATGATACTAAGGAGAGAAAGATCATTGCAATAAGCTGGGCCTTGGCATATGCTTATCGCACACTGCTAGATACTGTAGGGCAGCAGACAGAGGCAGCGGGGCAGGGAGATAAATCAGCAGCTAAACCAGACAGTGAGCTTAAGCCAGCAGCTAAACCAGACAGTGAGCCTAAACCACTGGCAGTTGCTGCAGGAAGGAAGCACACAACTAAAACTGACAGGCAGGTGGAGGATGAGGACCCAGGTGAAGGAACCTCAAAACCAGCAACTGACAGAAAGGCAGAAGTCAGAACAACTGGCACAGGGTCAGAAGCTAATACTGAGCCCTTCTCCCTGAAGGACCTTCGTGGCCTAAGAAAGGATTACACTCGACGACCTGATGAATCCATAATTAGTTGGTTAGTCCGTCTTTGGGATGCTGCAGGTGAGGCTACAGTTCTGGATGGCACTGAAGCAAGGCATTTGGGATCTCTGTCACATGATCCAGTTATTGACCAAGGAATGATGAGGGGGGCCAACCCTCACAGCCTCTGGGAACGGGTCCTAGGAAGGTTGGCACAAAGATATCTGTGTGCAGACGATCTCTATATGCAGCAAACACAGTGGAAGACCATGGAACAAGGGATCCAGCGCCTGAGAGAGATGGCAGTGGCAGAGATTGTCTTCTCAGATGACCTAAACACTAGAAACCCAGATTTGGTACCATGTACATCCGTGATGTGGCGAAAACTTGTACGACTTGGGCCACAAGAATATGCTTCTGCTTTAGCCATAATGAAGCGAGATGACAGGGAGGAAACCGTGCTGGATATGGCAAAGAAGCTCAGAGCATATGCAGATGCTGTGCATGGCCCAATGCAGGCAAGAATTGCAGCTGTGGAAACCCATCTGCAGAAATTAGACGATAAAATAGAGGAGAACCATAAGAGACTCAGAGAGGAGATGAGAGAGATGAAAGAGGGCTTTCTCCAAATCTCGGCAATACAGGTCAAAGGTTCCGGTACCAAACACAAATATTCCCCAGATGGGGAGAGGAAGTATACCCCCCGAACTGAGCTGTGGTCTGTCCTGCGTGGTTTTGGGGAAGACATGAGGAGATGGGATGGAAAACCTACTGCTGCTCTGGCCCAGCGGGTGCTTGAATTGTGTGAAGGCAAGACTCAGGGAGGAAGTTTCACCAAAAAGGAAGTAGCCCCAGTTGCCCAAGAAAAGAAGGATGACCAGGCTTAGAGGGGCCCTGCCTCTAGCCAGGTAGAGGCTAGGGAAAATCGTGTCTTTTGGATTGTGTGGATTCGTTGGCCTGGCACATCAGAACCACAAAAATATGAGGCCTTAGTTGACACTGGTGCGCAGTGCACATTAATCCCATCAAGACATGTGGGGACAGAATCTGTTTCTATTTCCGGTGTGACAGGGGGATCACA
Source organism: Sitta carolinensis (assembly GCA_032173965.1). Lineage (NCBI taxonomy): Eukaryota > Metazoa > Chordata > Aves > Passeriformes > Sittidae > Sitta > Sitta carolinensis. Next base: position 33,747,261 of record JAVUNC010000004.1, read on the forward strand.
GGATTTTACTTTGGTGGAAGCTGATGTGAGTCTGACTGGAAGTGAGTGGAAGAAACACCCTATTGTGACTGGCCCAGAAGCCCCATGCATTTTAGGCATAGACTTCCTTCGAAATGGGTATTTCAAAGACCCAAAGGGATTCAGGTGGGCATTTGGGATAGCACCTGTAGTGACAAAGGGCATTAAGCAATTGGGCTCCTTGCCTGGACTATCAGAGAACCCATCAGCAGTAGGACTCCTGAAGGTGGAAGAGCAACAGGTACCGATTGCCACCTCGATAGTGCACCGCCGGCAGTACCGGACAAATAGAGATGCTGTGATCCCCATCCATAAGATGATCCGTGAGCTGGAGAGCCAAGGGGTGGTCAGCAAAACCCACTCACCCTTCAACAGCCCCATCTGGCCTGTGCGCAAATCTGGAGGAGAATGGAGATTGACTGTGGACTATCGTGGCTTGAATGAAGTGACTCCACCATTGAGTGCTGCTGTGCCAGACATGCTGGAGCTCCAGTACGAGCTAGAGTCCAAGGCAGCAAAGTGGTATGCCACTATTGATATCACCAATGCCTTTTTCTCCATTCCTTTGGCAGTAGAATGTAGGCCTCAGTTTGCTTTCACCTGGAGGGGTGTGCAGTACACCTGGAACCGACTGCCCCAGGGGTGGAAACACAGTCCCACCATCTGCCATGGACTGATTCAGACTGCACTGGAAAAGGATGAGGCTCCAGAACACCTGCAGTACATCGATGATATCATTGTGTGGGGGAACACGGCAGCAGAAGTGTTTGAGAAAGGAGCGAAAATCATCCAAATCCTCCTGAAAGCCGGATTTGCTATCAAGAAGAGTAAAGTCAAGGGACCTGCCCGAGAGATCCAGTTCCTGGGAATAAAGTGGCAAGATGGACGGCGGCAGATTCCCACTGAGGTCATCAACAAGATCACAGCAATGTCTCCACCAACTAGCAAGAAGGAAACACAAGCTTTCCTAGGCGCCATAGGCTTTTGGAGGATGCACATTCCAGAGTACAGCCAGATCGTGAGCCCTCTCTACTTTGTCACCCGGAAGAAGAACGATTTCCACTGGGGCCCTGAACAGCAGCAAGCTTTCGCCCAGATCAAACAGGAGATCACTCATGCGGTGGCCCTTGGCCCGGTCAGAACGGGACCAGAGGTGAAGAATGTGCTCTACTCTGCAGCTGGGAGCCATGGTCTGTCCTGGAGTCTGTGGCAGAAGGTGCCTGGGGAGACCCGAGGCCGACCACTGGGATTCTGGAGCCGAAGTTATAGAGGGTCAGAAGCCAATTATACCCCGACAGAGAAGGAAATTTTAGCAGCCTATGAAGGAGTCCAAGCTGCCTCAGAGGTAATAGGTACTGAAACACAACTCCTCCTGGCACCCCGACTACCAGTGCTGGGGTGGATGTTCAAGGGAAAGGTTCCTTCCACCCACCATGCCACTGACGCCACATGGAGCAAGTGGATTGCCCTCATCACACAGCGCGCCCGAATTGGAAACCCAAATCGCCCTGGAATTTTAGAGATAATTATGAATTGGCCGGAAGGTGAAAACTTTGGTCTCATGGATGAAGAGGAACAGGAACAAGTGACACGGGCTGAAGAAGCTCCACCATACAACCAACTGGCCCCAGAAGAAACAGGCTACGCCCTTTTCACTGATGGTTCCTGTCGTATCGTAGGGATGAACCGGAAGTGGAAAGCAGCTGTATGGAGCCCCACACGACAGGTTGCACAAGCTACTGAAGGAGAAGGTGGATCAAGCCAATTTGCTGAACTCAAAGCTGTTCAACTGGCTCTGGACATTGCTGAGAGAGAGAAGTGGCCAAAGCTCTACCTATACACTGATTCATGGATGGTAGCAAATGCTCTGTGGGGATGGCTAGAGAAGTGGAGAAAGGCTAACTGGCAGCGTAGAGGAAAACCAATCTGGGCTGCTGAAGAGTGGAAAGACATTGCTAGTCGGGTAGAGAAGCTGCCTGTGAAAGTCCGCCATGTAGATGCCCATATCCCCAAGAGTAGAGCTAATGAGGAGCACCACAACAATGACCAGGTAGACCAGGCTGCAAAGATAGAGGTGTCAAAGATAGACTTAGATTGGCAACACAAGGGAGAGTTGTTTGTAGCTCGATGGGCCCATGATGCCTCGGGCCATCAGGGTAGAGATGCCACCTATAAGTGGGCACGAGACCGAGGGGTGGATCTAACCATGGACAGTATTTCCCAGATTATCCACGACTGTGAGACATGTGCTGCCATCAAGCAGGCCAAAAGGGTGAAGCCCCTCTGGTATGGGGGGCGGTGGTCTAAGTACAAGTATGGGGAGGCCTGGCAGGTTGACTACATCACACTGCCCCAAACACGTCAAGGCAAGCGCTACGTGCTCACAATGGTAGAAGCCACCACAGGATGGTTGGAGACCCACCCAGTGTCTCACGCCACTGCCCGGAACACCATCCTGGGCCTTGAAAAGCAGGTCCTTTGGAGGCATGGTACCCCGGAGAGAATTGAGTCAGACAATGGGACTCATTTCAAGAACAGCCTCATCAGCACCTGGGCTAGGGAACATGGCATTGAGTGGGTGTACCATATCCCTTACCATGCACCAGCTGCAGGCAAAGTGGAGAGGTACAATGGACTGTTAAAAACCACCTTGAAAGCATTGGGTGGGGGATCATTCAAAAATTGGGAGCAGCATTTAGCAAAGGCCACTTGGTTAGTTAACACCCGAGGCTCTACCAACCGAGCAGGCCCTGCCCAGTCTGAGCCCCTGCATACAGTAGATGGAGATAAAGTCCCAGTGGTACATGTCAGAGGTTTGTTAGGGAAGACAGTTTGGATTAATTCTGCCCCCAGTACAGGCAAACTCATCCGTGGGATTGTCTTTGCTCAGGGACCAGGTGTACATGGTGGATAATGCAGAAAGATGGCACAATACAATGTGTACCTCAGGGAGATCTGACTGTTGGGTGAGAACTATGTGTAAATATCATTACTTGTTGAATGTCACTGCCATTGTTTGTATCTAATGATAAATTGTATATATGTGTGTGTAGAATTAAAAGATGTATTAGTGTTGGTAATAAGTTGACGATATGGGGATAAGGGGTGGAATGTCCTGGGTTACTGCTGAATTGTATCCCCATTCGTCTGTTTAAATCAAAAATGAGTTCTGCACCTTTAAGACTGGATCTAAGAGTGAAGAAGAAGCAGTGGAATGTCTGAGGCGGGTGTTTTCAAAACATCAAGATAAGAATTGGCAGTTTTGGAGGACACAGCGAGTGTTGGCTGCAGTGCGGACGGCGGGAGAGAGCTCTCTTTTGCTTTCTGTTAGTTCGTGGCTAGCTGAAGCAGAGAAGTTTTCCGGACTGTGAGTTTCTTTTCCTTTTTTTTTCCTTGGAACTGTTCAAACCTACTCTGGACTAACCCCCAGCAGAGCACCAAGAGCTCATCCCTGTGGCCCACCGGGCCTGGCTTGGGCCTGGCATTTCCCAGTGCCAGGGACTGACACAGACTGAGCGAGCCGAGCTGCACCCACGGCACAGACTGGCTGGATTGGTCATCTCTGCGGAGAAGCAGGAGGTTTTGTTCCTTGATGTTCATTTGTTGTGCTTGGCCTGTTAAATAAATACATTTTTTCCACTTTCCTCTAAGGAATTTTTTTTTTGTTTGTTTTGTTTTGTTTTTTTCCTCTTTTCCTTTCCTGAACCAGTTGGGGGAAGAGGCCATTAGATTAGTTTTCTGGAGGGACCTATTCAGAGGTTCCTTCCCAAATTTGCCTTAAACCAAGACAAAATGGAAGGGAAGAACTGGGGTGATCCAGCCTCCAGCAGGCTTGAGAAAAAAGAGGAGCACTCACAAATACATGAAGTGAGGTATTCCCAAAAGAAGTAAGAAAGCATTAATGTCTCTTTGCTAAGATGTACACCTCATGCACAATTTTCTCACTCCCACACAATGGAGATTAATTCAAGCGGGCACAGACACAGCATTTGGTAGAATGCCAAGTTTATCTTTAGGAATGAAACCTTTAATAAAATTAACATTAAGGAGATATAATTGTTCCCTAAGCGCAGAATAAAGTTTAGGAAGCCAGGAGGGAAAGTGCCCATATTAAAGAATGCTGTTGGCACGACAGCAAACAGGTGCACCACAGCTGGGGATACACTAACCTCAGAAATCAGAAGATTTCTATCAGAAGAATGAGACTCTAGGTCAGGTTTTCAGTAAGGATGGATAGCAGGACAGAAAAAAAACCAAAATCAAATGAACTGATCAGTTTTAGGGTAGATCAGGATATGAAAGTAGTCACACGAGAGAGACCATGTGGAAGAGTGCCATCTATAAGAGGAGACTGGATTTAAGGGTTGGAAAAGTTTCTCAGGTTCTGAGTTCCAGGTCTTTCAAAAATGCTTTAAATTATGTTCTATGGCCAAAATAAAAAAATTGCTAATTCTTAATAACGTAACATCTGACTAGAAGAGTAGGAGACAAAAATACACTTTAATGATACACTAAAAAACAAATAGCTCATGTGAGGTCTTCTTTACTTACTAGTCTTCTGGTAACTGTAACAAAACATTTGCAATTAGCTTCTACCTAATATAATTTTGTGACTCTTGCAAAGCAAATGTCAAAATTTAGAAGCGGAGGAAGGTATAGATTGTAATGCATTCATAAATAAATCCACAGGTAACTAGAAATATTTGCAAATAAATCAGTTACTGTACAACAAAATGTTCTTTTGCATTCATGTGATCCTTGGGAAAAAACCAGCCTAGGAAATACATTTTCATTTGCAAATTATGATGCCAATTCCAAAACCCCCAGCTTACCAAGATGTTTCTTTGTATGCCTGTTGCAATCTAAAAAGCGCTTTTAAAGACAGAATAAATGTCTCTTTCAGGCAGGTTGTTAATGTATTTTCCTTCTCAGCATCTCACAGAGACCTCTGCAGCATGATGTCCTCTGTGGGGCTCGCTCACGCCTTGTTTACCTGCACAGAGAACTGCCTGAGTGCCAGAGCTGTGGTCGCTGGATCGGAACAGACACTGCTCTTTGTGCTCCTGAGATAAGAGGTTGCAACAGTCAAGCTGTTTCTGTGCATCTCAATCACAAAATATGATCTTAATAATTACTGTGAATCAACTAAAACAGCAACTCATATCTTCTTCCCAATAGCCGCAAATTTGAAAGGCACTCTTAATTTAGTGCATTTTCATCTTCCTTCACATGTTTGAGAATATTTATTCCAACTAGTTCACAAAGCCTCCTTTCAGCAACAGAGCACAAGCTGTAAATTGTCCCATATCTCAGTTTTCTTTCAAAGCTCAGACAAAGGACTGTTCTGGCCCTTTTCATATTATGTCCACATAAATCAAAGCCCAGTAAAGGACAAATAAAGTAATCTGAACTAACAGCCTACACTAACTATACAACTGGACTGTTGCATGTCACACTTCCCATTAGTCACAGACAGAAACTTCTGACGAGGGTAGAGGCGTTGCATCATGGATATACTCGATAAGCCTGCTAGCCTAGGACTCTATCATGCAGAGTTGATAGAGCACTACTGAATTTCTTACTTCCTCTTCTTGTTTTACAGCCAATGTCCTGTCCTGCAGGAATGACACTTGTGAGCTGTGCAGAGCCCTCTTATGATGGTTCTGTGATGAACTGACTCCATGTCTGTCCAGATGTGTTCTCATGCTTTTCTCAGACATAGTCAGCTCTGTTTCTATGTGCCAACTCAATTTTATATCATGAAATGGGACTGACAGGGGAAGACAAGAGATTTCATCTCCCTCCTGTTACACCGAGCATTGTTGGCTGATAAAAACTGGCAACGACTCCATTAAAGCTGGGACAGCTACATCAGCTTCATCATGTTTGATGGTCTGCCCTTCTTCTGTGTAACTCACCTGATGGCCACACAGGCACTTTTTTTCCCAGCTGCACTGCTGAGAAAATGACCTTGTTGCTGACAGGAAAGTCATGAGTCTTATGAAACAGTGAGAGATTTAGAAGTGAGGACACACATGTAGTAAAAGACAAAATGCTCAGCCCACAGGGGTTGTAATAACCCGGTGTCAGTAATGAAGGTGCAAACTCTGTTTCATGAGCCCCTTGCTGGTGGTGCTGCCACAAGCACATGGTAGAGCCCATCTGCAGCTGTGCCATCCTGCCTACACTACAGAAAACCCAGTTTTCACAAAAGAAGGTAAATAAATAAATGCTTTGCGGTCTTGGGGAAGTGATTAAAAGCACGTAAGATAAACGTGTAGATTTTTGTATTTAAATTTGTATTTTTTGTATTTTGAAATAAACAGTTTTCTACTATTGACACTGACAAATTGATATATATTTATATTATCACCAAATACAAGAATGTAGAAGAAGCATCTACCATGAAGAACACAGAACTGACCTGCACAATCCATGTTTGAGACAACTAGATGGGAAAAAAGCCTGTGGCAGTGAGACAATAGCATTATTGCCATGTAAAGAGAACACCAGCCAAACATAATGAACCACAGAACTGTGGGACTTGGATGCAGCAATTGCTGTCCACAGTAAGAAAAACACCATGCTTTTCAACACTTAAGAGTCACACTCAGGTATTAGAAGACTCAGATGTTGCTACTAAGCCTTTTCATGCAGACCTGCAAAATTCCTGATATTCTGTGAACATTGCCAAACGCTCCCTGGCATCTGCTACGAGGCAATTCAGCCTGCTCTGAATGAATAAACTGAAGCTGTTCCAAAACACAAGTTGTTCAATGTCTCTATAATTTGTTCATCTGCAGATTTTGCAGTGCTTCTACAACAGTGATTCAATGGTAGCAAAAAACCCCATGGAGGTAAACCAAAAGGAATGAGGTTGATGAGCTAAAGCAGTACCTCAAACAAGTACCTGTCATTCATAATGGAGTGCAGTCAGCTCAGAGAGGAATGATAGGACACAGTCTAAAATTGAAAACACAAAGTGATGTTCTGGAGGAGCAAAGATGAAGGCAGCAAAACAAAAAGAAAATTACTAGAAAGCATTTGCGTTTAAACCCAGAACATTTGAGAGTAGAATCATCTATTGTAAATTTTAATTAAAGTTGTTCCTTATATACAAAAGTTTCTCTACACAGAAAAATAAAATGGAGGTAAACTAGAACTTGCCCTCCAACTAACAGTACAGTTCTCTGATGAACTCATTTGTTATTATTATTCAGTTTATCCTAACCTACTCTAAAAGGGATTTAAAGAAAGCTAGAAAGCCATCCTAATTTCAGAATTCAAAGATCCCCACTGGGACTCAATTTGGTGTGCTGATTTACTATTCCAGTTAAATGGTCACCCTTTATAAGAAGAAACAGCAAGCTCTACACAAATGTAATTGCCCTGTGACCCATCAATGACAGCAATAATGTTATTGCTAATGGCATATACAGTACTGATCAGACAGACAGACATGTTTTATGCACCACAGCAATAGCCAGCTTTATAATCCAATAATATATTAGAATTAAAGCTAACTTTTTTAATATCTTATTGGTGCCGTACAGTATTTGGTAACCACATTAGGAAAGGATGCAAATCTCAGTTAATGCAGGTTGGGATCATTGATTAATTATTATTATTACTTCAGGACTAACATTACGCTTGGCATACAGAAAGCAAAAATGAAGACATATTTTGCAGTGAGAAATGCAGACTGAAAGAGATAAAAATGCTGGGGAGAGAGGGCAAGTGATAAGAAGGACCAAACGTTTTGTAAGGGCACAGCTTCTAGGCCAGCCCCTATCTTGGTGCTTGCCTTTCCATCTTCATGGAGCTATTCTCTGCACACTTCAAAACTAAACAAACTTTCTGCTATGCTTGTATCCAAAACATGGTATTTGAGCTAGACTAAGATGTACTACTAACTCTGAATGCAAAGCAAATAACACAGTAAGTAATTGTACTTTGCAATTACATTACTTCACAAAATGCTGATGTTAATAAGCAAACAACAAAATAAAATATCATGTAATTCAACAGAGAGATAAATGGAAGCAAAAGCAGTGGTAGGCAAGGGTCAAGGAAGAAGATGTGAGGGAAACTTAAGAGTCTTCCTGAACCTAAGCCCATTTTTGTAAGAGTCCATGGTCCACTGCAAAGATAACAAAGGCCAAGTTTTGCTTTTATAAAGCAGAGAGATGTCAACAAAGTGTCAAACCTCAAATCCACTACTGGCTCAGTAAGAAAGATGACATAAGGAATAGGAAGGGAGAAAAAAGACCCAATAAAGAAACAGGAGTTCTGAATAACATATTGCCTCGTACGTTTTATTGTCTGAACGCAGCCAAATGAATCTATTTTCAAATGGAAACACATCTGAGACAATTATATATTATCATATATGGTCTGATATTTTCCAGTAATTTCAGTAGTTAAATGACAGCAGAGGTCTCAGAGCAAATCAAAGAATCAAATAAAGGGAAAAATGACACTAAATGTGTCAAATTGCCCTGCTTCTGGCACAGACACAGACAGGCAACTATGGCCATTGAGAACATGGGGAAGGAAAATGTCCCCAGTTGGGAGGGCAGCTAGAACAGAGAGAATTATTCTTTTTCTTTTGTGGACTTCACAACCTTACTTCCAATTGTGGTGGGTCAACCCTGGCCAGCAGGTAAGCACCCATCTAGCTACTCACTCATGCCCTCGTTCCTATAACAGCATGATGGGGCAGAGAAGAGCAAAAAAAGCATGAAAACCTGTGAGTTGAAAGACAGTTTAATAAATGAAGAGGGGAAAAAGAAAAAGATCAAACAAAAATGGAACCAAGCAATGCAAAGGCAGTAACTCATCACTTCCCACAAGCAGACCAATGCTCAGGTGTTCTCTGGCAACCACAAACTTGGAAGACACCCCTCTCCCCCTTCTTCCTCTACCACCACTTTCACTGCTGTGTTTGATGCTGTATGGTACAGGATATCCCTTTGGTCAGTCCAGATCAGCTGTCCCTGCTGTGTCTCCCCACTAACTTGCCCCTCTTCTCTGGGGAAAGTGGGTACAGAGTGGGAAATAAGAGATATTTCAGATATAGGCAAAATATTGATGTTGGAGCCACAAACCACAGCACCATAGGGGCTGTTACGAAGAAGGTTGCTCCATACATACAAAATAAGAACAGGGGTCTTTTTAAAAAGGCAGAAAAAGATTTTAAAGCTGGAATATTTTGGTGTGGTATGAATGATTTCTTTCTGCAAATTGCTCAGTTTGCTCAAACAGCTCTGGGAAGCTGAAACTGTCACAGAAATTAGGCAGAACAAATGGTAAACTAATTCAGAAAAAATATTTTATTCATAAAATGACTCAACATTGGTGCATAGAAAAATATCTTGGAGCTAGGTAATTTAGCCCCTGAATACAAAAGTCAGAATAATTTTTTTCTTCCTTCAGTACTGAAAACTAAAATAATAACAGAAAAATTATATCCAGAGTGGGTGCTGTGAGGCCTCAGCTCCTTGTCTTTGGATGTTTAAAACCAAGGTTTCTAACATTTTGTAGGATCCCTTCCTATGTTAGGATCATTTAATAAGTAAAGGGCATGTTAACTTTCCTTGAAATAATAATAATAATAATAATAATGATTCCAAATAACCATAAAGCCTTGATTCTCCAAAACATTAAAATGTTTTTTAATCTACCTATGGTGTAGGAATGCAGAACTGTCTTCCTTGACTCTCAAGCAGAGAGGTAAACCTTCATGCAGAAACAATTTATGTGATAAATTTACAAGTTTTACAAAAAGCAGATTTTATGTTTTAAAGTTGACCTCTAACTTCACCAGAACAAAAAAGAGAAAGAACTCACGTTAGCATCCATGACATTTTAAAATACTTGCTACCAGTCGTGAACTTTCCTAAGGATATACACATTGCTATCAAACACTGGTAAAGGCAGTACAAGATACACAGGGAATTTCCTTTTGACAGTGAAGACATCATAATAGTTATCCCAGCTGGATGTCATAGGAGTGACAGGTAAGTCATCAAAGGTAAGAATGCACTGGATACAAAAGTCAACTCTTTTTATATACACATTCAGGTATGAAGAATACACCCACCCACCCCATTTTCTTTTGTATTGCCAGGGGATTTTCTTCTAGAAGTCCCACCATTGGAAGTTATCTGTACACACTTCTGCTGAAAATAAATCTAACAACAGTTTTCAACACAGGTATCTTCATTCTTCACATCTTCAAAAAGGCAACCTATAAAAGGAAGCAAAAGCAACACTGTGATTAGTGTCAATATTGCAGGTAAAACAAAGATGCTTCTTTGTATCAACAGAATTTATATATTATAATAATCTTTTTACTTAATAACACACTAATGCAATGAGAAAACAGAGGCTGTATTTGTTATTTTTTCACCTCTTCTGTACCTAATATGTCTCCTAAAAATTCCCAAACTTTCCTTTTTTGCTCAAGCGCTGCCTGTGTTGCAGAACTAAAACTCTTTTTTCCCCAGGGTAACAAAGAAAGTTTATCTCTTCTAACTTAAAAGGCTATTTGACAGTATTTCGAAAGTAGCTTAGATTACATCTTTGATATGTTCCCTGTTTTATCTGAATATTAGGGTTTTTTTGAACAGTGCTGTCACTGTAAGTCGAATCCTGATTCCAAAGTCACAATGAAAAGTCCAAAGTCATAAAGAAAAATGGCTTACATTTTGAAATAACCAGAAACCAAAATCTTACCCGAGGGGAGAAGACAAATACTTGTATACGATCAGAAGACAGCAAATGATGTACCTCTTCTCTTTAGTGCACTAAACTGTCTAACAGCTATTTAGAGGGAAGGTGATCTATCAAATACAAGAGACCTATAGGATTTCTGCTGTCCCAAACTCATTTGTTTTTGGTCACATGCATGCAGCAGTTTCTCCTGTATGATTTTGATTTTGTTTAGCTTTCTTCAGGATCTTCAGGATACTAATGCAGAAAGTTAAGTTAGCTGACTGGAAATGACATGTCCAAATTCTTATCTGCCAAGGAGATTGCTTCACATATTTTTTGCTGATCACAAAGACAGAAAAACAGATGTACAGATGCCTTCACAAAAACACAAGAAGAACGAAAGAAAAATGACTACCAGGTTACACAACTGTCTTCTGAAAAGATACAACCTGTTTCTCCTGTCTGATGAAAAACATACAAGATAAGAACTTCTGAGACAGACACTTCCTCTCTGTTCTCTGCAAGAGCTTTCAACAGTCACTTAAGTGAAGATTAAAATTACCATCAATTAAAACTTTAGATTTTCAGATCTGGGCCACAATCACCACTCTACTTGATGCTGTGACTAAAGAACTCATGAAGCATGATCAACTAGAAGGAAATGAATGCAAGCATAAAATATCACTGTGTATTCAGAACAGAGGATAAAACAGAGTCAAAACACTTCTTTTGGATCTGGTGCCCAAAGCATGTTTAAGGGAGAGTTATATGTCTCTCTTATATATAAAGAATGAAAAAAACCAAAAAAACAAACCAAACAATTTATCTCTAAGATGGTTCTCAGAGAATCAGTCACGCAAAGGATTCATATCTAAATAACACATCTACAGGGCATAAATGGGACATGACAACAATTCTTGGTTAAAAATAGCAAAAAAATCATGCAAAACTCACTTCCTGAACACTCTTTTGCTATTCCAAGACTGACAGCAATAACTCAGTAGAAAACTGCAGTTACTGCTTGGAGGGGTTTGTACAGACAACAAAACTGAGATCCCCAAAAGCTTCCACATTTCCAAATAATTCTTTTCTTCTTCCAAACTGGAACTAAAATTCAGAAACAAAAATTTTCACGTCTCATATTAAACATAAGGAAAAATTCTTTATTGTAATGATGGTGAGGCACTGGCACAGGTTGCCCAGTGAAGCTGTGAATGCCCCATCCCTGGAAGTGTTCAAGGCCTGGCTGGATGGGGCTTTGAGCAACCTGGTCTAGTGGAAAGTGTCCATGCCTGTGGTGGGAGGCTGGAACTGGATGATCTCTAAGGTCCCTTCCAACCCAAATCATTCCATGATTCTATGTTTTAAAGAACATACATTTTCAAAAACGTCTATAGGAAAACCTTGCCAGCAAGCAGCTGGATGGCCAGGGTGGAAGTTGGCCTGCTTTCCCATGAAAATCTCATCACACTGACACATTCCCATGGAGTGTTTTGTTGTTTTTTTTTTTCCAGCTCCATCAGCATTTTCCAGCAGTAAGCTGCTACATCAAAATAATTTCTGTCAGCTCAACCAAAGCATGTTGTAAAAGCCAGAGACTACTCGTCATGTAAGGAAATTTATCCATTATGCCAAAGATTACCACCCTCAAAGACAAAAATTGAAAGCAAAATCATGCTTGTTACCTTTCTTGTGATTTAGCTGCTCAGATGAATAGAGACATATACATAATTATGAGCAAACATAAAATCTTACTTCTGTGGAAGAGTCATAAGTTATACAGGCTAGGGATGACCCTGGCACCAGTCAAATCAAAGACAAAACTCACACTGACTTTAACAATGTGGGAGATTTGTCCTTGCATTGCAAGGAAAAAACAGAAAAATCAAGAAAAGCAATAACCATCTTAATACACAAGACTCAAAATTTTAAGCACATTTTTCTACCTGATATTGCAGACTCCTTTGCTACACAGTTTTGAAGTGCCATTAGAGTGGATATATTTGTTTAATTTGACTGCTTGCTATATTTTATAATGCATGAAATACACTTTTCTTCTCCTTTGAGAGTTATTTGCAATATAATGCTTCCCTAGACTGCTAGGCTTTCCTACTGTCCAATAAACCGAAAAGCAACAAAAGTAATAATTTATTGCTGTCTGTGTTTATATTTACTACCAATGTGAATGAAAAGAGCCCATTAGATCATTCCTACAGCTGACATACCAGCAAAAAAAATGCAAATCAAGCTGTTAAAAAAACACCTGCAACCATGAAAGTACTTCAGAACAAAATCAACTGAAATGAAACCACTTACGAAGTTTCACCTTTTCCATCCAAAGTTCAATATGAAGCATATAAAATACTCCTTTATTGTACTTTTACTGTAGATGCAGTTGGATATCTAAACAGCAGTAAATTATATGTTCTACATAATAAATTAATTACTATAGTTTGGGAAAATGGGACCATGTGGTTCTCCCCCAGTTTTCCATCTATTAGGACACTTACTCTATGAGACAGACAACTAGTAGCTTCTTACAGCTTAAGTAGAAATACTTTCAGCAAAATCTGCACATCCAGTATTTCACTGCTATGAGTGCATTTTGAAAGAAAAATAATGTGTCAAACAGTTAGCTCATCTATAAAGGTTTATTAGTAAATTCAGAATAAAAGTCAGTTCTCTAATCAGTTTTTTATTGACCTTACCTCACCACATTGTCCCCTTCTTAAAGAGCTGAGGATAGCCAGTATTAATACACCCTTAAGAACAATTTATTTACTCTTCCATCCATACTTCTATGACAGGAAACATTTTTTTTTTTCCTTTTCCTCTCAATTATTTTTGAAGATTTAATCTTACTCTGTCAAAGAGTATTAAGTGCATCTCAGCCCTCTATCAACATTAGTCTCTACAGAGCCAGAAGCTGCCAAGACCTCTGGATAATGAACAAACATAAACTCCACATTTTCAAGTATTTTAAAATATATAAATACAGAGGGAGCACCAGAGCACCACAGACATATGAATGATAGATATATCTTACAAAATCACTCTTTCAGTAAACGAAGAAGCATCAACTTAGTTAAAATCTCTTGGAGTTAGGACAAGTTAAGAAATCCAGACAGTGATGTCCAGTTTTAGAAGATGTGCTCTTTTGGCTTTCTCAGGAAAATCATAGAATGGTTTGGGTGGAAGACACCATAAAGATTGTCTAGTTCAAATCCCACTTGCCATGAGCAACCTAGTCAAGTGAAATATGTCCAAACTCCAAGGAGTAAAAGGTGAAAGAAAACAGTTGCAATTTCTGAAAATATTTTTCAGTATTTCAATATATTTTTCACATATTTTAAAAACTATGGAGAGCTAACGAATTTAGAGATAAAAGAAGGTGGTTTCAGATGGCTGAAGCTGGTGAAAAAAACCCTCTCCTACCAAGTGCTAAGTCTAGTGAGATGGCAGAGTGGATGATTGCTTCAAGAGAAGCAGGAGAGTGATAGAAACAGCTAAACAACATATTTTAAAGAAATGCAATCTGCAAATCTGCTAAGCAAGAGAAAAGCAGTTTAATCTTTGAATCAGCTGCAAGAACCATAACAGGAGCCAGATCTTTAATTCCACAAAACAGGAAATAATATGTCAAAAGTTACATTCCCGGGTTGCAACACAAGCTTTGAAATTGTTCTTATGTTCTTTTCTTCTATGGAGTCCAAGTGAAAGGTGCTTAAAAATCCCTCTATATGTCTCTCAAAGCTGACAAGAAGGATTTTTAACACCTGTGTCTCCTAAGAGCTAAACAAAAGTATGTAGAAGATACAGAATTTCTCTTCCCTCTTTTAGAGAGTCTGTTTATTCCTGCATAATTATAAAGGAAAATAGCAGGTTGAAAGTAGTTGAGTATGCTTCAGCTTCAGCAGAAGAAATTTAATCTCTGAATGCTTCCAAAAATATGCTGGTTTTTCCCACTGCAAAACAAAGAATAAAACACCACCCAGCTCAAACCTGAAGCCTAAACATATAAAAGACATTTTACTGCCGTCTCAGAATATTAGACCAATTTTTAAACACTACCACACACAATTCATAATGCTACATTGTGTTTTAGAAGAACACAACTTACAGGGCTATCTTAAATCATATCGCCTGCAACTGACAGTCTGTACATAGACAGATATCCATGCTTTAATCCTGCACGTGTGCTGGTGTGAAATCAGGCATGATGAAACGACTGCAGAGCAAACGCTGATTACACACCAGCAAGGCTACAGCCTACAATCAACATCAAATGCTGTATTTGCTTCCACTCAAGGCTGACAGGTAATCAAGCAATGCCATGCCATCCATGTGCACAAGAAGAGAATAACCTTCCCAAAAAGTCAAGGACAGCTGTGGGCAGACCCCTGCTCCTAGATCCAGCTGTGCTAGATGATACTAATCTCACAGGCTCAAGGTGTCTCTGCTGCAAGCTACCTCTCTTCTCTCCCCACAAAAGACCACTTCAGAGTTTCTCCTAGTGTCTGATGAAATCAGACTGATTCACCAAACTCTGCCCTCTGGTCTGCACTAAATGGAAAGGTTTATCCTAGAAATAAAAAAGGAAGGGCTTGCACCAACAATTCTGCTGGCAGATGACAGAGGAGAGAAAGATCTCTGGTGGAAATGAGAGTGAAAAGCTGAGGATAGTGTTTTTTTCCATATGTACAGCTGGATTTGAAAGACAAAATACACTCAGTCTCAGATCAGTCTAATTCACATCCAGATTTGTATTGCTGCAAATGTTATGGCTAGTGCTTAGTGTTATGGCTTAAGCTGTAATAACTACTACTGCTTGTGTGGTTGCAATTACACTGCAGTCAAGATGCCCTGTACATAGAACACACTTCTACCTTGGAAAAAAGAAAGTGATATAAACATGAACCTACATATCCCTTATCCCCATATTTAATAATGCACTAATACCACTACAGGGACAATGTGCATAAACAGAGAAGGCCATAACCCAGCCTGATGCATTTCTCACTCCTGTAAAATAAAGACAGACCAACGAGTGGGAGGATTAAAGCATCTGCACCATGTCTAGGTCCTAGCTCTATAAATATTTGATTTCTGGTAAACTCTGCAAGAAGTTTGGTGTTGCCATAGGTGCTGAAAAGGGACAGAGCAGTCAAAGGAACAAGGCCTTTCCCAGAGGGGAAACTGTTCCTTCCGTTCCTGCTCCACCACCAGAAGCAGTGAATTATAACTGTTGCAACTTGTAACTGTTACCATTACCCTGTGGATTAGCAACTACTGGCAATGGCTGATTATAAAGAGCTCACCTGCCTACCCACACCATACAGTTTATATATTTGTTCTCACCTAACAATCTGGGATCAAGTCTGCCGATGCACAAATACCCTGTTCCAGAAATACATTTTGGCACCAGTGTGAATGAATGGACACAAGGCAGATGGCGTTAGATGAGGAGAGACGTGAGAGAACGTTAACTGATATATTTACACTTGCTTCCACTGAATTCAGAGACCCATAAAAAAACAGCTGTCTTTTCCAGACTTGAATGTTACCAAGCTGTTGCATATTACC
Source organism: Sitta carolinensis (assembly GCA_032173965.1). Taxonomy (NCBI): domain Eukaryota; kingdom Metazoa; phylum Chordata; class Aves; order Passeriformes; family Sittidae; genus Sitta; species Sitta carolinensis. The sequence continues at coordinate 33,763,578 of JAVUNC010000004.1, forward strand.
CCTAGATCTCTGGGGCAGCTTTTGGCGAGAGCAAAGGCATTTTCAGAGGAAATTGGAGAGTAAAACAGCATGTTCACTACTAGAAGAGTGAGAGGAGCCAGAGATAGAATCATTATGGTTGGAAAAGACGATCAAACCCATCAATCATTGAGATGAGCCTACCTTGTCAGTATAGTATTTCCATTCCCCATAGGGCCTCCCGGTAGCCTGCAAACTCACTGGCTACACTCAAGCAGCAAAGGTGCTCCAACTAGTTCTTTTTCTTCTGTACTCCAGGCTCTTATGATAGTTGAATAGTTAAACCTTGGGTCATTCAGTGCCTGTTTCTCCTATGGTATGAAGGTCATGTAAGTAGATTTGGCTGCTCTAATATCCTCTCCACAGCCCATCAATGCCAGCTACCGCCACTTAACACTGCACGTCAACAATAATTGGTTCATGTTCTCTCACACAGGGAAAGTGTCCCAACATGCTTTAAATGCCATGCAGTGAGAAGTCTGGTTTTGAGTATGCACCAGAACATGACAAAGTATTTTATTTAATTACCCTTTGTTTGCATTTTTGGTCTGAGAAAACCAAGGAAACATCAACCTGTGCTCATAGCACCATAACTTCATACCACTAGGTAGGTATGTCTTAAATATTTTACAATAGAAACAAAAAAATTTTGAACAAAAATATCTCTAGAGGTATATGAGTCCCTTGAAAAGGTCACTAAAACAATACCCCAATACTACAGATTGACAGAACAGATACAGTTGTAAAAGCCAAGTTTAAAATATTTAATGAAATAACAAAACTAATGTACAGAGTCAATCTAAAAGCATTCACAACTATCACTGTCATGCTCAAGTTCCAAAGGAGACAGGAACTAAAATACATCTGGAACCTTCTCTCAGCCAAACACAGCAGCACTGTGCTGCACAGGACCATGTCATGAAGGCAATAATGAAGCCAACAGAAGCACGGATTGTGGAACCATGCTATCCCGACAAACTAAAACCTGCAAATCAGGTTGAAGAACAAAGGTATGTGGGATGGTGGCTTTGCAGTCTGACCTACAAACCCCTGCAGGGCTCAGATTTGGGTATGGAGGAGGGGACCTTCTATGAAGACTTCTTACCTCACTCACTCTACAGGATGTCAAGGTCATTCTGTAGCAGACATATCTGCAGGGAATTTCACATCTCAATGAGTATGTGCTTCAAACAACTTTAAGGTCTTGCAAGAAACGTAATTTTGGTCAGTGCTTTGCTACCACAGAAGCAGAGGAACAGAGGTGGCAACAAAAGTTGGCAAGAACCTGGCTTCAGCAGACCTATCATCTGAAGAGTGAAATTCCCCAGAACTCCTAGGAGAAGGCTGGGGAAAGGTAAGTCCTCTGCTGTACAATGTGAAAGGCACTGTACATCTGTGGGCTTTCCAGTCTTCAATGCAGGAAGAAACTGATTAGAACAGCACTCTGATAAATCACTTCTTCTGTGCAAGCTGGAGAAAATATGAAATACAACCGAAACAACTGAGCAGAGCAAGAATTAGATTCCTTTCATTCAATTTTTAGTGGAATTGATTTCAACCAAAGTAAGGGTTTCCTTCTTTAAATATGATTACTCAATCTGATAATGTACCTCCAGGAATTAAGAAATAAAGCCATCTATAAATCAGCATGCATTCTTTCAACCTATTCCTTCCTCAAGTATTAATTTCTTATAATAATGAAGTTAGAATTGAAATGCAACAGAGATAAATGAGAAAAAGCAAGAGATTCCTCCAAAGTACCAGGCTGTGTATGGGTACTGCAATCTATCACTTTGTGATTGTTAACAGCTGCATGCTGAAACTTGCCAAAGCTTTAGAGAGAAAACCATTGGCAATTGCAAAAACAGTAGAAAATAAATCTCTGCATGTTTTTAGTTGATATGAAGACAAGTAATTCTTTAAAATTTTAGATCAAGTAGTTCTTGTTGGGAAAAAGGGAGAAGATTCTTTGTTTTTCTTTTCTTTCAGGATGAGATGGTTATTAATCTTTTTGGTTTTTTACATCTAGAAGCCCCAAAACTTCATGGCTTTATTTTGTTTTCCGCCAGCCCTTCCTCATTAGCCTGTACTATTTTTATTTTCACAGTAGACGTTACTTATTGTGGTACCCATCATTAAGACAGGCACAGAAATAGCAGTATTATTTACCTTTGCTACTCTTGCATACACTTTCTTGAATACAAACCATAATGGGAGGTGTACCTGGGTACTGATGTTACATTGCAATTACTGATGCAAAGCAAACTGAGCTAAAAACCCCATGGAATTTAGGATTTACTTAGTCAACACCTGAGGAAGTTTGTTTTTTACTGTAATAATCACCACACTCCAAACTTAAAACTAACCATGCAGTCAGAGCAGCACATACATTTCTGCATCAGGTGGTCTTAAACTGCTGAAAAAAAACATTTGTTTAAGCACATATAAGCATGGGCAGTTGTAAAACACAGGTTAACCTAAAACAAATGAGGCACCTGTGAGCTGCTGTACCAATTTACTGCATGCTAGCTGTATCTTAAAGCTAGTAACGTGAAGAAATTAATGCCTGGCAACCCAAACTTTAAACATATGATGCAGCTTCCAAACACTTCTGAGCCTTGCTGAAAGGTGTGTTATGAGGCTGAAGTGGAGGAGGATGGGTCTGCCATGCTTTCCAAACCCTGCACTCCAGTGAGCCATTCCACACTCAGTCTGCTGTCACAGCAGGACTTGCCCCTGCATGATTCCCTGAAAGCCATGTCACTCTGAGCCTTTGCTCTGTTTTTGCAGTTCTCATGCCACTAGATTTCTCTGCACTCTTGGGAAATCTGTTTCAGCTGATCTGAATCAATAATATACTGCTGCATCTTCCCCAGAAAAGGAAAGAATTGACACACTGGTCTTGCTGTGGCATTCAGCAGCTGCACCTTTTTATAGTGTTTCAGCATTGAAGATGAGGATGAAAAAAGCCCTGAGCAAGGCACTGTGATAGTCTGCTGTCTCATAATACAAAGGTCTAAACAGAGAAATATATGGATTTATTTTGTTGACCATGAAGCAAATGAATTGTACTTAATTCCAGAGAGACTAAATAGGGTCAGCTAAATGGGCACATAACCTCTCTTTAACAGTGAATCTCCTCTGTCAAAATGAAACTGAAAAAGTATGGTGCATGGCAGGTGTGTTTCACAGCACATTATGCACTTACATCTTTGATTAGATGCTGGCTTACCCAGATGTGTGATGTTCTGGTCATTTGCATGGCTGTTGTTCTCAATTAGATACTCTTACGTGGTATTCTCTGCAACAAAATTTATGAAGCATCCTATCTCCCCAGAATACCCTCCTATTCTATTTCAATCCCGTTATGTCTTAAAGAGAGTTACGGTAATGCTAACATACGTGAAAGAGAAGAACTGTTTTTTAGGTCTTTACTACACAGTAACACAGCTGGATTCTAAGGTGCACAAATGTGTCTTTTCCTCTCCTTTTAGCCACGAAGTACTGTAGCACGCTCCAAAACTGAAAGGTGACTTTCAAGTGCTGCATCATCCAAACCAGAAAAATGAATAATACAGTCTTCTATTACCAGCTTAGTTTTCCAGCTCAAATGATCCCTTCACCAAAAACTAACATTCTCTCTATTATTCATTCATGAATCATTCCCCACAGTAACTCAAGTCTTTCTCCTATTTTTAACCACTACTCCTAACAATTACTTTCTCACTCTAATCAATACTTCTCCTTTAAACTCACACAATACACCTTTCATCAGGATATACCTCCAGCCTGTACTATGTCAGATATACTGAAGTAGGAGATAAAGTCTTGCTCACAGTTTAGCCAGGAAAAGCAAGATTACTACAAAAATAGTTATTTGCTTCCCAGCTGCAGCAGCAGGAAAAATCTAGAAGCCAGAATCCCCTTCAAGGCCTGGCTGGAGATGCCTTTCCTAGTTTATGTTTCTTGTCCTTTTTCTCCCCTCAACTCCCTTGCCCTTTATAGGACTAAAACAGCAGGCTAAGATTATTTCAGGTTTAGAAGAAACATGGTGGGAAGCTAAAGAGAAAGAGGAACTGAACAACAAACCTAAGAAGGAGGAGAGATAAATATAATCTTGCTACAAACTGAAGTGTAGGCAAGCATTTGCACTAGATAAAAGAGATGTAATTGGTGTGTGTGAACAAGGCATCAACTGAAGAAATTATCTGGGTTTCCCTCACACTCTCCTTAACTCCCAGAGTAATAGCAATACAGTTATCTCCAGGATTCACCACTGGCAAGACACCTGAGACATCAGATATTAATGCTGTAGGTCAATGTATCATTGAATTTTAATTTAATGAAAATCAGTCTTTCTCTCTTTGTTCAAATTCAGGCCTCTGTTCAGAGTCTGTTTGAGGCCAATCATAAGAAAACTTTCTCATCTCTTACACTGAAATGCTTTAGAAAACCCAATGGACAGGTAAAACTGACAAAGAAAATTATGGAGCAGCATCAGAGGTCAGATGCTCTGCCTTCAAATGGATTGTTAGGAAAAGATTTATTAAAAACTACTGTGGTAAGGGTGCTTAACAAACAAAGAGACCACAAGGAAACAAGCCAGCACTTTGATTAATACCATCACTGGTGGCCTGGAGGGTAAAACTGAAGTTTAATTTTGCTTCTGTCTCTAAAGTGTTACATTTTTTATCTAAAAAGAAAATCTACCAAACCCTGAAAGCCAAGAAGTAGTCTACCCTCTTCATATCCTGCAATGTTTATAGTTAGTTATGTCATAGAAACCAGTACACAGATGCAAACTAGATTTCTAAGAGTCTCCCTTAGTAAATGCTACAGGAGCAGAGCACATTGTGATGTCATGCTGAAACTTTTGGGATATCTTGTCACATACTCAATGTTGCTACAGTGTCAGAGGTGGCCATCTCCTGTATGTACACCCATTTCTCAACATATCAAACCCAAATGCTACCTGACATATGACTGGAAATATCAGAAATATGTGAGGAAGGGGCAGAGGGAGCATGGCATAGAATGAATGCATTGGAGAACAGAAATAGATTATATCTTTAATTGAGAGTTATTTGGTTATATGCTCACATTAACACACTACCTTTATTTTTACATCCAATCTGAACAGTCAAATTTACCACAACTCTAAAGAAAACAGTAGAGGAAGTTAAAGGAGAATGTGGTATTGTTATGTAAAACTTTGAACTAGATAGGTTGAACACATGTCTTCATTAGGTTATCTTTTGAAAACTTTATGGAAAAAAAAAAAAACAAGTTTGAAAAATTAGCTGCTTAAATTCTCTCTTTGCTTCCTGGCAGTTAAAACTGGAATGAGAATAAATACCTCCCTGCATGAGGTATGAGGATTAATTTGTTTGTGTATATAAATGGGTATTTAAGTATCAACTACTATTTTATTTTTAACACCTTATTGGGACTACTGCATTCCTACCAGAGTTCAGCTTTTGGCAAGATATTAAGACTGACTTAAAACAGAAACAGGTGTTTAGAAGATGATATGGCTGCAATAAAAGCACAGACCAAGAAGATGAACGAAAAAAATATGTAAGGCATTCATTTGTATCCTGTGAAATAGAAAGATACAAAGAAGAAAACATAAACCCACAATAACTAAGGGATAGTTAGGAAAATGTCTTTTCCTACTAGGATTCATTCCCAGGGGGACAGAATCTGAGCAGGGCTGTCCTTTGGTCCCAGGTCATCCTGCTCCTGTATAATCTCATGGTGCTTATTAAATGGCCAAGCATGCACTTAAAATCTGCTTAATGGTGGTTGGGTAATAAAACATTTTCAAAGCCTCTAAATGATGTAGGATTTTTAAGGCCACTCTCAGTGAGATCTGAGCTCCTAAATTATATCAGGTATTTTTACAGTGTGGATTTCTGGTGCCTAAGATCCCTATAGCCATTACTAGGTCAAACTGATTTTTATTTCTAGGGATTGAGCACATTCTTTTGCCAACTGCAATCAGAACAAAAGCTGAAACAATCCATTTTAAGGCTCAAACTCAAAAAAACAGACATTTTCTTGATCAAGAGAACAGTTACTGACCTTGAAGCTTCATAAGAAAATATTTACCATTTTTAGAAGATTTTTCCTTTAGCAATAAGATAATTGAAGATAAAGGCTTTCAAGTAGTTGATTTTTTTAAAAAATTACTATTAATTTAATACAAAAGTAAAAGTAAATAAAGTGAAGATTTTTAAAGGCAAAGATCTGTGGGGCAATAGGTGTTGAAAGATGTATGAGGTTTATTATTACTTTGTTCATTGCCACATTCTTGTAAGAGTAGGATGTGATATACAAAATAAATAAAATTTAACTATGGAGGTACCAGGAAGACTCTCCATGAGCAGCATGAGCCCTCAACTCTGGGAACTCTCAGCATGACTGAACCTCAAAAGTCCAAAGTTTGACTGAGAACATCATAAGAAATTAATATGGTTGTCTAGACTATATTGAAGTCCCTTATGTCTTTCATTATGAAAAAGCCTGCCTGTAGAACAAGTGAGAGAAGGAATGTAGTAATGTAATTTCTGCATGCTAGATGCTTATTTTCCTGGTATTATATGATTCTTGCATTTTAAGAAGGTTTAATGCAATTAACTTTGACTTCAGTACATTTAAATTGCATCCTTTCTAAGCATTTCTTGTCAGTAGTCACCCATGAGAGAGAAGTCTATTAAATTAGCAAGTGAGTAAGAAAGACTTTAATATAAGTGATGCCAGAGAATTCTTTTTGAAAAGAATACTGAAAAAACCCACAATTTTGACCTGAGACAAATTCCCTTGTCCTTTTGATTCTAATGATTTCATCAACAATAATATGGTTATTCGCAAGTTGAACTTTGCCCTGGATCTTTGACTCTGTACACACATTGGAACACCTCTATTGTCCAAGGGAGGCAATTATTCATGTGGTGAAGTGCTTATGAGAGTCAAATTTAGATTCATAAATAGCTTATGGATTCCTGCCTCTGACAGGCACCAGACAATTTTAAATACTTACTCTCTATCAGGACAGATTTGGACAATTTTGATGAATGCATCAATTAAAATGGCAATTGAAAGTTAATTTGCCTTCCAAAAGGAAGGGCTGTACAAGGAACCAGGGGGATCTTAAAACAGAGCATGACCAATTGATGACCCATAATGTTGTCTGCAATAACAGGACTAAATTTAATGAAATACAAGAATTCCATGTTGTCCTAGCTATAAACCAGACCAATTACTGCAAGTCAGTGAAGCAAAAACTGATCACAAAAGCTAGGATAAGCATCTGATAGCATAGAATCCAGAGAAAAACCCTTGCTGAACCAGTCTCTTCATCAGGTTCCAATCCCAGGATGTCAGAAGAGCAGCAACAGTAGGACGTGCAAGTTAACACTCTCAAGCAGAGGTCAGACTGACCCCAGTCACTGGCATCAGGACAGCAACTTCCACAGCAGGGGCAGGACTGACCTTTTGCAACACTGACCTTTTGCATACTGTAGCATCACTGGAAGATTCTGAATCTCAGAACCCTGACACTATTCTTCTCAATTAACCATGACTATTCAAAACCAGCAATAAACCCCAAACATAGGCATTAAATAATTCAAAGCCAAACACTCATTCCAAGCACAGCCTTTCTTCCTCACCAAATGAAATATCAAAGATTATACAAAGACCCCATCAGCCTTCACTAATGTATTTCTCCAGACAAGTATGCATTTCTTTGGTGGAAGGTTAAGCAATAACCAAATGGTTTTGCCAACTTCCTCCCCACTGAGTTGGCACACCTGCATAATCACTGGAAAATGCCAAAGAGGCATGAACAAGTGACTGGGGGAGATGGAAAGGCTACCTTAGATTACACAGGTTGCTGCTGAATAGAAAACTACCACCCTCAATATCACAGCAATGGGAGCTGATGTATTGATCATTAAAATAGTCAAAACAAAGGTATAGGCAATATCATGGAAATGAACACTGAATGGACATAGTATTAAAATGTCTGCAAATACACTCTGAAAGCAGTATGCTCTATAGGTACCTTTTCACCATATTCAGCTCTACACAGAGAAGTCAAATAAGCAATACAGAATGTCTGATTTATCATGGAAAATAAAGGTAAATGATTCCATTCTAGAAGCCCCAGACCTTTGCTCTCTCCAAAGACCTTTGCTACTGCTTCTAAATTGTGAGGAAGAGTTCACATCCTTAAAGATGTGAAATGTAACAAAAATTAGGCAAACAGGAAAACCTCAGGCATTTACACACATTTAAATGCAACCACCAAACTAACCTCCCAAGAAAACCTTCAGATAACTGGATTTACAAAGCAGAGTGCAGGTGTATCTATTGAACAGTGCACCCTGTCTTCTTCCATCACTCTTATTTACCCATGTCATTTCTGATAAGACCATATCAGCTCTGAAACTGAGGGACATGTATGCATCTACTACCACAACATATGCTTCCACTGTGACAGAACCAAAGGGTTCAGGAAGACACAAATTCCTGTGAGCATTGCCTATCTCCCTTCATAACCATTTTATGGAGCTCTTAAACTAACTGTTTCCCCCCACACTCACTCTCTGCAGCCTCTCTTTTCTGTTCATCTTTGCCATGCTTTCATTTAAATTTGAAATAATCTCCTTGGATCATGCACCATGCTTCTAATTTTTCAGCCAAGTGCTATACACAGCTTTTATCTGTAATAGTAACAGATTGCCCAAGGACATACACAATGAGTCATGGAAAGAGTAAGGATTTCCTGGCTTTTAATCCAATGCTCAGACAAGGCCTCTCATGTTTCCAATTTTCAGGAGCCAGCAGGTGGGGAGAAGAGAAGACAAAAGAAAAAAAGATGTGAGGAAGACTTTTCTAGGTAAACCAGAAAAAAATCTGCACAATCTCTTCTACTTATCAGTTTCAGATAACTGATGTAACAGTAATCACAGAATCTGCTGAAGAGCTTATATCTGATTTTTAAAAAATGCAATGGATAGAACAGAAGAAATAAATCGATTAGCAGGAGAAAGAAAAAAAAATCTTAAATTAGAAAGAAAAGTTTGCTCAACAAGCCTGGAAACAGAAGAGAAAGGAACTTACTTGCTTTCAGGGCAGAGGGATTTGGAAGCTTGCTCCCAAAAAGGAGTATAGGTAGCAGCATTAGCATACTCCCAGCACAGAGCTGGGGTTGTGAAGATGGAAGTAGGAGACATGAACCAGTTCTCACCTGAACACACTCCAGAAACACTGTTTGTTACACTGGTCTATTTAACTTAGGAAGCTGATCCCCCCAAGACCAACTATAATTAGCAAAAGATGAGGAAGATTCAAGGCACAAATACAGATCTTGCAGAGGTGATGTATCAGCATCCCCGAAATAACTAATATCTATCCTAATAATGCCACCTACTCAAAAAAACTATGCAACTGTTTACAAGACCCATTATGTCACAAAAGAACAGGAAAATAATATTTCATCCCCTTAAAAGTAGGCCAGCCATCACATTCTGAAAAGGGATCCAAGCAAAGAAATAAACAGATTATGATACAAGTTGTACTCATTTATCACTGCAAAGCACAGCTCACACATGGGCTTTGACAGCACCCTGGAAAACTGGCTGAAATGAGACCCATTTTAAAATGAAATAGATGTTAAAAGACTGGTGTCAGACAAAGATATTAACTGCACACATGCATGGGATACTTAGGGACTGTTTGTCTCATTGGGCTGGGATAATGTGATTATTTAGAGACTATTGTCAAACCAATATCTGCACTCCTGACCTAATCATCACTGAAGAGATCTAGTGCAACATCTAACAGGTGCAGTCAACCCTACACCTCAGAAATTGAATGGCTTCTTTGGGTCCCGACTCACCCTAGTTAAACAACTGATTGCTACAACAGCCATCACTGTGGACAGAAAACTACCTCAGCAGAGGCTGAGAACTGAGTGATCCAGGAGGCAGCTCCTTCCTCAGTGACTTCCACACAGGCAGTGACCGGCACAGCATTAGCCTGAACATTGCCCAAGGCCCTGCTGACAAAAGACACTGAAAGGCTGAGGTACTCAATGCCCTTTTTGCCTCTGTCTTTACTGATAATCAACCTGCAAGAATTCCAGGCCCCCAAGACCAGTAGGGAAGTCTAAGGAGAAGACTTACCCTTCATGAAGGAGGACCAGGCAACAGAGCACTTAGAGTGGACATACATCTGCATCAGGAAAAGTATTGATAGCAAGTTGAGGGAGGTCATCCTTCATGCCAAATCAGCACTGGTAAGGTCACATCTGGACTGCTGGGTCCATGTCTGGGCTCCCCAGTACAAGAAAGATACGGACTTAATGAAGTGAAGAAAGGGCTAAGAATAGGCTAAGAAGGGACCGTGAGGATGACTATGAGCTTGGAGTGTCTTTCATATGAGGAGAGGCTGAGAGCTGGGACTGTTCAGCCGGGACAAGAGAAAGTCCAGAGGGATCATATCAATGTGTAAAAATACCTGATGGGAGGGAGAGAAGATGAGAAAGCCAGACTCTTCCCAGTAGTGCCTGCTAACAGGACAAGAGACAGTAAGCACAAATTAAAGAGCGTGAAATTCCTTCTGAACACTTTTTGACTGTAAGAGGGTAAAACACTGGCACAGGCTGCCCAGGGAGGGTGTGGAGTCTTCATACTTGCAGGTATTTAAAACCCAACTGGGCATGGTCCCAGGTAACCTGCTCTAGTTGATTGTGCCTTAGCAGGAAGTTGGACTAGATGATATCAAGAGGTCACATCCAACCTCAATGACTCTATAACTCGGTATATGTATTTCTGTTGCATGCATTTTTAAGTGAATCAGCTAATTAAAAAAGATTAATAACTGAGGCATCCTTGAACACAAATGGTTCAAATGTTTTGTAAAACCTACAAACTGGACTTTGGCTACTCTGCTCTTTTTGGGGGGTGTAGACAGTGCAATTTTCACATTCACTCTTAATTTTGCTGCCTAAGTTTCTTTTTATAAATTAACTTCATTCATTCATTTGAAAGATACTCTAGTCAAATACTGGACGGAAATACTTCTGAATTAACCTTATCTTGCAGTTTTGGTTGACTCCCCTCCTCTTCTCCCCTCCTCCTCTGCAACCTCTTTTCTTTATATTACAATATAGTATCAATCTGTCCTTCAGCTCATGGCTCCACGTAGTCCATGTTATTCTCTTCAAGCTTCTTTTCCTCTCCCCTCTTTTTCTTTGTTTCCCAGCCACTGAATACTTTCCAGTTTCAGATAAAAATAACAATTAGGTTTTATTATTATGAGACCTTTTCTTGTACTGATTAAAATCTTATTATACAAATCAAAGCTAGAAATTATTTATTTAACAATGAGATTTTCATGTTCATTTTAACTTTTTTGAAAACATTAATGACCTTCAAAAAGAATAAATTTTCCAGACTCTTTTCTTCCAATTCTTTTCTTATTTTTTAGTCCAATTTTACCATCAAGGATAAATATATATGAACAAAGTATACACTGGAGTCATATCTCCCTGGAGGCATCATTTTGGATTATTGAAGTATAATTATTACAGTACATTGGTCTGCTGTGAGACTTCCAAAACACTGTTTAAAACATCTTCCTTAGGGCAAGGCCACTAAAAAATATGCTACTGAACCATAATTGCCTGCATTATAAGAAAAATTTAGTATTTCCCAAAGTTCAGTGAATGAAAAATAGCATAAATTAGTAAAAATGTAGAAAGATGATAATCAAGAACAAGTTAGAGATGTTCCAAAGCTGAGGATCACAGCATGACCTTAAGGTCTGAATGAAATAACCTGAAGTTCTTGAAAATTTTACCAGCTTTATAAGATAAACGCTAAGAACTACCAAAGATCAAAACCAGACATTTAACATTTCTGCATGAAAGCCTTTAATAAAATTTTACTGAGTTAGTGAAAAAAGTAAAAATGAAAAATTGTTTGCCTCAAACTTTTAAAACAATCATTCTCCTGGATTTCTCACACTAAACCCCTTGCTGCTTGACACACAATATGAACAGATGTTTTTTATTCACTTTGAACATCTGCCACATCATTTCACTCACTTCGTATCCTGAATTTAAACATTTTATACAGAATTCTGTTGTACTGCATATACAACTGAAAACAACTCTCAAAAGGGATTTTGATCCCCAAACCCCTAAATTTCCTTACTAAGCCAAATTAAATGAGCATGGTTGCTTGCGTGTGCAAGGGTTACTTTCATAATGTGACTGATCCTCCTGCCTTTACGTATTTAAAATAATTAATTGTCCCTTAGCTTGCTTTATAAACAGGGTTTGTAATCTTTAAATCTCAGGGATCTTCCCAAAAAACTAATTTTTATTGTATTACACATTTTTTATGCACAGTCATAGATACATGTCCACTGGGCATTACACAAAGCAACTAAAGGAAAAAAATGTTTTGAACTTTTCCCTGTCTTTTATCTCTGGCTGATCTTCTCTTCCCAACTATAAAACACAAAGTCTGTTTAAATACAAAAAGACTGAAAAACAGAAGGAAAGAAAAGCACAGACCTTGAACACCAAGAGTAAAATTAAATTAGTTAACTGCTAGAAGCATGAAGCATTAATGAAATAGAAATAGAGAATTTTCCCCTTATGAGGAACATTTATTCAGTGTTAATTAAATTCTTTTATTCAAAATCTATACTTACCCAAGTGTAAAAATACTACATCATATCAATAACTCCAGAGTGTAAGCAAGTACTACATTATAAGCATCTTTTCCCCACCTAGTGAAGTGAGGCCTTTAAATCATTTATACTGATTGAAGTCTTCAAATAAAGGACAAAAAAACCAACAGAGAGCCCTCTGCATGAACCAGCAGCCACAGTTATTAAATCACTTGTCTAACAAATAGCTATGAGAGATTAGCTTCAAAAATTTGCTTGCAAAGTTCATATGCATAGTGTTAATGAGGAACTTTCAGTCTGCAATAATTATTTCTCTACAATATATCCAGCTGGCTGGTTTATTCATTTGCAGGCCAGTTCTGCACCACTGAAGCCAAAGAAAGTTTTGATATTAACTTCAAAAGGTTCAGGTCCTTGCCTACAATGTTGAGCTATCACCACAGATGCTTCGGGTGCATTTCTGTAATACCTAAAAACTAATTAAAGCAAAGCTGCCATCACTAAGGGACCACCACTAGAATTTTTAAGCTTACAAGATGAGAAAAAGGCTCCTAAGTCTTCAGGTGGACACCCTAAATGATTGCCTAACTTTAAAAACCAATCAGTATTTGTTCATTTGAATGAGAACTCTAGGTAATCCAAAATCCAGGCAATTTTAATTGGAATGGTGAAAACTGAACTGACAAGTCACTTCTGCATAAACAGTGTAGCATGTGAGATTAAGACAATATCTTTACATGAAATTCTTTTTCTGTGATTTGCATCTTGTTCAAGATGATTACCTTGTTGTAAAAAATTTTACAAGGTTGTCTTCAGAATCATTTTGGAAGATTTAATCAGGCATTCAGCTGCTTTGTAAATTATCAGAATGTAGGTTGGGAAAGGAGTAAATCCAACAGTGACACTGCACTTTAATAAGTATTAGTACTTTAACCAGTATCAGTATTGTTGTAAAAGCGTTCCACTTGACTTCTTCATTGTTCTGTATTAGGAATACACGCTCTGCCTTTGTAGGAAAGGCTTACATAAAATGATTAGCTACCAAGTGTCACCAGGGTTTTCTCCAGCTTCCAAGCTACACTTAAAAAATACGTAAGCACTGTCTCATTTCTGACAGCTCATCTTAACTAAATAACAGAAACACAATCATTTCCAGGTGGAATCAGAGCTCTGCTTCATCTAAATCTAGTGTTGTGGATACAGCCTTCTTGAATGCTAGAGTCCTCAGAAGATGATTTAATTACCAGGCAAATGGGAGAATGGTCTCTCCCCAAACTCCTCACACAGGAGTGGCTTAAAAAACGTAGAATAAGACCCAGCAGGTCTTTCAAAATCAATTTTAGCATTTAGCATCAAGTTTTAGCTGTATATCTCGGACATGTAAAAGTTTACAGAACAGAATACAATAAGTTTTACAGACATTATTTAGTCACATTATACATCCTACCTTAAAACAGAAAAAACACTCACTTAATGGAATATATCCTCAGGACAATCATGCAGAATAGACACTTTTGATTAATTTAACTAGTCACTAGCTACTGCTCCACAAAAATACAGCTGAAAATGCATTTTCTTTCTGTGTAAGCAGAGAAGGCAAACTGAAATATGAATGTTTCTGTGTGTTCAGCAGACCCCTTTTTTTATTTTTTATTTAAGCAGTAAAGTTGATTCGACTTTGCTACAAAGAAGGATATAAAGCCCTGTTCCCTGCCCAACCTCAGTTTTTTCGTCTCACCCAAAAAGAAGCAAATACAACTAGGTAACTGTAAGCATTAAAATTTAGTTTCTAAACAGGGAAAAGGTGCAAGAATTACAGAACTGTGTGCTCATAAATGGCACAGAAACAAAGCAAATTTTTACCTAATAAAAATGAGAAAATAACATGGAAACTCATCGGTGCCTAAAACTCAAAGTGGTTAACAAATTTGGAAACAAGACGGTCCTAGAATTTAACTTCTGAAAATATGGCAAATGATGATTGAAATAGACTTTGTATGAAAACATGAAATAAAAACTCAGCAGCAGGCTCTTTGGTGAGTTAAGAAAGAAATATGTTAGCTAGTCACCCCCCATTACACAATAATAGCCTTTTTTTAATTTGGTGGGACATATGAAAATAGAAAATGTGTCGAAGACTGGAGCATCAATGGCAAGAAAACCTTTTATTTAAAGCTGAATTATGCAGGTATATAGTTATTGATATGAAGTAGAACAAGGGTCAGCAGTACTGGTCACAGAAAGTGATAACATTTGAACAGTAAAATCTTCAGTCATTTTCAGGATAATATTTAGAAATGCCAGGCATTGTGGAAGAAGTTGGAAGTGGACTGAGTACCCTACAATTAAAATAACATCTTCACTTGTACAAGTTTTCAGGCAAGATCCTTTTCCATGCCAAGGTGCTTAATATTTTTTTTCTCTCTATTTTCCATATAAAACTCAAGCTCACTAAAAGTAACAGAAGAAATATAGCTCCCTGATCTGGTTTCGTCAATCCACAATGCCACAGCTCACAAAAATAATGGAGACTGGGAACTGGTGTTTTAAAATAGTCTCTTTCTCTATATACCATACTTTTATAGTTTGCATTAGCTATATAGGAATATTTTTTTTTTCTTTTTTTCCATAAGGCAGAATCACTTCCTATTTTACTTGTCAAGCTTCTGGGAGACAGATGAAGAAACTTTTATCCAAAATGCCCAGCAAAAATCAGCAATCACATTCTACCCACCCAACGCTCCCTGTGATCTCAGTTACAGCAACTTCAGACCCCTGCAAGTTTTTCTACATATTGCTAAATGGTTGCCACGTTTCACTTCAAGTCATAACAGCTTTCTATTGGATGCTAAACAGTCTCCTTATTTGAGCAGGTTGTGTTAATGCTTGCACACCCTTTTGCCCTCCTCTTTCTTCCCACAGGAATAGTTCAAATCTTATTTTAGGAGCTCTATAAAATGCATTGGCTGAGATACCTGCACACACTCCCATGTGTAAACCAGCTTCCTTTAATACAAAAGTAGCAAAGCTATTATATATTAGCTATTATTACAAAGAAATATTCACACAACTGATCTTTTTTACAGTTCAAAGCGGCACACAACTTAGAGATGAAGGAAATAATCTTGTCCTTTTTTAGGCCAGTCACAATTGTGTTGGTGTATGTCAATAGGAACATTGCCAGCCTAGTAAAAGGGTAGTTGGTCCACCTTATCTCTTATACTTCCCTTCAGGCCTTTCCCTGCCCCTGGACAGACAGTGATCTGACCTGTTCCTTCATGTCATGTATCACCCATTCCAGCTTTCCTAAAATCCAAACAAGAGTTTTCTTCTTTAAGAAGCAGAAGCTTTCAAGCAGTACCATTTGTCATCAGCCACCACCCCTGGAACAGACCTATGATTTAAGCACAAAGATTTAGAGCACACTACTCTTTACTGACATTGCAACAGAATGATGGACTTCTGCTTCTGAGGGAAGGCAAATTGTATGTTTCTCACTGGAGGCATTACTGACTTCTTCACCAAAAGATCCATTCCAGACTCATTTTCAACTGACAATAAAAAGAAGAGAACTTAACAGCCCTCTTCCTTTTTGTCCACCATGTACTTTATCATAGTCAAGTCATCGATTCAATTATTATGCTCTGGGTTTACAGCCTTCTGTATATTTGTCCATTTGTCTCCATGAAGACATTATTACTGTTTCCAACTCTTCAGTGTGTAACACTCCTGAGCTGCTCCAAGTGCCTTGGCAAGCTGACCTGTCTGTTAATAAAATGCTAGAATTTATTGACAATCTCCCTCAGGATTCCTCAAAATCTTGCAATCTGTGATAACATCTTATCTATTCCAGCCTATAGCAGAAATCTAAGAGAGTTGTATCCATCTGTTTTTAAAGCACTTTTAAACCTACTAAGAATCATTCTTATAATTTCTGCAGAGCTTTCTGGACTCCTCAGGTTGCTTCGAAGCTTTCATCCAGACTCTTAATGGAAATGAACAGTGTTGTAGCTTTCCATAACAACATACATTCACAAAACACAGGGCATAACAACATGAACTTCTAAGGCAAGTATCCATTATAGAATCATTGTTATCCAATGACTCATTATTATTTTTAAGGCAAAAGAGCTCTTTGTAGCTGATAATGTGACTTCCATACATTTTTAGCTACAATATTGACACTTGCACCTCACAGAAATCAAGTATTAACTATAATCTGGGTAGAGCGAAGATTATCTTAGAGATGCCAAGGTTTTGGAGGGAAGCAGCCGTATACAAATCATGTTGAACATGTATTGCAGTATTCGATTGTGTGCAAGTCTAAATATATCTTTTGAGCAGATCTGGTTTCTCAGTCACAAGCAGACTCAAATAATAAACAGGAATGGATGCTCTAGTAGCATATCAGACCTCCCATAAGACTTCTTTATGTATATAATCAGGTACATAAATCACAGGTATTTGTCTTTTCCACAGTGTGGTGCCTATTGATAAAGAAAGACTCTCAGTTTTTAATAGTACATCACCTACACAACTACTTGAGCACTACAACATTAACAACTACACTTTTAGATTTCAGAATTACTTGGAAAAATCAGAAAGTTCACAATAGATGAAAACTGGAAAAAATAAAAAAGAGTGGCATTTTCATTCCTAATTAGTTCTGTCTTCACCCCTCTCAAGCAGTTTATTCACAGGCTATACCAGATCATCTAAACCAGATCCCTGCAATGAATTGTACATTCACATCTAAATCGTAAATGACTGTATTGGTTTCGCTTAGCAAGGTTTTGGTAGCAGGACTAGCTTCTATGAGAAGCTGCCAGAACTTCTCCTATGTCTGACACAGCCAATGCCATCTGGCTCCAGGATGGACCCACAGCTGGTCAAGACCAAGCCCATCAGTGGTGGTGGTCATGCCTCTGGGATAACAGACTTAAGAAGGGGGAAAAAGACCCTGTTGAACAATCTGGGAGAGGGGAGTGAGAATTTGTGGGAGGAACAGCTCTGAAGACACCCATGTCAGTGAAGAAGGAAGAGAAGAGGTGCTCCAGGTACTGGAGCAGAGATTCCCCTACAGCCTGTGGAGGAATCTGTGCCAGAGCAGCTGGATGCTTGAAGGATGCTGTGACCCTGTGGGAAGTCTGCACTGGAGCAGGCTGCTGGATGGACTTGTGGACAGAGGAGCCCACAATGGAGCAGGTTTACTGGCAGGGCTTGTCACACCACAGGGGTCCCACACTGGAGCAGCCTGTTCCTGAAGGAGTGCACCCACACTGGACTAGTTAATGAAGAACTGCAGCCTGTGGGAAGGGCCCGTGTTGGAGAAGTTCATGAAGAACTGTCTCCTATGGGAGGGAACCCACAGTGGAGCAGGGGAAGCGTGCGAGTCCTCTGCCTGAGAAGGAAGGAGCAGCAGAGACAAGGAGTGATGAACTGACCATGGTCCCCATTGTCCCTGTCCTTGCACCACTAGGAGGAGCCATCAAAGAACTGAGAATATAGTTCAACCTGAAAAGGGAGGAGTTGGGGGTAAATATTTTCAAGACTTGGTTTTACTTCTCATTATCCTACTCTGATTTTATTGTTAGCAAATTCAATTAATTTCCCCAAGTCGAATCTGTTTTGCCCATGACAGTAGCTGGTGAATTATATCCTCCTGTCCTTTCATTTACCCATGAGCAGTTCATTGTAGTTTCTCTCCCTGTCCAGCCGAGGAGGGGAGTAAGAAAGCAGCTTTGGTGGGCAACCAGGGTCAAACCCCCATGATGACAAATCTGAACATCCTTTCTAAGAAAACAGCTTTGAATTGTATTGCCAGATGCTTATGTAACAGGTGGCTTTCGCCATATTCTAGGCAAAGGGAATTGCACAGAAACGAATTGTTCTTCCAGAAGTTCTTCCCGCTCAAGCAGCAGGAGAACATACTTCCAGAGGAGGCACTTAGTACATGTTCACTGCTTCTTACTTGGAGGTCATGGCTTTTTTGTAATTTAATCTACTTCTGTTTATGATAAGTGCATGTTCACTCTCTCTGATTTCCTCTTTACTGCCTTGGAAAAAAAGAACCATTGACCCTTTCTGAGAAACTGATGACAAATTTTGAATCTCAGTTTAGGGCCACTGCTGTCAAGGTTCTGACTTTCCACCACTGAGCACTGAAACAAACACAAAATTTTGTGCTTCCACAGGTAAGCTTGGCTTGCATTTTTCCCATTCATAGCTTCACTTTAGGTTTGCACATGATTGATTTCATTCTGTTTCAGGTCAATATATATGGGCAGCTCCTTCCCATCACAGGAAATGTAGCCATGCCACATATTAGATAAGGGAAATAACACCTTCCCATCAGCATGTCCAAAGCAGCCACAGATATCACAAAACCATAGCCTAGAAATATGAGCCTGTGCTGCCGATATGGATAAGTCATATAGGGACATATAGGGACATAATGGACATTGTTCAATAAGCTCCTGCATATACAGAGCTGAACAGTTCTCAACCAGGAGACATTGTGCTTTAATAAAGTGGATGCAGAATCAGTATGAATATTTTTGGTACAGATTCAACAAGGATGTAAAAACACTAATTATAGTTCAATTTAAAAATTGTTCCATCTGAGACTGATATTAACGACAAAAGAAAGGGATAGTCTCAGTGTCCAAGACATGCACCTGAACACTACAGAGATACTTTTAAAAGATAGTTTACAGTGAACACCAAGTAAGATAACCTGAGTGACATAATATAAATCAACTTAATATGGAACAACTAAAGCAGCAGACAAAATAATAATTTCTTAATTGAGCACAGAAATCTCTATAATTTTGCAAAGAAACATTCAGATTTGTCATTGAAAATTAACTCTCTTAATATCATTTGCTCTTAGCAGCATTTGTCCATAATTTTACATTTTAATTTGTTCATACAGTTGCACAATTTCTTCCTAATTATTCTGCAGTGTTTCAATAGATTTATTATTTCTCCTATTAAATGCAGACAAATGAAAAAACTCCCAAAAGTACACATTATAATTTATTTTCTTTAAAAGCTGCTGAAGTATTTGTATGTATATTTTACAAAACTACATCTGCTTTCATATATAAGGTTTGGGTACTTCTTTCCTGTTTAAAATAAATAGTTTGAAATTAAACTTAAAAAGTTATACATAATAATAAAAAATCCATTCCGTGTCACCCTGGAAACCTATCTGAGTTAGTCAAAACTACAAAAAGCACATAGCAGGCACTTTCATATTAACCTACAAAAGTCAAAACATCTTTATTTTGGGTAAAATCTGAGTAGCCAAAAGAGGCTGGCACTAAATACTCTGGGTTTGTCCATTCTAGTTTACATTACATAGAACCATCTGCTAAAGAAAAAAAACATGACTGTATTTAAACAAAGATTGCAATGTATTTGCAGTGGTTGCTTCATAATATTGTCAATGTTAATGCAGAAGTTTCAGAGACATAGGCAGTTGCAAGCTTGAGAAAAATATTTTTTTTATTGTGTACATGGTCTAAGAACTCATCATTTGTCTGTGAAATACTACAGAATATACATATTCAGACCTATAATTAATTTTGTGAGAGATCTTCACTAGGCAAGTAATAGCCTGTCATTTTAAAAAATGTTTGAAGGGATAATAAGCCATTTTACTGCATAATTTCACTTATTTACTTTTCCTGTCTAGGATAGTTTAATAAAAGACACAATATTTTGAAAGCTATTCCTTTACTCTTTATATTTTATTTTCTTGTATCTTTGTCCTGTCATTGCTGCTGTTTGACAGTGCTTCAAAGGAGTGAAAACCACCTTAAAAGAATACATGCATCTTCTCCAGCTCCAAATGCCCAGAAAAAATGGAAAAGCTGAGCAGATTTTTGTAAATTTTACTCAGCTGTTAGCTTCAAAAAGGATTGTCAGAAGACACATGTGCATCTGTTATCTTCAGCTAACTTCTTGCAATAAATAATTTTGAAATTGCTTTTATATAGAGAGAGACACATTAAAAATTAAAAAATACCACCAAATATCAAGGGACTCTTTAGTTTGGACCAAGCATAGACCTGAGAGACAGCAGTAATTTTATATTTTGTTTTTCATGACCCTTTTGATACTCATTTACTAGAGCTACTAACCTATAATGAACACTGTATTTATTCATTGTTATACTTTCTGAGCAACTCATACTCTGTTTTCTAAACCTGTCACCTTTAGCAAGTTTCCTGCACTGTATTAAGAGACTAAATGACAGATAAATTGACAAGCTGTTCTATGAGACACCATGGGTTTTCCTCCATTTTTGAAAGCAAAATAACCGCAAATGAGTTTTTCCTTCAGAGACACCACTAGGGCTTCTTACTGCAATGGGAGAATGAATATTTTTTTTGTTTGTTTTTTCTTAAACAGTGGCTTCACTTCTCTTGAACAAAGCAGACAGGGGCACTGAGTGCAGCTCCAAAAACTATCAAGAGCTATTTGACACAAAATTTTGAAACAGCTCAGCAGTTCTTAATCACAATCTTCCTTCGATTTCACACAACTGTAAAAGTGAAAATAAAACCATGATCTGCTTAACTCTGAAAACTGTTGCTTACAGTCTGTGACCTTATGAATAGTGCCTTGATAGGGCAAGTAAAATGCCTGGTTTCCCACAAAAATGGCAGTGAGAGAAAATGAGCTCAACAGCCCCATATATCATCATAAGAATTCAATAACCAGGACATTTTCTGTTCACTGTGCTTGAATTCAGAGAAAGACGAGATAAGGTTAGAAAAACACAGCAGAGATTACTTGTCACTTTAAAGCATCTCCCTGTGTTAACTGTTTTGTGCTGTAGGCTATGAAATACCAACACAGCCTCTGAGACTGTGCTGAGAAGCAGCAGCTGAGCAGTTCTGAGATAAAGTACATGATAACTCAAGCGGGTGCTAGCTACAAGTGTTGGCAAGTATTAAGAATGATACACAAAGTAAAGCCCAACCATTCCTAAAGCAAAAGGCTGACAGCTCAGGTGGGTGGATAGCCATATAGATTGAGTGTGTAATAAGGTAACACAGCGTTCCGTGAAATGTAATGGAACTGAAGAGAAAGCGGCAAAACAATGCTCAAAGCAAAAGCAAACTAAAAAAATTAATCTTTTCTAGTAGTATACTCCTCTCCCACTTCTTACGGCTTTTCTTATTGCTCCAGGGTAAGTATCAAGTGCCTCAGTCAATCCTATTACCTTGATCTGAGACATCCTTAGTATAGGTGAGGGATTACAAGCCTGGGAAGGGACAAGTCAGGACTGAAAAACCGTGTTCTCCAGTAAACCCGGGAGCTTCCGACAGCCAGCAAGAAACAGTCTATCCACTTTGGTCCTCCAGAGTTTACAGGCTCAAGCTTCCTAAGAATTACCTCTCTATAGTCCACCAAAAAATGTCACTGCAATTGTTCAGGTGAAATAAGAGATGAGCCAAATGCAACCTAGTACCTAGGCTCAACAGCCTGGGAAACTTAGAACTGGCTTTAGTGAGCACCATAAACTCAGCAGAGCTATGTAGCACAGTCTGCTGCTGCTCTTCTCTTCTAGGCTCCTCTAGAAACATAAATCATACTAGAAGATCTTTACAGGGTCAAAACAGAATTGAAAAGAGATTTCAAATATTATTTTACTAAGCAGGAGCACACCAATGGAAAATAAAATGTAATTTATGTCTCAGCACTGATACAGAGCCTGCTAAGCTAGTCCCAGAGAGCACTTCTAGAGCACAAGGCAGAGCAGAGTTTATTACAGATTATTAGCAACTAAGCAGATTTCCTTTGTGCGCTTTTTACAGCCTAAGCATCACCCAATTCAGATGCATACCAACAAAAATTTTAGCTTGTATATACTGCAGTACAGTAATATAACTGGGAGAGAGTGTAAATACACTCACAAAAAACATGGGTGTCAATGAGATCATTTTTGGTTACCTAATTAAAAAAAAATTGCATTTTTAAAAGCCATCCTGACAGGGTATCAAGAGTTGAACTGTAACTTTTAGATCATTACATTAGAGCTGCCTGTTAGATATATATCCAAATACTGTATGAAAACATAAAGAAAACCACCAGTAGAAAGCTGTGATCCATTTAACTCCTCACCATGTGTCCAACAGTGGAAACACATATATATGAAAGGAGAAAACTCTGGCACCTTCTGGGGTTGTTTTTTCCTTGTAATTCTTCCAGCACTGAGTTGCAAGAGCCTGGCCCCTGATGAACAAGACTGCCACTGTTCCACTGTGTAGATAGCATGGAACTCTGCAATTATTTCCACTTGAAATACGAGTTTTACTGTAATGCAGAATTAAAATGTTTTAAATTTTTCTAGACAACTGCCAGATTAAGGTCTGCCACAAAATAAAGCATAACTAGTTTTGTCATTTTGCCATTACTCCAATAAGATACATGAAATATCAGTTTTCAATTAGTGTTCTTTTATTATTCCCTTTCTGGCACACAATCTTCACTGTTTTGGATGCGGTCTGATCTTATGCTCAGGCAACAGCACAATTTAGTATCACTATTCAAGCTCTCTTCAGATCTTGACAACTTTTTCCAAGAAAAATACAGAAAAACTAGGATCTGTAATTCTAGTATTCGCTAAACATGAAGACGCAAGCCAAAAAAAAACAAACCCAAACTATAAGGCTGGCAGACCATTATAAAACATCAAGGAAAAGATCAGGTAAACTTTGTTTCTGCTTCATGGATTCACTAACTAATCTAAAAATAAATAAAACAATATTTTACTGGACAGTGTTTGCCCTTTAGGACAAACACTTGGTGATATTGACTGTCTGCCAAGGAGAGTGACAGCTGGAGTCGCAGAATTTTATCAAAAAATCATTTTCCTTTCCTCCCACTTGGCAAAATAGAACATTATCTTAGCAGAGCAGGTTTCTGAACTTGGGTTTTTCAAAAACTACAGTGTGTTGCTGTGAAAGACAGGACATTGTCACATCGCCAACTGTGGCACACAGGCAGGAAAACCATGATCTGTGAAAGCCAGTGCTCAGTAAATGAGCTTAGCAAAGTACTGTTTACTTTCATCTGTTCCACAGCAATCTGGGGTTGAAAGGCCACGGTCAGAGGGTCTCCAGGGGGTGAATGGGGATGTCCCACCCCATGGCTGACACAACCCTACGCTTCCAGGACCTGCACCATGTGCCTCTAGGGCAGTGGTTTCTTTACAGAGACAGCCTCACAAAGCTAAAATTGTCCAGGAGAAATCACGTGCAATCCTGCAATCAGCCAAGGAAAAAAAGAGAAGTCTGATGGTTTGTGTACTCTGAGGTAAAAACACCAGTTGACAGACCTCTACCACTTCCTACCTCTACCCCATACACAAATCAAAGGGAATCCCGAATACACAACGTGGGACTGAGTATGCACAGAAACAATACAGGACACACAGCCTCGACATACAGGAAGAGGCTTCTATTTAACCTGTCACATAAAGCAGGGAAGGCTTTATCACAGACGACTAATCCTCTTGGATTAGACAACCAAAATGTTCATTCTTAATAGGAAACAAAGACTACTCAATTGCATGGAATAGTACTGCTGAAATTTATAATTATTGCAATGTATTGGTATTCAGGACATTCTTCAATTTTATGGCCTCTGAATGTACAACCCAGTAACAATTCTGACCTTAAAATAATATTGAAGGGATCGGTGGCTGCTGCCATATCCAAGAGATCACCATATACAGATTACTGGTCTCCAATTACACGAGCGAAAAACAATGCAGGTACCTATTTCCTAAAACAGGAGTTTTCAGCAGCTGTACATCAGTGTAACTCTATTAAAGTCAATTACTTGATTTTGTTTCACAACCATTTTTTTATTTTGCTTCAAAATCTACAGAAAGACTATTTTTCAGTAAACACAACTCAGGAACACTAATTAGATGAGCCTTAAGTACAAACAGGAAATACAACCAAATAGAAGCTACTTGATTTCATGTTAGAAACTGTTAAGGACACTCAGTCCCACTAAGATGATGATTCTTTTACAGCTGCCAGAACAAACAGAGACTCAGTACACTTCCTGCTCAACAGCTGCTAACTTTAGATTTGCATCAATACTCAACTGACGGACTATGTAACTACAATGGAAGACAGAAGCATCAGAAAAAGGCTGAGTTGCTACATCATATCATCATGAATTCAGTTGTCTCTATTCCATTTGTAAAAAAT
Source organism: Sitta carolinensis (assembly GCA_032173965.1). Taxonomy (NCBI): domain Eukaryota; kingdom Metazoa; phylum Chordata; class Aves; order Passeriformes; family Sittidae; genus Sitta; species Sitta carolinensis. The sequence continues at coordinate 33,788,546 of JAVUNC010000004.1, forward strand.
CACTCTCCAACCACATTATAAAAGAAATAAAAATCACAATTTAACATGCCTACAATGTTTCCTTTGGAAAATTTCTATGATTGATGAGAACTTCCTGCAGAACATATAGAAGAATGGTTTCATCACTGGAATTATTTTTTTTGCTGAGAATTTTTTTAGAGTGAGCCCATAAGCCTTTTTATAATGATTCCAGCTACTGCAGCCTAAGTTTGATGAAATTTCTTTAAATTTCATTACTTTAAACTGCAATGAACTGTTTAAAAATCTAATGGCATTTTCCATATTGGTCTACATTTTAATATAATGGAGAGTGTCATGCAACTACATAAGACAAACTCTCGGAAAGGTTTTATAGTCCCCAGGGATCTCTTGCCAAAAGTTACACCTTTATATTGAAACAGAAGCTGTTCCTTACCTGAAAAGAGTTCATGCATCGAAGTGAAGGTGGCAGAGATGCGGTACTCAAACCCAGTATCAACAATAATTCCAAACATGTTTCTGATGGAAACTTTAAAGGATGAACTCCAATATCATCTTCCCATGCATCAGCAAGCCTATAGAGTTAAAAAAAAATAATAATTTTTAAAAAATATATCTAAACTGTAAATTTCAATTAAGAATGAAAATGCACCATATCCATGTGATACAAAATTTCCTTCAAGTTTTCCCTGTGAAAGTCACAGATTAGTGTGTTTTACCAGAAAAACACAGTGTATTTAGATAAAGTGCCTTAACCATACCACCAATACCTTTCAAAAAGATACATAATGTGAAAGGAAAACTTAGCCTATTTTAGAAAAATTCACTCATGTTTCTAATTCAAAGTTTCATTACTTCTGAATTAAATTTCATCTGTCACTGGTAACGTCCCATTATATAATGATTTTACTTATATCCCTTGCAGTACATAATGCCTCCGCTTTTTATTTTGTTTCTAGAAAAAAAGATTCCATTCAATTCTGAAAAGACAGGAGGTCAGGCATGATTTTCAAAACTGAATCTCATGATGCTCACTGGGAACTTACTAATAGTCTATACCAAGCAAAACTTAATCCCAGTTCACTTTATACATATTTTTTTTCTTTGGATGTATTAAAAGACTTAAGATCGCTAGAGTTACTATAAAAACAACATTCCAGAAGCACATTCCTATAAACTACTCCCACTATCACATGCTAAAGACCAAGATTCATTCAGCAAGATTTACTCAAAACACGAGATCATTCTGCTTCCTATAGGTCAGACTTATTTCTTCCATAATATACAAACTGACAGACTGATCAGTGATCCATTTACTTTAATAGCTTTGTCTGAATAGGTTTTATTAGATACTTCTGGGTAAGATGAATGCCATTTATTCTCAGCAGACCTTAGTGCATCACTTTGGAAGACAATGCTTGCTACTCCTCCCTGTCCAAAACTTAAAAATTTCAATAAATGATCCTAGCATCACCTTTCACTTTTAAATTCCTCCAGCTCTTCTGACTGAACCACTGCCTGTGAACATATCAGCTTATTTTAATGTACTTTCTAGAAATAGCTGCATTTTTTTAGACACTTGGGACCCCAGCATTCAGCATGATGAAAACTGAGAAAATACTCTCTTTACAATATCTCTGTCATCCTAGATGGTTCTCCTTATCTCAGGTCTCCCAAACCAAATGATTCTCTGTAAAGTTTTCCTTCTTACATATAGGCTTGCATATACACTTTTTGTACACAGCACCTTCTTACTTCTTCTAGATGTCACACTTAGCATAATTTACACATCTTTCTTCAGAGAGTGGGAGTACTTTCACTTTCTTACCTCCATTTGTCTGAAATTGGTAACTTGAATTTCAACTCTTTGCTTTTGTCTTTTCTAATATTTACATTTTTTTCTCCTTCCTAATTTATCTATGCATATATAAGAATCCAACTCCGCTTTGATACATAAAAGCAAGATCTATAATGCACAGAATGTCAGAGAGGTTTCATCTCCCTAAAAATAGAAGTGTTTTCTCTCTTTTTTTCTTTTCTTCCCCACAATAAAAGACAAAGAGAATCATATCACATCTAGATTACGAAATACATTATTTCTTTTCTCAAACCTCACCAGAATGAGTCATCTTGGCAAAAGAAGGTCTAAGCTTTATATGGTAAAGAGAAGGAGGAAGACACCCCCTAGCACTTCTAGTGGCAGTGCATCACTTAAGATTTCCAACGTGTCTGAGACCATAACAAAGCACAGAGGCCAAAACCTCCCACACATTAAGAGCCTTTATAATATGCAGTATCTCACTGGACACTTATACTGTCCTACATGGATCTGGAAAAGTTGTTAAAGCTACTACAAAAAACCCCAAGTGACCACTAGGACAGGAAGGCAAGATGCTTAGAAGAGACTCTGGAGTATTTTTATTATTGGAAGGGACAAACCTCCAGTTAAGTCACAAATACTCTGTGTTGAATAGAAACAGGATTCTTTTATAAGACTCCAGACTCCACAAGTGGCGAAGCCCAGAAAAGGCAGCCCTAACTTGTGCAGTGTTCCAGGTTGGATGGGGCTCTGAGTAACCTGGTCTAGTGGAAGGTGTCCATCCCCACAGCAGGGAGAAATAGATGATCCTTTAAGGTCCCTTCCAACCCAAACCATTCTATGATTCTATAAATGTTCCAGGAAGAACACTTAAAGCTAGATGATGAGCACTAAGTAATCAGCAACCAAGGAGTCTTGTTAAGTGTAAAAACTGTAAAAAACTTGTCAGTAAAATTGTAAAAACTCCAGAATGGAGTTGTACGTTTCCTTATCACTCGGTAACTTCATTTCCCCACATAATCAGAAACTTACCTTTATATGCTCGTTACTCATTCTTTTCTCTACATTTTCTACAATCTGGTGACACAGGAAAATTTAGGTGAAGCTAGGAAAATAGGGGATCTCTTTCTCAGAAATCAGCATGTCTAAACGAAGCCCTGTGCAGGCACATTCAAACACAGCTAGGGAGCTTGGAGACTGGAGGTGGTATGCTAAGGTTCTGGGTCTTGGGAAGTTGTTTCCACAGATCAACACCCTTTCTTCAAAGAAACTTTTTAGAACTCCAAGCAGTATTCAAAACATCACAACTTATATCAGTATCCTGATTCTATTTATAAGGATTTTTTGGAGATGTCTCCTCCTTTAAAAGTCCAACTACTATAGCCCTGACACTGAACTGGGGACTTTTCTTTTGTGACTGTTGGTTTATCTGAGGGAAAAAGGGTTTACATAAAGACATTTAGCCTAATTATTTGCAATTCTTGTTTATTAATTGCTCAGTTATTAGTATTTCCTGAAATTATTTCAATGTATTCCTTTATCACAAACAAAACATATATATCAAAGCATTTACTGCTCCAAGAACACACGTGTTAGGAATTAGTCCTTGTGACTTGCCCATTTACAGCATTTAACACAAATGGTTGTGAGAAGTCACTGCTTTATTAGATCATTTCTCTTTGTTCTTCTTTTTCCCTGTTGCTTTTAGAAGCATTTTACCATAATCTTTATTGTAGAGCAAAGAGAAGAACATCTATGCATAAACCAAAAGCAAAACAAACCACTAAGAATCCACTGGTTTTTGCCTTAGTTTCATGGTCTTTCTATATAAGGGGAGTTGTCTCACTTCCAGTACAGGAGAGGAGACTGCTTTCTGCTTACTGGAAGAGGTAGACTGGCTGATAATGCTCCTCAGGAGAGAGGACAACTATCAGCTCCCAGCACAGCTCCCAGACATCACAGCACAGCTTGCTATGCTGGCTGAAAGGAATAACGTGGAGGTAAGACATAAGCTTGAGGAAAGTGAGGTTGACAACAGAAATAACACTTCTTCCTTCAGCAAATATTCAACTTTTCTATACCACAAAGAAGTACTGAGATTCTGGACTTCACAGTCTGACGCAAAAAAATAAAAATAAAAAAAAAAAAAATGATCCTCAGTATCAAACAAAATTCATAAATTCTAAACAAATTCCCTAAGTCATTGTGGGGTGCAAGACAGCATCTACTTTGGAAGAATTTGGTGACAAGTAAAATCTCACCTCTACCTATTGACCATGCCATTGTTTGAGGGAGATGCGAGTCAGGTTTAGAAACCAGGTTTTAAAGGAGTGTGATGTAGTATAACATACTCAGGAAAATGGTCCAAACTCAGACCATACTCTGAGTCAAGAAAAGGACATGCCAGAGTGATTTTTTTTGCACAGGATGTTAAATCTACCTCTGTAAATCACCATCATCATCCAGTTTTATCTGTCAGTGATCTCACCAACAGGAAAACACAAACCATTTTAAGCACTTTGTCTGTCACTCCATTCTTTCCATTTTCTCTCTCTTTTCTTTATTCCACTCTTCCCCTGAACTTGTATTAATCCTTTTAGCTTATTTCAACCAAATTTAAGAAAGATTTTAAATTAGGTGTGGGGAAGTTTTATGTTTTCTTGATTTTCAGGAGAGTACTGAGGAGAAATGCACATTAGTTACTCCACAGAGAAAAGCTGCTAATGGAACACAGCAACATATATACCAGCTAATCAAGTGGTGTTTACCTGGGAGAATATGAGCATGAATTTAATAATATGGTATTTCTATCTAGCAAAATCAACTACTACAAGCAAAGTAAACATGTTCTTCAGAGCCTACTATACTCCCTAATGAGTGAAACAAACTGAGAGACTTGGTGCTCTTTTACTTAAGCACACTCTCTGTTGTAGGTTCAGGACAACTGGAAAAAAAAATCTTAAATTTTGAGGCAGTAATAAGGATTGGTGATAATGGAATGGATCCCCAGGAAGACCAACAGTCAGAGGTTTCCCCAGTGTTAATCAAACTTGAGATACAGCCTCTGCAGATCAGAGTGAAACCTCAAACTCAAAACTCCTTCTATTCAATCTTAGAGATATCTATTAATCTGGCCCATGAAAACACAATGAACAGACATAAGATTGAAAGATACAATTAGAACCTTCACATACCTTTCATTCTGAGAAGGACAGAACCACATATGATGAATGCTAATAAAACTTCAATATATTTTCTGGCATAGAATTCAGAATTCAACTGAAGCAGTACCAAAAGCGAAGAAGCAAAACTCTACTCAAGGCGGGTGATACTTGGCCAGATGCTGATTCAAAACAACTATGTGCTATGTGCTAAACTGTCAGAACAGAGCATTCCAAACAAGTAAGAAATAAAGATGACAAGCTGAGACTATCTTCCCCTTGTCCTTTTCAATACTTTGTCTAAGAATCTGGTCATTTGAAGGAGAAAATTAAAACATGATATGATTGTCACAGTCCCATAACCAGTCAAAGAAATACAGCTAAGAAAGTAAAGTTCCCATAGTCATATGTATAAAATATTTAAAAAAACCGAAGTGATATTTTCAAAGCTGTTTATTAGAAAATAATGTGAAATCTGGGAAAATTTTGGTTCATTTCAAAAATAAAAAGAAATCAGCAAATTATCTCTGAAATTCAAGCAATTAATTCTGAAAGCAGACAGCAGCAAAACTTGAAAAAAACACCTCAGATAAGATTAAAGATAAGAGTTACTTCTCTAGCAGAAGTAAAATATCACAATGTTTTTAGATAATATTTTACATTTGAATCACCATGCATCAGGGAATGGTACTTGTCCACTGTTCACTACGGAATTGATCCCAATAAATTGTCTATGTAAGTTAGAATAACATTTTAAAATGTATTCTTAAAAGCAAGTTTTAAGACACCAAAATAATGAAATATATATATATATTTCAAAATTTCTTGATATAAGAACTAGTAAACTAACAGTCATCCATCAGGTCATGGAACCCACCCACAACATCGCAAGTCTTCATGGAAGAAATGCAATATACATGGCACATGAGTGAAGCAAAAGAAAATTTTGCATTGCAAACACCGAGAAAAAATGATGAAGATTCTCACAAGATTTTGAAAACTTGGACCAGACTTCTGACTAGACTGCATTTATTTCAAAAGAAGCCTCTTCCATCAGTGCTAAAGACATTTATCAGTAATCACCCTTCATCGTGCCTGAGATTCACTTTTAAATGCAACTGAGCTGTCTCAGCAACAGACAAAGAAAGCCTGCTTTTGAAGAGGAAGAGATAAGCCCTTTTTTCCTTTCCAGCACATTGCCATCATCACCTCTGATTCAGCATATTTTATTCTATAAATATACTAACCGAGGGTAGTCTACACAGGTTGAAACTAGAAAATGAAAAAGCTCTTAATGAGTGCTCTGCTCAGTGTTGCTGAGGCAATGTACTAACTAGATTTTATTAGTTGCGATCTAGGTAAATGTGCTCTGCATTTAGGGCTCCAAATGCTGTGAAACTCTTGAAGGAGATGTTAACTGTAGCTTCAGAACTTTGATGAATCAAGGCTGTGCTGAAGAATCCAATATAAAAGCTGACAGAAGCTCAGCCCTAAATCTGAGAGTTCACTAAATGTTGTTAAAGCTGCCCTTTCCACAAGCTACAGCTCTGAGAGAAATGACAGATGACTTTACTGAACCAAAGGACAAACCTGCTAAATTAAATAACTATTTGTAAAAAATGAGTTAATATAAAAACAATTCTTAATTATAGTTGATGATGTGTCTATATACTTCATGTACCAGGAGGCTAAGTTATTTATATTTTTAATTATCCTTGCAGTGATCTAAAAACATCATAAAAATCAATGCCTGCTCATTAGCTACTAAACTCTTACCAAAATTTAAATAATATGGACCACTTAAAAGTGCGGTATTTTCACAACCTAGAGTACATTCCTTTGGAAAAAAAATTATTTTGTAGAACCACTGCTTCCATCCTGAAAAAAACATCTGTGGTCATGTTCTACCATTCCTTATTCATCCTGAGCAGCAGGGAGTGTCAAGTGTGGATTTTGAGCAAGTCTTCCCTGGGATCTTTATTAGTTACATGGTATCCCAAACCAACAGGTATTAAAACTCTCATAAGAGACAAAAAAAAAAAAGGAAGAAAAGAAATTTATCACACTGGTGTCCCTGCAAGGAAATGAGCAAGAGAAGAGCAAAATACTTAGGGAAGTAAGAAGGAGAGAGGTGTGCCTTTTTATATTTTTTACAATAGACTACAGTGGTCAACACAGAAGCTCCATCCTTAAAGTTTTAAACATTTTCTTTTTCAGTGTATCACTACAGAGACAAGAGTTCATTTAACCAAATTTCTGTATTTTCACATGGTCTTAAATACTATCACTTGCCAAGCGTTCTCTATAAAATTACTGATATATAATCCTTACAATAAAGTGAATCATATATATAGCATATAGTACATATACTTTAATGTAGTATATATAATTGTATTAGTTATATATATAACAATCATATTAACATACAATGATACATATTCCTATAAATTTCTATAACAGTTGCACACAGGACAGTCTTCTAGCTCTTTTTCTGAGTAATGAATACTTTGATTGGAAAAAATACGCAATTCTGGATTCTGGTCAAAAAGAAGTTAGATAGAAATCCACTGCTAAAACAACTCACAGGGTTTAAAATACCCTATCCTGCAAAATGTAGGTCCTTCTTGAACTTTCAATGTGTCACCATTTGAAAAGGGCAAGTTATTTAATACTAATAAGAAAGCCTTATAATGAAAATTCCGATTTAACTTCACCAGAGTACCAGTGTCATAATATTTTTCAGACAGGCTGACATAAGAGGTATCAACTGGTCTTGTAATATTTCAAAGTACCTTTTAATTAAAATTATGCTATTTGCTCTGATGAGTGCTTTTATGATTTAAAATCCACACTCCACATGCAGTTCTCTCATTTCTAACTCCAATACCTAGCATAGATTAAATAACTCATGCTAAAAGGTACATTAAAAGCCAGTGGATTAAATAATTTTGTTTGCATTAAACAACTACATATGAATCTCAATAAAATTAATTTTATTAATGCATTTGAAATTATTTCATAACTTCTTGACATGCTTTGATCATTGTAAGCTATTTAAGGGAAGTCAGAAAGCGAAGTAAAGCTGCCTATTTCAAACTGTAAAGCAAAGCCCAAATTATTTTTCTTTTACTTAACACCAATCAATATGTTTAGTAGACTCAACTGCACTTTATTAACTTAAATGTAATTACATTTGTTTTGGAATATTTATTAAGAAATTTAATTTATTTAAAATAAATTCTTAAATAAAAATAACTTCAATAAATAAAGAAGTAATTCTTAAATTTATTAAGAAACTTATTAAAAATTATTTGCAGAATAAAGTCTCTGAATAGCCCACAGATTCCAATTCTTTTTTTCTCAAAGGGTAAAGGGCAAAAGCAGAAAACCAAACAACTGTGTTAGTATACTGTTCCAAGACAGACACAGTTTTTTACAAGTAGATTATTCCTCTGAAGCACAGAAAGCTACCTCAACATACTGTAACTTTTTGCATGGCAATAAATCTTGACATTTTAATCCTGTCCAGGAGTAACTTTGCCTTGGAGTATGTAATTTCAAAGTAATGCCCAATGTACTTCTCGAGACTAAAGATTTTTGGGTGTTCACTGACTGCTTTTCTACATTGCCTTCCCTCCTCCATCTGGCTGCTATGCAATTTTAAAGCATTAATTTTAAGCTGCAAACTCTTATCACCCATAAAATATTTTCATTCCATTGCAAAACAGCACCAACTGTACAGTGTCTGTTGAAGACAAAACAGAATTTCAGCTGAAAGAATCACTGAAAGCTTAAACATCACAGAAGGATTAGCAGGTGTTCATCTATTCTGAAACCTGTAAGTTGAAGATTCATAGGATCTAAAATGAATGTATGAAAACCTAAATCAAGCAGCAATGACTAAAGCAGACATCTTCAATGGGACACCTAGATACGTGGGCCCACAAACACTTGCAAATGTACTAAATTTAAAATTCTCAACAGTACTCAAACTAGATACAGATGGTCTGTGAGTACAACTAAGACACTATCATCTTTATTTAGTTTCAGCACCAGGTAAGCAGAAATAGGCTCATCAAAGAATGAAGTGATTTTAATTTCGTGGGAACTGGCCCTGGATATAAAATCCCAAACCTGACAGGTATGTCCCAGAGTATGCTCTACCAGCAAAATCACAGTCCATAAAGGTATAGCAGCAGCAGATCTATTCACAGAGATCTATCACAGATCTATTCCTTCTTCATTCATCTACAAGATCAACAGCAAAAACTAAACCTGTAAAAGCAGAAAACTGCTGCAAATTTTCATCAGTTACAGTGAAGTTCTTTTTAGAGCATCTGACTGAGGGATACAAGGTCACATAGAAAAAGCTCCTGCTGTTCTTGTTATATCAAACATATTTAGACATAATAGGAAGCAAACATGGCAGACAGTGAATTCTGTCACAATATATATTTTTTAAACTACTTTTAAAAAATTCCTACATAAAATTTTTTCCTATCTGAGTGCAAGACTAGAATCCACATTAATTTAGTTTTCCTACAAAACCAAGAAAAGCACAGGAGTTTAGCCCTTGCTGAGCATTGCCTAAAGTCTGCTGTGACTGCTCTTCAACATCCACACTATGCAGAATTGCTGGTGCAGCTCCAAATTACAAAGCAATTGCTGACTTTTCAGCAGCAAAGCAATGTAGTCTCACCAAAAGGAGAAGCAAATTACTCTCATAAAAATTGCATGGCCAATGCTTTAGAATAAGCTTCTTCACCCTCACGGTTGTGTTAAGGCTTTAGGCTGCATTTTTTTTCACGTCTTACTGTATTCCAGGTGGAAAGAATTAAAGTAACTTTTCTGAAAACAATAAAGATTAGATTCCTGCAGCCAGATCACTGTTGATAATTCACCATAGTGGAGGATGGCAGTAGCAACAGTAGTACTATGACTCTACAATGTAGTTTTCATATATATGCCCATACAACTTGTAATGAAGGGATAGCTTTGAATACTTCTTAAAATACTTCTCTTCACCTTAAGCACCTCTTGATTCCTTCCTTGCTCTAAATTAGAACAGGTGGCTCATAATTCCCCTAATTTATGACAATAACTGTAGACTACCGTGCTTAGGATGGATGCAGAGGACACAGAAGTGTGCTACTGACCTATGCTAACAGCCTGACTGGTGCTATCTTACTTGCAAGGAATATCAACTGTGAACAGCAACACCATCAAACCAAAAAGCCTCTCTTCCCAGCATGTATGAAGGCTACATCTCTTTTTAAATTTTTTTCTTTAGAAAAAACATTTCAACATTTTAGATATGTATATAAGGGTATATAAAGGTCATTTGTCCTGGCAAATGGGTGTATGCCTCTTCTAATAGCACTCATTTCCTGAAGGGTACACGTGTGCAGTTGAGCTGTAGAAAAACAAAGTACTGTGTAAAAGCTCCTTCAGGGCACTTGCTGACATCAATATAGTTACTCTAGAAAATGGAAAGCAATTCCAGACGACTCACCCTTAAAAGATTCATTCAGTTTTAAGGAAGCCTGCTCACCGGACTAGTGATGTCTGCTGGACTGGCTGCCTTCCTCAGCAGAGTCTTCTGCAACTGTCATTCTCAACCTATAGTTTTTCTCATCGGGCATTAAAAATGTATTTCTCTACATGAACACTTTCTTTAGAGATATTGAGGGAAAAGTATAATTCAGAAGGTTTATCTCCAGAATCGTCCAAATAAAGCAAATGTGCTTAAAAGTCAGGGCAGTAGAAGGAGGGTGGAGGTAACTGTCAAGACAGACAGAAAAATCACAGAATCACTTAGATTGGGAAAGATCTCAAAGATCATACAGTACAGCTGTCAACCTGACACTACCAAGTCCAAGTACTGTCACAAACACTTCATTTTCCCAGAGGAAAAAAATCTTATTTGCCTCAGTGTATTTTTTCGATAAACCAACGTCAAGAACTTCCAGAATCTTATCAAGGGACTCTAATGATGGGTCATAAATGTAGAGGATCTTCTCCTCACTGTGTGCACACTAGCCAGCATCTCCTGCGTGCAGCTGGGCTTCCCACATGAGGGCTGAGACAATAGGCTGCCTCTCAGCCCCTCCAGGCATGATGACACTAGGTAGAAGGACCAGAAAAAACTCAAAATATCTCAACTGTTTCCTGGGCTACACTTCCACCAAACTCCCACACAGGAATGATTTTACAGACTCTTTCGTCCCTCTTTCCTCTCTCAAAATCCAGTCATAAAATAGAAGACTCAGGAGCAAGACATGTCTTTTCCAAAAATATTGGCATGTCTAAACTTTTGAATTCCCAGATGTTATCAGTAACATACTCCCCTGAAAGTGCCTTTACATCTCTCTATAGAACTATAATCTTTATTTTAAAAACATCACAATGAGGTGTTATATTAGTAAACATAAAAAACGTGTTATCAGGTATCCTACCACAAATACAAGGGCCCTTCGCAGAAAGTTTCCCTGTATACAAATGCTATGTCCAGTATCTGAGAATTATTTTTCACCATGTAAAATGTGAAAGGTTGATAAAGAGGCAATCAAAAAATCCAAAACCATCATTCTAAACAGTGGCAAGGCAGATCAAGTACAAGAATTAAATTTCTGAACTAGTTCAGTACATAAGGTTCCACAAACCTCATAAGCAGTATGCTCAGAGCCACTGAGGATCAGATGCTTAAGAAAGAGAAGACCTATGTAATTTAAAATGGCATTTAATTCACTTCAGTTCATCCAATCACTTCTCAGGTGAGCAAATTATTCTAAGAGCAAGGAGATAAAAAAAAAAAATAAAAGCTGGAGACTGTAAAGAAAATTTAGCTTTCAAAGAGAAGTTCTCATAATAAAAATAGGGGCAGTGAACCAAACTGCAGTACCTTAGCAAGGAATTTTATATATTAGTATATCTATTTCAAAATACATTAGGACACAATTTCCAATAAAAAAATATGTACTTACTAGTCTTTATTTCTTATAATAATTCTAAGCATCACAAATGTGATGTCAAGAATTATTTTGAGTTATTTAAGCTCCTAGTTTCATCTGTGATTGACTTGTTTTCCAGTTTCATTTGTTTGAAGTCCTCCTTCATTCACTGAGACGTTACTGAAGTCTGTCCAAAAAGTACCTGGTTTGTTTGCCCAAAACAGCTACTAGATGATTTCAAAATTGGTTACTGATTGTAATATCTACAGAGCAGCAGCAACTATGTCATGTGCGCCCAACTGCAATACGCATTATTAACAAAATCTCAAATCTCACAGAGGCTGCAGAAAAAGCAAAAGAAGACCCCACAACAGCAAAACAATTCAAGAGATGGACAGTAACAGTTCAGTGTTTCATCAGACTTAAAGGTTTAATAACTCTGCATCCTTAAAAGCAGAACTCTGTATCCAGACTAAATAATTTTACATTAAGCAAGGTTAATATAAGGACATTCAAAGATAATGTTCCCATCACTTATTGAATCAAAACTTCATTACCTGGGACATAGGAGAGATTACTTATTCCTGTTGGATCTATGCCGTGCAAAAATACATGCAGATGCTGCTTAAAGACCAGCACCTGTAGCTTAATCATTAATATAGAACATCTTGTGTCTGCATTCTGTCATACAATACTCAGTGTCACTCCTTGTAAAGCAGCCATACCATCCCCAGCTACATTCAGGCTTTCATTGTTTCTTCAAGGTTTTCTGTGACTGTGCAGCTCAGATAGCTGTAGACTGCCCTGTATGGACTATTGCTGAATCTAAATACTCTCACAGCAAATACTGAAAATTAAAATAGCAGAAATTCACCCAAAGGAAGGCTGAATGGAATAGTGTACATATTTATCACTCTATAACTCTTACAAAAGGAGAATGCCTAGTTTTTTGAGAGAGGAAAAGAATGTACTTAAGTTTCTGGACAGACAAATTGCTCAGGTTTACAAAAGGAGTGAAAATGTCTAAAGCAACTCTGGTAATTTCAAAGTGTGGAACTTAAAACTTTCTGCCAACCACACTGTGGCCTCCTGTAAAATATCCTTCCTAAAAATATTAGGTTCAATTTTTATAATTTAATTAAATGGCCTAGTGTTACATCAGATTTTTCATTTCCAAGCCTGTGGAAACAGTTTAATTTCCTAATCACTCAAAGAAAACAAGAGGGAGTTGAACATAAAATATCTCATGAAATAGATTCCACTTAATTTTCCTTCTAGAGTTCCCCAGGAGAAGGAAGTAGAGGAATACTAAACTGAGACCCCAACAGAGGCATACCTGAGTAAAAATTACCTCTTAGAGAAAGAACAGAGATTTGGGTGCTGAAGACTGAGACTAAGAGATCAGATTAATTTTACAGGAGAATTAATCCTCCTGCTAGGGAATGAGGTCTATCTTCTGTCTTCTGCTTTTTCTTCAGTATTGCAAGTAGTTTTCTTCTAACAATGCTAAAGATTTCCACTGCTGGTTCCTAGTATAGTGAAATGGCCTTAAAATTCAAGAGCTGCTGACAGTCAAATTTACATTTTGCATTTGTTAATAGTAACTGTGGGTTTGGAGTAAAGGAATTCAGAAGGAAGACCCTCATACCTTTTTCTATGATTTCAATTCTGTTTATTATATTCTCTTAATTTTAAAGAGCTGTCTGAAGAGCAGCTTTGCTCTGCATGGCTAAACATAGGAAAGTTTTTGTCTTCAGCAAGGGCTTAGATATATAATCTCAAATCTCAGTGGCCTTGTTAAAGCAACATAATAAATTTTTTACACTTCCTTATGAGTTTGGAAAAGAAAAATGTTCTATATATCAGTCTGAGCTTATACTGACTAATGTGGCCTTAGGGAAAGGACTGTTGAAATTCATGCATCCAGTCATTAGAAATGGATTGATAGATGCAATTATGATAAATCAGCATAGGTTTAATAAGATTTTTTTTTAAATTTGTAGTTAAAGGTGAAAAAAAAGAAGACATTCAGAGCCAATGCTTAAATATTATAAAGCTGGTATAACTTGCTATTTCTGTGCACTGTGAGCACACTGGGAGGTATTTGCATCACTCAGTTTTGGTACTCAATGAGCTGATGGATGAGTAGGGGTGAGATAGCTGATGAAGCTACTGGTCTCAGCAGTTGACCCTGCCTGGATACCTGAACTGCTCATCACTCATTTCCTAAACTGCCATGGTTCAATGTGCAGTGTCTTTAAGCAATCCAAAACTGGCAACAATTTACTTTCAACCTATGCTCTAAACTGCAGCAGCTGAGGACTTGACTGTCAAGCAGCTCAGAAGCCTGTGCTGTAAAAGCAAGGCAAACAGTTGGTGCAGTAACCTCACCTAAATCCATGACTGAAAAGCAGGGTTGGCTTCTACAAGACCATCTGAGTTTCCCATCAAGGGAGAGTGGAAGAGAGGTGGCAAACCCAGTTAGCAATGTGGTATCACCTCGCCTTGTTAAATGGTCACACCACAGTCCCCAGGAAAAGCTCTAACCCCAAACCATGGGAATTAAGCACTATGTAGAAAAAATAGCCCTCACTGTCACACAAGCCAGCAGCCTCAACACTGTCACTGGAACCAGCAGGATGGTGTCTTTGATAGCCTGCCCCAACAGTATTAAAACAGGTGTGCATTCAAGGCTCTAGAATAGCCACAAATAGTAACACTGGTTTTGTCAGCATAAAAAAACAAGCAGTGGTGGAGAAAAATTATTTAAGAAAAAAAAAAAAAAACAAATTAAATCAAAGTTGAATGAACCAATGGTCTGTATGATGAGATGATACTGCTGTTACCCTGTACATAAAGCTCTAAGTTCTCTAGCCACAGTATAAAGAACTTCCCTGTGTGTTCTCATGGAAGTTACTCCTACCAGCTGTGCCACATGAAGATTTATACATGCTCCATAAACTTTAATTCCCTTTTTAAGTCCTATTATACCTAGCAGGGGCCCATTTCTAAAGTTGAAATGGATTTTCAGAACAATATAAAGATAAAAATGTTTTCTGGCCTCTGATTTTTAAACCTTTGGGTAAAATTAAATCTCTTCCACAGCACTGTTGATATTCCATATAGAAATATTCACAAATACCAGGCACTCCAGAACATTACGTCTGAATCCAAAGGGAGAAGTTATCCTGCTGTACAAAAAAAAAAAAAAAAAAAAAAAAAAGCTGTAATCACTGTTCACAAAAATCTCTCAGCTTGATGCTTTGAAGTTGTTTTTTTCCTGATGTACTGACTTCAGAAGAGAAGGAAATTCAGTATTTCAAGATGCAATTACCCGCAGCAAAGCAAGGAACACTGCAAATAATAGAAGTGGTTGATCCTGATTTTGCTGACAGCAAAATTTATTCTTTCTGTGCATTCAATCTAAACCACTGCCAAACAAAAACCTAATGGCTAAAGTTAGAATTTCATATGTCATATTTTCCCTTTCACACTAAACCCACAATTTTAACAGAAGAGTTTATTTTTATCATCATTTTCCCTCTCCACAAAACATTATACCTCTTGCAAAAATTGTACAGAAATTTGCTCTATGCAGGTAGAAAAAAACTGAAGTATCAGATGTGGCTAGCAGGCAAATTTAACAAGCAATTAAATCCTAAATAAATAAAATCAGCAGTCAAGAGCACAGCTTCTTTCCTAAAAATAGACTTCAAGTTAAGTCAAAATCCTAAACCAGTATAGATTTTTTTACATATTTTACTACATCTCACAGCTCACTTTGGAAACTCACAGCAGACTGACTGCATACATGGAAAGACTCAACTTTCCACTAGCCCCTTTTCTCTGTCCTCTGCCAGTATGTGTCCTCACTGTCTGTCAGTTTTCATCTGTGCAGGGAAATACTCTGCCATAAATAATCCCTCCACCCTTCCCAAAACCATACCGAGTTTTAACACCTCCTCTTCTCAGAGCTATTTCCCAAGTTTTCCCTTTCAACTATTCTGAAGCCTCTCCCCTTCTGCTACCGCAGAGATTTAACAGTGCCTGTTTAATCCTGGCTGACACTGATGGAGCCCTTGGCAGCTCTTAGGCAGAGCTGTCCAGAGTCCTGCTGTCCAGCTGCAGACACAAGTCACAGCAGAAGGGACCACACAAGGCTACACACCAACCTTGTGTGAATACTGTGGGGGCTGCACCACACCCACACACTTTGACATGGTCAGAATTGTGAATGCAGATTGTTTTGGCCTTTTAGTTTTATGAGCTGTCTTAAAACTTTATGGGTCAAGGAAAAGGGAAAGCTAGTCTCAGCTTAGAAGCACAGGATACAGGATAAGGTTGGCATGCAGTCTGGCAGCCAAGTTCTGGACGTGAGCAAGAGCAGAAGAAAACAGACATAGAAAGGGGATTTAGATGGAAGCCTTAAATCTACCTTTAAACCAAGTCAATGCTGATGACTCCAATGTAATTGATGAATTCAATGTAATTGATGTTACAGACAGACTAAAACAGACTTTTGATAAAAGGAAGTGAAGTAGGTATGGAAAAATCACATCGCAAACACCAACTCAATGAGAAGTCTTTGAGTAGATGACCTTGTTCAAACAGGAGATGCAACAGCTGAAAACAAGACAGCTATAAACCTTTTGTATGTAAAGTTAATTAGAATGGACTTCAGATGTAGGAGAACACACTGTAGTTAAAGAAAACCATGCCTGACAATTAATAAATGGTTGAATAGCAGTGCAATCAAGAAAGACGGTGGTACCAGTGTGGCCCTCTATGCAAATATGTTCTGAAAGGATTGCTGGCTCGAAACATTTCAGGTGCACGTGTGTGGGAAGGGGCAGGTCGAGCCTTGCCTTTTATGAGGCGATGCCCCACACACCCCAAGACCTGTATCCCAGCCCTGCAGAGGCTGCCAATCCCTGGCACACCGGTGACAATGCTCCACACTCACCTCTGGAGCCCCATTCTAGCCCCAGAGAGGCCCAGATGACCACAAGTCCCACCTGGGGGAGGGCCCAGGAAAGCCAAAGAGGATCTAAGCCAGGACATGCAGTGAGCACAACTTGGAATTTCTTCTTCCACCTCTTCTTGGAATTTCTATTAGCTGAACACATTAGAACCAGGAGTGGTAGCTATACTTGTTCTTTTCTGGACCTTTCTTTCTGTCTTTCTCTTTATTCTACTAATTCCTTCTCATAGTTTTGAGCAACTTAAAATTGGATGGGATTGGAATTTGCTAAGTTAATGCTTTGATAAATTGCTTTTATGTTGATCAAATGCTGCTCTAAACTTTTTTCGAAGTCCTCTGATTTTATGAAGTTGCCAGTAACATTTTTTTATTGTCTTGATCTCTTCAGAATATCTTATCACTATTCTTCCCATGCATCTAAGCCAGAGAACATAAAAACACCATAAGCCCTTTTAAGAGTCTTGTTGAGCAAGTTTTTGGGGCATTACAGATGTCAATCCATACTGCTTCCAGAGAGCAAAAGAGATATGTTGAAGGTGAATTGGAAAGTCTTTTGGCAGGTGAGTGACAGAGGTAAAAAACTAAACTAGATATTTAAAGCTAAAACACTCACCTCCCTGCAAGAACAGCTATTGGGCTGTTACCCCCATGGCCATACACAGTGGAAAAATAGGCATGGTCAATGCAGTATCTCACTTCTGAGTAGATCTAATAGTCCAGTCTTTTGGAAATTACTCAGCTGAAGCTCTAAAATTCTGCACAGTTTTATTCCCTGGAACAACCCTTCCCAGATTTCCAGTCAGATCTCCTCCACATCTTCCTCAAATGCTCATGGCCACATACGGTGAGATGGATTGAGAACGGAATGAAAGACACATCCCAGAAGGTCCTGATCAGTGGCACAGGATCTAGCTGGAGGTCTGTCACTAGTGGGGTTCCCCAAGGTTCAGCAGTGGGCCCAGTACTGTTTAACTTATTCCTCCATGACTTTGATGGAGAGCAGATGCCTCCTCAGCAAGTTCACTGATGGCACAAAGCTGGAGGAGTGGCTGATACCCCAGAAGGTTCTTGCAGCCCTTCAGAAAGGCCTTGACAGAGTGAAGAGACGGGCAGAGGGAACCTTCTGAAATTCAACAAAGGCAAGTGCAGGGTCCTGCACCTGGGGAAGGGTAACCTCTGGCTCTACTACAGGCTGGGGACTGACTTGCTGGGAGACGGACCTGGGGGTCCTAGTGGACAACAAGCTGTCCATGAGCCAGCAGTGTCCTTGTGGCCAAGAGGCCAATGGTATCCTGGGGGTGCATTAGGAAGAGCATTGCCAACAGGCCAAGGGAGGTGATCCTTCCCCTATTCTCAGCTTTGGTGAGGCCACATCTGGAATCCAGTTCTGGGCTTCTCAGTACATGAGAGACATGGAGCTCCTGGATCACATCCAGTGGAGGACAACAAAGTTGATGAGGTGACTGGAGCATCTCTCTTATGAGGAAAGGCAGAGGGAGCTGGGGCTGGTCAGTCTGGAGAAGAGACAACTGAGAGGTGACCTCATCAATGTCTATCGGTATCTAAAGGGAAGGTGTCCAAGGCTGCAGCTAGGCCCTTCTCAGTGGTGCCAAGCAATAGGGCAAGAAAGAATGGGTAAAAACTGATGTACAGGAAGTTCCACCTAAATATGAGGAGGAACTTTTTTACTGCATGGGTGACTGACTATTGGAACACATTGCCCGGAGAGGGTGTGGAGTCTCCCTCACTGGAGATATTCAAGAACCATCTGGATTCAATTCTGTGCCATATGCTCTAAGACGACCCTGCTTGAGCAGGGGAGGTTGGACCAGATGGCCCCACAGTGGCACCTTACAACCTTACCCACTCTCTGATTCTGTGGTATGTATCACTTATTATGCTTATTAATTATACAAATAATTTAATTTATAGCTTAGGGCCAGTACTCAGAGGAGCCATCAAATTGCTGCTCTTTGTTCTGTTTTGATGCTTCAGCACTCAAAACAGGCAGCCAGCAGCAATATCCTATTGTTGCTGCACATACAAAAACGGAAGTATCCTGAGAAATTTTAGAAATAAGCCTTTCTTCTTTGGTCTCAAGTCATACACTCCCAATTTGCTTTAGTCCTACCAATTTAAAAAAATTTCAATTAAAAGTGGCAGCTTAAATTGTTAAGTATTGTTAGTTTACACAACCTGTCATGGAGAAATACAATAGAAATAACAAATTCTAATTAATTTAAAACAGGCCAAGATCCTAAAATCCAATAAATAAATCAGGTTTTGAGGTTTAAATAGTTCATATCAGCCATCTGTCCAATAAGCTTTTATAAGATTTGCTTTTTCTCTCTTGGCTCATTATTTGACTCCTGCCTGCTCAAATAGATCCCATCATTTTAAAGGCATTACAAGAGTTGAGTACTTACAGTTCCCAAGCGAACCCAAGAGTCTTTATAAGCCTATGAGAAACAAACTGCAAGCATCCAAGTGGAAATCTACTATGTTTGATGTATGACTATAAAATTACCATCAATGGATCTGCACTACTGTATTTAGGCTACCTGCTTTAAAAAAAGCAGTGTTACAAGGAAAGCAAAATGAGAGAATACATATACATAGCAAGACTTGAGTAGATGTGACACTGATTTCCTTGCAGCAAGTCTACCCCCTAACTGTAATCAGCAAGAATACTGCATGCTGTAGGTTAGGATCCTCATGTCCATTTAGCTGGTGGAAATTCTCAATTGTGCTTTGCTAATACCAAAATCTAGCAGGACGTCATTTCATGGGAGGTTGAAAGAGTCCTACAACATCAGTAGTGAACTTCTGGAACTTGCCACTTGATTGTGGAGGCAGACAGCACCAGAAGGCCAAAAAGTATTTATTCAAACAAATGATGAAAAGATGAATGAACAGACAGTAAAGGAAATAGGCAGGGCTGTATCCTCTGACACCCTTAATACAATTACAAAGCTGGGCACTATAAGAATGTGCCCACACACTATTCTGAAGAGCATTTCTGGATGTTGGAGGGACGATACAGAACTACATGCGAGTAGTTCTGATCCCGCATGGCATTTCTTACATTTCTATCATCCTATAAGTGTTAACTACCTGACAATGCAGTTGTTTCTGACAACACATTTTAAATTTGCTTCAGATAGTCTTGCTGCTTTTAATTTACAATTTTTTGCCACCCAACTTGACATTTCTTTATTACAAATCCTAAGATTCCTCAAAGAGCTGAACTACAGCGAGATGAGCCAAGGACACATGAAAACTACCAAAATTGTGCTTACCTGAATTGCAGCGTTCAAATATGAAAAACATGGAAAAAAGGTATAAGCCTGAAATTTATTTTTTGTTTTACCATATTATAGAATCATAAATCCCAATTCAAAAGCATATTTGTGATCAGAGGTCTTAAAGGAATATTTATCTATTTTTTCTTTAAAAAATTAGACCATAAGAAGTAGTTAAGCAACAGCCCTTACAAACAATTTCATATTTTTACATTGCAAATTATTCTGTAGATAGCATTTAACACTTGTAATTTTAATTAATTTTTTTTGGTTTTTTTTAACAAAAGCAGTACCCTGCAAGACAAGAACTAATACAACAGCATCTTTCACAATACACAAGAAAAAAAGGCAGGCTGTCAGTCAGATTATCAACAAATGGATAAGTGACTTGGGATTACAAATCCCATTTTAGAAACCAGTCAGAATCCTTCCTCCTCTGACTTTAATGCGAAATTTCAAAAGCAAAGCTCAACTAGAATGATAATATGAGTAAAATTTTTCAACAAAAATATGAGAATTTATTCAGTAGAAAAAAAGCTTATTCCAATACTTTTCTCTACTTCAATTAGTACTTCTAAGAAAAGCAAAGTATTTGTAAGTACTTCAATTAGTACTTCTATGCAAAGATTAAATACCAAAAATAAAACTGCTCCAAAGAGCAGAAAGTTATGTCAGACCTGCATTTAGGAGCAAGAACTAAGCTCCTAAGTAACTACCATAAAAGGCTGCTGGACATGGCAGGTGTAGTTTCAAGAAACAAGAAAGTCAGGATATTTCCCGTGAAAGTTACACTTAAAAGTTGTGTTTGCTTTTTCCCAGAGGTGGGAAAGGATGTTACCAGTATTGAAGAGCAGTCTGCTGCCTAAGCATACAAATTTCATGAGGCTCATACCTTCCACATGTCTATCGAACTCTGACAAGTATTCTTTTCCCTCCTGTCCCAAAACCCTGACTGGCATCAGACTATATCTTTTAAAATTTTTGCCTGTCTGTTCAGTCATCTCTTCTAAGGCAACTCATCCTGCCCATGGTGCCAGTTCTCTTAACTCGATATCATGAAATAATTCAAGAAGGAAACAGGAAAAAAAAATCTGACAAAACCTGGATCCTTCACGTTCCATTTACAATCACATCTACTCTTTTAATCATTCCAGACAGAGAAATCAACTTACAGAGAGCACAAAACACCTCAGTCAATCAATTACTGGTCTGTGTGGTCCCATGTGTTTTCTATGGGCAAGAGTCACTGAAAAACTACAAAAATCTCAGACATTCAAAAAATCAGTGAAATAGGACACAGTTTGATGCTTTTATGAGAAGTGAATTACTCTAGAGTCATATACAGAATGAAAGCCATCTTGGGAGCAATAAACAGCATTCTGGAATACATCAACAACAGTTTCATAAACAGCTAAGTATACATGGACTGTAATAAAAGCACTAGGACTCAAACCCTCCAGGTTTTCAGCCACAAACTCAATTTTCCAGATTATTCTTGCCCCTCTAAAGCTAATAAAATGAACAATTTCTGGAAGTAATTTTTCAACTCCCAAATTATAAGCACACATAGGAGAAAGTTTCTGCAAAAGCTGTAAACCATTCAGAAAGACTCTAGATCATATGAGATACAAAAAGCTATTAACGACCTTTTGACAAAGCTTTGTCTAGCACTCTACTGTAAAGGGAAAAGTGCAATTTTCCTCCCACTGTACCTTCACATACATTTTCTGAGATCAAGTTATGGTCAAATTGCCATGTAACCACATTTTCAATTTTCTTCATACGTTTTTACAACACTCTCCCTTCAGCAGTATTTACTATTATCACTCTCAGCAGCTAAGGCTGTTTGCATAAGGTGTTATTTGCCAAGAACCTGCTACTTGAAAGGAAGACCTCTTCTGTCTGCACAAAGATTTGAAGGTGGAGAAAAGTAGCCTTGCTGAGAGAAAAGTAGAGGGAACCAACACAATCACATGCACATGATCCATAAAGGACAGAGCAAAAAATGCATGAGGTATCCTTCTCTAATGGAACTCAAACACATTTATAAGGTGCTTTTTTCATGCAGTTTCGACTAATATTCTGTAGAAGAATTGTCATAAAGCTCCCCCAGGAGCTCCCCCAGCGCTAAAAGCCTAACTGCAGACAGACTTACCCAGAACTTGTGTTATCAAAAGTAACACACTCCTAAGTGTTTCTAGCCCTGCTTCACTGCTGAAAGAGTAAGATACAAATCACTACAACACTTAAAGGCTACCCTCAGGAAGATCAGAGGAATACAGCTCTAAGGAGAAATTACAAGAACTATTATAAATAGCATGTCTGGATATACTTAACCTTATTTTAACTTCACAATGCCTTAAAAGTTACTGAATGTCCTCAAGCAAAGCAGCCTAATATACAGAGAATACCCAGAACACAACTGTTAAGAATTCCTTGCCAAAATAAAGGTATAAGGAGAGAGGCTCCACATGACATGCTCACAGTTTGTTCCTATCCCACGTCAGCTGCTCTCCCAGAGACTGGAAGAGAGAGGCTTTTTCCTTCCACAGACAACATGGATCCATGTTGGAAATGCTAATGGCCATGACCACAAGAAAGAAAAAAAATTCTGAACAAATGGATGCAATTTGGTAAAGGACACCTGCACAAAACCAAAGAGAATGTCTGCTTATTAGACTGCAATCTACCTGGAAAGGACCTGATGGTCAACACAGATCAACAAATCTGACATGAAATTGGAATATTGTTGATGCCACACAATGGGTAATCACCTTCACAGCAACACTCAGCCTAACTCAGACCTTGTTAGAAAAGGCTTCAGGATCAGCCACCCATAAACAGCAATCACTCCAAATGGGTAATTACCACTCAGCCAATAATAAATCATGGATATTTATCCTACTTGAATGTTTGTTTCCTTTGCATTGTTAATATTTAGAGTGATACTGAATGTAAGGTAAAGTGATAGATATGCCAGTGATTTACTGGAGGAAAGACAGTTCTGTGGCTCACTGAAGTAGTGTTGTTCACAGGACATAATTCCTAGTTTAAGTGAAAAAACACTTCAATATCCGAGGAAGAGAAATAAGCATTAAGTTAATTATGAAGAATTGCAAAACTGAGCTCTGGATAAAGGAGGGATAAAATGAGTTTTCAAGTGAGACAATAAATTTGTTCTGACACCCCAGAAGTCTTGAAATGAAGATCACACTCAAAAACTACTACACTCCCCTCAAGAAAATTATTCAAGTGCATCCCAGAAAAGGGTGCCTGAATGTGAATTATTAGGGAATATCAGTTAGACTCTCTAGCAGCAGCATTTGCCACGGGAGAATTTCACAAAGCCCAAGATCTCAACTGCTACAATGGACTGTGCATTTATCTCACAATAAGTAGATTTATGCTAAGTACAGATTTTATTTCGTTTCTTCACCCATGTTTTACAAATATGCGATTGTGTTATTATATTTAGATATTAAAAACAATACCTTAACTTCTAGTTAAGCTTAATCTGTTTTAGCCTATGGTGCAGCTAACCAGCACAGACCACAGACAACAGTGCCCACAGGTGAGACAGGGGCTTCCCTTCCCATCACACAGATCAGATTCTGGCCCTGCCAGAATTGTCAGACTCCAAGTGTATCCAGGGACTCACAGCAACTGAAGAGGCCCTCTGACATAAAAGAGGATGCCACAGTGCACACTTCTTCCTTGCAGCTATGGGACCCTCTGGAGTCTAGGCCACATGAGACTTCCCGTTGATTCCTTTATAATCTGGAGGCATCCTTGCTTATTCACCTCTCATGGGAAGCAGTCATGGACTCTGAAACCTTTCCTGTCCATTATTCCAAAGGCAGGTGTATGTGCAGAAGCAAGCAAGATAAGTGTTATAATTTTTATTGGAATGTGGGCATCTGAAAGTTTTGGAACTTGCACTAATCAAGAAATAAGACACTTTATTCAGAATTCTTAAAATAATATTTGAGTTCTAAATGAAAACATATCCCATTAAATAAGACATACTGGTTTTGATATTTTTGCTTATGCTGTGTTTACATTCCTCTTCAATATAGAAAGACTTCAGTCTGATTGCACAAATTCAGGTGGTACTTGAGGCCAGCTGATAAAAGAGTGAGTGGAAACAGACTGAAGTGCTAATGTCCTTTTTACTGCTCTTTTTTAGAAATATAAAAATGGAAAAACAATACTAAACCAACAGTTTGGTTTCCGAAGCTTATAAAGAAACCTCCATTCTTTTCTTCTGTTATTTCACTTGTCAAGGAACTGGATAGAGAAAATACCAGTTACTGTCAGAGAAGAATTAAAACCTCAGTTGTTCCTCATGCTCTCTGCAAAATCACAGATATAAATACAAAGTAGTGGAGTGGAAAAAAAAGTTGGAGAAAAGTGACTTCTAACAAGTCTGTCTGTGGAAATAGAAAGAACTGAATATAATCTCACACTAAAATACTGCTGCTGAGAACTCTATTCAAGAAAAGCATTTGTGAATGCTAGGAAAATGACTATGTAGGTGACTTTTATCTCAATAATGACAGAGTAGATGAACATGTGTTAAGATAATCAAGTTTTCTCAGTGATGAAGAAATGAAACTTGGAAAGCAAAACTGTAAATTACACTTCTGTAAGACTTAAGAGCAAGTAAGTGAAATATCTTTAATTTTAGACAGATTCTTGAAAAACATCTCCCATTCTCAGAATAAGCAGTTTAAATGATAATACTTTAGGATGTATTTTGAATCCTTAAATAACATTTAGAGGATAAAGACTTTCCAAAGCCATCTTCTGAAGCTATTAAATCAATAAAGATTATTTTTTCTCTTACATGACTAACATTAACAATGTAGAATGATCTTTTCTCTAAATATTAGAATTTTGCATTCTCTCCATCAGAGTTTTTTTCCTCTATTCAGTATTGCACCTGTTTGAAATATAAAAAGAATATACTTGGCAACATCTAGGATACACACACCACAATGAATCACGCATGTTTGTAAGGTGGATTTTTCTCCTACAAAAATATTAAATTCATACACATGTTTTCTTGTCTGTGTGAGAAAACATTTCCATTGTACTTTTATGAGGTCTTGGTCTAAAAATTGTGTATTGACAGAGTCTGGAGTGAATGTCTTCATCCATACTTTTTAAAATCTTTCACCTAGTTTTCAAAGTTTACAGAATAAACAACAAACCACTATTTAAGTGTGACTTACACAAAATCAATGCTTTCTTTTCTATCAATGCCCAAAGAAAGCATTAAATTATACTTAAATCATACTTCATCACCTGCAAACATTGGAGCCACTGTTTAATCAATATGCTCTTATCTTTGCTCTCCAACAGATAAAGGCTTTGACATGTTAGGCAGTGTATGTTTTTTCCTAATGTTAAACTCGAAGCTTGCTGAAATCAAATGTTTCCTTTATGAGGGCTCCAGTACACTAAAACATATCAAAGAAAAACATTTTTATGACACTGTACTTAACTACCCTCCTCAACCCTTCTCTTCAGGGCCCCGCTTCTTTTTGAAGTAACGTCATCACTGGGCTGAAAGCAAATTAAATGTAAGCACTAACACCTAAGTTAGTGACATGTCCCTTAGAAACAACAAAACTCTTTAGTCTATATTTTAACATTTCAATGCAAAAATCTAATCACTCTGACTGTAACAGAAACCAAATACTACTCCTCTGCTATTTTGCTTAAAAAAGTATTTTAAGAAACATGCAAATTAAAACAGGTTTATATCTGAGATTAACAGACAGTCCAAAGGACATGAAAGAAATACTAATGCAAAGCAAATGAATACCAGAATCTTAGTTTAAAAAAAGTTGTACTTACTCCTTATTTCTGCATTGAATGCATGGCTGATAAAGGACTTTGACAGCATTCCAGGTTCCCACTGGTCCAGCACTAGGCATGAGAAAATCTCCAAACAGTGTAAAATCACCGTGGGAGGAGGAACTTCCTAAAGACTCTACCAGCAACGTGTCAGAATTTAAAAGCCATATCTATAAATGAAAAATAATTTAGTTTACTGTAGATTACATATACTTCAATTTGTTACTTCGCTCTGACCCTAAATAGCTGATACTAAAGCCACATTCTTACAAAGTTTCTAACAAAGTATTAACAGACAAAAATTGATATTTTATTATTCAGCACAGTCTGTACAGCTTCTAGTGGATGAAAAAAGGGTAATACAATATGGATTAATCAGTCACTCTTAAGATCATTACTCTGAAGCTACCTCTTTGTGACTGTGTAGCACATTCCCTTTGGCAGGAACAAAAATAGTCCCAAGTCATCTCTTTCAGTACCAGGTGTATTATTTCTTCAGTTTCATAATGTTTTAGACATTAGTCAAGCATACGGTGTTGTGCAACTGAGAGCTAAAGACAGGGAACTGAAAGACTGCCCAAAGTGCCAAAAGTTAAGGATTTTTAGAAGAAGCATGGTAGTTATGACTCTGTGGAGCTAACACATGCAAGGAAAAGGACGACAATTATCATGGTCTAAAAGGCATGTTGGAATTTACAAACAGCTGCAACAGATCCTCACTTGGAAAATAAATATCAAATTTCATAATGGGATTGGCATTCTTCAACACTATTTGCTCACAGCAATTTGAGAGATATTTATTGGGGAGAGTTTTGAGAAATCTGAACTTTTTCCACACCATTATGGATCTTATTTAATCTTTGTGTGATTTGGTATCAGTGTTCTGACTTGGATCCAGGGTTTTCCTGCTAGTACACCATACAGTAAGTCAGGCTTTTCCTTAATTCACAGCCTGCAGTAGTGAAGTGATCCAAGTTAACAATGGAAATCAATTTTTACAAATCTGGCGCCTGTATGAAATGTTTATATGTGAAATATTTATCATAGAAAATGGGATTTATATAGTGTTGCTCACTAGAGAGCAATCTTCTGCTTCTCATGATCTAATCAGCTTCAAGTAAAACAAGTTACATGATGTTAGGTAGCAGACACATGATATCCCCTGTGCAGGGAGAAAGCAGTCATTAACAGGACACATAGTATATGTTGTAATTGAATGTGACAATCACAATTTATCAGAGCCCAAGGCTAAGAACATTACAGTGGAAGTTTCATAAAGAAGGAATGAGACATATTGATAAAGATATCTTGGGAGGGGATAGGAGGAGGAGAATCACTTTAGCATATGTACATGAATGATGACAAGCAACTACACTTGGCTTTGCAAGTGGCTGTTCATCAGTTTTGCTCTGGTAACTCACTGTACACATTATAGTCTAAACTGCAAAATACACCTCATTAGCTGGGACCATTACACGAGGTGCTTAAAGCCAAGTGCTGAAAAGGTGTTGGAAGAAAATGGTGCAAAAACACAGGCCACTGCCAACACAAACTGAACAGAGTTTCTTCCTTTTGAAATTTCTAAAAATTCCATGTGGAAGGAGCTTCCTGGGCTGCTTTTTAGAACGAGAATATACTTCAAACTAGACCAGGGAACGATGTAGCAATAGCTATCTGCTCCTTTCAGAATTCTTCTGCAATCTGCTACAGAGAAAAGCAACCAAAGCATTTCATTTGCAACACAGGTCATTTCAAAAGCACTTCTTTCTATACATGTGGCATCTTACAGTCATGTCCTAGAACTTATATGAATGTCTTTGTCTCAACAGCAACACAACAGATCTGTATTAATAATTTAGCACACAATACAGAGGAAGTAAATGAATCTCTGGGGGTGGAAAGATTCCTGGCCACGAGTAAAATTCTGAACCACATTTAATTCTTTAGGCAGTATTATCATTCTTTTCTCTGTCTATGAATTATTTTTTGATCTTGTTTTTGATCCGAGTGAAAAATTGCTCACCCAGATTTGGTGTTTTGACTCTAAGAATTTTATACACGTATTTCTGGCTAACACAGTTTCATATTTTGAGCTGTGCTTTCAACTATGCTACTCAAAATGTGCAAATTTTCCTTTCTTTCTACATCCCTGTACGGCAGAGCATGCACAACTAAATTCCCTCCACATTAACTCCAGTAAGAAAAGAAACTTTACAGAAAAAAATATACATAAAATGTAGAATTCATTCATAATGTCATTGATTTCCTTTTCTGAAATGACAGAATCTGAAAAAAAAAAATGTTGTTGGCCTTCTTTTCATTGTTTTCTTTTGGTTTCAAATAATTTTGTTAAGAGACTTAAGAGGTTCTTTGGAGAACAGCTGCAACAAATCTACCCCAGTTTTACTACATGGGACTTGAAGCAAACAGCTGAAATGCCACAATTTAGATTCTGTGATCAGTTTCCCTGTATCTCAGCCTGAGTCTAATTGCAGACAATTAGGCATTAATTTCAATTTAACACGGGTAAAACAGACCCCAACTATTTTACTTTTCCTTGCTAGTTCTTTCTTAGTTATTACAGACATTACCATTACCTTCATCATCACACAGGTCACTAATGCAAACATCTTTCATTACAGCTATTTTGTTCTCACACTCAGAGTGTTCAGCTAAAGATGAGATTTCCACGTATTCCACAAAGAATAAAGCTCTCTAAGAGAGCTGGGCAGTGAAGTCTCAGCAAAGTTCTCATTATCTCACTTCCTGACCACTGCAACATCCACCCCACCTACAATCTTAACAAATGCACATTAGTTCTGCTCATGCCCTTCAAGGGATAATAATCAGACTGACATGTCTCTCCCATTTTGTTACATATTAATTCTCTTGGAATATCTTGCCACTCCTCTCCGCTCACTCCTGAAATACAAGCTACCTTATTTTCAAAACACTTTACAGTCTAATCCCACTCCAAAATACATCTTCCCTTCAACACCGAAAGACTGGAGATAGTGTTCAAAGAGTCCAAACCACAGCACACTTTTTGATTTTCACAAATGTAATCTTTTTGAGTCTTACGAGGTTGATCCCATTCATGGGACGAATTCCCTGCATCCATCCAGAAAACTACTTATTTACTTCTTTAAAGCTACACTTTTCTACAGCACAGAAAAAAATAGGCATATATTAAGATGCTGCTATGCTGACCAATAATGTATCGTTTTGCTTGTGTTCTCCCATCTCACTCTCTGTTTGCTGTCCTCCTCTTACTCTTAGCTTATAAGTCATGCAACTACAAGGCAGGGAACCCTTCAACAGTGGAGCAAAAAGAGAAGGCAAGGGATTCACAAATGTGAAGAGGGCAGAGATATAGTTAGGACAAATGAGGACATTGGTATGTACCACTTTTTTTCTCCTGAAACAAAGAAACTTTTTTTTTATTGACATCATTCAAAATTAAAAAAAAAAAAACAAAAAAAACCCCAAAAAAACCCCATAAGTAGTATATTGCTTAAACAACAGAATACATGTAACTTAAGAAATGGGAACTCATGATACTTGCAAATAATGTAATTGGTAATGTTAAGTGATACATACAGTGCAAATGAGGAAAAACTTGTGGTTTTAAAAAAATTAAAAATACTTGTGAGAAACCTTAACCTTAATTATCACATACACAGTCTAAGCTGTGCATATTCACATAGGTAAGCACAAACACTGAACTAGAATCTTTGGCTCATTATCAAAACAAACAAGTGGGACAGCTGGTTCATGATGCATCAGTGATGAGACTACTTGTATAACTTGGCTGTGTGCTCACAGGCTCAAGCACCCACATTTTATGTTTTAGCTGTTGAAAATCATTAATATAAACACAGCTAACATTACACTTGTGTCCACAAGGCCACTGAGTCCTAAGACTTAACCCATAACTCCAGAACAGCTGTTGATGTGTTTACAGGAGCCAGAACCTCACTCTGGACAGGAGTAAGGACTTCCTGATGTTAAATACTAAAAACACCTGCAAAAAACTAACAACTAACCAATATAAAGGAAGAGGTGCCAATCAGAAGCCTATCTAAATCAGCCTGCTCCTCTGATCAATTACCAAAAATGCAGCTCAGAGCTAAGAGTAATGGCAATCTACTAAATAAAGTCATTTTTGTGTTAAAAAATAACCAGTTTGCTGTATCTAAGCTACTAGACTTAAACACCAGAATTTTATGTAACTTGGGAACATCACAAGGGAAAAATCACAATGATTTTTAATGACTCCTCAATTAGACAATATATAATTACGGATCTGCTCATGAAACCTTCATTTTATCATCACAGAAGAGACATTTATTTCTCAGTGGTTGTACAAATGTTGTCTTGGCACTAAAATTTATTTAAAAGCAACGGATATACACTTTCCTCAGCATCTGGATGTTCCAAAATCATAGAACTTGGACAATGTATATATAAAAAAGTTTATGTAATTACATTGCCTCAAGAAAGTGTATTTATAAGTTTATCCAGGGCAGGTATCTGTAATCATGTATTTCTTTGTGTCTATGAATTATTTCTATAAACTGTAAAAATGCAAATCCTATGCTCATATTTAGTTCAGAAATAAAAGGAAACATCTCTGGTTATAATAAGTGTACAGTATTAAGGTAACTCTTATCCATCTTAAAAATTTGAGGAATCTAGCTGTCATCATCTAAATTATCAAGCTTAACCAAGTTTAACAGCATTAGAACATTAAGTATAATAGGCAATTTTATTTTTGTTTGCACTTCACTTCGCAATGCAATGTACTGGCTACATTAATAGTCCCTGCTGACTTGGGACAATGCTTGTGAAAGATGCTATACAATTTGATTCACTTCTGGTGATTAAAGAAAAGCAGCACTGGAGCAAGAAGGTGAAATACATCTTTAAAATTAAAATTTAAGTTTTCCATATTTTCTGGATACAAAATAATGTTATTTCTGTGCTACTTACTTGCATCTGTAGTACTTTCATCACAGTACCAATAAAATTTCTACGTGCACGTCTAATTAGATTAAAAACTCAGGGGTAGTCTTACTTGAACAGAACCACTTCAAGAATTTGAATTCGTTAATTTTTTAAACATACAATAATGAACAGCATAAATAATACATTTTAGGAACTGGGATACATGTGTTAATCTTCTTCAGCAAGATGAAGACTTAAAAACTTACCAGAATATAGGTTTTTCCATTATCTCCTTTTATGATGAATCTAAATGTGCTTTTAGCAGAGCATAATTCCAAAAGACATTGAGCAACCATGCTCTGTACAAACTGAAACCTGTTTAAGAATTAACCACATATCATATGTTTTCATAACAACTACACAGACATTCATTCATATCTATGCACTGCAGGTAAATGAGTAACTCATACTTCAATTCCACTACATCCTACAATCGCATTTTACTGAAAGATGTGGCTTCTTTATCTTCCTCTCACTCAAAACCAGAGAACTTTTTATTTCCTGCAACAGGAAAATTTTAATAGATCAGGATTCTAAATTGTTTCACATCCTTTATTTTACCTGACACCAATTGTCATATGCTGAATAGAAGCTTTTCCCCATTATATTTTACACATATGAACACAAAGTTCAGAATTATGCATGTCTCAAATATAATTCTCAAAAAGAAAGAACTGTAACTAAATCATTGTACATGATACCAGGTAACTAAGATCAAGTTCTGTTTCATCTTAGTCTTAAATTCAAACTGAATTACTCGAAAATTCAAAAGTCTCACTTCGAATGAAACATTTCCAGCTTTACTTAATTTAACTTTACATGAAATAAACTTCTGTTTCCATAATTGGTCACTAGACATTGTGCAAACTTTAAATAGTTCAAAATAAAAAAGTATTCTCTTTTGGTTTATCACCTGCATAGTGAGACACTGTGACAAATTAAACACAATCTCCTGCATCACACACAAAGATGAGCAAACAAAACTGCACATGAGTGAATTCAGGCTACTTTGCCTTTACAATGCTTAATACTGTGATGAAAAAAATTTACATACAATTGCACTCTGTTATTATATATGTAATTATTCAAGAAACTACAACATTACCATCCTTTCTAAAACATATACTTGAGCAAATTATCTGATTATTTTGTTACCTTGGTGTTGGTCTGAAACTTTCCTCAGCTGGTTGAATAATCATCTCAGTGACATAATATTTAATGGTACCTAAAATGACAAAAACATTTTTCAACTTCCATAGAATAACCAACATATTAAGATTACACTGTAAGTCACCATATCAGTAGACTAATTAAACATTTGTTCAGTAGTCAATTAAGAGGTGCAGCAGACAATCATATTTTGCTTGGGTTTGTAGGAGTAGAAGCAAACAATAAAAAAACCTACACTGCCTGAAGAAAACCACTCTGAGCTAATTACAAGATCAGCAATTTCTCATTCATATTGATCTTTGTTAAAGGCTGGGAACAATCATCTTGAAACCAAGCAAGCGAGATCTCAAGCCAAATCTGAAAGATGAATTGAAAGAACTTTCCTAAAGCACTGAGATCAGCATAGCTTACATAAGTATTTTAGTACCCTCTGCTGCTTAGTAATGCTGCAGTGAATCACTAGAGACAGTTTTAATAACAGCTCACACGGGGGAATAATTTTCTTCTTTGCTCAAAGAGCAGAATGGAACATCTTTCCAAAAATCACACTCGCTCAATGTTAACACTGCATACATTCTGAATTTCAATGTAACTGTTCACCAAAAGCTCCACTAAGACAGCTTTTAACACTAAATGGAAGTGTTTGAGGACATAATTTAATCCCCATCAATGAAGTTAGGTCAAAGAGGATCATATTGAAGATCTGGGTCTATGCTGCAAATACAGCCTAACCTGAGGGCCAGCAAAACAGGTGACGAATAATAAATTCATTCTACTAAGCCTGAGCATGTGAACAACTGGAAGATTTGTTTGGTACACAAGTTTTAAGGATGGAAGGGTATTATCTGTTCTCTGTCCACACACACTATTAAAACTGGATGACAGCAAACATTTCAGGAAGACAATCTGTCTTTAACTTTCCAAAGGCTTGGTAATCCCACCCCTTCTCCAAGTAAATACTGCACTTTCTAAAGTATCTTCACTGTTAGGAAAATATATTTTACCTCCAAATTTAATTAAGTCTGCTCCATGCTATGTGAGTTCTTGGAGACAGGAAGAAAAGACAGTTCAGTCTTTCTAGTTCCTCAGCCATACCCTAAGTAAGGACTTGGTGCTACTGCTACAAGGGTATTGGGAGTTCAGGAGATGTTTGCTTGCAGAGAGAAGGAAGGTGTGATTTCTCAGGAAAAAACCCTACGAGTATATGCAGATAGAGTTGGGGGAAGGAATAGCCTATGGGGAATCTCAAAGCTGACTCTGGTCTTCACAGCTACACTGCTCTAATCCTACTTTATCTTCAAGACACTGACACCTGCTCATGAGGAAGCATCAAAGCATGACATGCAAGTTTGCTCTCTAGTCTCTTTTCACAGAGATAGTTCTGCCTAGACTTCCACTATCTATTTCTTTTATTCTCTGAACTCCACTGAAATTTCCTGCACTACTGAAGAAGCATGGTCAAAACAATGGATATCCTATCTAACTTCAGCTATGTGCAGAGTCCATATTAAACCCCTGTACATCTAGAGTGTTTGCCTTTCCCCATTCCCACTGATCTATTACTCATGACCTTGTTATTCACGATCTTTGCCCAGCACTCCTTTCCTAAAATCACATCTTGCTTCATGGGCTTTCAAACATTGTAGATTTCAAACATTGTCTTGGTTTCATTAAAGCCTCTATTGTTCAGATCCCTGAACAGGACAATCAGAACATTCTGTAACAGAAGACACAGAAGTCCTTCTGTCTTGTCTCACCTTATGGCATTTCTTGAACAAGCTTTGCATTTTCTGAGAAGTTTTTATATTCACCAGACGTCTGAACTGAGGCAGGCTCACACTGACTGATGCAGTGGAAGAGAGGGAGAATGAAACCTGTTAATTACAGTCTTATCATTGCTTCTCCTCCAAGAATAACTGAATTTTAGATCCAACCGAACACTAATCTTTTCACCACTTCAGGTAAACCCTGATGATCCAATACAATTACAGCTTTTAAACTGATAATACCACCAACTCATCATTGTATGAGGATGAGACATAACCTGTTTCTTGAAAAGGCTTTCTTCCCACAAAACCAGGATGACTGTTAGCAATCTTCAGCCTCTGGTTGTGTTGATCAAGTTCTGATTTTACCTTTCACTTATTCTGTAGAACTGACAGGAAAACAAGCAACCTGCAATTTCTCAAGTCTCCATTTTTACTGGGATTCCTAACAAACTGGAATCATACACTGAGTATTCCAGAGGTCTAGAATTAGCCAAATATGCCACAGAAATAAGGATAATTAAAATTCCTGCTGAAAATCATTTTCAAGGTCCAACACTGGAAGCAAAAACACTGGAAGCAAAAAAATAAAAAAAAAAAGGGAACGAGACAAACACATAGGAATCATCACTGCACATTATTGATAAACTACTTTCCTTAAGCATTTTTAACCTCTAGTGTTCAATGGCTGATGCAGTCTAGTCTAAATTTGTTTGGACATCTCATACCTGATGAAATTGTTTCTCCCAGCGTTGTCCTGCAGCGCTTACAAATTACTCTGGTATTTTCTTCTGACTTCTGTAAGACAAAAACATATTATTTAAATGTCACTCAGATATTCTGAAAAAGGAATGCATAGCTGTAACATAATTTACAGAGCAGATAGGAAAGTTTTTACTTGTTTCTGTCCTCTTTATGTTCATATGCACGCGTATTTGCCTTCACTACTTCAGCTTTCTACACTTGGACTTGCTTGGAAGCTTCCTACTAAATTTAAAATCTGGCAATATATCCACTACAGCACTATCTGTACTGGCTAACAGAAGAATCTTGTAATATTGACTGACTAGAGGATAAAATGATAAACTAAATTTGATTGTGCTAAGAGCAAAATAGTGCACCTGAAATGAAGTATTCCATAATATATACATAAAATAATACGCTGCAATGTGACTACCATTACTCTGTAAGAAGTTCTAGCCACTGTGGACAGTTTTATAGGAGTTGAATACTAGTTCAATGTTCAGCAGAGAGCAGAAAATGTCTGCAGATTATTTTGAGTTACTAGGAAACAGATGGAGTACACAACACAGCACGATATTCCAGAAAGGTGCAGGGGATTCTGTTCTTGAACAACCCTTTTCCCTACATTCAAACAAACACAGAAAAGGTATTGACAAAGAGTAACTGTCAGAAGTGCAAAGCAGTTTCCATATGTGGCATCAAAATACACATAATAGGAGAACATATGGAAGACAGAGAACTGAGGAGTATCATTAAGATACCTAAAATCACAAATACTTAGGAAATGATGAACAGAAAAAAACAAACAAATGCCCTTCTCACGCTATGAAATTCCAACCCTGTTTGCATAAAAAAAAAAAAGGAAGGAGGCATTTGTCACCCAATGCATAACATAGTTTGGTACTCACTCCAGGAAAGCATTTTTTCATATTAAAAGTATATACAAGTTCAAAAAGTCTTCATAAATTCAGAGGAAGCAATGTCACCAAGGGCTTATTAAAAACAAAAAAATGTGGATAACAATATCTAGTTCACAAATTCTCTACACTCTCCAAAACATCACTAAATAATTGCCTTAGCTTTATGCATCTATTATTGCCCTTTGAAAAAGATCTCACTTCTAGGTGAAATCTACCCTATTAGACTCCTATTAATTAGAGTGTTAATATTTAAATTCAATACATCAAACAAGTATATATTGTTCTTACTTTAATCCAAAGTCTAAACTTCAGAACTACTTCTGTTTGGGCTTATTAACCTGGATATAGCACATTAGGGCTCTGGTCTGAAAGCATATATATATATATATATATATATATATATATGTCTCTGTGTGTGTCTGTGTGTATACATACATATATATATATACATATATATAACCTTAATGATGGTCAAAAACAGAAACTCAAACTACAAGCCTGAGAGGTGATTATGTTGGAGATTGTTATGGACATTAGGAAAATCATCTAGTTCATATATACGCAGTTACCCTCTCTCCCAACTCTTACCTTGCTACTCCTTTCAAACATATGCAGTGAAATTACCTGCTCAGTGTGAAAATCAAAGATAAACAGACAAGGTTTTGCATAAGCCAGTGTCTGAGACTGGTACAAATACTGCACAGTACAAGTATAGAATAAACAGTACTTCCTTGAAAGCTACAAATTGAGTATTTTTTTCTGACTACAGTTACAGGTGCTGACTGAGAACTGTGCCTAAAAAACACCACTAACTCGTTGTATCATGCTTCAATGAAAAAAGGGATAGTTTTAGCTCAACTAATTAAATCAATTTATCTATTTGACAACTTGCAGCTGCTGGCAATCTGCAGCTGCAGGTGGATCACAACCCTAATAGTTTCTACTTCTACTCCTAAGGATCCCTGATACGGTGTCAGGAAAAATATTTTCCCCAAGAGATACTATTAAGATGCTGCAAGACCACATGACATTTGAGAACTATGTTACACTGGAAGACTAATAGATATGAAAAATATGTTTGCAATGGACGGATGCTGTCTTGGTCCCACTGGAGTTTGGAAAAGATTGTTTACGCATCTCTGGTACATTCCTGCTACTATTTTGGTCATAGGCAAACACTTTCCAAAGAACTGCAATGCAATTAAAAAGGAACTTTCATACTAGGGAAGACTGCAACAGTATTCTCTAAAATGAGAACATTTATGCCAATAACAATCTGTTTTGCCTGTAACTTTCTATTACTCATATTATGGAAGAATTTTCTGCTTCGGTATGAGGGGTTTTTTCCTTATTAGTCTAGCTTCTGCTGGATCTAACAGTTGTGCTCATTTGCTTGGCAACTGAGTGATGCTGGAAATAAGAAAACACAGAAATGAGAATTCACTGCAAGTGTGAAAGATGTAGAAAAAGGGACTGGACACAAACAAGGAACAAATTCTCAACTTCAATGCAAGTATAAGGAAGCAAACATGAAAATTCATCACACTAAACTACTAACGTGTGCCTCTGACATAAAACAGCCTCCTCCCTCATTCAAAAGTCTGCTATTATCCTGTTTCGATCCACATCTCAATAAAATCTTTGTTTCACATCCTTTTATTGTATTTCTGCCTCCAAATCAATCTTTTTCTCACAAACATTCTCTTTGATGAAGAAGCATGCAACATGAGCTCCATGAGCCCTGCCTCTTCTTATATTTATTTCTGGTGTTCTAAGATCTCTTTAAAGACTACTGAAATGCAAGAATTCATTCTGGCAACCTCTGGCAGAAAGCACTGTCCTCTTGGAAATTCAGTATCACCTACTCCACCTCCTTTCTTAAGGAAACTTAGAAGAATTAACTCCACTGTCATAGAATTAAGCCAAATTAATCTGCTTCTGCCATGCTGATACCCCTACAGCCTATCAGTCCTTTCTTTCCTCTCTGCATATTCTGTTTTTCAAAGAACAATGGAACAAGAAACCCATGGGACCACAGCTGCAAGCCTTGCAGATAGGGACCACAGGATAGAATGACACCCCAGGCAGAGGGGTTGCTTGGAGCATTGCACCAGCAACCACTGAACGGCGAGAATCCTGGTGACTCTTCCTGGGGATAACACATACCAGTATAAGCAGTAGGTAGAAATCAGGGTGTCTACTTCTCAAGAGATTAAATGTTTCATGCTGGAAATCTCTACAGAATAAGTCATCAATTGTAAGACACAATCACCAAGGCAGCAATGTAGACAGTTTAATACTTGGTATTGGGAGAAAATACAGCATGGGTAGCCCCAATCTTCATCAGCACAAACGAAAACAAGCAGCAGATTGACGCTTTATGGAAATGTAGGTTTTGGTCAGCTGAGTTCCTGGATGTTCTTCTGGCAGAAGAAAAGATCATTTCCTGAACTTTAATACAAGTGCTAGGTGTCCAAAAGTAAAGCACTGAATTTTCTTCCTTCATGGGTTTTATTCCACCACTGAAACGTAAGCACCCCTAAAATTTTTTTTTTCTCTGGGAAACAACAAATGTTGATGTTTCCAAGCCAAATGACAGCCTTCTTCCTACAGACTTGGTTGATGAATCTATCTTATCCTAGAACACCTCAGAAACATCAACATAAAGAGCTATAATAAAGGATGGCAGGTTCCTTTCACTAGACAGAGCAGTCAAACAAACTCAATTTCCTTACCATGCTTTAAGAACCTAAGACAGCCACATCTAAACACAAAGAACATATTCTGATATTTCCAAGTCTTTCTAAAACTAGGAAAAAAAAAGGAGAGAAAAAAATCATACTTTTTATTAATCATAGCTATGATTATGCCTCAAGTCACAGTGTAAGAAAAAAAATGTTACTTCAATTTCCACCTCATTCTATCTTCCACTACCCACTAACAAACACCTAACCCATCACAGTTATCTTACTAAATTCTGATGTCCTTTACTCATGATAATTTTGGGGGAAAATATCAAGGTTTAGAACTTTATAATTAAGTAGCTTCTGTTTATAGTACTAAGTTCTACTTGCATATTGAGGTCAATATCAAGACTGTGGTGAGAGCATTAGAAAATAGCTTGGAATATTTTCTGGCTTCTGTACAGCTGAGTATCAACTCCCTATTACCTTCAAAACATTTCTGTAATATGTACAAATTAAATAAACCAGTAACAAAAGAAGTACTTTACAATGAAAAAGTCCAAATAACGTCACCTAAAAACTATTTCAAGAAAATACTTTACCGAGTTGGAGCCACTCTGCGAAACATTGTGTCCAGCCTCTGAGCAGCACATGGGAGATTCAGGCACAGGTGATTCATTTCCTGAATTCAACAGAAAAAAAGTGTCTCCAACAAAACAGTCACCATGCTGAGGGTGCAAAGTGCTTCTGGCAAAGGGGTCAGGGTGACAACACCACTCTTCAACTAAATCACTCCAGTTTTCACTCGGTAGAGGAAGAACTCTGAGAAATTTCCTTAGAGGGAAGAAGAGACAAATATTTCAGTATGCTATAGTTCATTGCTAAGACACTTAAAGAGACTTTAGGCTTCCTACAAATAGCCTGGGAAATACGGCATTTTCTGAAAAGGAAGTGCTTGACTCTCTGTCCAGCCAAAGGCACTTTCCTTGAGTGAATTCTGAGAAAGCAATGACTGAGCTTCCTGCCAAGTCTGTGATGAAGCATTTCCCAAGGGTGAATCTCCAATGATTACAAGGCAGAATTTGACATATCCTCACTTGAAATGAATCACATGCCAAAAATAAAACAGTTCTACCCAGTCATGAAAAATATGACAATAAGCATTTGAAATTGCATTTATTTTACTTCTTGTAAAGTTCCCTTGCACCAAGTGTTGATATAAAACCAACAAAAACAGACTCATGCCACAGCAAGAGTCAGGATGTTCTTTGTTTCATATACCAGACTAAAAAAGGTAAAACCTGAAAAAAATACCACAGTACATTTTCATTAAAAAATCCAAATAAATAAAACAACAAAGAAAGAATAATTAAATCTTCATTTAGATTCACATACTCAGATCTGACTTTCAGAAGTCATATACAGAAAGAGGTAAATCCCTTTCTCCTTGTATGGAACAAGGATACTGCTTCTGGAAATACTACTTTGTTTTCATTATCAGTTGTATTGGGTTTGCATTTTCTGCTCTCTGCCTACTTTCCTTGAATGCCTTCCTTTTGTTACCCTATTTCTTCAGCTGTTACCTGAAACCTTCACCAGAGTTTCTTAATTCTACTCCTTATTTAAAACTTGCAAATACAACTTTGCTTATGGTGCTACTTTGCAAATAAAAACACAGCCGCTAAGCCAACGGTTAGGCATCCTGCCTTTCATGCAGTTTCCAGACTCATATTTTTTGAAGATTTCAGTTCTTCCCACTATATCTTCTTGGTCCTTTTGAATTGTTTGGTGGGTGAAAGAAAAGTGTTTTATAAAAAAATCCTTTTTTTCTATATAGACAATACATTTTAAACTCTGCTTGCTCCACCTGCAGATGAAAGTTGGAATAACTCATCCTCTGATGCAGCTTTACCAAAACTAAATAAAATCACCTCTCAGCACTACCCATGTCTGTCTTCATTTTCTGTGGTCTATATATTGCTTGAGATACAACTCAATTCGGCCAAACTGACAGTTTAGTTCTGATGTTGGCCCAATA
Source organism: Sitta carolinensis (assembly GCA_032173965.1). Classification (NCBI taxonomy): domain Eukaryota; kingdom Metazoa; phylum Chordata; class Aves; order Passeriformes; family Sittidae; genus Sitta; species Sitta carolinensis. Next base: position 33,828,929 of record JAVUNC010000004.1, read on the forward strand.
ACTGATTCTTCATCAGCTTTCACAATTAGTTCGAGGGCCTGGACTCACACTGCAAAAAAAGGCTTGCTGTATTACATTTTACACAAAAGTAACAAAAAGCTGGTATTGCTCAGCAATGTTCTTAGAAGGGAAAAAAAAAAGCCAGAGATTACCTTAAGCTGCATACTCACACTGTCCTGTTTCATTACATCAACTTTTCTTTACTCTCACAGTCTACAGCATAAAGATCATCACTTTTTTCCAACAAAAGCAGTTTTTCCAACCAGTAGGAATTTCTTCAACAAACTCCTCCTAACTCTAAACTATATAGAAAATATACCATTTCCACTGTATTTTAGGCTTTTGCCAGTCATGAGTGAGAAACCATTTGCTCAGTCACCAGAACGGGAAAAATGTAACATTAATAAAAATGGAGCCTTCCTAGAAAAACAAACAAACAAAACCAACTTGAGGTTTACTAGGTACTGACTAAAGTGAGGTTACTAAATAATATTATGAAACCTAGAAAACAGGGTGACTTATTTCCCCAAACTTGCTCCTAATAATAACTGAGTTTCTACCTGAAGACAGCTACCTAAGCTGCCTTCACAGTCAGAAAGCAACAAACAATTCTTAGGTCGGGACCTTTAGGAGTAGCTTTCTCCTGAAAGTGTCTAATCTAGCCAGGCTGAATCTCCTGCTGTAGATAGTTCTCAGATTCCAAGCAGAAAAGTAGATAATTAACTTATTTTTAAAGAATTTGATGCTAAGCACTTGTCTATAAGAGCCTTTCCATAAAGATATAACTCTTAAATGATCTTCCAGGCAAAGGTAAGTATTTTACCATAGAGACTCCTGTAAGAGTGGATTAAGAAAAATAACCCCAAATGTCATCATTAATTAATATCCAGTAATACCATTCTGTCTACTGAAAATACTGAAAACAGGAAGTAAAGTAGACTTTAGACTTTTAAATACACAAATGTTCAGTTCCACCAGAGAAAAACAAAACCAGCTGCACTTTAACTGCAGTCTCCTTTATTCATCTGTTAAAAAATCTTGGGACAGCCCAGTTTGACAGTTAACTGTCAGGCTTAACACTACTTACACAGGAAAAGTGTAATTAGATTTCCCCTGCCATTAGTTTTTCAGTGGAATATTTGTGCAGTACCAATCATTGTAACAAAATCATGGAATATCCTGAGTTGGAAAGAACTCACAGGAATCATTGCATCCAACTTTGGGCCCTTCACAGGACAACATGAAGGTCCATACCATCTCCAGATGCTTCTTTAATGCTAGCAGGCTCAGTGCTGTGACCACTCCCCTGTATTGCATTTGCATGGCAAGGTTTTACTAGTAGGGGGCCTCCATGGATAGATTATGTGAGCAGCTTCCAGAAGCTTCCCCCATGTCCAACAGAGCCAATGCCAGCCAGCTACAAGACAGACCCACCATTGGCTAAGGATAAGCCATCAACAGTAGTAGTGCCTCTCTGAAAACGTATTTAATAAAGCAGCAAAAAACATCTGGCAGTCAGAAGAGCAAGAAAATCTGAGAGCAACTGCTCTGCAGACACCAAGGACAATGAAGAAGGAAGGGAGAAGATTCTCCAGGCACTAGAGCAGTTTTCCCTGCAGCCCATGAGGAAGGTAATGGTGAAGCAGGCTGTCCTGCTGCAGTCCACAGTGGAGTAGATGGATGCCCTCCATGGAGGACCCGACACCAGAGCAGATAGATACCCAAAAGAGGCTGTGGCCTCATGGGAAGTTTGGCAGAATCTGTGGACCCATGGAGAGAGAGAAGCCCACACTGGAACAGGTTTGCTGGCAGGACTCGTGACCCCTTTTGTTACATTTTGTCCCTCCTGTCCAGCTGATGAGTGGAGTGATAGAGCAGCTTGGGTGGGCACCTGGCATCCACACACCACACGCCTTTAAGAATTTCTTCATGACAGAAATAAAGTCTTAAAGAATTATTTTATACATGAGGTACACTTAGCCCAACTGGAAGGAGAGGAAGAAAAAAAGAAAGTAACCCTAATTCTTCTCAGGTCTTGCACAACGGAAGAAAAAAAAACCAAATAATTTCGTCTTATGTGGGTAATGTGAGGGCAATGGAAAAGAATGAAAGAGCATAACCCTAGCCACTGAAGGGCTATCAGACTTAGAGAAGGAAACAGACTGAGGGAGAGGATTTCAGAAGATGTATAGACTCCATTTCTGTGCACCAAGGAAGGATTACTTACATTTAAACCATTCCTAGTACATTTCTTCATCTAATCTTTAAAATGAAGTCTTCCTACGCAATCTCTAATGGTAAAAAAATAAGCTTTAGAATAGGTTTGGGGTGGTTTGTTGGTTTGTTTTGGTTTGTTTTTTTTTCATTTTAAGCTAGATTCCTCTTGCTTCAACTGATGATTAGTGCCACCTTCTTTGCAGCAACTGCCTAGATATTGGAAGAATCTTATGTCTCCTCCAAAACCTTACCTAAACTAAATCCCATTTATTTCAATTTCTTCTTAAAGGTATGATTTCCTAGATTCTGGGTTTTTGTTATTACAGACCCTTTCCTAGTAATTCAGACTTTAATATGCTCTCTTTCACACAGTTCTGCAATTTCCTCTTCAATCCTTCCACCTCTGTTGTCACTGTCATATTTAACTCTGCCTGGAGACAGGAACACATGAATTCTGTAGCTAGAAATTCTGACTACGCTGCTCTCTTCCTTTTGGAAATGCTGGAACAGAATGTGTTGGATACACTGGCAAATTCACTCTTCTACTCCTGCCTTAGTTTTCTTTAGTAGTAACTTTTAGGGAGCTCAGAGGCTCCCTGCAAGGAGAAATGACAAGCAAAAAGCCATGGACATGCATTCTTTTCCCTTTCTCAAAAATTCTGCTTGTGTCAGATTACAGGATACAGAACCAAAAGATTTAAACTACATGCATATGAATTTGAGGTACTGAAATTCAGGAAAATTCCCACTCAGAGATGCAAATATAAAAGTGTAATATGTTTTGAAAGCAAATGTTACTGACTAGAAATTAGAAGTTACAAATGTATCAAAATAAAAGTTATTACTAGACTTTCAGATGAGGCATTTCAGAAGAGAAAGTTAAGAAATCCTCATTCAGTTACATTCAGCCAGCCATAAATCCATACCTATGACAAGAAAGTAAGAGAAATTTAGAGAATGAGACATATCTGTATTATTGTTTTGAGTATTAGGAACCACACAGACCATAAAAAGCCATAAGTGCACCTCTAACAATTTGTACATATTCAGCTGAAGCTGTCAAAATTGTTAATCAGAAGAACTAGACAATGCAGCACCTTTTTATTAACATTCCCATTCTCTCTGCAGACTTTGTAGGAACAGAGATAAGGCCGAGTCATGCAGCTAAGACACAATTCCTGTGTTTCCCAAATTCAGCATGCCTGAACTACGTGGAGACAGGCTTTGCTTAAAAGGTAAAAGAAAGCTGTGGCAAATATCCCCATTCTGAGCAGACACTATAATTACAGCATGATGACTGAAGGAAATTTATAAGAGACTGAAAAGAACTGAAAAGAACACCTGAAGTACAGAGGAAGAAAGAAATCGAGGAGTAAATGAATAAATAGCTAAAAACTGCTTCAGGTAATTTTGCTTTTTGTAATCTTCAGTGTTTCAAATGTGTTCTTGTCTATCAGTTTCAAAATAAATACCTTTTAGCTGTCTCTAAGCACACAAAATAACACAAATACCAATCACTACGGCATTTATCGTTATAAATACAAGACACTGCAGTACTCACCGGTCTTTCACTACGATGTCACCACAGGACTGACAGTAAAAGATGTAATTCTTGTTGTGTTTCAGGCTTTCCCTCAAAGTAAAAACCACATCTATAGATGGAAGGAAATATATTAATCTTCAAAATTGTGTAAAATTTTCAGCCTCTTGTACAAAAAAATCTGGCCAAATACCTCAAACCAAAAAGGATAAATCTAACAGACAAAGAAAAAGGCTGACATTTTAAACACAACCTTATTTATTAACAAGCAAATTTAGGAAAAACTTGCCATCTCTACCTCATGCCCCATATTACTGAGTAGGATCTGTATATGTGAATAATTATTTTCAAGGTGCAAATCCTCTTCAGAAGGGGAGTTGATCTATTGATATAATCGCAGAGATTATAAAAATCAAAATTCAATGCCACTCTTTTGTAATTATATTTCTGATAATCAGTGTATCTGCAATATTTGGGGATACACCGATATGTAACACAAATAGTCAGGATGGGGAGCAGGGACAGGCACTTTCACATTTTCAGGCAGGTAAGAAACCAACCATTGTGGAACCACTCCAGGAAAAGATAGTGAGCAACAGCCTCTGCAGGCCAGGAAAACAAAAATGGTCTCACAAAAGGAAGCTCAAACAACTTCTCCAAAGTAAGAAAAGAAGTTATAAGTTTCCCCAAATTATCTGATAACATTAAGTGGAAGAAAAGTAAAACTGTATGCCTAGTTCTATGTATGAATATGCTTTGCATCATCCACTTTCTCATTCTTAAGAATGAAAGTTTACTCTCAACACTGACATTCAATATTTGAAATTTAGGACTCAACCACAAGAGAAAAGTACTTTTAAAAGTTCCAGAATGTCAACTATTTTTAATCATAACTTAAAACATCAAAGGGCAACTAAGACTATGCAACATATACATTGATTACCACCTGGTTCACATACTTGTTTTTCACTAGCATGAGTTTCCAAGGTTGATTTTTAAAATTTTGTCATTGGTCTTTTGAAACATTACTCATTAACAGGACACATTAAATAATTCTAGTATAATTGAGTTGTCAAAGCACATGCATAATTACAGATTAATGTACTGATGCCATCTTAGAATACCAACAGAGTATTCCAATGTGTTTCTGGTGCTGCATTACTGTATATTACATATTTTATTATCCTTTACTACTTTAAAAACTCAGAATGGTAATTTTGTTATTTAATATATGTTTCTGTGCCACACTGTATGAAATGAATCTAAACATATTGAGCTTGGATGCCCAGATGAAAGAAAGCAACAGCTGTACTACTATGCTTTCTATTTATTGCAAACACATCCTAGATGTGAATTAGCATCACATAAATAAAGGTAACTTTGCAGATATTACCTGTGACATTAACCTCTGAAACCCCAGCTGCGAGAATAATGAGTCCCAACACAAATCTATAATATTTTATGATTAAGTGGTCAGGGATGGACGAGTGTAGTCTAATTGCCTGGATGAATCAGATTACTCCATTACTGATAAGATGGGGAGTAACGGGTACAAATTAAAAGAATGGAAATTTAGGTAAGATATTAGGTTGAAATTCTTTCCTCTGAAAGTGATGAGACATAGACTGGCACAGGCTGCCCAGCGAGGCTGTGGATGCCCCAACCCTGGCACTGCTCAAAGCCTGGGCGGGGAAGTCCCTGAACGACCCGGTTAGCGGGATGTATCCCTGCCAATGGCAGCAGGGACTTGCGACTACATGACCTTTAAAGTCCGTCCCAACCCCTTAGCATTTTACGATTCTATGATTTTTCAGCGACCAAAGGCGGAATAGCAAAGAACATAATTTTGAAGTATTATGGGGAAGCAAGGGGTGGGATGGCGTGGGGTGGGGGGGGGAAACTGTGAGCAAATCCCAAACACACGCGTTTCCCTTTCATTACGCCGTTTTTGCACTTTCAATTTCTAAAACTGACAATTCCGGACGGTGTTCGTTCTACAGAACCCAAGGCGCGCAGTCTCTCCCCTAAACCCGCCCGGTCTCGCAGCCCCGCCCCGCCCTCACCCGCGGCGGGCGGCAGGCAGCGCGTGCGCACGCGCAGGTGCAGCCCGTCCCCGCGCAGGCGCCGGAGCCCGCGGCACGAGGACGGCGCCAGCCTGACCCCTGCCGGCAACGCCGCCGCATCGCAGCTCCCGCCGCTCCTCACTTCCAGGGAATCCGCGCCCACCGAAACCTCCACCGGCGCGCTGGGGAGCTCCGCCGCCGCGCTGCGGAGGAAAAGCAACGGGTATGCCTCGGGAAGGAGCTGTCGGAGCGCGCTGCGGCTTTGCACAGGCCGGCCGCAGCTCCCCCGCAGCCCCAGTCGCGCCCCGGGATGCACGCGGTGAACGAGGAGCAGCCGAGGCAAACAATTCACCGTTCTCAGGAAAAATTTATTTGCACAGTAGCCCGGGCTGTGCCGAGCCGAACAGGCAGGGGGATGCGCCCGCACACAACCCGGTCCCCCGCTGAAGACTAAGATCGCCAAAAGCCAGACCCGCCGCGCCCCCCGGCTGCCCCGCGCGGCCCGAGCGGCGGCGGGCGGCAGCGCCCCCGCACTACCGGATAACCAGCAGCGCGCTCTGCGTCCCCCGCCTGATCTCCATCAGGAACGCTGCCGCCATGCCGCCGCCGAGCAGCGCCGGGCCCCGCGCACGACGGGCCGCTCTCCCGCCGGCGCAAGCGCGGCCCCGCCTGCCCGCCCGCCCGTCACAGCGCCGCCTGCCCGCCCGTCACGGCGCCGCCTGCGTGGAATCGTGCAGTCGCGGAATCGCAGACTCGGCGAGGCTGAACAGACCTGTAAGATAGCCGGACCAAGCGTGCGCCCGGCACTGCTGCTGTAATCCCTAAACCACGTCACCCAGCGCTACTTTCGGACGCCTCTTGAACACCTCCAGGGATGGCGTCTCCACCACCTCCCTGGAAAATCAATTCCAGCGCTTGACCACCCTAACGGTGAAAATTATTTTTCTAGTGTGTAATCTGAACGTCTCCTGTCTCAGTTTAGGGCCATTCCCGCTAGTCTTGTCATAGCAGGCGTCGCAGAAGAGACCGGCCCCCAAAACCTTTCACGCAGTTGTAGAGAGCAATGAGGTCCCCCCGAACCTCCTCGACACTAAACGACCCCAGCTCCCTCAGCGGTTCCGGTAAGACATGTTTTCTAGACCATTTGAGAGCCCTGTTGCCCTTCTCTGGACGCGCTCCAGCACACCAAGATTCTTTTTTAGCTGAGGGGCCCAGAAACTGATCACAGCACTGGAGGTGCGGCCCCACCTTTGCAGAGTACAGGGGGGAAGTGCCTGCCCTGGTGCTGCTCGCCACACTATTGCTGATACAGGCAAAGATGCCACTGGCATTCTTTGCCACCTGGGCACTCCACTCGCCCACGCGGGCTGTCAGCCAGCTCCCCCACCCCAATCCTTCTCCGCCGAACAGCTCTCAAGTCAGTCGTCCCCAGGCCCGTAGCCCTGCATGGGGTTGCTGCGACCCAAGTGCCGGGTGCAGCAGCTCGGCCCCAGCGGTACCCCGGGAGCCAGTGGCGGCAGGGTGTCCCGGGCCCTGCTGCGCCCCCCACATTGGCCGCTGCTGGGGTCCCATCGGGCCCCGAGCCCCAAGGTCAAGGTCTGCACAACCGGCTGGTCTCACGGGCTTTTCTTATGGCCAGTCTTTTCTGTGTCAACATCGGGCTGCCACCTCCTGCTTTCCTGACACACCGCCGGGAGGAGCCCGGGTCCGTTCTCTCGGGCGCCTCCCCGCAGGAACTGTGGGCCGTGCCTGGGGGTGCGTGCTCGGGACTCGTGGCCAAACAGGGTTGATAATGATATAAAACTGCTGGTTTAGTTATTGCTGAACGGTGTTTGCACACTGTCAAAGCCTCCTCAATGAATCACTCTGCACCACACAGCAAGTAGGCTGGAGGTGGGGAAGAGCCTGGGGCAGGGGGAGAAGAGGTCTACAGCTGACTTGAATTGACCAAAGTGATGTTCCATGGCACATAACATCACGCTTGACAGTAAAAACTCAGGGCACAGTCTTTCCAAAGTGACCATTGCTCAGATACTGACTGAACATCAGCAGTCTTGTTGCTGGAGGTGGTGAGTGATTGTCTGTATATTTGGGGGGGAGGTGTTCTCTTTCCTTCATCTACTAAAACATTGTCTTAACCCACAGTTTTTCTTGCTTTTGCACTTCTGATTCTACCCCTGAGCTAGCAACAAAGTTCAGTCTGAGCAGAGGCCTCTGCTGAAACAAGGGCAGGCTCCCCAACACTGGGGACCGTGTACTGTAGCAGGTCATGCACCACGACTCACCCCCTGCCTTGTGACAAAAACCCTCTCCACCCTTTCTTGCAGCTTTACAAGTCTGCCTGAATTCCTCCTGATCCATGTGCTCCCAGGTCTTGAATGCAGTCACATTGTACTCATAGCAGACTCTAGGCACAGATAGCTGCTGCTCTGGGGTGAGGGTTTCTACTGCCTCGCATGAGATCTTTTATCAAGAGACTGTAAGTCCACCCTGACATGCCTGTGTGACTTTCCCTTATCTTATGAACACTGTCAGCACTGCACACTTTATCCAGGATGCCGCCCTCACAGTATATATGAAGTTGATGTTCAGTATTCAAGGAAAGAAACTTTTGCTTTGTAAAAAAGGAGTCTATCCACAATGTTAAAAGTGTTTACTTTTTATGAAGTCATGAAACCTTCTGTGGTTGCAGAGAGTTGTTTGAAAACATGATCAAACAAACAGGAAAATTAGCACAGGTTACTTTTATAGCAATTTATTATCAAAGACATGATTATAGTGAAGTAATCTTAGTCTTTGGAGTTATCAAAACCAAGTAGGAGAGTCCCAAAGAAGAAAATAGATTAAGGTTAAAATTTGTGGGAAAAAATACAACAGACAATACTCAACAGTTTCAACTGAGTTATTTTGTTGTTTTTTACAAGGCATGAACTTATTGAAGTATTCTAAGATGGGACTATACTGTCCACTATGCTGTTCTGAGTGTGGTGGTTTGGGTTGGTTTTTTTTAAGGAAGAAAAATAATTAGTCCACATGGTAGGTTTCATTTCCAATTAATTCACAAACGAATGAACTTATTGTGGGCTAAATTGTTGTGGACAAGTAGGTCATACATCAAACATAAACCCCATGTAATTATAGGAGAATTGACTCCTAGTATTAGTAAAAGGGCCTTTAGTGTTACAAAGGCTTACTCAAAGCTACAAAGTTATGAATAATCTCAAGTGTTTGCAGGGTGCGAGCCTCACTTATTCAAAATTCTCTATTACAGGTTTGTCACCGTTTCTGCTGTTAAATAATTACAGAATAAGGAAGGTAAATTTTCTATAGAGCAAGTGCACCTAATATCAGTGCTGCACCCAGCCCAGTATTTTGACTCAAACATCAGTAAAACAAGGTACTAATAAGGAAGAGCTCTGTAGTGTGGTTGCTTCCAGGTACTTCCCCTGTGGGTATATCCCTACCCAAATCCTTCCGTGTCCACTTATGGATGTGTTTGTCATCAATATGAATAATGTATCCTTCAACCTACAGATAGTGTCCAAGTCCCCGGCCCCTGGTGCCAATACGTTCTAGAAGTTTTCTGCTTTGCAGAAAAGAATTTTCTGTGCCTCCTCATTCTCATACTGTGGGGTTTGGTTAACAACAACTTCGTTGCCTTTCATGATTTTGTAGAATTTGGTCAATCCTCTCCCCCACCTTCTCTCTCTGCATTGAACAGTCACAGTCATTATTGCTCTTGCTGTAATGTAGCAGTGACATCCCTCCATAGTGCCTTTCCCAACTTCTCTGCATCCCTCTTGAGCTGTGAAGACAAGAATTGATGCCATAATCAATCTGAGGCTGCACCAGCATTTTACACAGCAGCCAAACAACTACCTCTGTCTTGCTCTTAATATTCTTCCCAATGTACAATGTTGGGTTTTTTTTATTGCCACTGCACATAAAGTTGATGAGACAATTTGAAAGAAGTGTTTTGGAGCTCTGAGCTGTAACTGCCACTACTAAATTCAACCCAAGGGAAGCTTAGAAATCCAACCACTCTGCAATGCAGTAGCATGTGAAAGCATATGGTCAGTTATTGGCAGTCACTTTCCCTCTGTGAAGTTCACCACTGTTAAATAGCTCCAAAAGCAAGACCAACCTAATTAACAATTACGACTCAAAGGCATTTACAAGTATCTTAAAAGAAAAAAAAAATTAATTACACTATTTTAATTAAAAATACATGACACGTAGAGTCATACTTGATGCCTCAGAAAACCAGTGGAAACTGTCAGCTTTCCAGAAAGTAACTATTTTTCACGTACCGATTCCTGGTATAATTTAATGAGAAAAGGAATTGCGTTTATTCTTTATTATTATCCCAAGTCTGGAGGATAAAATTAGACTTCAATAAATATTGTCTTGAAACATAAGTCACCGAGTAGAAGATTTATAAATATTATGAGATTTTCCCCTGGCGATATTTTAGAAATACTTGTTCTCAGACAAAGCCTCAAATATTAATCATGTAAGCTGAACACACACTTTTTTTTTTTTTTTCAGTTACTCAAGTCATTTATAACCATAAGTTCTGTTTGCTGTTATGAAGCCTGCTTAAATTTGAGAATTGGAGAACTGTAATGATGATTTTAAAATTAACATATTATAGTCTAAGGACTTTATACTGTGGAACTGGTCAGTTGAAGAATCACTCTTGCAATGCAGTAAAAACTTCCTTCTCATACTGTCCATGTGGGCACCCCTACCCTTTTTTGTGTAGTAAGGATTCAAGCATACTAATCACAAGAAATTTTAGAAAATTCCCAAGAGCTACTGCTAACTTAAAGATAATACCATGTCATAGCCATGTCATAGCATCACAGACAAGTTTGGGTTGGAAGGGAGCAGGTGGTGCTTGGCTTCTTCTTCCAGGCAACCAGAGACAGGACAAGAGGACATAGTCATAAGCTGTGCTAGGAGAGGTTCAGGTTGGACATTCAGGGGCAATTCTTCACAGAAAGCGTGGTTAGACATTGGAATGGGCTGCCCATGGAGGTGGTGGAGTCACCGTCCCTGGAGGTGTTTAAAGAAAGACTGGACATGGCACTTAGTTCCATGGTGTGGTTAACATGGTAGCATTTGATCATAGGCTGGACTCGAAGATCTCAGAGATCTTATCCACCTGATTGATTCTGTGATCTTAGAGATCATCTCCTTCCAACCCCTGCTGCCATGAGCGGGAACACCTCTACTAGACCAGATTGCTTAGAGCGCCATCCAATCTGGCCTCGAACACTTCCAGGGATGGGGCATCCACAGCTTCATTGTTCACTTCACCTGTTGCAGTATAATTTTCTAAAGAACCACCCACATTCCCTTTTTACCTGCGCTGTATTTGGCAAACTCAGTAAGCACCAGACAAGATGAGCAAACACACGCACTCACCCGAGCCCGCCGCTGCCCCGCGCACCTGCGCACGCGTCCCGCCAGGGGGCGCAGCGCGGCTGAGCGCGGCGGGCGGGGCGGGGCGCGGCGCGGGGCACGCCGGGAGCTGTCAGGGCGGTGCGGGGGTGCCGCTGGCGGTCGGGCTCTTCCGGCTCGGGTTGCTCAGGTAACGCCGCTCCCTCCGCTCCTTACCCGGGACCCTCGTGCGGGCACGCACCGCGGTCCGCCGGCGGCGGCTGCTGCTGCTCCTCCTGCTCCGTTCCCTCCACCCGCCCTAATCGCCGCGCCGGTGTTGGGGAGGGTCCGCCCCTCGAGCCGAGCCGAGCCGAGTCGAGCCGGCCCTGTGCTCTGCTTTGCCCTGCTCTGCCGTCCCCACCGGCACCGTCGTGTCGGACGACTGCCGGGCCGTACTGGGCTGTGTGCGAGGGGCAGGTGCTGAGGAGCCCGGGCAGAGCGGTTATAACCTGTTAATAACGCTGCACAGTTAACCTGTGGCACCTGTCCCCCCCACCCCGGGCTCTGTCCCCCGCAGCGCGGAGCGCGCCCGGGTGAGGTTTGGGGTGCGGAGCCTCTCCCCGTGCCCGCACGCCGGCAGCGCCCGGCGGGGCCTGGCTTCGTCCGTCGTGGTGGAGCTTCCCCAGGGAGCTCTTCCCGCCTGCCTGGGAACGAGCTTGGCATTGGGCTGCTGGGGTCGTACTGCTTTGACCTTGAGCGTCCAGGGGGTTGTGGGCCTCTTTTAGAAGAGATTCCCGGTTGCTGGAGTTACTGCGTGTGGTGATTGAAAGGATACATGGGACATAAGGCTGTCACTGGGTTGTATGGTGCAGGGTTAAATTTCATCTGTTGATGCAGAAATGGCCTTAAATCTTGTGATGCCAGTTTGAAAAATATAAATATATGACAGCTTTTGCTGTTAAATGTTTTTCAGAAATAATATTTTCATACATATGACAATAACCAGAAAAGCCTGGACAATTTATCTCTTAAAATGACCTAAAATATGTTAGATATGAATGCAGGTTTTAAAGAGCTTATTCTGGGTGACTCAACCATTGTTTTTGTTGCTGATTGCAAGAACCCTTTCACTCCTGGATCTTCTTTCAGTATGCAGTAATAGTGAAAGTGTTATGGTCCTCAGGTTAACTGCAGAGCGTTACTGATACCTGAATTCATGGTACAGGTGTGTAAAGAATAACAGGATAGATGCTAGCAGGTAATAAGGGGCCACATTATAAGGTTGAAGATCCTAGTCTTTTCATTTTGGTCCCAAGGCTTGGCCTGTGTTAAATACTTGATAGCAGGCCTGGATATCAAATTTTCTCTCTTTCTTTGTGTTTTTTTGGTTTGGTTTTTTTTTTTTTTTTTTTTTTTTTAATGTTGGTATTTTTTCAAAAACAGGGTGGAATACAGTAGATTTTTTGCTAATAGTGTGATGCCTAAATTTTGTGATTATCCAAAATGTACAGTAATTTTCAATATAGCAGGTATGAATGTTATGAGGGGGAATGCCAGTTTGGAAATAGGCAGAATATTTACAGCATAAGTTGTGGTTTTGTTTTCATTGACATGAGAATTGGTGCTTTTGGAAACTAAGCAGCCTGTAAATGATATGGGAGAGGCTGCATTTCTAGTTCGCTGAATGTCTTGCTTTCCCAACTTGTTGGTAGCACCTGTGACAGTAGATATTTAAACAGCATTTTGCAAAGAAAAGTTATCTGATATCGTCCATTACTGGAGTGGATGTTCATTTGGGTGAACGGTTCTGTTCACAACAACAGCAGTGCTTTTTCTGTGTAAAATTATTGGCATGCTATGTGGACCATTAGAAATGCTCATTGCAGGCACAGAAAGCTGTGTGGTAAGGTGGTGCTGTGGCTCAACCCTAGCCAGCAGTCAAGCCCCATTCCCCCATCTGTGGGACGAGGGAGAGAATGAGAAGAATAATAGGAAGAAAACTCATGGGTTGAGATAAGGACAGTTTAATAGGGAAAGCAGCAGACACAAGCAAAGCAAAAGAAGGAATGAATTCACCCCTTCCTATGACAGACAGGTATTCAGCTATCTACAGGAGACCAGGGCCCCATCACACCTAGCGATTGCTTAGGAAGAAAACAAACACTATTGCTACACATATCCCCCCCTTCCTCCTTCGTTGTATGCTAAGCGTGATGTAATGTTGTCTGGAATATCCCTTTGGCTAGTTTGGGTCATCTGTCCCAGCTCTGTCTCCTCTGAACTTCCCATGCACCTCCAGCCTGCTTGCCAGCATGGTAACACAAAAAGTAAAAAAGGCTTTGGCTCTGTGTAACCCTATCCAGCAATAACAAAAATATCTCTGTATTATCAACCATGTTTAGCATAAATCCAAACCGGCCCCCTGCCAGCCACTGTGAAGAAAATTAACTGTACTCTGCTGGTGTAAGTGGGTTCAGCCTGTAATCTCCTGTCACTGTTTTCTGTTTGAATACAGGGAGGACACTTCCATGTGTTCTTCGCTGGTTTAGTTGTCTTGGCCACTGTTCCTGCTGTCCACCTTTAGTGTCTTCCTGCTTTGCCAGAAATGACTGCTTGCCTTGGGTTGGCTGGCTGGCTGAAAATGCTTACTGATATTTTATCTTTTTTTCCTTTTCCTTTTTTTTTTCTCTTTGGTGGAGCTGTATTATGTTAAATCTACAATGTGTAGAAGAGAACCAAGAAGAGATATGAAGCATGTTGTTAAAAACCCTGTTTTGAAAATGATTGAGAAAAATAGGAGATAGAAAAGAGGCTACATTAAATTATACCTGCTAAAGCATGAAATAGAAAAATGGAAGTAATTTTTCTGTATGCACATAAATTGTCTTCCAGATTAATAACCATATTGCTCTGACTTGTAGCTGAAAAGAAGCTGAATGATAAATAGGAACAGTAAGTGATGTTTCCCTCTGAGAGGCTGGGGAAGAAGACACACTGCAGGATTAACAATTTTCTCCCAATAACTGAAACAAGAAATTGAAAGCAAGTACCAAGGAGAACCAGTAAATAGCTTTGCTAGTCAACACATTCCTATTTTTATCAGAAACTTGTAGTTCAGGATGAGCATTAAAAAATAGTTAAAAGTCAGGGAATGACACGTTATCTAACTTGGTTTGCAGAAATCATAAGGAATTTAACCTTTTATTTATGTCTTTTCTGGCTTACTTCTGAGGATAAGGAGAGTGAACAAGTTTTGGTCCAGGCACTGTTTTCAGAATAGTCAGAAGAGGATTCTACTTTACAAATTCCTTTGAAATATACCTCTGGAACTGGAAAGCCAGATGCATTGTAAAATGTAACCACAGTCTAGATAATTCAGAGATATATGCATGGCATATGACACTATTTCCAAATTAAAATCAGAATAAAGTTATAGAAATTACCTGAAATTTGAAATTAATGAATCAGTAATACCTTAGACCTCAGGGCATAATCAAAAAGAAAGATGCACAAAGTCTTGCCAAAATGCATTGTATTAGATTATCCAAGTAAGGTAAGGATAAGGATATGATAGCTTCTGACATGCCTTTGTGAAAAGACCAATCAGGAACGTTTGGAGACCGAACGTTAAACCCACCTGAAGCTACCTGTTAGAACATTGGGTATGGATAAATGAAAGGCTATTGTGAGCTAAGAATAAATGATTAAATTACCTGGCTAATACATTTTTCTTGTTAATTTGGTAGATTCTTGTGTTAAATTGTATATCAGAATATTTAAAGAGAAGTCTCAATGTGAAGGCACAGCATTACCCTGGAAGCAAAGCTTCTCTCCCAGTACAGAGTAACTGAAAGAAGTGTAATGTAAGACCAAACCTCATCTAAGTCCTTTTTTTTGTGTGTACTAAGATGATAAGTTTCCTGAAGTTGGCAAACTCTCCTTTAAAACAAAGTGTAGTACAAATATAGCTGTAAATTAAGTGATTCTGGTTTGAGTTGATTTAATTGTTATGTTTGCTATGGATTTTTGCTGGTTTTCATCTATTTAAAATAAATGTATCACATATTAATTTGACTTGCTAATTTGACAAGAGTCAAAAAATATTCAAGAAAGAAAAAGAATACCTCAAAGTAAGTCTCCTCTCAGTAAATGCTTGGAAAAGAAAAGCTAGCTAGTTAAAAAGGAATTCTTTTCAGGGAGGGTATAGGGACCATTTGAAGGCATGAGGCTGAAACACACAAAAGTGGAAATAAATTGCAGTCTATTCTAGGAAGCCTGTCTTGTTCCTGTGCTCAGGCAGCTGGAGAGAAGATAACTATTTGATGTTTTCCATTTATCGAGTGCTACTCAACAGGGAGGGCAGTAGTCCCAGAGCCCAGTGGGTGTGTGTGAGAGCTGGGCACTTCTGCTGTGGGACTGGGAAAGCACAATGTTCACAGTGCTCATAGGCAGTGCAGGAGCCACGGGGAGGGTGCAGCTGGTCTTGAACCAAAAACTCTGGTTCTCCCTGTGACAGTGCTTTTTCCAACCCACTGAGCTTGTGGTTACCATGGATGTGACTATGTCAGATAAATACCTTCTATATCCTGTTTAGAGTAACCCAAACAGTCTCACTGCTAATATTCAGTCTCAGGAGCCCTTTTTGAAGGTGAGAACTGATGCTGTATATTCAGGTTTGATTGTGGATAGCTGAAAAAGGCCCTAACGGCTCAAGGAGCAAGCCAACCTTTTCTTTTTCTTTTTTTTTTATCTTGGCAACTGTTTCCTTTGGTCCGGGGGAAGCAGTAGCCAATACACTATATACAATATTACACATAACTTCAGAGTAAGGATTTTATGTTTCTTTTTGTCTCACATTGTGAAAGTGACTCCTGGAGATTTTGTATAATGTTCTAGTGGAAGGTGTCCCTGCCCATGGCAGAGGAGTTGGAGCTACTTACACTTTAAGGTCTCTTCTAATTCAAAACATTCTATGATTTAAAAAACTTCTTAAGTGTTTGGTTGTTCAGATGTCAGATAGGAGAATGAAATGAAGATTATTTTTAAATTGTGTGTAACCAAATTGTTTACATTTCTTTGATGGATGCATTACTGCCAAAATTCAAGATTTAAGTTGTGCTTAAAGATGGTAACTTGGTGAGCTGAGATGGAATAAAATGTCAGGAGGTAACACTGAGAACATGTCAAACAAGTGAATTGTAAATTATAGGTGTGCTTTTTTTCTTTTTCTTCAAATGTGTAATTGAATATGAGGGAAAGAGTGGCCTGTTCTGGATGTAGATTGAATTACTGGATGTTCAAATACAGTGGTCAACAAAGGGAAGAAGGGGACAAAAAAAGTACTTGAAAGTAAGTGTTGAAGAATAACCACAATTTCAAGGAAGCATTTTCCCATTTTTCTCTATGTTGTGTTATTCTGACTTAAATTACCATCTGTTTTTTAGTAAGTCATGTTAGATGTTTTGCATAATTTGGAATAGGAAGCAAGGCTATCTGGAGTTTTGTTCATTTTTGGATGTAAAATGATCACTGAATAAGCTATAATTTATTACATAGAGAATTGAGGAATCATTTGTTGTAAGAGAGGAAAATGGGAAAATGTTATTTTAGTAAGAAGAAAATATTTTAGCTAATGGTTGACCTGAGTTTTAAGAATTATGCAAATCATCATCTTTCATTTACTGTCTGACATAACTTCAGATCTGTGAAATCTGAATACTTGATTTGATCTCATGAAGAATGACACTTTAAAAGTAGACATTATAGTGTAAGATTCTGGCATTCATGAAGTGCAAAAGTACTTAACTCTAGAACAGATGATGTCTGTTATACTTTACCAGAAACACTAAGATAGTCCTGAACAGTATGCAGGCAATAGTGCTCAAGGGCTGAAAGCAAAGGAGTTAATAGTGGTCTGTTGGTGGGTCTGGAGTCAAAATTAAAATTTCAGTCCAGTATATCAAATTGTTTTGTAGTTCACCTGTTATATATTGAGAAGGTCTACTAAAATAGAATTGAGTAGAAGGTTTAAAATGTCAGTTTTTAAGAAGCAATTGGAAGAGACATGCATTTGTCAATGAGAGTGAGAAGTCTTTGGTCACTTTCTTCTCCCCTCTGACAAACAGACATAGAAAAATTATGCTCTAAAGCATACTAATTTAGGATTTGTTTATAATTATAAATTGGTATAATAACTAGGGCAGTTAAATCCTTAGAAGGCTTGTTGTACGTTCCTCATGAATTTTTAAGCTTATTCCTCTTTATGAACTCCTGTCTGGTGTAAAGCACCCTTTGGAAGACGCTATGACAGGAATAGCAGGAAGAACATTTTACATATCTGATGTACTTGCATCAGACCGTGCTCAATGATAGGTTTATTCCAGTCTTTTTTCCGTGAAGAACATGCAAAAGAAGGAAAAATGGACTCAGTTTCTTCTTACTCACAGTTTGACTTTTTTTATGTAATAATAAATAAACTTGTTTTGTAGCTTCATAAGAAAGGAGGGTGCGCATCCAGTTTGGGTACCTAAGCTAACCTCTGTAGTACAAGCCATAGGTTTTCTCTCATTTAGTTCTTTTTTGATATGAGAATCACTCCCAGGAAAACATCTTGTGTTGATTTAGAAGTTGCCAGTATGGGTAATGCACAGGTTATTATATGGATTTGATTTGATTTAATTTAATTTTGTTTGTTGTAAAAATTAAAATTAAAGCAGGGCTTTTCTTTGTCTGTGAAAGTATAATGTGCTGTGTCCACTCGTGAATATGACTAGGTAGAAAAATGTAATGAGAAGTTATTAATCACAGTATTATATTTTGCTAAATGTTGTAGACTGTTGCAGGATAATAATGACATAATGGCTAGTTATAGTTAATAATAGTGCCAGGTGGGGTTCTTTTCTTTTGTTTGTTTGTGTAGTATGGGGGAGAGTCTTCTTTCATTATTCTGCTGAATAGCAGTTGGCCAAAATAACAAGCTCAAATGATTCTTATTCTTCAGAATACATTAGAGATTCCTGTTTGAAAAGTTCTGAATTAGAGGACTCTGTGGAATGTCAATCTAGAAACTGAGTAATTAGCTGTAATTGGAAAATCTTTATCTGTGATTATAGAAGAATGTATGTATTTTCTATATTTGAATTTTTTCTGAAGAGTCTGGTGTGAGATTTGCAGGACTTATTTTGCTATTCTGAGGGGAAGCAAAGCATAAAAAATTACTAAATTACATGGCTTCTGTTTTCCATGTATTCAGATCTGTTTGTATTGAGTCTATTTAAATATGAATGTTTTTCTTCAGTTGCTGGCTTAATATGTGGGCACTATACACAGCTTAAAAAGCAATATCACTGCAGTGAAATTAGAATTTTTTGTTATCTGCTTTTTAATTGTCTACTAGTTCTTTTACTGTGCATCCCATTGCCATCCTTGAAATGGTACACAATTTTAAAAATGCCTTCGAATATTGCATTGCAAAGCAGAAACTCTGAGGAATTCAAAGGAGCAAGCTTGTGAGCTCAGATTCTCACAGTACTTGGAAGAAGTCTTGAGATTTCTTGAAGTGTCTTGATGTATGCAGATTTGTGCTCCACAATCAGCCACTGGATCAGTACCAGTATTTCAGTATTGCATATTGGTGTGAAGCATACAAATAGACCAATTATCTGATGCTTGAAAAATATAGGAGTGGAATAGTAGCAAATCAAACCTGAAGAGGAGTTTTGAGGTAAAATAGTTAAGGGAGAGCTTATGAATCAAGTCTTATAACCTTGTGAATAAATCAAAACAGAATCTAGATAAAAGGTGCATTTATGGAATTGACTTGATGAAACTGCTGTTCCTCTCAACATTCCTTTGGCTTCAATAAAGAACATTTAGAGCCTCTTAAACAGGTGAATAGTTTGTGTTGTGTTCCAGAAGAAACCTGTTTTTTTTGGATTTAATCCAAAACTGGTAATTATAAAACGAAACCACATGAAAAGGTTTTGTTTTGGTTTTTTTTTTTTTTTTTTTTTAATTAAAAGTGGTATCTAAGTGCTTTATGCCAGTGAGGTATTGTGAAATCTAGCAATTTGACACTCAGAATATGTTTTGTAAATAATGGTTTGCATTTCTGTTCTGTCTTGGAAACAGTTTGTCATTATTACTCTGCCATCAGAATCAAGAGTGCAGAAACCTTGTGATTTTTGGCCTTATTTATTCCTTCCATCCAGCTCTTTTTATTTTGTCTGCCTCTTTCTTGTTTTTCTCTGTTCTTGTATCTTTCCTTATCATACCTGGAAGACAGTCTGATGAATACTACTTCTTTATACCTGTTTCCTGGTTTGTTTGGTTTTTTCAGTCATGCTTCACCCTGTACTTCTGCACCGTTCTCTTCTGTCTCCTGATTAAAGGGAAATGGGAAGAAAATCTTCCCATTTCCCTTTAATCAAGACAGAGAACAGCTTTTGCTGATCATGAAGTCTCTTCTGAAGCCAAGTACAAAAGAGATCTCAAAAGGTCTCCCCCAATAATACTCCCATTAAAAGGGGCACCAAATCTGCCTTTTTCACAGATGTGCTGCAACAGCATTTCTTGTTGAATTGTACTTGCTCAGGGTGAAAGTAGCCTTAAGAACTCATTTCTTTTAAAAGTTATTGAACCTCTGTTATAAAAATAAAGTCATCTATGACCTATAAAAGTACAGGATAGTGTTTCTGGAACTAGAATATCTTAATTACTTTGTGTAGACTACCACACAATGAAATTATATTGGGCAAATTGCAAAAGTCTATGATTACAGAGGACTGGTAAACATGTACTTTTGTTGTGCCAGGATGACAATAATATAAAAACAAAGTAGAGTTGCATCACTGGATTAGAATAGCAAGTCTTGTAAAAGGAAGCGTTGATGCACAGAAGTCCTCTCGAATAGTGTGTAACTATTGTATGTATCCTTCAGTTTTGTCTTCTGCTCGGATGTGATTCAGAAAGATTGCTGTCTTCTGTTTGCAGAAAGGCTGGTTAGTTGAAAGGTGGGGGTTGCTGGTGATGGACCCAGAGGAAGTTAACAAAAAACCCTGAAAAATCACTGTTGCATTGTTTAGAACAAGCAGTGCTCTTTGGGAGACACTATGCATTACTTGTTGAGGGATTTTTGTTTGGCCTGTGATATTGTAACTTTTTTATTATTTGTTTGGGTTTTTAAATAAGATTTGACTTTGAACGAGTTAAATATTTGTTAATATTTGTTTGTAGTGTGTTAGCTTTTGTTTATTGTTTATCAGGTTTCTTGTAACCTGATTTCAGACTTTTTAATGCCTTTGAGGAAAGTGTAATGCTTTTTATACATATTTTAAAGATATGTCTTGGGAACAATGGATTTAGGGCTTTTTTTTTTTATATTTTGTATAGGTGATGTCTGTACATGAATTGCAAGCTGGTCTCTAGTGGGGACACAGTGGGAGGATGAACACAGAGGAGGTGGAGCTACTGTCTGATTCCAAGTACAGAAACTATGTAGCTGCTGTTGACAAAGCACTGAAGAACTTCGAATATTCCAGTGAATGGGCAGATTTAATATCAGCACTTGGGAAACTAAACAAGGTATGCCTGGCAAGTGTTCTTAAAAAGATTCAGGAATTGCAAAAGGTACTGCTGCAACAGTACAGAAGTGCGAGGTTTCAGCCATCTAATACTTGTGCAAATATTTCAGCACTCTGAGCCAGATGTTGGATGTGGGCAAGGAGCAAACAAATCAAACACCTTTCTATGACCTAGACCTAGAGCTGAACCCTTTGTAATTGTAACTAAAGGGAGAAGTTATATACATTTCTAGTGGAAATAAATCAACGTTTCTTTTATTGGTAACATTTACTTGTAATATCATTCAATGTTATAGAAACTGTGAAAAATAGTAACTGGTATAAGTATCAGCAGTAGTTTTACGAAGCATGAGTTCTAAAATGAGGCTCAAGTCATTCATGGGCCAGAGAATGTTATCATTCTGATTAATTTTAACAGTTACATTTAATGGGCAATATAATTGAAATCTTTAGTAGCAGTTTACAAATGAATACAAATCCTGATGTCCATAAAAATCTTATTTTAGTCAGTTGTTTGTGTTTCTAGGCAGCCCCACTCAGGAAAGTGACACTCCATTTGGAAGTGGCATCATTATTTTGTATAAACTTTTGGTTCTTTCTTTTCTGTTTTCATCGTAGCAGTTCTTACTGCATGTTTTTGTTATGATATGGAGAAAAAAATCTCAAAATGTGTAAAAGCAACTCTGTTTTCCAGTCCTCAAGTGATTACATAGTTTCAGACAATGGTAAAGTTTTGTTTGTGATCTCAGTCTACCACATACTCTTAAAATTATCCCAGATTCTTATCCCGCAGTTGAATAGTACTCTTTGAGCTAGTATCACTAGCTGCTCTTTGAGCTAGTGATAATGGATTTATCAAATGGAAATGGCAATTTTTGTCCTCAAATGGATGAGTAAATTTCAAATGGACAAGCTGTAGGCAAGAACAAATGAAGCTTTAAATGCCTTGGAAATTTCACCTCTAACAAGTGTACAAGTGAAAAGCATGCCAAACAAAAAGCTCCATGGTACATTTTAATATGTTTTTTTTAATGTTTTTTTTTTTTTTCTTGTAACTTAGGTTTGTGTGGTGACTTACTGAATATGTCCAGGAACTCCTTTCTGAAATGTGCATTTGATGTTTAACTTCTTTTGTGCTGTTTTTGTTTGTGTGCTGCATTACCAGGTGCTGCAGAACAACGCCAAGTACCAGGTAGTCCCCAAGAAGCTGACAATAGGCAAGCGCTTGGCGCAATGTCTGCATCCAGCTCTGCCGGGAGGGGTTCATCGGAAGGCACTTGAGACATATGAGATCATTTTTAAAATTATCGGACCCAAGCGCTTGGCCAAAGATCTGTTCCTCTACAGGTACAATATTTTAAACAACTCCGTTCCAGATGCATAGGAGAGATCCTTTGGTTTTCTTGCATTTTATATTCGCAGTATTACTATGTTATGTAGCAAGAATCAGTCAAGAATCCATTTCTTTTCCTCAAATTATTGGTGCTTGTCTAGCACTTTTCTTCTGAATACTGTGTAATGGAAGATAAACAGATCACCTACATTTTTGTTAGGAACTGATTTTAGTGCAAGAACCTGGAATTTACTATTATTTCATTAAAATAAAGTTTTCTGCTTGTGTATACAGTATGTATAGTAATTACAATGTTAACATGTCATTGTATTAACATGACATTTTGTTATTTTAAGTGTTATTGGAAAAGAATCTGAGTATAGTTTGTTGCAAGAAACTCTATCATCAAATTAACAGAACAGAAAGATTTTATTTTTTTTAGCATGGTTGGCAAGTGCAAGCTTTTTCTCAATCTCTGGAACTGATGATAATGAAAAGGAATGATAGCCTTGAAAAGTTAAGTTTAATCAGCATATACTAGTTCCTAAACCTCCATTACATGTTGTACATTTTTGGTTGGCAGGGGTGGGCAAGAGAGTAAGTTATTTATTAGATAATGAATAGAGGAGTGTGCACACACTGTCACACGTGGTTCTTAATCTTTACCCTAGGGATTTAAATTTCATCAGTTTGAGAAATAGTGGGATAAAATAGAATTCTCTTTAGGTATAAAAGGTGTACATTAATGCTTGGAAAGAAATTCTGTGTCTTAACATCAACTCTTGTATTGTCACGATGTTTACATATAATTACATTGGGGGGGGGAGTGTTTCGGTTCTGTTTCCACATGTTTTAAATGACATTGTGAACTCACAGCTCACAGTTTTTTGCTTGTACGGTGATTCAGTAGCTGCAAGATCTCATTAACAGTAAGTTCTAGGGTAATGGAAAATGCTACCTTGTCTAATCTAACTAAAAGCTATTGTTACTGCTGCTAGGGAAAAGACAGACATTCACATTAAGGCATTATCAAAGATTCCAGTATTTGTCATGAAAGCAGAATGCCAATGTCTGAACCTCAAATGTTGACGTGTGAGTAATAGCCTTACAAAGAATGACTGTGGGTTAGTGGGCTGCTTATTGAACAAAAAGGCATTTTCTGTAAAAAAGAAGCCAATTGACAGTGGTAAAGGACAAGTTCTGCTAGACAGATAAAGGCAAAAAACATTTATACCAAAAGTTTTGTGTTTTGTAATGAGTTTTGTAGGGTTGCTTCCTCTATCATGGGCAATATCCTATCTACATAGATATTTCTTTTAATAGTAGATTTGTAGGAGTACTTTTAAGACCCTTCCCTTAAAATTACCTTTTTTACTGTTCTTTGATTTTCTTCTTCATATGTCAGGGTCTTCTAACCTGAGTCCTCAATGATTTTGAAAATGGAAGTTGTGTTCACATGCATTTGATTATTGGTACAGTTTGTAATAATTTATGATATTTAGTAGCAATAGCAAATATTATTTTAGTATCTATGTAACTTCTTCTTAGGAGATCACATTTATAACTTCCATGAACTTACGTTCAAGTGAATTCAGAACATGCTTCCTGTGTTTTCAGTCCTTTACAGGCTGTGTTGTAAATAGAATTGTAAATAGTGTTCATTGTTAGTTTTAGAATCTGTTTTCAGGCTGAATTTCTGAAGTAAATATATACTTTGATGCCACTTAACAGTATAAATGTCTTAAATTTTACCTCAAGGTTACTTGCTGAAGTAAAACACCATGATTTTTCTTTCAGAAAATTATTTCTATGAATTTCCTCTATTGTTGTTATCTAGTCTTGCTTTTTTTTTTCTTAATAAGTGCAAAGAAAATGTGTTTTTAAATACAATTTTCATTGTGATGTGGTCCAATGTGGGCAGAATTACATTTTGTTATGCAGACATGCTTCTGGTTTATCATATTTGTTTTATTGGTGAAAGAAAATCATCTTTGGGCCTTCAGTGCTTGTTATCACAATAGTAATAGAGTTAGAACAGAAAATTAACCTTGGGATACCAGCCTGTCCATCTAAAGGCAGTCATATTGTGTGATGGTCTATGCCTATGCACAATTCTAAGTTAAACATCTGATGCTTGTAATAACTCTACTGGATGTGCCTGTAGCAGCCTTTAGAAAGAAATAAACTTGTAACATGAGAAGCTTCTTTAAAAAAGGTAAAATTTATTTTTCATAGTTCTGGACTATTTCCACTCCTTGCCAATGCTGCTATGTCTGTCAAGCCAACATTATTGAGTCTGTATGAAATTTATTACCTCCCTTTGGGAAAAACATTGAAACCAGGACTGCAAGGATTGTTAACTGGGATTCTGCCTGGTTTAGAGGAAGGATCAGAGTATTATGAAAGGTAAGGATACTTATGTTAATAAGGTAATATGCTTGATTGGGTGGGTGGGGGAAGATGTTGCTGTAACTTTTCACTATGTACTTATATGTGGATTTTATTGTTTTCAAGGTGGTTGCTTTTTAATTTGATGCTGTCATATTAATTGCAACAGACTGGAATGGTAGGAGGTTCTTAGTTAATTGGGACAAATTAACTGTTAGCTGTTCCTGCTAGTAGTTATGGAAAGGGAATTGGCATTAAGCAGACTTAGTGTTATATGCCAGTCTTTTCTCCCGGATAGCAAGCAATAGAACAGGAGAACATGGCTTCATGTTCCAGGAGAGGTTTATGTTGGATATTAGAAAAAATTGCTTCACCTAAAAGGTTGTCAAGCATTGGAACAGGCTGCCTGGGGAAGTAGTAGAGTCACCATGTCTGGAGATATTTAAAAGCCATGTAGATGTGGCAGTTTGGGACATGGTTTAATGGTGTATTTTGCAGTGCTGGGTTGGACTCAGTGATGCTGAAGGTCTTTTCCAACTTAATTCTATGACTCTTGGTATGGGTTGGCATACATAACTGCAGCATCTGGGCTGCCGAGGTAGCATCTTAACATATTAAAGGATGAAATTACACTCCAGCACTTAGAATTCTTGGAATTGTTCACATGCTTACATAGTCTTGATTTTTCCAACTTCAGAAACTCCAATTTTCACAACTTGTATGTAAAGAGCAATTCAACACTGTCTTTTTCTATTTCTGTGTAGGCAGACACACACACAGTATAGCTGGTATCACTAACAGGGAACAAGGTCTATCCAGCTTACCTCCTGGGGCCTGCCATAGTGTGTAGAGGTGCTGCCACATGAGTGGGAGGAAATGAGGACAGGGGAAGGGATTGCTTGTGCTCAAAGAATTGGGGTATCTTTATGCCCTGTTATTACCAGAAGGACTCAATGCAAGGAATGAGAGGGCAAAAGCCATCTGCTTTGATTATTTACTTCAGTAGCTATGCTTTCCTGCTGTCTGTCTGAAACCTCTGACTATAGCAGCACTTGGCTTTAAGTAGCAGATGAAGGAGTTATTTGGCTCTTTGAACATAAGGAGTACATAAGGAATACATAAAGAGAAGCTGTGGGCAGGCCAAAAGCATTTTGCAAGTCAGATTGGCCCACAGGCTTGCTAGCTGGATTGCTCTACTCAGGCTGCATTATAAAGTTCAGTGTATAATTTGGTCTCTCTTGGCCTCTCAAAAGGAAGTTTTGACCTTCCTTTAACGATTGGTTTTAATACTTTAAAACTGGGGGCAAGGGCAAGAGCTGTGATACATGCCCTGATTCAGCTGGCTTGGTTTTACTGCAGAACAAACACGCTGCTGGAGAAAGTTGCCTCAGCCGTGGATCAGTCAGCGTTCTACAGTGCTCTCTGGGGGAGCCTCCTCACCAGCCCTGCCGTTCGCTTGCCTGGCATCACTTACGTACTCTCCCATCTGAACAGGAAGCTTTCCATGGAGGATCAACTCTACATAATTGGCAGTGACATTGAATTAATGGTAATGTTTTAATGGAACAATGAACAATGAACTTGTAATAAGTAAGTTACAATATTGAAGTTACTTACTTATTTTGTAATGTATTTGGGGGGGATCTTTGAACTTAGCCTTTGAAGAGATAAAATGCATCTTTATTATAGCTTCAGTTAAACTGATGTTTTGGTGCATGATAGGAGCTTTCAAAGCTGAATTAATGTATCAGAACTGCTTAGGTAAAATTTTCCATTCATACATGCTTCAGCTAAAAGTGACTGAGTTGTGTTGCAATTTTTGGTTCCTTTCTGCATTTTTTTTTAAGATGTAGAGAATAATTTTGTCTTTTGAATTTAAGGTATTCATTGGTAATATAAAAAAGCAAAAGCTGTTTGTATAATTTAGGGAATCTGTTGATTCTGTGTTTCTTCAGTGGTGAAACTTTATTTTCCTGTTTTATCTTTCTTCATGATTCAAAATTTAAAATAACTTTAAATAACTTCATTTAGTACTTATCATTATTTATAAATAACTGCTCTTATTTTTGAGTGCTGTCTTATTAAAATAATAACTATTTTTGGGTGGGGTCTGCCATTACTTCAGGTGGAAGCAGTAAGCACTTCAGTGCAAGATACCAGTGTTTTAGTGCAGAGGAGCACATTGGACCTTATCCTGTTTTGTTTTCCTTTCCACATGAGCCAGGTAGGTTATTAACATGAGAGATGAATTGACAAATTCCTAAATGTACTTCACTTCTTCAGTTAGTAGCAGTATTTGGTTGGTTTTGTTAATGATTTTCTCCAAGCTCCAACAAGAGTCACACCTGAGAGTTTTTCTGATAGGTTTGGCTATTCTCCTGTCATGATCTCTGCTCTTCTCGATGTGTTAACTTTGAAGTTAAAGTTAGCTTCTGTGTGCGTAAGCTCAAATTAGGCGGTTTAGTCTGTGCAGAAGCTTTTAATTTGCTTCAGTTTGATAAGAAAGCAAATTACCTGTTCATTTGCATGTTTCCAATTCCCAGTGTTAAAAGTCAGCAAAAGTTAATCTTCTTAGCACAACATATTCAGAACACTAGAGAATTGAAAGTGAATTTTGGTTTTGGGTGAGTAGTTAGCCCTAGCAGTAGTGGGAGATAAACCTTACAACTTCTAGGTAATTTTATTTTGGACTGCATTTATTGTTAGCTACTTCCTGTTTTAAAATGATCCATGAATTATTTAACTCCTGGAAGAAAACTTCTACAAGACTGGTTTTCATCTTGTTAGAAATTGGGAAAAACCTGCACTTTTATGTAAAAAGGAACTGTTCTTGCTCGTGGAGGTGCTTCATTCACATTTATCAATTACTATAGGAGTATTTGGAGTGTCTCTGTTTAGGTATTGAAATGTTGAAATTATCACTACCACATTTTTTCAATATTAAGACTTACACAAGCATTTAAAATAGTAAGAAACTGAAAAAGTACTTTACATATTTTTCAAATTGATTTTAAGATTTTTTTTCCAAAACTTTTGCCTCATAATAAAATGAATTGTCTTGTAACAAAAAGGAGCTGTTAGTCAAATCTGTTGGTTTTGCTGTTCTTAAAGGTTGCGTGTTATTCTATAGTATCTGTTCCAAACAATAATCATATTTTGGTTTCCTGAGAACAAGATTGTGTTTTCTTGTACTGTGCTGAATTCAGAAATGTCAAAACATTAAACTAGCTAGGTTTTAATGAACATTAAGCTGTTAACATAGAAAGTGTTATTTTTCATAGTTAAATTTGTGTTTCTAACTTCTCCAGGCAACACGTCCAGACATGATCAGAATTTTGTCAGCAGCCCTTCATGTAGTGCTGCGCAGGGATATGTCACTCAACCGAAGGCTTTATGCATGGCTTCTAGGTAGGTTTGTATTTCAAACTTTTAGAGAAAACATAGAATGGAGAAAACAGAACAGGCATTATGCAGTGTAAATGGTAGTTGGAGCACAACTGTATAGAAGATATGAAAAGAATGCTGAAGACTATTGATATTACAATTTGAATATGCAAGCTTTAAAATTTATTCAATCTTTGCATGATTGAATTAATAGAACACTAATCACTTTTCAACACCTTTCTTGAGTAAAAATTGAGCAATTGGGAATACAGTTCTACCAAATGATGTAAAATCAATACAGTACAAATTTAATTTTTTCTATGGAACCAGCATGTAATCAGAAGAGGGTAGCAAAGAATTAGAGCTATTAGAAGGCTCCTAACTGTTCAGAAAATAGTTAGAAGACCAGAAATTAGAAAATCCTAGAAAACAATTGCTCTTATTCAGCCTTGTTATTTTAAGGAAACGAGGCCTGTGGTCACATGAATCTGACCAGTTACTCTTTAAACCCATTTTGAAAGAAGTCAAAATCATGGAAGTTCCTAAATGTGTCCCAGGAATTGGAGAGGCATGAAGTGGCTTCTCTACTTGATATGTTTTGCAGTCTGCTGTTACTGTCTTTGGCTTACCAGCTCCCCAGCAAGCACGTGTGTGCTTTTTGGGCTACCCAGAACCCTCCCCAGCAACTCTTGCACCCTTCTCAGCTGATAGTTAAGACATCAGAGGCAGGTAGCCTGTGGGTGATGGGGGAGAAAGGACGTGAGTAGCAAAGAAGCCTGAGAGAGAACTGAAATTAGAACAGGAGGGAAGAAGTCAGCAACAGTTATTTTCATGAGGGGGTTGGTTGTGTTGTGTAGGAGCTGCAGGGGTTTAGAAGTTAAATATGAGAAAATCCTGGCTTCTTTGTTTAATCATTCCTCAAGACACTGACTTGCAAAGGATTCTTTAAGAAAAAAAAAACAATAAAATGCTCCATACCTGCATTTTCAAATTTGGGAAAGAAATCAATTCTAGATTAAACGCTACACTCATGTTTCATCTAGATTTGGTGGATTAGTTATGTCTTTTACTGTTATTGATATTGAAAGAGGTCTTTTGTGTATTTAAAATATCATGCTGCTTTTTTAGTTGCGGTGCCTTTTACAGCTATTTCATGAACATAGTCTCCACTGAAAGTCATACAGCTTCAGAGAATGATAGGATTTTTGTTTTTTTTTCTTTAGGTGTTGTGCTGCTTTTCTAGTATCATGATATTCTGTTCCTAATATAAGACCTTGCAGATGAGCTCAGTTATGTTGAAAGACTGAATTCTGTTGTTCTGTATGACATTTAATTCTGGTGTTTGCTATTCCTTCCTGTTGTTTTACAGCTAGAGGTGACCTATTAACATTCTCTATGAATAGAAATCACATACATCTCCTTAAATCAGGTTATGTCAACCATTGTTTACCAATTCTTTAAGCCTATTTTTTTGTGCAATTAAAATCTTATTGGGAATAGAGAAGAAACTCACAATACAAAGGTCCATCTCCTTCATGTAATTTTGAATAAAAAATTATTTTTTGTAGTGTGACTGATATTCTTTCTAACATATCAGTGTGTTTTGATGATCATCTCAATATATATAAAACACTGAGTTTTGTGTTCTCATTAACATTGAAATATTTTTATGCAACAACTTGTGGGTTTTTTTAAGGATTGCGTGGTTTGCAGCGTTTATGAAAATTTTTCTTTCGTACAAGAAGTAATTGGTTGATAGTTTTGCATAAAACTAAATTTTTTTTTTGATTTGTGCAAACTGCTTGTGTGAAAGTATAACTCAGTTTCCCATATTAAACTCTATAAAATCATCTCTTTCTTGCCAACATGACTTGGACTTCATATTGGTAAGTTATCAGTACTAATGTGTTGATTTCTAGTTTAAAGAAATTTTCACTATATTCTATTAAACTACAAGTATTTATCTGCTTTGTCTTTTGTTTGCTTGAAGGTTTTGATAACAATGGTGCCCTTGTAGGACCCAGAAGTACAAGGCACAGCAATCCTGAGGAGCATGCCACTTACTATTTCAACACCTTCTCTAAGGAGATGTTAGTCCAGGTAGCTATGCAGTGTTCTATTGGAGCATATAGTTTTATAAACAGATGCTAATCAAAGTTGCTGTAGCTTTATCTTTTGACATGCCAATACAATGTGACAATGTAATTTTGTGTTTTTGTGATATTTGTGTCCTATTCTTCTAAAACTTCTCAGTGGAAAAATGAAGACATGAAATTGTGTTTCTCTAGAATAGCAGAATGAACACAACAAATATTAGATTTCTTCCTCTCCTTTTCCACAATGAATGAAGCATACATGGATGTTATTTGATAATGAGCCCAGCATACTGGAGCCAGTTTCTTTCATGAAACTGGATTGTAGAATTCTCTTCTTAAATACGGAAACTCCTCTGTGTCTTAAGAATCAGAAAAAATTTATCAGGTGGCGCTCAAAGTCTGTTAAAAGGGTCTTTCTCCCTCCTAGGAAAAGGGAGCATCTTCTGCTCTCTGTTGGCAGCCAGAAATGGTTGAGAAAATTGACAGTTGAACTGGTTTACCCTTAAAGCCTTGCTATGTTAGCTGAGATCACTGGTTCTAAGAACTGTGCTGCTTTTCTCACAGTAATCGAAATACAGATGTCTTTTCAACTGCTGTGAGTCTGCTCTTAAAGTTGGGAAGACATTTTTATCGTTAAGTTAAATTGATAAGGTAAAGATTTTTCTGAGTCAGAACTGTGATGCTATGTATGGGAACGAGAGTGGCAATTCTAACAGTAGTAGCTGACACAAGAATATTCAGCTCATCCCAGCTCAAAGCTTACACCCAGCACGAAGCAGGCACCTTCAGTTTTATCTGAAAGTTGTGAGAACTTCTGTTCTACTGATGAGGAAGGGACCTCAGAATCCCAGTATTGCAGCAGCAAGGACCTCGTTGGCACTCTCTCACTCTTCTCTTATCACCCTTCTGCTTTCCTTAGCAGATGATTCAGAAATTATTCAAGTGTAAAGGAGAGGCCTGAATAAGATACACTTTCACCTTTACCTTACATTAAAAAAATGTGGTGAGCTTTCAGCAACATTTAGGCAGGGTAATGGTTATGGTCTTTTTAAATCTGTCCATGTTCAGAACTTAATCAGTGTCAATAAAGCTTTTCTGTCTGAAAAGAGTATGCATTAGAACAGTGCCCTGCCTATACATAATATAAGTTACATATGGCTTCTAAAACGTTTTGCTGCCTCTTGAAAGACTTTAAAAGCATTGCTCCTTTCTGCCTTCTTCTCTAGCAGTATCTTTGTGTTTTGTTTTATCTAGTCAACTCGTATCTTCTTCACAGATACAATGTACACAAAATTCTAGCCTTCTAAAGATATGTGAAAGTACTGAAGATTTTTTCTTTTAAGATACTTGCTGATAATACTTGGTTTGTAGCAGATAGCAAGGCCAACCTGGTTTTCATGGCTTCTTTGGGGTTTTTTTCTTCTTTGTCCTTTTTTTTATTTTATTTTATTTTATTTTTAACTGTAAAAGAAACACACTAGCTCAGATAGTAAAGTCAGACAACTAAGCAAAATCTGTGATCGTCTCCTGGGGCTTTTTTTAATTCTGCAGCTCATTCCATAACCTGCTTTGGTATAGAAATTCAGTCTTCCCATTTATTTCAAAGGTGTCATTGCTATTTAGTCAAGAATGTTTTCATCCACATGAGTGGATATCATAGGACAGATGGTATTTTATTAAGCCCTGAATATCTACCTGCTTTTATCTTCTCAAATAATTTATTAATGCTCATGTATTCTCTTTTTTTATTTAGAAATATTGAGTTATCTACTTATAATACTTTTTTTTTTACTTTAAATAAATACAAGTTACCAAGTTCTGTTCCATAGAAATGTTCTAAAAGGCAAAGTTGAGAGAACTTAATCATGGGAGACTGAGCTGCAGTGAGTTGAAATAGTGGTCTGTACTACTGAGAATTTTCCCTTTATGTGCAGCTTTTTTTTGCTTTCTAGCTTTCTTTTTGTTTTCTTGATATGTTTTTGCTCTTTGTAGGCAATGGTTGGAATATTACAAGTTAATGGACAGGGAGAAGAAAGCACATTAATGCAAGACTTAAAGCCTTTTCGGATTCTTATCAGTTTGCTGGATAAACCTGAACTAGGTAATTTTCATTTACTCTTTTTAATTTGTTTCATATGATTTTGCTTTGAAAATTTCTCTCTTTTATCAAATTAAAAAAGTTATATGCTTAGTACTGTCAGGTTAGACAGATTTCTTAGATCTTTCAGGCTGTATCTATGTTTTGTATTTAATTTATTGCATTTATCAGATTTACCAAATGCCATTTCTTCTACTTTCTAGACAGGAAACAGTAAGTTGAAGTCATAGAGAAAACTAACTGTGTGTTGGAAGCAATGCAGTTTGAATCTTTTTCATTTCTTTCATCAAATAATGACTTTTACTATTATGAATCTCAGCTATTGCTTTTGGGAATAACCTGTTCTTGCTTCTAATATACATGCAGAAATGATAGATATTAACAAGAAAACAGTTAACTTTTTTTCAGAAGAACTTATGCAGAGAAGCAAGTATTTTTTTGGGTTTATGGGTGGTTTGTTGGGATTTCTTTATAGTGTTTCTTTTTATTTTTCGTTTCCCCTATTTCAAGTGTTTAAATGCCTTCTTTAGCAGATGAGTGCTGAGGACTATGGGACAAAAGTGTTTACAGTTAAGACTTGGTTATCTTGCCTTTTTCTTTGGAATAGAGTTTTGAAGATGACTGAAAAAAATCAAAATAATTTTTAAAATTTGTTACCAGATTTGAGGGTGGGATAATAAAACCGTAAAATTACAATAATTAAAGAAAAGAATTGGTTAGGAAAGAAGAACTACATGGAACAAAATATCTGTCAGAAATTTGCCATCTTTCTTGTAATTTGTGATTTCTGGGGATCAGTCTAAACGTTCAGAGGCAATGTGTATGTTAAGATTTCATGAAGTAGCAAAGCTTTGAGGATTCTTTCAGCAAAATGAGATGGAATAAGCCAAAAGGTTTTTTGCTTTACTCTGTGAACATACTCTTACTGTAGGCAGCTCAGTGAGGCTAGGAAACACATAAATAAGTAAATGATATCTCAAGCAGGATTGTTTTTTTAATTCCTTTCAAAATAATTCAGGGTTTTGTCTTCAAAGCTGAAATTTAGCTCCAATTGAAAGGAGGAACTATTTTATAGAATCATAGCATATTTTGTGTTGGAAGGGACCTTACACATCATCCATTTCCACCACCTCTACCACTGGCAAGGAAAGCTCCCACTAGACCAGGTTGCTCAAAGCCCCATCCAACCTGGCCTTGAACATTTCCAGGGATGGGGCATCCATGGTGTCTCTAGGTAGCCTCTTCCAGTGCCTCATTACCCTCTGGGTAAAGAATTTTTCCCTAGCACCCTAGCAATCTAAATCTCTCTTCTTTTAATCTAAAACTGTTCCCCCTTGTCCTATTACCATCTACCTGTATAAAAAGTCTCTCTCCCTCTTTTTTCATAAGCCCCATCTAAGAACTGAAAGGCTGAAATGAGTTTTCTCTGAAGCCTTCTCTTCTCTGAGCTGAACAATCCAAATTATCTCAGCCTGTCTTTATTGGAGAGATGTTCCAGCCCACTTAGTATCTTTGTGGCCCTCCTGTGGACTTGCTTTAGCAGGTCCATGTCCCTTTGTTGTGCATCCCAAAGATGGATACAGTACTCCAGGTGGGGTTTCGCAAGAGCAGAATAGAAGGTCACCTCCCTTGGCCTGCTGGAGACACTTTTTCAATGCAGCCCGGGCTGCAGTTGGCTTTCTGGGCTGCAATTGCACGCTTTCAAAAATAGTTTCAAAAAGTAGCCTGCAGACTATATTTCAAGCTAAAAAAAAGCCTGCCTCAAATTAAAAGGAAGGATGATGCTCAAGATATTTTGTGTTTGCATTTAAATACTTGAGTGTATTGCCCGTATGCTAACAGCATGACTAAAAGCCTCCTCTGAACAAGAATCCATGAAGTCCATTTGCAGGTTAGTGAGCTGAGCTAATAAAAAAGGGGTGTTGGGTTGAACATCATCTGTTCTGCTGTGACTGCCCAGCTTTTGAGGTGTGTTTGTATCCAGCTGCCATTGTACGCACATTGAACATGGGGCAAAAGAAGCCCGCTTGTGCTTTGTGCATTCCCAGGCACTACAGTTGTCTCAGTGTTTCTGGAATGCAAACAGCCCAAACTCTCTGACATTCAGGTAGTTTATGAGATTGAACCAGAGGAAATTTTGTGGTTTCAATGACCAAAGCTAGCTAACAATTTCAATAGCTTTCCTCTGTGGACTGTTGGCAATGCTATAGTGCAAAAGCGTGACTGCTGGTGTTTCTCCCTAGGCCCTGCCATCCTAGAGGATGTATTGATTGAAGTGTTTCGAACATTATATACACAGTGCAAAGCAGAACTGGAGCTTCAGACAGAACCATCTTTCAACAAAGACCACACACAGCTAAGCAGGTAAATAATGAGTATAATGTGTTTCGTATTAAATAATATATCTTTGTTGCTGGAACCATGACTGTGAAGCCTGTGGGACTGTTACGTGTTTTCTTCTTGATACAGGATCTGTTGACATTAATTGCAACTTCTGTGTTCAGTGCAAAGGTGCGAAGTGGTTTGCCTTATTTTTTTTTTTTTTCAATATTTAGCACATGTTTTATTCTATATCCATGACAAAAATGTTTGTTTGTTTGATTGTGATATTCTTTATTTGTGTGTTCTTCAAAACCAAAATAGACTTGAGTTTTCTTCTAGTAGAAAAATGAAGACTGCTGCAAAAGAGTCAGGAGTGGGATATAGAGTTTCAAGATTTGAATTGCCTATTTTGAAAGGTGAAGAGGAGAGGCGTGTTCAAAGCTGGAGAGGGAAGGAAACAACTGTAGGAACAATTACAGTTAAGGCAGATCTATTGAATATGTGGGTAAAAGACAAATATTAAAGAAAGGGTAGAGGAAAATCCTAGCAACTGTGAAAAGACATTGGTATGAGCAGCCTGCCAATATTCTGAGCCCTTGAGCAACAACTCCTTGTAGGGATGAGAGGAGGATCATTTGTCAGTGTTACTTGACAGAGGGTAAACTCACACCGATGTGTAGTTACATAACTTGAAAAATAAGTATGAAAATATAAAATGCTCTTTTTATTTTCTTTACAGCAAACTGAGAGAAAACAAGAAAACAGCAGAATTGATTAAAACTGCCAATCTTCTTTTCAATTCCTTTGAGCCTTATTATATGTGGGATTACATTGCTCGTTGGTTTGAAGAGTGTTGTAGGTAGGTGATAATATTTAATCTCTGTATGTGTAAAGTTGAAGTTAATTTTTGTTTTATATAGTTTTTTCTTCAAAGAAGTCAGTTGCATGAGATCATTTAGCCTGTAATTTTTTCCTCCCATCCCTATAACTTCTGTCTTTTGGCCAGTTTTCATCAGATGTGATTGTGGTCTTAGCAAAACCCAAAAAGCAAACTGAGTTCTCATAAACTCAGTATCTGAGTTAAATCAAGAGAGAGAATTAGCCCCTCTACTGAAAGGGAAGACTCCAGAGTGACCTGAAAGCTAGTTTTTGTTCTGTGTCACCAGTACAGGATTACTCATTGGACAAATCACTTTTGGTAAAACAGACAGATTTGCCAACACCCAGTGTGCCATCATTTGACCTGCTTTTTTAGGGAAAAAGAAGGGTGGGAATCCTGTGCATGACAAGGAGAGCTACAGGACAAAATAGCAAACTATAAATCAGGAAATATTGAAAATATTAACAGGAGGGGGAAGGGGGTGAAAGGACCACAGAGGAGCAGGGGTTTTTCTGTGGCAAGGGGAAGATGATGTAGAGATGTCAAATGAAATTTCTGCATTTTTTTTTTTTTTTAATTGCTTATGGAGTTTCTTGATTAAATACTATGATACTTGGACATGAATTTGTCTATGAGGCAATAGTGTGCTCTGGTAACTAAAGAAAACTGTCTTGGGCTACATTATTAGGATTGTGGGCAGCAGGTGAAAGGAAGTTATTTTTCCTTTCACTTAGTGTTTCTAAGGACAGACATGGAATATTGTGTCCGGCTTTGGGCACGCCACCTGAGGAGAAGTGTTGAGAAACTGAAGAGACTCTAGTAGAGAAACTGCTAAGCTGGTCAGTTATAGGACACTGAGTTGAAGGTTGAGGTAGGTGAGTTTGGTTTAGCCTGGCAAAGAGGGAAATCGAATGGCACCCTATGACTTCCTGAAGGGCATTTGCAAAGTTCATACAGCCATACTTTTTGTAACAGCTGATGGAAAACAAAGGACAGCAACAAGTGCTCACTCAAGTGGTCAGGTTGGACTTTCAGAAAAGCTTTGCTAAGAACATTGTGCAGCAGTGGAAGAAGTGGAAGCCAGGAAGGCTGTGGAGCTTTTTTGTGAGATTTCCAGAACTGTGCTAGACAAAAATGTGGATGAATTTATCCAGTGTTTTTAGCAGTCCTGCTCAGTGTGTGAGGTTGATTTAGATGTCTGTGACTTGGTTTTTGTGTTGGGCTGAATTGCTAACATAAGGAAAGTCATCTACAGCCAGCTAACATGTAGGTGAGTATTTCACTACATATAAGTAGTGTTACTCTCAACATGGATACAAAATTGCATTATAAATAAATGAAATCTGAATTGTTTTTGTTTGATTGGGTGTTTTTCTATGGAAGCTTTTGTATTTTCTAAGTTTTTGTCTTCCATGCTCAATTTTCTGTCACTCAACTTTCCTTATCTTACAAATGAAGACTCTTTGCTTTACACCAAAAGGCTGGTTGACTGCTTTTTCTGAAAGAATGATGTGGGGCCAGATAAGCTACTTAACAGTAAAATGAGAAATTGCTTATTGGTTTATAGTGATTATTCCCAATAGATACAGTTTTGCATTAAGTTACAGAAATATGGTCAGTGTAAGGGGAAAGGGAAAATAGAGTTTCATAATATTTGAATTTTGCAGGAGGACTTTACATGCCAGACTTCAAACTGGGCCTGGAGGTGATAGTGAGCAATCCGAGTTACCTCTGACAAATTTCTGCTTGTTAGTGGATTTTTTGTTGGATATAGTTTCTTTGGTAAGAATTTCTTTATTCATTGCTAGCATTGGGATTCTGTATATTTATGGTCTGCAGAAATACTGTATGTACTTTATTAATTGATTTTCTTGAAAATATATTGACATAAATTGACATTAAAAGAAGTTCTTAGTTCATTGTATGATTCTTGATGGACTAGTTAGACATAACTGAAATGGGTTTTGTGATGCTTTTACCTGAAAATTTTAGTCTGTCTTCATTTTCTTTTCTGTCAGTTCATTGCAAGTACAGTCTTTTGTAGATTGATATGCTGGTTTAGATGTGAAGCTTTCTTTTAAGGATCTTTTAAATGTCATGATAAGATGTATCTTCTTTTTCTGTTGTCATTGCTTAATGTAGCAAAGACTGTTGGAACTGTTTTTTCTATAGCTGTCTTTCCTCAATTCTTTGCTTTCTCATTTCAAAGCCTACTAGAAGTATGAGAGTGCTGTGTCAGGTATGGCAATCAGCCTGTTCTTTCTTTAGTTCTTAATAACTTGTTTATCTTTCATTCTTAAACTTTTATCTTAATAAAGTAATAGTAGAATTCTTTAACCTTTCGATTTTTTTAATGTATTTGTTGTGTAATGAACAATATGTACTAGTTTGAAAAAGACCTAAATAGATTTCTATTTGTTTGTTACCCAACTTTGAAGTTAATTTTGTACATATTTTTTTTAGTAAATCATGTATTTCTTATTCTTGGATATTAAGTTTCCTTTTTCCTTGTTCTGTATGTTTAGAACATAGTTAAGTAAATGATAGGTAGCTCTGTTATAGAAAATAAATTTCAGGGTGGAAATTTTGGGATGTGACAATGAACAAGTTTTTATTATTATTTTACTCCTCCTATTATTAGGAGACTTACATTGAAATACAGACAGAACACTTGCCTCAGCTGTTGCTCAGGATGATTTCTGCATTGACAAGCCATCTTCATACTTTGCACTTGTCGGAGCTTACTGATTCTCTCAGACTCTGCTCGAAGATCCTTAGTAAGGTTCAGCCTCCATTGCTCTCTGCTGGTACAGATGGTATCCTGCAGCTTCCTACTGGACACAGCAACTCCATCAAAGAATGGGAAAATAAAAAGGTAACTGATTAGGTTTTGCAGCATTGGAAAATTGCTTCTTATGTGGAAAAAAGAAAATGGGCTTTCTAAGCCTGTGTTGTACACCCTACAGGTCTTTGATTAGACTTGGATATCACAATATATGTGAAACTTGGGTAATAAAATAACTTAAAATTGTGGTAAAATTTCTTTATTCTTAAGTGGTTTTACCCAGATGTAATATTATTATACATGTATAAATCACCTCGGAATCAAGGCCTAAGAAAGAACTAATCAACTAAAGTTTGTAATGCACTTCAAGAGTATGATGAAGTAAAATAACTGGACTGAAAAGAATTTACCGTTTTGGTTAAATATCAGGTATATGTAAATTCTCCTCTCACCCTATTTATTTGCATTGGTTTAATACTCATCACGTAGTTTACTGTCACTGTTAAATTCTTAGAATAATTTATTAAAGAAATAAACCAGCCAGCAGCTCTCTCTCTCAACTTTGTCCAGTTTGTTCTTTTCAGCCATGGCTCTGTGAGATTGTTAAGTGACATGCCCTGAAATCCTTGTTTTCCAGCTGAAGAAACTTAAGGAACATCATAGAATAAATTAGGTTGGAAGTGACAGTTGCAGGGCGCTGCTCAAAGCAGGGCTGATTTCAAAGTTAGATTTTACTATAAAGCTAGGCCATGTCACTTTTTTGTTTACTTTAAAGCTAGGTCAGGATCGTATTTGCCTTAATTTTTAATATCTCCAAGGATGAAGTTACAACTTCTCTGTTCAGGTTGTTTGTTTGCACTGTTATTTAATCAGAATTTCTGTTGTTGCAGCTTGTGTTGGTTGTCTTGTGTTCTTTCATTATGGATTTCTGAGCAGATCTCCATCTTTTCAGCTGCTTAGTAGGAACTCACAGAGAGCAATAAAGCCATCTTCACACTCTTCACAACTTTTAGCATTCTTTTAAACTGAGTCAATCCAACTCTCTGAGCATTCTTTCTGTGTCAGGAGCACCTGTGGTGGCTTTCCATTGGACATACTCAGTACATCAGAGTTTCTTTTGTACTAATGAGTGCAAAATTGGATACAGTATTCTGGTTGTTGACCAAAAACTGCTGAGCAGAGGGGACTAGTTACTTCCCTTGATTTAGTGACAGCACTTTTGATGATACAGTCCTAGATGTGGCTGGTCTGCTTTGCAAAGGAGTTCACTGCTGGCTCGTGTTCCCCTTGTCAGTTAGGACTCCATCATTCTCTATTCAGGATCTTATTCTTTCTAGATAATTAATACCTGCCTTGTTTTGTGGTTTTGAGGGGGTTTTTTGTTGCCTTTTTTTTGTTTTTTTCTTTTTTAATAAAGCAAATTTTAATTTAATGATATTGCCCTTTAAACCTTCAGTGGCCTTCTGCTTCCAATTACAACTGTCTCATATGTGACCATGGTTTCTCTTAAGAGATAGTGAAATGATTTTCCATGCTTCTAATCACTTTTAGATTGTATTTTGTAAAATAGGGTCATCATTTATGTCTCTTCAAGCTTTTTAGTACATAGCTTTCACTGTTTTCTGCATTAATATCTCAAATTTCCATTCTTATTCCATCTCTGGTAAAGCAAGACATTATACACTGTAAATAATAATGTCACAGGTTTTATTTATTCATGAAAAAGTTTTTCATATTATTACATAATGCTCAAGTTCTGTATTTAACACAGGTAGTGATTAGAGTCAAAACAGCTTCTGGGCCTGTTAGGTCTCAGGCAACACCTGTTGTTGCCAGTAAAATGCAGGATTGGAAGTAAGTGGGCACCTGCATTTAGGGCCACTGACTGATGCATTTCTGTTTCAGTTGTTTCCCTACCTCACGTTCTCATAGTTCAGAGACTATGCTACCAGTTACTAAGACTGTAGTGGGCTAGAGAAGAAAGCACTGTGGGTGCTTTTTGAGTAAAAGCCATTCATCTATTTGTGCATATTCTGAACTGATAAGGAATTAAGACATAAGTCATGAGGAACTGTTGTTGTTGCAGCAACCTCTCTCATTTTGAGATGATTTATTTTCTTTCTAGTTGCAAATGATTAGTAGTTTTTAAACGAAAATTGTATACCTTTTTGTAATTATAACTTTTTATTTGATGGTTTATGATGCTGTATAAATTAATAATACCTATACCTATGTATTTCAGCATTCTTTCATAATGGAGTAGACATGGTTATGATAAGAAGAAAATGTTAACATCAATAATATTTAAGTATTTTTCTTGATAAACAATTTTATTTTAATGTTACCTTAGTCTGGCAGGCTTACAGAAACACCAAACATCATTTTACATAAAATGTATTTGTATGAATACATCTAAAACTCTGGAATAAAATTGTTGCTTTCAAATGAAGACACTAATAAATATTGTTTTGCTAAGAACAGTCATTAAACTTTTATTTTGCTCAGGTGCCATCAGTGTCACTTGAAAATCCTAATGATGTGTTTGAAGATGGTGAAAATCCTCCAAGCAGTCGCTCATCAGAAAGTGGATTCACTGAGTTTGTACAATACCAGGCAGATACAACTGATGACATTGACAGAGCACTGAATGAAGGTCACGGTGCGCCTGGCATCCCTATCGTTGGCAGCACATCCTCAGAGACTGAGACAGCATCGACCGTGGGTTCTGAGGAGACCATTGTACAGCCTCCTTCCATAATGACACCAGGGACAGCAACTCGTAGTGGGAAAACGATCCAAAAGACTGCAATGCAGTGCTGTTTGGAATATGTCCAACAGTTTTTAACCAGATTTATCAACCTGTATATCATTCAGAATAATTCCTTGTCTCAGCCCTTTGGGGCAGAGCTTCCTGTAGACCCCTCTAGAGTGCAAGGACAGAGCACAAAATGGGACAGAGAATTACAAGATGATGCTAAGGTGAAGAAAACAAACAAGAAGAAAACACCAAAAGAATACCTTCCTGCCTTTATTGCTGCTTGTCAGCTCTATCTTGAATGTTCGAGCTTTCCCGTTTACATCGCTGAAGGAAATCGCACTTCAGATTTACATCCTGGGAAGCCTGAAATTGGTAAGCTGCCTTCTCATTTGTTCTTTGTTTTTAAAATAATAATTTTTATTTTTCTGCCGAAAAATGTAAGTAATAGTATCGTGCTTTGTGTGTGTTGCTCTTTCCTGTTCCTCTCACAAATCTAAGTTTTCTTCTGCGTCAATTGGTTTATATTTTGAAACTAAATTATTTTCTCATAGATTTTTAAGAATATTGCTGGCATGGAATTTGTCAGTAATTAATATTGGGGTGAAAAATATAAATTATGCAAGCCAAAGCCTGAGAGTATAATCAATATTATTGAATTTTCCTCTTTATTGTTTGGATCCACAGTGTGTTCTTAGTCATATTTTGCAATAGCCACAGCTCACATCAAATATGTTTTTAGCTTCCTTTTATCAATTTTGGATTGATGTGCACATTGATCACTTTGCCAATACATGGAAATTGTAAGCTACTGTCCAATAAAAATCATACCTGCTAAGAAATTTAATTAATTCTATTTTGCTCCTATTAAAGGCACAGTTCTTGCAAAAAGAAGAATATAATTGCATAATTATAGCTATAATTGCATTAAGAAACAAAATAAAAATGGTGAGTTTTGTTGAGGTATGGATGTGTTCACATATTAAACTATTCAGATACAGACGTGATTAAAACATTGACAATTATGGATTACTGTATATTGTGACACTTTAGGATGAATAATCCTTTTTTAGTTTGTAAAGTCTTCAGTTTGCAGTTCCAATTTTAGATCCACTTCTGATCTGCAGTCTGAGAGTTGCTCCTTAAAATGTTTTCATGGTGGATATGCTTGGAGTATGCAGGAAATAGTAACACTAATTTTGGCTACTGTCACAGTCATCTCTGGTTTTATTTTTTTCTAGGAAACTTCCTACTTGCAGCTTTTTGTCCTTATTTACAATTTTCAGAGCAAGGCTAAGTGGTTGGCAGTGCTTGGAGACGAGTAGTTTTTTTGGTTTTGGAAGCAAGCATGCTAATTTGACTGCTTCTGTTTCTGTGGTCTTTAAGATGAGTTGTTTATGTCTTCATTCTTTTGCCAGGAGCAGAGCATTTATTTGACTTTGTAACATCCAGGCATATAAAATATTTGGAAGTTGAAGGCAATTTGATTATACTATTTATTACTTATTGAGTATGACAATGCCAAAGATCTGCTACCTTTTGTAAAAGATGAGTCTCAGAATATTTGTGCTTTTATAGCATGATCCAGAAAATGTTAGATGTTTATTTATTTCTTCCAAACAACCTACAAATGAGTGTTGTGTCCAAAGATTAAAATGTCAGCTGTTTGCTTATTACTTTTTGGTGCACATAGCACTTGATTATCACTGCCTTGTGCACTGCCGAGCAGAGAGCCTGTAAAGCTTGAGTAGTCTGTGCCTCATATGAGGGCAGTGCTTCTAGGAATCCTTTTCACTTTTGTTAAATGTCTTGGATTTGTGTTTCTTGTTCATTATCTGAAGGTTCCTATTTGTGAGATATCATTTGCACTCTATGAAACAGTGTAACTTTGGGGAATAAGCATAAATTGTAGGTGGCTAAAACCAACTGGAAGGATTTTGTTGCAAATGTCAACATCTGCTGTGTAGAATGACAGGGCAGATAGGAGTAGTGCTGGGCCTACTTCCCATAAGAGAGTTACACTGGAACATAATTACCATAATTCTCACACTACCCTATATATTGATAGGAGCTTTCTGTACTGCAGAAGAGGCTGTGTTTGTTGAAGGGTTCCTAAATTTGAAACTTATTTTTGAAGGGTTGCGTTAATGATATGACCCAATAACTCTTAATCACTGATCAGTCTGTTTATTTGAAGGAGACAAGTTAATCAGATGTTTACAGAACATAATTGTGCTTTAATTCTGTGGTATCCCTGGATGTGGCACTTGGTGCAATGGTCTAGTTGAGGTGTTAGGGCATGGCTTGGACTCGATGATCCTGGGGGTCTCTTCCAACCTCGTGATTCTGTGTGACTCATGGCACGAAGCAGCAGCTTGGTCTGACAATCACAGAATAGAAGCCATTCACCATTCTTTTGGAATGATTCAGTGTCAAACAGAAAATGATGCCAAAATTTAGAAAATTACATCCTGACCTCTCTGTGTCAGGAAGAATTACCCTTTCCTGCTAGTTTGGGTCAAAACTAACAAGTAAAATGATTTACAGTGGCATGACTCACCAGGCTGTGCCTTATCCACCTGCCCAGCCAGCTGTCTGGGAAGTACTGGCTGAACCCAGGAGCTCTGCAGTTGTTCCAGTCCATTCCCAGTCAAGCCGAGCAAGGTGTAACACCATTTGAAACTGCCCGCACTTGCTGTTTGAATGGCAAGCAGAAAAGGAAACTCCAAATCAGAAAGCAGAGCCTCATTTCCAATGACTGACATGCTAGGGCACGTGGAGTGTTTGTGAGGAACCCCTACCCTTCACTGCCCTGCAGGCTGCAGTAAGCAGCAAGTTGTCTGTCAATTCTTGCTTTACTTTTTCCCACTCTGCATTGCCAAAAAATGTCATATTTTCAATAAAGATGAGAATTTGTTGCTGTTAAAATATACTTGTAATTCCCTGCTTATAAAAGACTTTGTGGTCTTTAGGCCTCCGGTTGTCTGAGATACTCAGAAAATCTGTGCCACATCAGCTGGGACTTTGAAATGGCCTCATGTGGCAGCAGGCACAGTCTACATAGGACTGACTAAAAGAAATTTACCTGGAAAATGAGAGCTTAGCTATCTTGAAAATCAACCCACCTCCTCTATAAATTGGAGACAATGTGTCCCACTCTCTTCATTTCTGCCGGACCATGTCCTCTTTTGCTGCAACAAGACACTGTCCTCTGCGTAGGCAGCTTGGCCCCTCTGCTCTTCCCCTCTGCTGCTTCTCTTTCAAAAATGCAAGCACTCAGCTGTTCATCAGGGGCCTGCTGTTTCCTAGACATTTTATACCAGACTTGTGACACTGGCAATTTGGATCGTTTTGCTCTAAGCATATTCGGTGGTGCAATTACAGTATCAGGACAGTGTCAGGTGAGCCATACAAATGATCCTTTGAATGCCTCTTTGGGGGCTTTGCCTGTGTGTGCTGTTGTTTTGGTTTGCTCTTATCGAGCCTCAGTTGCAGAAATAATAGGCTGCTCGTTTAGTCTCTGGGTTTTAACAACCACCATGATAACTATCAGAAACCACAGTTACACAGTGTTACACACCTTAATTTATTATTTCAACACTGCCTCCTGAGCTTTATCATGGAAATGGGCTAAGTGAGTT
This sequence comes from Sitta carolinensis, assembly GCA_032173965.1. Classification (NCBI taxonomy): domain Eukaryota; kingdom Metazoa; phylum Chordata; class Aves; order Passeriformes; family Sittidae; genus Sitta; species Sitta carolinensis. Next base: position 33,873,397 of record JAVUNC010000004.1, read on the forward strand.
AAATGCAGGTGAAAGGTAGCCAAAGAGGATTAAAGCCAAGACCACCACTCTCTGCTGTGGCTGGAAACAGCATTTGAAATCCTTATGATAGGTACAATGTAGTTAGGATACTGGATCCTTATTGCTGCTGCAAATAGATGATGTATGCAGATGAGTAGCATGCATTTTCTCATAAAATGACATTAATTGCTTACTTGAAAATTCACCTGACAGAACAATTTTCACTCAAACTTCACGAACAGATATTTCTTCTCACCTTACTCTTCAGTCTTAAAGTGATTTCTTTACTGAGCACAGTGTGGCTATTTGTACACAAAGAACACCTCTTTGTGTTGAATTGTGTAAAGGGGTTTGTTTTCTCTGAGAGACTTTCCCGTCTTTAAAAAGCGTGTCCTGGCTTGGGTCATTTGATTGCCACATGAGGTCATGGTTCTTGACATTTATCTCCTTAGGCTCCATTTCCACTCCAAGGAGGAAAGCCTTGGGAGTTCCAGTACTGTTCATTCCTTAACTTCCTTGACTTTCACCTAATATTATGAAAAGGCAAGGACTAGAATAGATTTCTCCTTTTGACTGCCCAATCACCTGAAGACCTTTTGAGGCAATCAGTAAAAGTGTGTTAAAGGTTTCATTTTTCTTTTCTTTTGAAGTTCCTTACTCCATTACATGATGGATATTTTAGCCTTAGGCATACTGCTTTTCTGCTAGTTTACAATAATACTAGTCTCTAAACGGTAAGTGCCTTATCTGTCACAGAGGTGGAGGTGACACCGTTTGCTCTTCATCATGAGAAGGTGCACTTGCAAATGACACTTGTGGGGGACAGAAAGTGGGAAAGCCAACAGAAAGAGAGAAAACTGCACGAGTCCATCTCAGTGAAACCAACTGCATTCTTGTCTCCTTAGGTACCTTTCTTCATTTGGGGAATGTGCAGTTGCAGGGTGAGCTCAGTATAATCTGTGCTATGGCATTTGTACATAAAACCACTGAGGAACTGTCACTGTGCTGTGGAGAATACAGTCACACTTTCAGGGTTGCCAAATGAAAATGAAAAGAAGGAGAGTGTCCCTGGGCCATGTGATAAGGGGATGACCTTGCAATAAGTTCTTTGATTCAACAAAGGGTCTGGATCACATTCTCTGGCTTTTGTTATGATGTGATTCCAAGAATCAGAATGAAGCGAGAGACAAAAAAAAAAAAGAAATGTTCTAGAAAAAGCTGGAGCCAAACTGTATTTCCAATATTATCTCAAGAACATGAGTAAAATCCTTTCTGTAGCAAGTTTTTGTCAGCTAAATCAGGATGTCTGTCTCCTGTTTTATCCTGGTTACTCCTCATCACTTTCCTGAAATCTTTGAGGTAAGAGTTTCCTGCGACTTTACTCAATTAAAGGGAGAGAGTCCCCCGGGGCACACCCGCGGAGTTTGCCCTCCCGAGGTTTCGGAGGGCGCAGCCTCCTGTGATCCTGAACTCCCGGCTGCACAATCCCTCTTCCTTTCCCCAGTGCTGAGGTATTGGGAAGGTACAGCCTTCCCAAACTGCCTAGCCCCAGGTAAAACCTGTCATTTTACCCCAAAGCTCACAAGTTCAGCCTTGTACAGACCATTTTAATTTCTTCAACTAAATACAGCTGAGAAATAAGACTACCACAGAATCCACAGATGGACCGAGTGAAGCCGAAAACAATGGTTATATTTGTAAACTCTAGATCACAATATGGAGTTGTTAGGTATGATTAGACTCCAGTGGAGCTGTGGATATAAATTAGAAATTGCATCATTCTTCTCTTGATTCTAAAAGGGTGCTGTATTTGTGTCTATTAAATAACATTTCCTCACTTGTGTCTGATTCTAGATGCATTTGCCTTTTTAGGAATGTGAACAATAAAGTCCTTTTGAAGTTTTAAGAGAAATTACTTTGATATCCCTAAAATAAAAATGTGTAATATTCACGTGGAGAACTGACTGTCAACTTTAGAGAAAGACACTTCCATTATCAACCCAGAGTGTGGCTTGATAAAGTGAGAGGACAGTAAAAAGGGGGTAACAACCACCTACAATGAAAACAGAGTATGGTCTAATGGATCATAGTTCTGCACCCAAACCATCAGTTTTTGCAGAGAATTATTTTTTTGAAGTGTTGCCAGGCAAATCTATTTTTGTCAATTTAAAATTATTCTGCATGTATATTATATATTATATAGGCTCTATAAAATATATTGCAGAATTATTCCAGACCACTATCTAGAGTGTTAAGATTTGATTGCTGGTGAAGAATTTTGTGAAGAAGAAAAGTGATGAAAGGATGTACTAACTACCAGAAGTTTAATTTTGCCTAAAGCCGGAAACCATCTGAATGCGTTTCCATAAATTTTTTTTCTTCCTTATTAAAATTTTTCTATTAATTTTTGGTTACTAAATGTTTGGAGTGATACAGTATTGCATTCTTAATTGGATTAGTTTAAAGTTACATCAGGAGGTATCTTCCTAGTGCTTAGATTTTCCTAAACCCGTAAAATAGGCAGATTGAAACATGAAGGGACAATTGCACATATAATTATGGAGTACAAGAGGAAAATTCCATAATATTTAGATTGTTAAATAAATGTGTCATCTATGATTTGTATTTCAGACTGTGAACAAGTACAGCCTCCGCTGTGGCTACAGACTTTAATGAATGCTTGCAAGCAGGCAAGCGATTTCAGTGTTCAGGGTATTGCTATCTCCCTCGTGATGGACTTGGTTGGATTGACTCAATCTGTTGCACTTGTCACTGGAGAAAATCTGAACAGTGTGGAAGCTTCTCAGCCTCTTAGTCCAAACCAGGGAAGAGTGGCTGTTGTCATCAGACCTCCTCTTACTCAAGGCAATCTGAGATATATGGCTGAAAAGACAGATTTCTTCAAGGTTAGATGCAGTATCTCATTGCTGTTTTCTTTAGACTTTTTCTGTCTGGTGGAGAATAAGTCTTAGCCCCTTTACCATCCTTGATATGATAAACCAAATTTTCTTGCTGAATATATTGATAACAGTTATAACCTGTGTTAGACTCTAAACGAAATACACAGTAAGTTTTCCTGCTGTGATTCTCTTACTGACCACTTGTCTGAATATCCTTGTTCAAGTTAATATTTTAAAGATATATAAACAAAGCTTGATTGAATAGCAGCATTAATCAGCAAAGGTATGAAACTGAGATGTGCATAATGTAGGACTCTAGTAAACAATCTTTACATTTGTCTAATTTATGTAAAATCTTTTGCAAAAGATAATCAGCAGCAGGGTATAGTATGTAGTTAATTATATTTCAATAAAATTTTCTGTTCTGACTCTTTAACAGGAATTTTTATGTAGTAAATATTACAGTGTTTTGAACAATTCCTACTGTTCTTACAAAAGGAACCATTTTACAGATTGCTTCTTGGTCTTAGGGTGTCATCAGATGTGATGTCTGCCATTGTTGCATAGAGCAAAACAAGGCACGATAGTCATTCACTTGTCTCTTGCAACTTTCCTTTTCATGTACAAAGCATATAGCTTTAACTCTTTGGGACCAGCTGGGTGATGGAACTCCTCAGCACCATCAGAAGAGTGTGGAGCTCTTCTACCAGCTGCACAACCTCGTCCCATCTTCCAGCATTTGTGAAGATGTTATTAGTCAGCAGCTGACTCACAGAGACAAGGCAAGTTGTTCATGTGTTTACTTAAAGATGAGTAAAGTATATACAGAAATATATTTAGAAAAATGACTTGGTCCCTCAAAGCGTGGTATGAATAACATCAATGAATAATTTTCAAACTTGAAAAATACTGTTTCAAATATTATTTTAGATCTGTAATGAGCCTCTAGTTTCATTCTAGATGAAGGAGGTTTTTCAGCATTCAGCAACAGGCTTATGCAGGAGACTTTATCTCATATCAAAGTCATGTGATACTTCCCAATACGTAAAGTATGTGCTTAGTTTTTGCTGTTGTTAGTAGGAGTTCTTGTCATGACAGGTACTCTACTTAATATTTTTCCTCGCCTAGAAATTTGTTTCACGTAGAGGATGTAAATTTGACATTTGAGTTGAAGCCTTTGTAGTGCTTTAAATTTTAGGTGTATGAGCTATTTTCACAGCCCCAACAGTACGAATGGTAGGACTAGCTTACACACTCTAGCAATTGTGGTTGTGTGGTTTCAGGAGCGCTTACCTTTTTGCCATTCTACCAGAGTTACCAGCTCAGCAAGAGTGAACGTGAGCCAGTCTGTCAATCAGTGCAGTTCACAGCTTGCCTTATTATTTAAATTGATGATGATTTTTAGTGTCACTTAGACTGGTCTGTATACTGCTGTATGACTTTCTTTTTCCAGTTCTTACCAGAAGTTGTTACATTCTGACAGATCTAACTTATGATTTGGTCCACAGAAAGTAAGAATGGAAGCTCACGCTAAGTTTGCAGTGCTGTGGCATCTCACACGAGACCTTCATATTAACAAATCTTCATCCTTTGGCCGCACCTTTGACAGGTTGGTGATTGCAAGTCTGATTCAGTTGAAATAATTCTACTTCAAAATCTTTGATGGTATTATACTGGCAACATTGGGCATTTAAAAATTGAAGAACTACAGTGTAGCTGTGAGAGGAAGGAAGAAGGACAAGAAATTAATTTGTGGACAAGAATTTGTGTTAGACCAACTTTTATTCACAGTGATGATTATGTAAGCTATGAATTTTTCCTGGAAGCTATAGAGAGTGGGGAAGGAACAATCACAATATTCCTTAACCATCACTGTGGTTAAAATCACTGTGGTGTATACTGAGCTTAATATCTGAGTTCTTGCTGTGTTTTGATAAAAACAGAAACAGGAGAGAGAAATGAACCCAGAATTGAATTATATGAAATAGAAAGTAACAGTAAAACTAAAAAAACTTAAAAACAAAATTGCAAGCAAATACTAAAATATGAGTTCTTCTATTTAATCTTCATTTTGTTTAAGAGGTCATTTATGGCAATCAGCAGAGGATTTTCTGTTCTGATATTGGACTGTCATAGAAAACACTGAAGATCTGGACTCTGAACTACTCTTGTCTTCCTCAGCTAGCACAAATGTCGTGGAAAAGTGTTTATTTAGATTTTGTATTGCATACTTAGCTTTAAGGAGTAGAGTGAAAAGGTTATTTCTTTGCCTTATGCTGTCACTCATTGCATAAATGGTGATAAATTCTGTGCATACAGGTAAAAGCTTATGAACATGTACTACTGGAGGACATAAAACAGTAGGTAAAATTCAGAGTCCAATATATATTTTTTTTTCCGTAAGTCTGAAAAAATTCTGAAGGCTAAAACTCTTAAAAGAAGAAAACAATGGTGGCAGGAACTGCTGAATGGTCAAGTATATTTCTGCTCTCTGTTCTTGAGGACCAGATCTTTGAACGTTTTCTTTTCCATACATCCTTGTGAATTGTCTTTTAAAGTTGTACATTTTTTAATGGCATACCACTTAAAAGACAACAAAGGCTTGTTATGCTAATAGCTGTACAAATACTTGATCTTGCTACCATTAGAGCAACTGTTATAACTGACTTTTACTAGCTGTCACTGTCCACTCCTTCATTAGACTAGACTAAAATACAAAAACCACGTTCAAAGTTTTGATTCCAAAGAAGATACTGCTTTGTATGGAGGAGACAACTGGAGTATGTACTGACATTAAATTTGTCATATATAAGATTAAAATGGGATTACTCTGTGAGTAGTGTACAATAGTGTACAATATCCAGTAGATTGTTTCTTCTTTCCATTCCAGATCTTTGTTTATCATGCTGGACAGCCTCAATAGCTTGGACGGTTCCACTTGGTCAGTGGGACAAGCCTGGTTAAATCAAGTGCTTCAAAGACATGATATTGCAAGGGTTCTTGAACCTTTGCTTCTACTCCTTCTCCATCCAAAAACTCAGCGAGTTTCTGTTCAGCGAGTACAGGCTGAATGTTACTGGACTAAATCTCCCAATCACCCTGAAGAAGAAAATGAAAAGCAGTTCATGCAGAAGTTCAGCTCTGCTGATGGTATGTACACAAGAAGACTGTAGGAAGTTCTCTGATTTCTTTGCTTGCTGTTTACATGCAATGTTAAAAGCATAGTAGAAACTTTTGAGGGTAACTGAAAAAAAGTGTTGGAGTAGCTACAGCTTATATTTATATGTGTGGCGTTTTCTTAATAGAAGTTTGTGTATCCCAAATACTGTTTAAAGTTTTAATTGTTTTGACATTAAAATGATATGTAGAGCATTTTGTTACATCTTACTGAGTCTTGGTAGAACATAACAATATGGCTTGAAGCTTAACCAAGAAATTAAACATTTCTGTTGAATAATGTGGGGCTGGCTGAAAACATACCAATAAGTTTTAAAGGTGTTTGCATGTACTGTGTAATTTTAGTTTAGAATTTACTGATTTTGGTTTTTGTGAAAACAAAAGCAGATAAGCCTGCATAATGTTTCATGGAGAATTACATTGTTTTGCTAAGATGTACTGCTAAATCAATTTTACTTTGTTTTTGTGAACGTGTCATTTACTTATTAACGTATTTTTGCTTCTGTGAAGTGGAAAGACACTATATACCATGCATTCATAATTTGAAGTCTCAATAATAGTTTAACTTCTAATTTTTAATTCTGAATTCTTATTTTGAAGAACAAAATCTTATATGTATGCATTTTTTTGTGTTCTTCTTCAAGCATTCTCCCACATTCCTGTAAGCCAAGGACAACTAGTTATACCTAAAGAAGGCAATGAGAAACAACTTAGTGTGGATGAAATGGAGAACTTCAGCCTGACTGTCAATCCTCTGAGTGACAGGCTTTCCTTGTTAAGTACCAGCAGTGAGACCATACCAATGGTTGTGTCTGATTTTGACCTTCCTGATCATCAGGCTGAAATACTGCAGAGTTCTGACTCTGGCTGTTCACAGTCATCTACTGGAGACAACATCAGTTACGAAGTGGAAACAGAAAGCCTGAGTGCTCAAGATAGCTCTCAGACTCTGAAAGAAGACTCACCTGATGAAATTGTGCAACAAGTGGTTACAGATCTTATATGCAAAGTTGTAAGTGGTCTTGGAGAAGAGGTTGAACCAGTTAAAGACAGTCTGCACTCTGAGGATGCTTCATGTAAATTCAGCTCTTTGGATAACTCTGTGGAGGTTACAAAAAGTGATGATCAAAATATTCAAAGTAGCCAGAGTAGTTTACTTAGTAATGACAGCTCCCAGTTACTATCAGCCTCAACTGAGACTGGACTTGAGAGTTTAGGAGACGAAATGTCAAGAAATAACTCTTCACCTTGTATTGCAGAAAGCCAGCAATCCTTCTCTGATCTTACTCTTTCTTCCACTGAATCAAAGTCTAGAAAACGTAGCCACAGTAGTATTCAGTTCAGCTTTAAAGGAAAGCAGCCAGAAAAAATGTCAGAAAAAGAAACAATTGTTAAAGAGGCTGGTAAGCAACCAGGTGCAAAACCTAAGGTAAAAATAGCTAAAAAGAAAGATGAAGAGAAGAAGAAAACACAAACAGAAAAGTTTAAACAAACAAATGTCTTCTTTAGTGATGGTCTTGATTTAGAAAATTGGTACAGTTGTGGAGAAGGAGAAATTTCAGAAATAGAAAGTGATGTTGGATCCCCAGGAATGCGAAAATCTCCGAACTTCAATATCCATCCACTGTATCAACATGTGCTGCTTTATCTCCAGTTGTATGACTCTTCAAGGACATTGTATGCTTTTTCTGCAATTAAAGCAATTCTGAAAACAAATCCTTCTGCTTTTGTAAGTGCCATCTCCACTACCAGTGTCAACAATGCATACACTCCTCAGCTTTCATTGCTCCAAAATCTTCTAGCCAGGCATCGAATATCTGTTATGGGCAAGGATTTTTATAGTCACATCCCAGTTGATTCTAACCATAACTTTCGGAGCTCTATGTACATAGAAATTCTTATCTCCTTGTGTTTATACTACATGCGAAGCCATTATCCAACTCATGTTAAAGTAACCTCACAAGACCTCATAGGAAACCGCAACATGCAAATGATGAGTATAGAAATTCTGACGCTTCTCTTTGCTGAGTTGGCAAAAGTGATAGAAAGCTCTGCCAAGGGCTTTCCTAGTTTTATTTCAGACATGTTGTCCAAGTGCAAGGTTCAGAAAGTGATCCTGCATTGTCTACTGTCTTCTATCTTCAGTGCTCAGAAATGGCACAGTGAAAAGATAGCTGGAAAAAACATAGTGGCTGTAGAAGAAGGCTTCTCTGAAGACAGCCTTATAAATTTTTCTGAGGATGAATTTGATAATGGTAGTACCCTGCAGTCACAACTTTTGAAAGTACTTCAGCGGCTGATTGTGCTGGAACACAGAGTAATGACTGTGCCTGAGGAAAATGAACCGGTGTTTGACTTTGTCATGACGGACCTGGAGCACATTGGTCCCCAGCAGCCAATGACTTCTCTGCAGTATTTACATTCCCAGCCAATAACCTGCCAAGGCATGTTTCTGTGCGCAGTGATACGAGCTTTGCACCAGCACTGTGCCTGTAAAATGCATCCCCAGTGGATTGGCCTTATCACTTCTACGTTGCCTTACATGGGAAAAGTTCTTCAAAGGGTGGTTGTTTCAGTGACTCTTCAGCTCTGCAGGAACTTGGATAATTTAATTCAGCAGTATAAATATGAAACAGGATTATCTGATAATAGGTATGTGTGTGTGGAGGTATAATATTTTGAACTACATTTGATGTGTTGAATTACTTTACTATCAGATTAATTCATTAAAAAAAAAAAAAAATTGCTCTTCTTTTAGGCCTCTCTGGATGGCGTCAGTCACTCCCCCAGATATGGTTCTGACTTTATTAGAAGGGATCACAACGATAATTCATTACTGTCTCCTGGATCCATCAACACAGTATCACCAGGTAAACTTACTGGGTGTCTGAGAGATTCCTATGCAGTGCATGTCAAATCAAGGACTGTGATTATGTTAGCAGTTATTAAGATCTGAGTGACAAAAATAACAAATATGTTGTCTTAGCTATAAATATGGGGATTTACTGACAATACGCACATTTCAAACAGAAAACCAGGTTTCTATGAACAATAATTTTAAGAGCATACTCTTATATTTGTTTGCTTCTTTTGGTTGTTTATTCTTTGTTACCCTGAAATAACTTAAGTATGAATTCCTTAACTTTAAAACCTTTAAAATTCCACTTTTTAGAGCTGCCTTTGTTGTATTTTGCAATGTCTAAACATTATCCTTCTGTTCTTTCTGTATATTTACAGTTTTTATTTGTAGAAGTATTTTTAGATCTGATACTCTGAGCATAGTCTCTATTAAGAATTTGATCCAGATTCCACAATAAGTTTTTGCCCTGTTTTCTCAGTAATCTTGTATTTGTGCTTTTGTCCCACTCTTACACCCCTTTGCATTCCATTCATTTAAAAGTGACTGAAAAGTGGATTTTATTTATGTAAATAAATAATTTTGCCTAGAGTATTAGCTAGACTTAAATTTCTGAAATAATTGTTTTGCAGAGGTATAGGCAGAGGATACAAAATTGATTGCTGTAGACATGAGGCCTCACATTCAGAGTACATTTGATATTGGACAACTCAATCATAAGTTTCTCTATTTTAAAAGTCTCAAAGCTGTACTTATTGTAAGAATTAATGAAAAACTTCTGAAAAAGAGTTAAGGTTGAAAGCTCCCATGTTAGGTAAGTCTAAATTTGCTCTGTTTTAAATATGCTGTTTATGTAGTTATTTAATACTCCTCTTCTCTCCTACTAGCTTTTGGTTAATGTTGATCAGAAGCATTTGGTTGAAGCACGCAATGGGATCCTCTCTATTTTGCATATGATCATGTCTTCTGTGACTTTACTGTGGAGCATCCTGCACCTTGCAGATTCTTCAGAGAAAACTACTGCTGCTGCTGCTGCATCTATTACCACTATTAATCTTGGGTCAACTAAGGTCAGAACATGAGGGATAATATCATTTAAATTGTTCATTAATACCTTTGTCAAAATTATTTCAATTCCTTCCCTTAAATCTAAATAGAATTTTTATACCTTTCTTGTGATCAACTCACTCACCACAAAAACCAGGGCTTTTATAAATGAGTATTGAATATGCTTTTAAGCTAAAATGTATCAGCTCAATGCAATGTGTCATCTCTTTGCTTTCTGCAGAGAAAATGTTTTTAGCATGATGCTGAGGTGCTTATCTAAAGGGGTATGTGTTCTGCTTTCATATTTCAGAATTTGAGGCAACAGATTCTGGAACTTTTGGGTCCAATTTCAATGAATCATGGTGTTCACTTCATGGCAGCTGTTGCCTTTGTATGGAATGAAAGGAGGCAAAACAAAAATACTTCAAGGACAAAGGTATGCTTATATTACAGTGGTCACTTCAAATAGTGGTAATACTTTTAAGTGATTTAGCATTAAGAAGAAGAAAATTCTGACATTCCAGTGAAAACAAAATGAAGTACAGACAATATTTGTATTTCTGATTAGCAACGGTACTGTCAGGGAGGTACCACTTTAGAATGGGATCATCTTCCTGAATTCTTCAGGGGAAGAGTAGGTGAAACCAAGTCTCTAGATGAACTGTTAGTTGATAAAATTTCAATCCCATGAGGACAGCTACTTTAATTTTGTCATAGCCATTGTCTGTGGTGGTAATCTCTAACATACACCTGATTCTTTTAGGTTATTCCTACAGCAGGTGAAGAACAACTTCTGCTGGTCGAGCTGGTTCGCTCTATCAGTGTTATGAGAACAGAGACTGTCATACAGACAGTGAAGGAAGTTCTAAAGCAGCCTCCAGCCATAGCAAAGGACAAGGTATGGAAACTGTAGAGATCCTATTGGTTTATATGATGTTCTCTTGAAGAAGCTTAGAACACTGATGATATGGGTACTTCATTGACAAAGCTGAGCAGCACAATGTGAAAATTTTCACTATATCTGAGATAAATGAAGAGAAACAGGACTTCACAGAGGGATAACTGAATGGACATTTTTAATATTCTATTTAAGTAAGCTCTTTGTTTAGACATTGCAGTGACATTATAGCATTGTCAGTTTTACCCAAGTGAGGGGGAAAAAAAAGCTACTTCTTTCTGACGACACAAGTTTTATATCTTTTTCTAGAAACATCTTTCACTGGAAGTCTGCATGTTGCAGTTTTTCTATGCTTATACTCAAAGGTAAGAAAGGAAGCCAAATTTTATTTCTGTCATTGGGAAGCAGATGATCAGTTGGTCAATTTGAATATTTTACAACTTTTTGTCATAGGATAATGATTAGTCTGTATAATATAAATAGTGAAGAAAGAATGGTTTTGAAATGTAGGTTCATTAAAAAATGATGGTTTATTTCATGAATTCCATAGTATTGCATCCATCACCTACCTTCCCCCACCTAAAAATCCTGCAGGTAATCTCTCCCCTGCCCAAAAAAAAGCTGAACTTAATTGTACTGTAACTCATTTGTGCCACTCCAGCTTTGTAATGAAAAGCATATATTTTGAGAATGCTCTTCTGCTTTCATCTGTTTCTTAATGACTTGATATAGTAACCTAGTATTAAAAGAATCACTAATGGTGTTGATTCCCAATACCTGACTGGAGAGTTGTGAGGTAAAAAGAAATTTGGGGAATATCTGAGGGAGATGATGTTCTCATCATTGACACTGATGCTCTTTCCCTTAGGATTCCGGTGACCAGCTTGGTAGACAGCTGGGCAGCACTGCTGCTTCTGTTAAAAGATTCCATACAGGTTGGTCTTCCAGCCCCGGGACAGTTTCTCATACTTGGGTAAGTGCTCCTGATATTTGCAGTTTTCAAATATGCTCAAATGTAAGTGTGTGAAATTATTCTGAGGTGTTAGTGTTTTTAAATCTATGTCTTACTTTTGGCTGGTAGAGTTATTGTCAGAGTTCCATGGGTCTTATCAAATCAGTTTTTTCTCTGAGGAATAGCTACATATAAATTTTATATTATAGTATGATATAAGCCATGACCTTACCTGAATGATTATTTCAGTGATTCAGGCTCTTTAAGCAACAGATGTAAGTTTCTGATTTTTCCTAAAAAATAACAACCATTATTATTTCTTAGATATTTGAAGCCCACTAGGGTGGGCCAAATTCTCAGCATAGAAATGGTTTGCGGACAGTTAGAAATATAACTTTTATTATGATTTTCTGTGTAATGCTTCAAGGACCATTTAATTCAATATTTTGAGTTTATCTTCCCTGGTAAACTGTCTCTAAAGATACTTTTGTATATTAACAAGTAAAACATGTTCTTGGTAAACTGTTATGATCAAAAATAACTTAAGGAATTTGAAAAAATGTTTCCTGGAATATTGATTAAGTAGCAATCCCTGAGGGCTTAGTGAATAAATATTGTTCAAATAAATGTCTTCAGATTTGTCCTAACTCTGAAAACTGATGAATAATGTATTATGAGAAGAAAATCCATATTTAGCTTTTATATTTTTTCAGTGTTCTTAATGAGTTCATCATGAAAAACCCAAGTCTCGAGAATAAGAAAGATCAAAGAGATCTACAGGTAAGAAATTTGTTGTGTATGTCTTTTGAAAATATTGAACAATAAATCATAGAATCATAGAATAGCCTGATTTGTAAAGGGCCTTAATGATCATCCAATTCCCAGCACAGGAAGGATATTGAGCTCTTGGAGCAAATCCAGAGGAGGACTACCAAGTCAATTAGATTGATGCAGCACTTCTCTTAAGAGAAATGGCTGAAAGAATTTAGTTTGTTCAGCCTGGAAAAGGGAAGGCTTCCAGTACCTGGAGGAAGCCACAGGAAATATGGAGAGGGGCTGTTTACAGTGACAGGACAAGAGGGAATGGCTTCAAAGTGAGAGTAGATTTAGATTAGATATTAGGAAGAAAATCTGTAATGTGGTGAGTAGGTGGTGAGGCACTGGAACTGGTTACCCAGAGAAGTTGTGGATGCCCTATCACTAGAATTGTTTAAGTCCACGTGGATGAGGTTCTGAACAACCTGCTTTAGTGTAGGGTGTCCATATGCATGGCAGTGGGATTGGAACTAAATGCTTGAATGTACTAGAAATATTTGATATCAGTTCTGTAGTATGAAATTAGTCTTTAATATCTTCTCCTTATATTTACAAGTTGTTGAAAAAGCTCTCGTTTTCTGTGAAATTATTAATCACTGATAATATAGAAATGATTTGAAAGCAATTCTGTGGTTTGGGTTTTATGGATGTTCTACATGTCAGGACAATGAATACAGCCCTTTTGCACAAAGTTCTTAAAATGCTTGTTTGTTTGTTTTTTTTCTACCAGGATGTAACACACAAGATAGTGGATGCCATTGGGGCAATTGCAGGTTCTTCCTTGGAACAGACCACTTGGCTAAGAAGAAACTTAGAGGTTAAGCCTTCCCCCAAGATTATGGTTGATGGAAACAACTTAGAATCAGATGTCGAAGGTAGGTTCGTTTCCATCTTTATTTAAAACAATACATTAATTTTCATGCTAAAATTAATGATGAGAACAGCTTCACTATATTTGAATATATGTAAAATTATTCAGTATTGTTCTAGCACTAGTGTGGCAAAGCTTGTGCATCTTCAAAATATGTGTTTTTAAAATATGCTTTAAGGTAAATAATGGCTTGAGAAAACTAACTTTGGACATTTTTTTATTATTATCTTCATTTAGATATGCTGTCTCCAGCAATGGAAACTTCCAGTATAACTCCATCTGTTTATAGTGTCCATGCATTGACCTTACTTTCTGAGGTAAATGTTTCCTTGGTGATGGTGAATAGTATCTTTTAATAAACTTCTATGTTGTGGAAAGCTTTGGACTACAAGCTTGGAGAAGGGGATTTAATGGAAAGCACTGATGTGAATGGATTCTGGGTCTTATCATGTAGAAGTATAAAAAACTTTGTTACTAACCCATTGAGATGCATGAGGTGTAAAGCATGACCTTTCAGATGTGTAATATAGCAAACTTTTTTGATTGTAGACTTTGTTTATCTTAGTGGTACATCTTATTTACTGCTGATAATTGCAGTCAGTCTTTGATTTTTTTTTTCTTTGTTTGTAGTTTATTCTCTAGAATGCTTTGACCAGGAGCTTGTGCTTCTGTGCAGTTACCTTAATGTGTTATAAAAATGATGGAGTCTTTATACTCTGGATTTTGCATGCATGGTACCTGAAATGTGATCACTTCTAGCATAAACTTGAATGTTCAGTAAAGAACATTACACAAAAAAAAAATGCTGAATGGTAGGTTAAAAGCAATTTAAGGATGCATTATAACATATATTTCTCTGGTTTTATAGGTTTTGGCTCATCTTCTGGACATGGTTTTCTACAGTGATGAAAAAGAGAGAGTTATTCCTTTGCTTGTAAATATTATGCACTATGTTGTGCCCTACCTCCGTAATCACAGGTATCTTTATTGAATTGATGTAGATGTCTTCAGCTGGTAGAAATTTTAATGGTGGCACTTAAGTTGAAACAGGCATGATAAGGATTAGATGTCTATTAAACTTTCTATAAAGCAACAATTAAACTTGGTTTGACTTTTTCTTTGTTTAGTGCTCACAATGCATCCAGCTATCGAGCTTGTGTCCAGTTATTAAGCAGTCTTAGTGGATATCAGTATACAAGGAGAGCATGGAAAAAGGAAGCCTTTGACCTCTTTATGGATTCCAGTTTCTTCCAGATGGATGCATCGTGTGTTAACCAGTAAGACTTTCTTCTTCCTGCTTATACTGACGGTCCTTACAAATTTTTTGTATTCCATTAATATAAGGGCCAAAATTTCCCAATCAGTCTTTACTGAGAGAAATAGAGATTTTCTGTGGTTTAGGTTATCATGTGAAGACTGAAACTTATATAAGGTTCATTTCTATGCACAAATATATTTTTAAAAATAATAATCTTAAAATTTAAAAAAAAGTTGTGTGAGAGAAACATGGTTAGCATTTTATAGATCTCTTTTATAAGGTCTCTGCATTGCAAGAGACCTTAAAGATCATCTAGTTCTAATCCACTTGCCATGGGCAGGGCCACTTTCAACTAGACCAGGTTGCTCAAAGCCCCATCCAACCTGGCCTTGAACACTTCCAGGGGTGGGGCTTCCACAGCTTCACCAGGCAACCTGTGCCAGGGTACTACCACCCTCATAATAAAGAATTTCTTCCTAGTATCTATATCTGTCCTCTTTAAAAGTGGAATTACTTTACTTTGAAAGTAATTCCCTCTTGTCCTATCACTCCATGCCCTTGTAAAAAGTTGCCCTTCAGCTTTCTGGAGGCTCTTTAGGTATAGAGAGCTGTTACGAGATCTCTCTGAAGCCTTCTCTTTGCCAGTCTGAACAGCCCCTCTCAGCCTGTCTTCACAGGAGAGGTGCTCCAGCCCTCTGATCATCTTTGTGGTCCTTCCATGGACCTCTTCAAATGCCTCCACATCCTTCTTATGCTGGGGATCCCAGAGCTGGATGCTCCAAGTGAGGTTTTACTAGAGCAGAGTTGAGAAGCAGAATCACCTCCCTTGATCTCTTGGCCAGGCTTCTGGCGCAGCCCTGGATGCAGTTGGCCTCCTGGGCTGTGAGCACACATTGGCAGATAAAGTTCAGTTCTTCATCTTTGTTCACCATCAGGCCTAAGTCCTTCTGCTCAAAGCTGCTCTCAGTATTCATTTTGTGCCCAGATGGTATTTGTCCTTGGAATTGCTCTGACCGTTCTGCAGGACCTTGCACTTGGCCTCATACTTCATGAGGTTCATATGGAACCTGTCTCATTAGAACTCTCAGGGTTCCTGTTAATGGCACCCCTTATTTTCTTGGAGAAGGGGGTTCGAGAAACACAGTTTCAGATCAAATAATACCAAGGTAACGGTACCTAATGAAGCAGAGAGCTTGGATTGGAAGCCTTAACCTAAATTGAAAGAGTGGAAAAAGTTTAGCAAATATTCTTGAAACTTCTTGCTTTCTTTCTTGCTTTTCTGATTTGTGTACGATTTTCTTCTTCTAGTTGGAGAGCTATTATGGATAATTTGATGACACATGACAAAACCACATTCAGAGATTTGATGAGTAAGTATTGATATAGTAGTGACTTCTTTCCAGTATAAGCATTAAATAAATGAAAAATAAGTATCTTAAAGAAAACATTTGTTCAACATTTATTCCTTTTTATTTTTCATGTTTTCTTTGACTGTTTGTTTCTGGAGATCCATAAATAACCTGAACTGAGAGAATTTGATATCATCCTGGCACACAGTGAATTTTGCCTATATGACAAAGCTGATTAAGCAGAGAGGGTGAAGATGGTTTTTGGTTGGTTTGGGTTTGAAGATCTGACACTAACTGCTTAAAAAACAAATTATTCTACACATCTGAATTTTTTGAGCATCAATACATGCAAATTCTGTTTTTAAAAATGGCTAAACTCTTTCTCAAAAGCCCTGAAACCCAGCCTCTATTGTGTATACTTACAGATTTTCTTTCAACTTTTATTTTGAATTTCTGATTGCAGGTTCAAATTACAAACCATACATCATCTTAACATCTGCTTTCAAACCCCATTATTGCAAAGAAAGGGTTATTTGTGCCTGGAAGTGCAGCAGAAGGGAAACTCCTAAGCTCTTGGCTGCACTTTCCCTTATCTCTTTCAGCACGGGTGGCAGTGGCCCAGAGCAGCTCCCTCAATCTGTTTGCTAACCGAGACGTGGAGCTGGAGCAGCGCGCCATGCTCCTCAAGAGACTCGCCTTCGCCATTTTCAGCAGTGAGGTAGACCAGTACCAGAAGTACCTGCCAGACATACAAGGTCAGTAAATATGTATTGTGTAGTGGACTCTTGCTGTTAACTCTGGACCTCTTGCCTGACTAACAGCCTCTTAAATTTTTGTCCGGCAATATCTGTATGTGATACTGTTTCCATAGCTGAAACAAAGTTTCTGCAGGTTTTGGTTGAAATGTTTTCAGTCTTAAATTACTACAAAATGTGCAGATTTTGTGGTTGCCAGTAGATGTTAATCTGGATAATTTCACTGATCAGTCATTTTATCCCTTGATCAATATCCTTGGATACCTGCGCAATATGTTTTGACATGAACATTTTGAGGTACAAAAATCTATCAGTTAGGGATAAATAGGAAGACTAACCTTGACATTTTGAATTCTTGACTTCTTTTACTGGTGTTTTTTCCTCTGTTCAGTTTATCTGTGCTATGTTTCATTGAAGTTTATTTCTTACAATGACCCTTTACCTTAAGTGACTGGGAATGAAAACTGCTTGGATTTTTTATTTTAAGAGGGTGCTAATAGTTACAGCAGCAGCTTTTAGGTGTCATCCCTTCATGCTGCCAAAGGAACACTTTGGTCTCTTTTCTATATGAAAAATCAATCGCAGCAACTTTTTGTTTCATTTGTTCTGAGATCTATTTTTTGTAAAATTATTTGGTTTGTTGATTGGTTGGTTGTTCATGTTTTTGGATTTTTTAAAATTTCCAGTCAAGTCAGTAGCTGAGATTACTATGTTCATGGAATCAGCTGTTCTTACTGGTCTGAACTGCAACATGGATGTGCATTGGTTTGACTGAAAAATTTCTTTGTATCTGCTTCTGTATATATTCAATGCCTAGAGGTGGTCATAATTCAATAAAACTGCATCATCCCTTTGTAATTTCTCAAGTACTGTGATGGTGCAGTGTTTTAAAACAATAATACATCCGAGTTGTTCAGGCTGTTTTTGTATCGTTTATAATCGGTGAACTCCTCCCGTTGTAATGGGTGAAACTCTGCATAAGATAAGCAGAGTTCCCAGATACACTATTTGCATTTATGGAGAGAACTTAACCAAAATAGGCAACTGCACTGTTTAGAGGTTTCTCTCTTGTTCCTGCTTTGGTGGAGTGATTATTTCTTTATGTTGACAGAATAAAACTAGTAAAGTACTGAAACAGAAACATGGCAGATACTTAAAGTTAACATTGAGAGTAAACAAGGGAAGGAGAAAATTTTCATCGGAATTATTCTGAACTGAGGGACCCTTCATTGCTTTTTGTTTCAGAAAGGCTGGTAGAAAGTCTCCGGTTGCCACAGGTGCCCACCCTTCATTCCCAAGTGTTCCTGTTTTTCAGAGTATTGCTTTTAAGAATGTCTCCACAGCACCTTACCTCACTTTGGCCAACCATGATCACTGAACTGGTGAGTTGCAGGTGTCATTCATTATTTAGAAGACTGGTGCACAACCTCATTCCTCCTCAAGGTTTTTAAGAAAATGTCTTCTAGAGATTGTACAAATAAATGTGCAATGGCCACAAATTGAAAGCTGACTTATTTTCATAGTCCTGATGTCTGGTTTTTTGTGATGAAATTGAGTATCTGTTGGCTTGTACTGTTTCAGCTGTCTCCTGAATTAAATTTGCATTTTCCGTCATTGTTACCTACTGAACCCTACTTCAATTTCTGCTTATGTATGTGTACCCTCTCCACCATTCCCACTCCCGCTCTTCTTTTTTATTGTTCCCTGTTTCTACTTTCCTGGTCATTCTTCCAGCAATGGGGATGAGAATCCACGTATAGGAGGATTTTATTGGCAGTTGATGGTCATTCAGGTCACATTGTGGCTAAATTTTGTGATTTATTGATTTGTACAAGGCTTGGCTCAGATTTCTTCTTTTTCATTTTACTCTTCCTAACAAAATATTAAAAGTATCTGTTTCCAGAGCTCCTACCTGCAGAATCTCCTGTGTTGGCTGTTTGACACACTTGGGTTTCAGCTTTGGTTGTGGGAGTGGAGGAGAGTGGTTGGTGCATGCTGTGATCTGTTCAGCCTAATATTCAAGGAGTTCCTAAGGGACTGAATAACAGAAGGAGCAAACCATCACCACTGTGATGATTTTTTTTTTTTTCAATCTGCAGGTGCCTAACCTAGCCCTTGAATAACCACACATCCAAGCAATAGAAGGAGAAAAGCTATATAAAAAGTGTGTTGTTTTAGCAACAGATGTATTTAATTTTAACCCTGTCAAAAGTATAAAGACTAGAAAACCCATTCTACTCAGTGTGGTCTTCTGATTCCTGTGCTGTCCCCTGGCCATTGCACAAGTTACCACAGTCTTGGAACTACTTTCAGTTAGCAGGACTATGGTGCTTCTGGGAATTCACACCTGAGCCTGACTGCTCCATTAAATGATCCTTTTTTCTCATTTTGTTTAGGTCTTGCTCTCTTTCTAGATAGTGGAGGGAATTAGTCTTTGAGAGCTTTCCTGGCCATGAAAGAGACATGTTTCCTTGTGGCCTTTGTGTTATTCAGGTTATATATAAGGGATGAAAGAGCTTTAGGGTGCCAGTGTCCACTCATGCAGGAAATAAAGCTCCAAACTATTTATTTGAGGCTTACTACTCAGGCTTTCTCATAGTGTTTTCCCAAGTCCCAGTCCATTAAAAATTGTATTAAAATGTAGCATTTGATCTTCAGGTGCAAGTGTTTTTACTGATGGAACAGGAGCTCACTGCTGATGAAGACATTTCCAGGTA
Organism: Sitta carolinensis; assembly: GCA_032173965.1. Classification (NCBI taxonomy): domain Eukaryota; kingdom Metazoa; phylum Chordata; class Aves; order Passeriformes; family Sittidae; genus Sitta; species Sitta carolinensis. The sequence goes on from JAVUNC010000004.1 coordinate 33,892,994, forward strand.
AATGTATAAACTTTCTGCTTGTTTAACTTTATAAAAATGCCTTAGTATGTTAATGGGGAGTTGAGTTGTTCTTTAAAATAGTGTGTCTTAGAGTCGTTGAGCTCAAATGAGGAGGACAAGTAAAGGGTTGTTCAGTCTGACTGCAGGGACAGACTGGTCAGGACAAAACAAAAGTCCTGCTGTCATATTGCTAATAAATCACTAAGGGAAATTGTGCAATACGAGTGTCTTGAGTTCTGATAGTGTCTGCCTGACTAAAATGCACTGCTGCTGCTGCAATTAAATTATGCATGGCATGACTTAGACCTTTTCTGTGTCATACACTTATTCTAAATAAGACTAATGAACTTCTTTTCATCTAAATAAAATTGTAGTTTCTTCTTGAATTAGGAAAGTGAGGTAGATAATTTTTCTTGTTTTGCTATCATTTTTACCTCATCTGTTTTCTGTACCGTGTGATCCACTTTCAGTCAATGCTAGCAGCAAAGGCAGATTTCTCAGATGAGCCAGAGTTATTTGCCCAAGTTTTGCTCACCTTTTTCCTGGGTTCTCTTTGTTTTTTGGAGAGTTTTCCCCTCAAAGTAATATCAGCGTGACTGGCAGTTTTTAACTTCCTCATAATTTGAATATCTGGGAATAAGATACAGTGCAATGCATTCATTATATATTGACATTTTATCACATATATATATGCATACAGAACTGCACTCATGGCACAGACTTGTGTTGGGATTTGATTTATGAATTCAGGATTATGCTGGTAAATAAAGAATTTGCGTTTTTAAAGGCAAGTAAGAAAAATAAAGTTTTTACTGTGGCAGAAGGTTGTTATGACTCACCTCCCTGCTATAATATATTTTAGAACTTCTGGCCCATCTGTTGCTGGTTTGGAGACAACTTATACAGGCGGCAATGGTTTTTCCACATCCTACAACAGCCAGAGGTGGTTGAACCTATATTTGTCTGCTTGCAAATTTCTGGACTTGGCACTAGCTTTACCATCTGAAAACCTGCCACAATTTCAGATGTGAGTAGAAAACATTGTCATTTAAGATTCTGGATATTTTTCCATGCCTCTTGGTAAAATTCTAGTGTACAAAAGAGTGTTTGGTTTTCTGTTTCCCTTCTTTCTTTGGACTTCAGCCGGGGCAGCCTGTAGTTTGTTCCCTCACAGTATCTGAGTGGCCCCCAGGGCAAATGATGCTGCTTATCAGATTAGTTCAAGCTGGTTTGATTTAGCCTGTGGCGAGAGATTTGCCACACTTGAGAGATCATTAGTAGTAGTAATTTATTCAAGTATTTTCTTTTTAAAGTACATAGTTGCAGTAATGCCTAAGAACCCAAAATACACCCACCCATCTCAGTGAATAATGCATTATTCACTGCATTTCATCTCAGCATGACTTGCTTAAATTACTCTTGCACAGTCTGTTTGGAAGATGTAGCAACAAACCTTAGAAAGAGGATCCCATAGGTTATTATTGGTCAGTAGTGGGCACGTTTACAAACTGCTTCCTCAGTGCCTCTGCAATCCTGTTCCAATGGAAAAAAAAATGAATGCAAAACAATTGACATTTGCTGGAGTTCCTGGGAATGAGAGGCTATGAAAGACAGAAGAAAGTATTGTGTCTCTTCCTTTACACTGCACACTGTGGACTGTGTGAGGGCTGCTGTCCTGGCATAGCTCTGTAGACACTCAGTCACCCCTAATTATCCTGCAGTTTAAAAGGAACTCATGTGGGTGGGAGACTGGAAGAATTTGTGCACACTGTGCCAGGTTGTGCCCTGTAGTATTTCAAGACCTAATGTTGAAGGTTTTCTTCATTTATTTTTCTTGTGAAAGTTGACTTGGGTTTTGTTCTTTCCTCTTCCTTCCCTGATACGTCAGCAGATTTCTTCATCCATTCATATTTTTGACTGCTCAGAAATGCCTGCATGTTCAGTATGGGTAACATGTGCTTGTGTTATCTCATGGCAGGTATCGTTGGGCTTTTATTCCAGAAGCATCAGATGATTCAGGCTTGGAAGTACGAAGACAAGGAACACATCAGAGGGAATTCAAACCCTATGTGGTGCGTCTGGCAAAGCTGCTGCGAAAAAAAGCAAAGGTATGTTGCTCATTTCTTTTGCTTTTCACTGAAAAGTTTCATGTACAGTAACTCACAGCAGTGTTTGGGTTTGAATATTTTAATTTTTTTTAACAATGAAGAATGGAAAGTATTTTTTTGGTGTAGGAGATTCCAGCTGGAAGAATCTCAAGTCAACTTCAGGCAAAAATCACACGTAAGTATAGAAGACAAATAAATCAAACAAAAAAAAAAACCAAGGCCTAAACCAAACAAAAAAGACACAAAATTAATCAAACAGAAAAATTCATAACCTGCTAAGGTCAAAATCATTATGATCACTGTCTTTGGATTTCTAAAGTAAAAGTATTATTTAAATAAAAAGTAAAATATGGTCCGTTATCTGATATATATTAACATAAAATCACTTTCAGATATGTATATATGTATATATGTATATACTAGTCATATATGTATATACTAGTCTGAGTACCTACTTTTTGAGGTAGAAAGACAGTTTTGTTAGTAACAATCAAATTAAGAACTACATTCTTAAACATAGAATGAAGAACAGAACCAAGGGTGTTGAGACTGAGCAGAGCCTGGGACTGTGATGAACGGAAGAAGGCAGAGATCAGTAGAAACAGTTCTGGGGAAATCTTGTCTGCACAGTGTGTAGAGTGGGAACGGAATTAGGGTTGTCATTATGTTGGTGCATGGGATGTATTAAACCCCCAGTTTGTGGGGTTGATCTGATGATGAAGCTGATGGAAGCTGGCCAAGCCCTGTCCCAGGGAGATCCCTTCTGCTGCCACAAAGTAAGAACATTGCTATCGGATATTTTGCTGCTCCTGCTGTGAGGACAGAGCCCCCTGGACAGGCAGTTCTCTTGGAAATGTTGACGGGTGAGTCAGGGAAGCAGGGAGGAAGTGCAAAGCCATATGGCAGAAAGTTTTGAACTTTTTTTCTCGTGTTTCTCTCTGTGTAGATGGCATTGTCAGGGCTGTAACACTGACAACTTGCTGTAGCTACTGAATTTACAGTCTCTAATGTCTTCCCTGAGCAAAGGGACTACTGAGATTCAAGTGGCTACATTAAATTTAGGGATAATTTAGTTGCAGGCAGATCTGAACTATTGAAGCAAGGATCACAATTATGGGGGATGAAACTGCTATCTGAAGCATATCTGCATTTTGCATTTTATCATTTTTGAACCATGAAGATGAGTCTAAATTTCTCTTCTTCCATGTATAACCGAGTAATGAGTTTTAACTGCCTGCTCCTCAGGCATAGCCTCTAACCTTGGTGTTCAGTGTAGTATCTGTTAGAAAGTTTTCACACTAAGTTATCTCTGTGCATAAATTTATACATCATGTGTGATTTATAAATATACATGCTGTTGGTAAGTACTGTATGCTGAGATAGATGCCTGAAGTCAGGACTCCCACCGTATGCTTCAAGAATTCAGAAAACTTCCTGGAATTTCTGGAACCCCTTAGTCATGGCAGCAGTTGCACACTGAACTTTAGGTAGGTGTATGATGATGAGATAAACATGAGATAATGAAAGCTGACTTCAGGCTATTTCTTCTTTATGAGGTTTCCTTAGAAAATAACAGAAAAATGAAGTGGATTGGTTTTTTCCTTCAGGACACTCTGACTCATGTTTAGATTCATGTTAGCATGGTGTTGCTCAAGCTCTGTTATCTGAGCTTAAAAACCTCCTTTGGCAGTGCTGGAAATAAACAGAGGCACAAACTGGCAGTGTTGGTTTTGTTTAGTAGTGTCTTAGCCATGCTAGCTTGAGTCTGCCATTTCTGGATCACGGACTTGTTGGGGCGGGTGATTTTTCTAGCTGAAGCACAGCACCCAACCAAGCAACTGCACGGCCTTCATGGCAGAGTATTCTCTTCATATATGAAATGCAGATTGAAAGTTCTCCTCTTTCCTTCCACAGGACAAACAGGAGGACTTTAAGACGGTGGTTTTGGAGGGAATGGAGATGGCCAAGCATCAGGTGAGGGTGGCCTTTGATGCTTGAGTTGTGAAACAAGCTTGCCATAATAATACCATCACCTCAAGGCCCTGGGCACTATTTAGCATTCAGTAAGAACTAAGAGATCAGATTTGTTATAGAACAAAGCTGAGAGAATTTTGAAGTATAAGAAGTATAATTTTTTTTTAATAGATAACTTTAATTTTTAAAAAAGAAAAAGTTTTTAAGTTGATTTCCTGTATAAAATAGATTACAAAAAGCTGATGTTACTTCTAAGAAGAATTATGATTGCAAATCATTATAAAATCATAAAATAATTTTTGTCAAACTGTAGATGTGAAACACACAATCCCTGGTTGGTCTCCATCAAATTAACTGTTGTTTTAAGCATGTGTGGAATTAGTGGTGTTTGCTTAGCCAATACTGCCATGAGGAAATGGCTTGGGACAGGTTGTATTTCATTGCTCAAGCTGGAATTTGCACATGCACCCTATTTGGTTGGCTGCTGTGTGACACTGACAGTTGCTGAATGCTGGGGACACATCCTGCCCACCACTGGGTAATGCTAAGCATGGTACAGAAACAGTATGGAAGAAGCTTCTTCTCTGTGAGTACAATGAGAAGTTTTTTAAGGAGAAACTCTAAAAATTAGTAGCTTCATTTAAAGAAGGAGGCATCAGCGACTCCTTTTGCGTTGGAAATTTAGTCTTCCCTTCGCTGTGGTTAGGTGTGAACCAAAGTCTTGTTTCTTTTTAGAAGACTTGTAAAGCTAGAATAGTGATCTCCTGTGACAGGGAGCCAAGCCACCAGATACATTCATACTGAATTTAAACCTCATTGGGGTTTGCAAAATGGGTGCCCTGTAGGTTTCTCAATTGCAGGACGGTTGCTTTATTAAAAGGGCAAAACCTGTATTTAAGTATCATGTCTTGAAAACAATCTGTTTGCTCAGAGGTTGTGCAATTAGTGATCCTTACTTTATGCTCTGCTCCTACTGCTGTCCTTCCCCCTCTTTCTTCTTTCATTACCAAGTGGATCCCCTGCCTCAGCCATAGGCACTACCATGCCAGTGGGACAGGAGTGGATCCACAAGTGGGTCTTCTTGGTGAGGCCTTTGTGCTTCTTTTCTCCTTTCTTGCGGAGTAAAATCCAGTACTGCTGGAATTCTACTTCATGGTAGAAGCTCTCAGTACTGGTTTGTCAGTACACACTAGGTGTTTCTAGTGGTAATAGTGCCTTACTGTCTAGATTTGAGTATGGTGTTTGACTCAGAGATAAAGGAAATAGGAAAGAACTGTATAGGAACCTGGATGTTGGTGCTGGGGTATTTCAGTATGCAGATATTTAAGGCAGCCCTAAGCAGGGTTACAGCAGCGTGCTGCTGCTGGTGAGCATCTGGTGTGTGACTGCTGCCTTTGCTTCTGGGGTTCCTGAAATTCTTTCCTTTGACATCCCCCCCATGAAATGGAAGGAACATAATAGTTTTTCTGAGAATATACAATGAGTAACTGAGCCATTTTCCTTTGAGAACAACTTCAGGTGTTTCTCAGAATATCCATGTGTGTTATCGGTGATACTAAAAATAGCACTGCTTTTTGCTCTTCCCAAAAACTCTGAACTCAAGCTGCAAAGTGAAAATGCTTTGTATCTATTTTAACCTCCTCTGGGGTTTATTGTCACTGATGCTGGCAGTATCAGCTGATGATGTGTGTGTGTCACCAGAGAGGAGCCTGCTTTGGAAAGCACCTGAAGTCGCTCACAACTTCCAGCTGTCACCAGCTTGGGCCATTCGTGTTGTCCACAGGGTGCTGCCTGGGAGCAGCTCCACGGGGCTGCATGGTCGGGGCTGCCTTGCTTTGGGACAGCTCTGGGCTGAGGCGTTGGACTCGAATGCCCACTGCAGCTCTTCCATTAGCATCAGCTGACTGCCACCTGTACACTCCCAGACACTGCCTCTGCAGGGCCTGGTGAGGGGAAGCAGAGGATCTACCTTGGAAGCTACACTTCAGCATTGGTGTGTTTTGTGGATAGGACAAATATTTTTGGACTTTAGAAAAGTCCTCTATTATACATTAGTCTTTTGTTTTCACCTGTGCTTTTCCTGTTTTGTCCTGTATTTCCCACATCTCTGTATTTGCAGAAAAACCCAGAGGAGGATGGCTCAGGGAAAACACTAAGCTGGGAACCAGGTCACTTGCTTTTAACCATCTACACCGTTCGCAGCATTGAGCAGCTCTTGCCTTTCTTCAATGTACTCAGCCAAGTTTTTAACAGTAAAGTCACAAGCAGATGTGGTGGACACTCAGGGAGCCCTGTCCTTTACCCCAACTGTTTTCCAAGTAAGGACATAAAAATGGAGAACCTCAAGACCTTCTCCAACAAAGCACGACAGAAGATAGAAGAAATGGTTGAGAAGGATTTTCTTGAAGGTGTCATAAAATCATGAACCAAACTGGTACTACTCAGCCTATATGTAGTGTAACTATCTAAATGAAATACTGTATCTTTCCCAGTTGTATAGTATTCTTTTCTTATTTTGTATGTAATGAAATACTTAATGTGGAATTTAAGTTAAATATTTGTAAATAAGAGAAGTTCTGGATGTGGCCTGAATCAAGTTTAAATATTGGTGGCTCATATTGATTATGGTGCCTACTATTTACAGTAAATGTTTTGTTGTCTTGAGTTCTGTCCTTAAAAAAAACTGAAAAAAAATACAAGGTGCACATTTTTTCAATTTGTTTCCAGTTTATTTTTGTCTTTTTTTTTGTTTGTTTGTTTTTTTAAGATCTATTGGAACTTGTGCTTATTTAATAACCTGTAAAATGCTGTCAGGGCAGGAGTTAATACAGGACTACAATGAACTGTTTGTCAGAGGTAGACACCCTGAACCAAAGTATGCCGAGGAGGATACTGGTGTGTTTAAAACATTCATCCTGTTGGCCCAGCCCCTTCGTGGTGCTGGGGAGCAGTTAAGGCTACAGAAGACAAATTTGTCTCTGTCCCTTCCCTATCAATTGTGATTACAAATACTAATTACTGCAAATCACTTTCTAAATTATGTCATAAAGTATCTAATGAAGATAATATTGCAATAATAGATTATTATTTGCAAGTATTCTTTTTCATTATAGTGTTTCCCCCTCAAAATGAGGTGAACTGAATCTGAAGACTAGTGACAGCCTGTCTTACACTGTTTGCCCACAGATGATTGGGCTAACTGGGGGAAGGTGAGGATGGTGATCCTGCAGCAGCCACTGTGAGAACATTCACAGCAGAGCTCCAATCATGAAGCCATGGCCAGTGCCCTGAGGGCGTGGGAGTTGGATTTCAGGCACAATGTGACAATGAACTAAACTGGGGCAGGGAGGAGCAGAATTCCTTCTGGAGATGGCCATGGCTTGTCAAGAAGTTAGAAAGACTCGGGGAGGGGAACATTCAACAGCAAGAGCATTTCATAAAGGAGGTTAAGAATAAGCAGAGTAATATTCCACTCAGTTCTGATCGATCCTTGCTACTCCCAGGAACGGCTGGCTCTGTGCACAGCAGCACATGGTAAAAAAGGTAATATTAAAAGACAAGGGAAGCTGTGTGCTTTAACTGCCATTCATCATATAGGCTGGGGTGGTGCTCCTTTTCCACCAGCAAGGTGGAAAACAGCCAGGCTCACTTCATGGGCGAGTGCGTCTGCATTCTCCTGTGGAATGTTGGAAAAGTTAGTTAGGCTGCTGATGACAAGAAATGAGCAAATACATAAGGCAAGCATTTTCCTGTAAATGCTGTGTTCCCTATATTGCTCCATCAGCCACTGCTATCATGCTGGCAGAGAGAAGCAGGTAGGAGAATGTGAAGTGGGGAGAGCAAGACCACTGCTTTTGCTGTCACCTTTAAGTTTCAATCTGGACTAACTTAACAGCAGCCAGAATTTTTTTTCTATTTTGCCTCTTAAGAAATTGTGTAGTTAAGGGCTGCTTTTGGTAACTTTCTTCTTAACCCTGAGCTCTCAGAAGGCTGGTTGTCTTTTCAAAATCATCTGGTGTTAAATCTGCCTTTATAAACATTTATATTTTCCTTTTGAAGATAAACATTGAGAACATTAAATGTTACTTTTCTAAATAAAAGAAAATCCAAAGTGACTTTTTGTGATCACAGTCTTTTTTCCAAATTTAGCATTTGTTAAGTGTGATTAAATGACAAGTATAGAAGTACACTTCCTTCAGCTCCCCCTGCTAGGCAGAAGACTGTTTAATGGGAACAAGCCCACTCCTAACTGAGTCAAGCTCTGACCTGTGTGTCTGCTTCAGCATAGATTCTGACAACGTCCTCTGTTCCTGATGGACGGACAAACGCCCGGGACAGTTTGTACTTCTTGACAAGGGCATCAATTTTCTCCTGTAGCCCCGGGGGTGTCAGCGCCCGCCGTTCTGCGTCCGTTGTGTCAATAACACGCCTGTCTGCAACCTGAGACATCAGAAACAGGGTACGACAAAAATTCAGGGTTGCATATGTTGTGCTGCCTGGAGAAGAGTTCAGCTGGGGTGCTAATAAAAGGCTGCTCAAACACTTGGGCTTCCTGGGATCCCTGCAGCATCTATTAACCAAGTCTTGAGAGGCCTCCACTGCTCGGTTTGCTCAGTTTTAAAAAAGGGTCAGTTCTGAACATGCCTGCATGGTCAGCTTGAAGTGAAGCTACAGCTTCTCCCAGTAGATCAGAAATTTAAATTGTTTCCTCCAGGTCAGTTAGAGCCCAGAGCTTCCTTACTATGTCTAACCGAAGGCTGCTACATGGCACTTTCTGCTCAAGGTCTTTGTCTGAATATTGGGAAGGATACAGAAGCAAGAGCCTAAACATTCAAGTTATACAAAGTGGCACAGCAAGAAAAAGCCAGCTGCGCAGCAGGTGAGGCCTTAGCAAAACAGGATTTTTATAATTTGAAAGTTGTAATTACTTTTAAAGTTAGAATTTGAAGAGTTTTGGTCAGGTTTTTCCATTTAAAATAGTTGGGTATTATTTAATCTTTTTTAAAGTCGTATTTCTATTTTAGTCCAATGCAATTTAGTGAAATTCTTGTCACTCCTCTGGGTTTTTTCCCCAGCTTCTTTGGCCTATTTCTGACCTTTCATGGTCTGTTTCAGCTTTAAAATAAAGCTTATCAAAACGTGTGCAGGCAAAAGATGCTGTGAGCAGAGCCCCCAGAGGCTGCTGTAGCCTGAGCCAGCGTGGCTGGTAACTCACCTGGACCTTGAGCAGCCGGTTGGGGAGGTCAGTGTAGAGGGCGTCCCACTGCTGCACAGTCAGACCCTTCAGAGCCAGGATCGCTTCAATAACCAGCATGTCCGAGACAGCATCGCCAACAGTCTGCCAACAGGGAGGGAAAAACACTGCAGCAGTGAAGACAGGGAGGCAGGAGTTCATCAGGAGGCTTCCAGCGATCCCCAGCAGCAGCCTGACAGGAGCACTCAAACAGGCTAACCCTGCCAACGCCGTGGTTCAGTTCTCTCTGTTTTTACCTGATTAATCAGGTCAATCGTGTTTTCAAGCATCTTTGCTGCTTCTCTTTTTTCATCATCTTTCTCCTCTTTTACCAGTTGTCGTATTTTAGTTTCAGCAGCTTTACTAAACAGTACCTAGAAGAAAAAATGAGAGCTTGTCAAAATGAAACCATTATATATGCAGTAGTGAGGACAAAACTTTTACCATCTAAGCCCAAATAGCCATCATTAGTGTTTGCTACCATGAATTCCCATCCCACCGTAAAGCACAGAGGAGCTGGTGGCAATGCAGTGATAAAGACAGAAGGAGTAAACAAGTCTATTTTCAAACAAGGAGAAAAACTCTCATTTATAAAACTCAGTAGAGAGTGAAAAGACCTCTTTCTCTAGGTAATTTAACTAAAATTTTGTACATAGTGGCTGATCCTATGGATGACATGCTCATACTCACTGTGCCATGTCCATTTGCCTCAAAATAAACGCCCACATCAAACTCCTGGGCCTTGTGGTGCAAGTGTTTCACTCCTGTTTTGACACAGTGCACAGGTACCTGCAGCCCAAGGGTGTGCAGAGAATGACAAGGTTACAGACTCTCCTCAGCAGGATGGAACTGAGCACCAGCCTGGAAGGACTCCTGCAAACTAACCCACATTTCATAGCCACTGAAGCCCCAGAGATCAAATGCTCCACTACTTCTGCAGACCCAATTAAAAAAAATATTTTATTTATTCCTGTGTAAACAGGCCAATTAAAGAAATAAAGAAATAAGCTCCAAAGCTAGAAAAATCCAATTTAGTTTATAGCTTCAAGGGAACACATTAGATTGGCAAACAGACTTAATACCTTAATTCCTGAATATTTAGTTTGCTGAAAAAAATGAAACAATCAGTGTCAAAGTATCAAAGAGCCTTTACTGACTCACTTGGTTGCAAAGCTTTGAAGTCCTCAGTTTGTTTAAGTACTAAGGGATTTTGTTAAACTTTTTTTTTTTTAAATTAATAAAAGCAGACTAGAACTTTTTAAGCTCTGATCTCTTGCCTCTGCTTTGCCACCAAGAATTCAGTCATACTGGAGGTTTGAAAGAGTTATTTATTTTTGCTTTATTTTAATTTTCCTAGCAATCATATTACAGTAGCATTTACGTTTAAAATAAAAAAATGTGAAGTTCCTAGAAAAAACACAGAGAATACCTTCAGTGTTTCCTGGAGGTAGCGTGTCGAATTCCCATTGGCATATGCTGTTTGGACCACTGCCATCTCGAAGTTCTGTTTCACCTGAGCAAATCAATAAGCCAAGTTTTACTGTCCAACAGGTACATATCCAAACCAAAGAAAAACGGAAAGATAATCAGAACTGTTAAATGTACAATTAAAATTCCTGGGTACCAGAGGGAAGCACCAGCTCACTGAGAACTTCTGTATGTTTAAAACAAAATGAATTCTGTTCAAGTCTTTGTACATCCCATATTGATTTTTCTTGGGTCTGGCTGAAGCAAACTCTTCAAGCTTAGGTTTTCCAAACCCCTTTTTGGCCACAGCAGTGAGGTAGAGGACTGATCTCTTTTTAAAGCTGGTTCACTTTAGATAGAGAGACCATATACCAAGCAACACAGCTTCCTTAGACTATTTTATATTTTACAAATTAAAATACCAGCATTCATTTCATATGTTAGAGTTACCTTAGCAAGAAGTTCTTTTAGGAAGATACTAATTAAAGTTGCTATTTTATCTCCATCGATCAGGTGAAAATGGCCAGCTGTGTCCTTGTAATAATAAACAATTCTATCTGCATCACCATCAAATGAGCAGCATCTCTCATTAGGCTTCATGTCCAGCCCTAGTGCATGCATAGAGTTACAAATGCAAGTTAAAGACAGGAAAAGAAACAAAATCAGGTAATTTATTTCAGTAAGCGATTAGGAAAAGACATTTTCTTTTCAGAGCACAGGTCTGCATACAAATCACTCTACTCAGGCAGAGTTAAAGCCAGGATCCAGACATGAGGCACAAGCATCCATCCCCAGCAGGTCCTGCCACTGCTGCTCCCGGCCAGCACTGCATTTCTGTAGTACACAACCAGTGTGGGAAGGGGAAGCAACACCATACCTTGGTGTTCAGATTTGGCCAGCAGTTGCAGTGAGAGGGCAGTTGTCCAATAGAAAATTCAGTTTAGCCCCAAGTACTCTCCCATCCAAACCAGCCTGCTCTCCCAGTTCAGGGATTTTCTTTTATACAGTTCTCAGAAAATTGATTGAAATCACTTCCTTACTGGTTTATGTCAATGAGTCAGCCTGCTGGCACCAAGCTGTAAATTAACCCAGCCCTTCTGCTGGAACCCGGAAAAGTGTTCCTTCATAATACAAAGGGGAGTAAAATAAGTAACACTAAACCAGTCCTGACTGATCTTTGGACTCTGACAGCTTAACATTCAGAGGAGACTGTCAAACATATTTCAGCCAGTCAGAGAGATACTGTGCTCCTCCAAGCAGTTCAGACTAACACAGAGAAGTGCCAAACCTGGCAATGCTATTCCCTCTTTCCATTGAACAAGGAGAACCATTCATGCAGTCACTTAGTAAGAAACAGGGAGCTCCACTTACCCAAGGATCTGAACCCTTGCCAGACCCTGCAGAGGAGGTAAAGCAATATAAAATTTCTGACTACATACCTCCAGGTGGTTTCTGGTGAACTTTCACAAAATCTGCACCACATAAGTGATTGAGTTTCTCCTTGGTTCCATCATTATATATGTGAATTAACACTTCATGTGGAAAGTGGGGCTTCATTTCTGATAGTTTCAGGGCTCCTATTCCATTGGCACAGTCGATCTTCAGGTGCCTCTGACTCTCTCCAGTGCAGTGAGACTTAGTGCAAAGGAAGAAGGGGCAAAGTGAACTGTTACCCTAGAGAAACCACGCCTAGAGCATGCTGAATTAGAAAGTTCAGGCCCAAACAGGCTAACAAACAGAAGAGATTAATTTTGTACATTTGCATGAAGAAGACACCTACTATTCACCTGTTTTATCAGTTCCTTAAAAGCCTTGGACAGTTTTTCATAATACCCTTCCAGTGTTGCTATCCCATACTGCCCTTGGGTGTTTTGACAGCAGACCATGTAATGGAGCTGTGGTGTCGTCACCAGACCATAATCTAGTGTGAAAGAAGAAGAACAATATTCAGAATAGAACTGCAAATTGCTTACAGGTTGTACAGTAAACAGACAAATACAGTACAGAAAACACATATGAAATTTTTCAAGTTGTCTTATGAAAACATAACCCTCCCCTACCCTGCCTTGCATTAAAGCCGTACAACCACCCTGAAATAAGATTGTTACAAGCAAGGATGGAAATTGTCTGGGCTGTTGCTTTAGGGCTGCATAAAGGAATCACATTTACATAAAAAAAATCCTTGAAATGAGATTAGAATTGCAGAAGTGTAACCTACCATGGTACTGACCACCTAGAACCTGGAACCATCTATAACTGACTGGGACAGCTTCTTGCTGCTTGGCCTGGAAAACAACAGGTACAGCTGACAACCTTGGCAAAGGCATTTATCTATGGACTTGGGAAGGAAGCACATGTGGAAGACTATACAAGCTTTCTGCCAGAAGATTTAGACTCACTGTGAAGAAACCCAAACCTTTCTCTGTTGCAGGCAATTCCCAGTAAAGTCTGAAAGCCAACATCCCCAGGGATTGCAAACACATGTAAAGTGCTGGACTCAGATGGACATCACACAGTACCCACACAATTCCCCAGAAGACAGCACTCGTACTGCTGTCTTATATCTATATCTATATATATATATATCTACATATATATATATATGTAGATATATTATAATAGATATATAGATATATATATATAGATATAATATATCTACAGCCTTTTGTCATTACCTGGTGTCTCTACCAATAAAAACAGAGGCATCTTTGTGCAGGTTCACTGCTGCTTTTTGGCAGATCTCAGTTAACACATTCTGTAATTCTTGCTCCTCTGCATTTGCTAGTTGCGTGGCATACTCTTCCCAGGAAGGGTGCAGCATTTCTCCAAGAGGATCAACCAGCTTTACACCATTGTCTTCCTTAGTAGAAAAATGAACAGAAGAAAAAAAAAAAAAAAAAAAAAAAAAAAAAAAAAAAAAAAAAAAAGTAAATCTAAAAGGAGGGAACTAATAAAACCTCTTTGAAGACAGACAACACATGGTTCAGTCACATTGCTTATTTAAAAATGGAGAACCTCTGGGATGCAATAGCTTAGCTGTTTATTTAAACCTCCAACAAGCGCCCAAAGAAGAAGTATAACAAGCATACTGAGTTACCAACTATTTCTCCCTTATAATTTTGGTATGAAATTCATTTGACATTAAAGTTACATAAGGGGAGATTCTAAAAACCTTCAATGCTCCACAGCTGCAGAAGTCTAAATACCTGATTTGCAATCACTGCATTTGCATATTTATTTTTAAAACTTACAGATTTTAGTCACTTCTCGAGGTTACTCCTAGCTAACATTAGAAAGTTACATTGCAACATGAAATGTTTCCTATGTTGCACAATTTCCACAAAAGAAAAAAATCCCTCCTCTGTGTACAGGGGGAAAATAGCTTCAGATAGATCAGAGACCCTATTTACAGGGAGCAGGCTGAATGCTTTAAGCAGGTCCAGGTGTCTTCAGGATCCGGACTCTCAGTGCTACGATGAGCTTTGATTCCAACAAATTGATCACATCTTTCCACCCTTCCACCAAAACACATCATTCCACCGAACTGGTCACACGTTTAAGGAAAGGCAGCTCTTACTTCAGGGTTGTGAGACGCTGTAACCATGATGCCGATGGTTGCTGTCACGGCTTTGGACCTGAGGACTGCCAGGAGGCCCATGCGGAACATGATGTGGTCCAGCTGCTCGGCCCTGGAGCGGAATCCAGCCGTGCCATACTGCAGGGTCAGCCCGGCAGGCTTGGGGTGCAATGCCGAGTACTTCTTAAGGGCTTCAGAATCCATGGCTAGAGAAGGAAGCAACACAGATGGAAGTGAGAGGAGACAATCGCCGTAATCAGTTTCACGGTCTGAAGGCTGCGAGTGCCTCAAAGCGCTGCCTTCAATCCCTTGGCGGGACCGCAGCGGGACCAGGACCGGGGAAGGAGCCTCTGCACTCCCTGGAGAGCACAGGATAAACCGGGCACGATCACACAGAAGCCGATCACGCAGGGGGCGAGGCGAGGAGAGACACGATTCCCAGTCGGCTGCATCCAGGGATCCTAACGAGTTCCCGCAGCGGAGCTTCCCGTTTCTCACCGTGACATCAGCCGCGGCTCCACACTGATTTCCGAGCCCAAAAGCAGCGTGTCCTGCCTCCCCACGCGCTTGCAGGGAAGCCCCAGCGGCGTTCCCGGGATGCTGCCCCCGGGCGGCGGCTCCGTGCGGACCGACAGACGGACACCAGGCCGGGCGGGAGGGGCCAGCCCGACACGCACCCTCCTGCACGGCCGCTTCCCTCGGACGCTCGGGCGGGACGGGCCAGCCCGACACGCACCCTCCTGCACGGCCGCTTCCCTCGGGACGCTCGGGCGGGACGGGCCAGCCCGACACGCACCCTCCTGCACGGCCGCTTCCCTCGGGACGCCCGGGCGGGACGGGCCAGCCCGACACGCACCCTCCTGCACGGCCGCTTCCCTCGAGACGCCCGGGCGGACGGCCAGCCCGACACGCACCCTCGCAGGCCGCTTCCCCGAGAGGGCCGGGACGGCTCGGCCGCCCGACCGCACCTCCTGCACGCCGCTTCCCTCGAGACGCCCGGGCGACGGCGCCGGCCGCACCGGCTGGGCCGGGGCGGGGCGGGTGGGACGAGCTCCCGCCGCGCGCCCCGCACCGAGCCGGCGCGGCCCCGCCCACCCGCCGAGGGGCCGACCAATGGCTGCTGGGTGGGCGGGGCGGCGCCCGCCGCGTGGCACCCGGGCCGCGCCTCCGCCCGGAGCCGCCGCCGCGCAGGCGCCGCCCCGCCCACAGCGGGAGGCGGGGCCGCAGTGGGGGCGGCGGGCGGGCTGGCTGTGCCGGGCGGCCTCGCACAGCCTCGCTGACACCGGCTCACAGTGCGCTGCGTTTGGCTGGGGCGGGCTTAATTTGCTTCACAGTGGCTGGTAGGGGGCTGTGTTTTGGATTAGTGCTGAATACAGAGATGGTGATGTGGAGATGTTTCTGTTGTTGCTGAGCTGGGCTTACACAGGGTCAAGGCCTTTTCTGATTTTTGTACTGCCAGGCTGGTGAGGAGGCTGGGGGAGCTTGGGAGGAGGCACAGCCGGGACAGGTGACCCCAGCTGACCAAGGGGACATTCCAGACCATGGAACATCATGCTCAGTGTGTAAAGCTGGGGAAGAAGGAGGAAGGGGGGAACATTTGCAGTGATGGTGTTTGTCTTCCCAAGTCACTGCTAGGTGTGATGGGGCCCTGCTCTCCTGGGGATGGCTGAACGCCCGCCTGCCATGGGAAGCAGGGAATTTACTCCTTGCTTGGCTTGTGTGCGCGGCTTTTACTTTTTGCTATGGAACTGTCTTTATCTCAACCTGTGAATTTTCTGCCTTTTAACCTTCCGATTCTCCCTCCGATCCCTTGGGAGGCAGCTGCTTGGCTGCCGGCTGGGGTTGAACCACGACACGCAGACAACACCGGGTGTTCTGCTGATGATTAACATAAATAATGTATCGCTGCCCACGCACATGAACGCGGGACCCCGCATGGCTCCGCCTGACCAGCCCTGCCCGCTGCTGAGCGCCCTGTGCAGCCGTGTTTAACCAAATTCTGCCCTTAAAAAATCGCGGGGCTTCCTTGGGTGCCGACCCTCACCCTTGCTAAACCCCGGGGTTTACTCCAGCTCTCTCGTTCCAGGCGTGCGGGAAGGGCAGTGCAATGGCTGTCACGGTAAAAGAATGCCTGGAGCTCCAGCTGCTGGAAGTGGAAATGCTCCTTTCGATGTTTCCCAAAAGAGGGGAATTCAGTCTGGATGCGGATGCCGTGCCCAGCATCCAGCGCTACCTGAGGAGTGCTGATGGAGCCCTGCCCCCGCAGCTGGAATACCGCATCGCTCTCGATGTAGGGGAGGCGAAGGTGAGAGGTGCCAAGGAGCCTTGTTCTTGGGTGGTGGTGGCTTTACTCCTTCTGCACACACTTGAGAACTCTGCCTGGAAAAAGGGTAAAAAAGACCAAACTTGCAGTATAAGGAGTTACAACAGTTTAACTAATTGAAGAAAGGAACTGAACTAATTGATGTAAATCCTTGCACAGAGAACACAGGTCTGAGTGCATACTAATGCAGTGACTAGAAATTGAGAACAGACAAACGAAACTCAGCCTAAAAGCTATTTTCCATGGAACGATGGTAATCAAACATTAGAACAATTTACTGGGTAATGAGATGGCCTCATGATTTTTTTGAAACTTTAGGTCCAACCTTAGGTATCTTTTGAAAATGCACCCTTTCACCAACCTTTACAGAGTTTTATGAACCATGTAGGGAGGGCTTGTGTAGGAGTAGTGGGTTTTTTCCATAGCAGATTGTCAAAGAACTTGGAAAGATAATTAGTCACTTCATGATTCACTTCTCTCTGCGGGACTAATCATATGACTGTACAATGTAGTGAATACCCCTTAACAGACTACAGGAGCTTGGAGCACTGAGGACACATAAATCCTTTCCTGCTCTTGGACTAGAGGCAGGGTTCAGCTGCCAAAGAACTGTGGTGCTCCATTTGAAGGCACTGTAGGAATAATCAAGAGAAATTCAACAGCCCAATGTTCATAAGTTATCACATAAGATAATCTAGAGTGTCCCTGACCTGAAACATTCATAAATCTATTCATCCCCTATAAGCCTGATTCCTCTTTACGGTGAATACTTCTTAAAATAATGGTAATACACAGAATCATGGAATGGCTTGGGTTGGGAGCAACCTTAAAAATCAAGTATTTCCAACACTCCTGCTACATGTCTCTGTATACAGTAGGTACAATCAAAACACCATTTCATGTAACTCTTGGCCTTTTTTTCCCAGCAGCTGGGCTGAGTTCATTAGTCATGTGCATCTGGTAAGGGATGAGATTCTCAAAAGCCCTTGACTCCAGCAGTTCACTGATGTAGCAACACTGAGCTAGAAATGTGCCTCAAGGGTAACTGTACCTTATCCCAAGCCATAGCATTAGTTCTGTGAACAGCACAGAAGCTGCCTGAATAAAGTGTTATTGGGACAAAAGGGAAATGGAAGTAATTCCAGTCAGTAGGCTGCTGTAATCTTGATTACATCTCCTCATAATCTGCCTCTGACAGGGAAGAAGAATCTAGCGTGTCTTCAGTAGCTGCAGAATTAATTTTCTCTGTGTGTGTGTTCTATTTTTAAGGTAAAGGTGGAATTGCAGGTTCTCCTTCCTCACATGTACCCTCAGGTGGCTCCTCAGGTCTTTGCCAGATCAGATGCTCTGCACAGACAGCAGCAGTTGCAGCTCAATACTCACCTGGTGTCTCACATCAGCTCTCTGGATGCAGGGGATCTGTGTGTATGTGAGGCTGTGCAGTGGGTGAAGGACAACAGCCTGCCTTTCTTGGAGAACAGCAAGGCCTCATCCGAGTGTGCTTCTGAAGAAGTCAGGGTTAAGGGAACGCTGCATCGCATGTGGATCTACAGCCATCACATATACAGGCAGGAACTGAGGAAAAAGATTTTTGACTGTGCAAAGAAGTTAAATCTGACTGGCTTCTGCCTAACTGGGAAACCTGGTGTCATCTGTGTGGAGGGACTCCAAGAAAACTGTGAGGAGTTCTGGCACTTTATTAGATATCCCAACTGGAAGCACATTTCATGCAAGCATGTGGAGAACATAGAAACGGAGGGAAGCATTGAGAGTCTTCGTCTCTTCCACAGTTTTGAAGACCTGCAGTTTCAGGCACATGGTGATTATGGCCTGAGGAATGACTATCACATGGATCTTGGCCAGTTTCTAGAATTCCTGAAAAAGCATGAAAAAGGACACATTTTTCAGATTTTATTTGGTGTTGAAGGCAAACTTTCAGACAACTGAAATTGTTCATAAAGAGTTCAAATTCTGGAGAGCAAGTGGTGTTGCTAACAGCTACTGTGAAAAGGGAAACTAACATCTGAGATTAATGGTTCAAGTACTTAATCTCAGTTTTTGTGTTGAACTGCCACGTATCTTTGAGACGTGTTCACTGATTTTCTAAGTCTTTAAAACTGGCATTTGTCTCTGTGAGCCATGCCTCAAAGCACTTGCAATGTGATAAACATTCCACAGTGCATTAGGAATTATATACTTCTGTCTCCTCATCTGTACTGTGCTGTGTGAATTTCTTCCCATCTCATCTAAACGTACTCTCTTTCAGTTTAAAACATTGTCCTCCTGTCCTGTCCCTACATGCAGCCTTATTGTAGCTCCCTTCAGGTACTGGAAAGTGCTAAAAGGTCTTACCAAAGCCTTTTCTTCTCCATGCTGAACAATCCCAATTCTCTCAGCCAGCTGTCATAGGAGAGATGCTCCAGCCCTGTGATCATTTTTTGTGGCCCTCCTCTGGACTGGCACCAGCAGGTCCATATTCCTTTCACATTCGTGTACCAGAGCTGGATGCAATGGTCCATTTGAGGTCTCACAAAAGTGGAGTACAGAGTGAGAGTCACCTCCCTCAGCCTGCTGGTCATGCTGCTTCTGATGCAGCCTAGGATGCAGTTGGCTTTCTTGGCTTCAAGCGCACATCATGGCTTCTTGTCTACCAATATCAAGTCCCTCTCCTCAGGGCTGCTCTCAGTCCATTTGCCACGCAGTCTGTGTTTGTGCTTGGGATCACCCTGACACAGGGGCAGGACCTTGCACTTGGCCTTGAACACCATGAGGCTTGCCCAGACCCACCTCTCAAGCCTTTCCAGGTCCCTCTGGATAACATCCATTCCCTCCAGTGTCTTGACCGCTCCTTGGTGTCACCAGCAAACCTGCTGAGGGTGCACTCAGTCCCACTGTGCGTGTCACTGACAACAATATTAATACCAACCCCTGAGGAATGTCACTCTCACTGGTCTCCACTTGGACATCGAGCCACTGACTGCAACTCTTTGCAACCAACCATCCTCACCCAAAAAGTGGTTCATCCATCAAATCCATGTCTCTTCTATTTAGACAAGGATGTCATGCAGCAAAGTGGCTGTCTGGTTATGTTAATAACAATTTCTCATCTGTTCAATTCATGGCATTTTATGTTTACACTGTTAGGCCAAACACCTGGAAAATGAAAACGGGTCAGATGACACAAAGTTTAGTTTTCCCCCTACATTACATAAGGAAATACATGTCAAAAACAGAAAATAGGAAACCCCCCATATACATATATTTAATATTACATAAAAATACAAATAACTTGAAGAATCTATGTCAAATTAGTATGGAGAGACTTTTCCAGCAGCTTGTGAGAAGCAGTGCTGTTAATGGTTCATTAGGCAGCATTTTCCTGCGGGAAGCATGCTGAGAGTGGATGTGGAGAGTGAGTGTTCCAGTTTGTAATGCATGGTCATATTTAAAGGTCACCAATATAATATGTAGTTGAAGAACGCTACTGTAAAGCCCCCAGCAGTTGTTCCCTGAAGGACCACCAGCCCACCACCTCCCACTTGGTGCCTGAGTGCCTTAATGTGAAAATGGGTACCAAGCAATAAAAGCAGGCTCACTGCTGAGCTGCAGAGGGAGGGCTGATCGACTCCAACACCCAGGCACTCAACAGCAGCTGTTCAAAGACTGGTTCAGCACACTCAGCTGATGACAACATTATTAACAGCTATTATTTCATGTCAAATGAAACCCAAGGAAGTGTTTTAATACCCTTCTCACAATAGCAATACATTGAAGTGCAGAGGATGGCATTGAAATGCAGAGTGCTTCTGGTTGCTCAAAATATGGTAAATGTCTTCCTTCACTGTGGTAAGTGCACTGTTTGTGTGATCATAACTTCTGCGAAAAGCACAGTGAGGAAAAAAATGTTGTCATGTTCCCATTAGGCAGTGAGGGAGAAACTACCTCTCTTTCTGAATTTGGAATCTAATCTGCAGCTGTGACAGAGTTGAGGGGCTAGACAAATAAAATTAATATTTGGTTTTCTAGAAATAATCTCTCTAGTAAAGATTAGAGATAAACAGATAGTAGAAAAATGTCCAAGTAACCTTTATTTTCAGAACCATCCAGAAAATATATTACATTTTTCCTGGAGTGGTAATTGTTTTAACAACTAATAATTCCTCAAAGTCTATTCCTGGCATTTTGATACTCCCTTTTTGTCAAGAACATGGAGTTCAAGAAATTAGGCCAAACATTTGCAATGGATCAGAACAGTCGTTATCTTGGTGGGGGAATGAAATCCTTGATCTTAGCTAATGTTAAATGTTAGTAATGTTAAAATGTTCCAATTAGATGTGAACAAAAGGTTCTGCAGGTTTGATTCTTTTAGAAAATTTTCATTTCATAACTCCACACAAGAGTGACCAGTAAGGATTTTCTCTGGAATAAAATATTCTAACCTTATGGTTGTTTAAAGTTTGGGTGGGTTTTTTTTTTTAATAACAGGTTCACAAATTATACAAATTACACTATGACTGTAGTAGTTCCCATTGATGTTTTGACAAAACTCTTGACTCATGATACAACCACTTTTTTCAAAAAGATATGTCAAACTGTAGTGCAGGATATCTCAATTAAAATAACAACCAAAATAACCAAACACAAATATATTTCTCAGATTAGTTTTTATTTTCTGATGCATAATGGATGATTTCTCAGTCTGAGTTTCTAACCAACTACTGTGAATTAGAAAAAGTTTTCTGCATCTTAAAAAATTAGCTCTTCTTAGATTTCCTAGGCAGAAACAACCTAAATATTTTAATGCTTTTTAACTGGAGCTGAACTGGTGAACTGATTTGTTCATTCTTCATGAAGTATTTAGAGTTTCACTTTCATGGCCTCCTCAGGCCAGGTGTAGGAGTCGGCCACAAAGCTGTTGTAATCAGTACTGTACACCTGAGAGCGGATGAAGGCTTCGAGGTCCTTGGGCTGAGGATAGGTGGAGGCTGTGTTATTCCTGTAGGCTTCCTCTGCAATCTGGAAATGTCCATAAAATCCTAATTAGTGCTGATAAACTATCTGAGTACACTTAACAATGTACTTAAAAGTAGGACTTAGTTCAAAATCAAGGTAAGACTTGACCCTCTCTGGTGATGCCAGTCACCTGTGTTCACGCTGGATGCAGGTTAGTACCCCGTGAATAAGACTACAACTACGACAGGGTGATGCTTGTGTTTAAGTGGGTCTGACTCGGGCTGCTTTTGAACAGGATTGCATGTTCAGGCTGTTACAAACACAGTGCTCCTCTTTGCACAGCAGTGTCTTAGCTTTTACTGTGCTGTGGTGGATAAAATATCCCACAAGCCCCAAGCACTGAGATACAGTTTCTCCCATCACTTTATCCTGGTGTACCATCTTCCCAAAGGACTGTAAGAAAAATGTGATTTGTTCAAAGCTTCCATGCCCCTTGCATATTAGAGAAGTTTAGTATTTGCCATAGCTCAATAATATACTCCAAAAAAAAAAAAAATTAATGGGAAAAAAACAGTTCTGCACAGTGCACAGGATGGTTGGGGGAAATACAAATATTTTCTTGCTCTTTCCTCACCCAGACCATACCTAAGTGAATTAATTATGCATCACAAATACAGCTGCAACAAAAATTAAGTTCAGAAAGAATTGGAGCTCTCTCAACAGCTCAAAGTAGCCTCTCACATTTGAAGATCACCTGCTTGAGAAACAAGTATCTTCAGACTGGACATTCAACTGTGAAACGAAGTTTGGCAGACAGGCTTTATGCAGCAGCACTGTGAGAAGATCTGCCTGAAACTATTTGGCGAACACTCTAATGCTCCTCCTTTGAATAAAAGGGAGACATTCTTCTTCCTGCTTTCCTTAGCTCTCTTTAAAACAGAAATGTTCTAGTTTGGTGAGAAGCTGAGACCCCAAGTCACCTTATTAAGACTTCTTTCCTAAGATTAAGCTGAATCCCAACTCAATTTGATAGAGAAGTAAGGATATCTTCAGGTCTGTGCACGTAATTATCATGGCAGAATAAGGTCTGAATTCATACCCGATGTTTGGTATTACAAAATATTTTGATAGTGTTTCTCTCCTGGAAAAGGCAGAGGCCATTGCTAAACCTCTTGGGTTGGGTTGTATGAGCCAGAATAAGTATTTGCAGAAATCAAGTTTCAACAGAGAACAGGCAGAAAGAATCACCTGGTAATATTTCCGTTCTTTTGTATTTTCTATAACACACACAAATAGAGGAGGAATTTCTGTCACTCTCTTTCTGCCAAACACAGAGCCAGTTTGATTTTACCTCAGGAATTTAAGAAACATTTTCACATCTACAGAACAGAGTTACTACTTGCCTAAGAAGACATGAACTTTGAGGAGGATTTTTCTTTCCTTAAATATACAGAATGAGTGAAGCTATGGAAACTGTTTCAAGTATGAGGGCTCCTTGTTATTCATTCAAAAGCATATGAAGTGGAATTACTCACAGTAAGGTGACAAAGAGAGAAAACAATAATCGTAGAAAAAAGGTCACAGAAGACAAGCAGAAAGTTGAAACTGATAATAACCATGAAGGGCCAAAAGCCCTTCAGCTGTGCAGCTGGAAATGACAGTGGTGGACAGCAGAGTCTCTGCTCTACAGACATACACACTTCCTGTACTTCCACAGCTCTCCTTGTATTTGGATTGCCTTTACATTTATGAATTTAAAATTTAATTTTGAAACTGCTACACATCCAATATCGATTAATGTAACCCAAATTGTGTGAAGGCGTGTTAGGTGATAAAATCAAACTACATAGAGCTGGTGGGAAGACAAAAAGCCACAAAAGGCTGAAATTACTTACCCTCACAGCAATTTTCAGTGACACTTCCTGAATGGTGACTAATGGAGGGTAGAGACGACCCTCCTGTAAATTCTCTTCTGTAACTTGCTGTGCTATAACCTGAAATAACACAAACATGTTTAACTTGACATGCAGGCAGCAGCTGTAGCTTGATTAGGCAGCAATATTGTCCTTAGCAAAGAAATGTTTCTGCTTTGGCAAATCACACAAATACTGCTTAATCTACCTAGACGGGGTATTTTAGAACCACCTTTGTCATTAGGAAAAGCTACACAAGAATTAGAAATGTAGGGAGTTATGCCTTTCTCCTCACTCAGACAATAAAAGTTACTTAAGTCCACGACACACATAAACTAGCAAATAAATCATTGTGAGATATAAATTCCAGCCAACAACTGCAGTTGGGTCAAAGACTTCTAAAATACAAAAAAAGCACCCGTCATTCTGACAGTTGTCACATTAACCTGTGCAGAGAACAGAACTGAAACCATGAAGTGTAAAATGCTCTTTATGAAATTACTGGTATTTCTGCTATCATTAGCTACAATTTGTCTTTTGGGGAACTGAAGTAGCTTTTCAGGGTGATCCAGATGTGGATAGAAGACAAGCTCTGCTCTGAATAACATCTGGTGGAGCCATGTATGACACACCAAGAGATTATGAAAACACCAGGAAAGTCCGGAAACAGTGAGACTTACAACTGATAACAAAGCCCAAAGAGAAAGAAAGAAGTGCACTTTTGAGGGAATATTCTAGGTAAATACTTGAAACAAAGCACAACCAAGATTTCCTACAGTTCCTGTTGCATGTGGGTAATAGGACCCTGTACATATGCTTGTAAAATCTTGGACTGCATCAGAACAGGTGTCTGGGTGCATCCCTTGGAGCAGAAGTTTGAACTAAAGTAACTCCAGGTTCAATGTTCTCTCGAGCAGTCTAACCAGAATATTGGTAGCTGTCCTAAGTTTTTCCATTTGGAGATAAAATGCTGACAGGAGCAATAGGCTCTTCAGTATAACAAATGAAGAAAAAGTATTTGCTTACATTTAAACCTGATCTTGAGACATACAGAAGAGAAAACCCTCTAGGGGGAGCTAAGAGAATGTAAAATCAAGTTACTGCTCTCCATAACAGCAACAAGGTTATTTCAAAATGATATACAGCCCTTTGATGTGCATCTGTATGCAAGGAGGTGCTTACAACACGAGGTCCCTGATGTTAACAGCTTAAGAGGGCTCTGCAGGAAAGATGAAAGCCAAAGAAATCAAAAACAAGTTGCTCTCACTGCAATGCATAACTGAAAATAAAAAGTTCAGGAGTGGAGTACTTCTCTTTTGTGATTCTATTTTGATAGAAGACAAGCCACAAAATATTTGGGTAGTGCTCAAAGAGGCAGAGGTAGCAAAATCAACTGTATAAATGCCATGCTATTCCTTCAGACATACTCCTGTAACAGCACTGAAAACTGTGCAAAAACACAAACTCAAGCATTTCCAAAGAGAACAACACCCTCTTCATGTGGAGTTTGAAAAACACTCCTTGAGAACATCAGATCTGTGGTAGGGAGAAAAATGATCAATCAACATTTGGGATTACAGAGAAAATAAGAGGTGTCACAGAAAACATAATTGTGCCAATGTATAAATCCAGAATGTAACACCACTTTGAGCAGGGTGTGGTTTGTTTTTTCTCCACATACTTCAAACAAGAATGGTGTAGAGTCATGAGGGAGTACAGAGAATAAAAAGAATGATAAAAAAATATTTTTTGATCAAGGAGGCAAAAAATAATGAAATAGACTTGGGAGAAAAAAAGACTGAAAGGAAATGCAAAAGACAACCGAAGGCAAACATTTCTTACAGTGCTGTAGGGAAACCAAATTACCAAACAGCAGAAAATTCTGAGTTTCTTTTTCCACAGGACTCATAATTAAATTGTGGTATTAATTGCCAAAAGATGTTCAAATGTATAAACATGTTTAAAAAGCAACTAGGCTCATTTATGAAGGAAAAATCCATTCAGGGATAAAACATCCAGCACAGGAAGGCCATACAGTAAATGGGGCAAGAATCTGAGAAGCCATTTCAGCAGAAGGATCACTCTGTATGTCTCTCATTTATCCTCTTTTCCTCAGCTTCTGCTAGTGATTGCTTTCACAGGGAGACACCAAGCTGTTTGGACCCTAGGTCCAACCCAGTATGGCTAATTTTATGTTTTAAATATTAATTAATTTAAGTTTATAATAGAAAAATTAGCAGTGTTATTAGCAGTTAAAGTGTTATTGCAGAACCTAAATGAAAGGAAACCAAAACAAAATAGCATAAAGCAAGTGGGGGCATCTTGGTTTTTGGAGGACATATTCTCCATAATGAAAAGATTTTGTAGGATTATTTCTGAACTGCAGGTCACACATGCAACAATATTTCATTAGTTCATAATTCTCTGCCTCTTTTGTTGTGTTTGGTATGACTTAAAAGAACAGGTAACATCCCTTGTCATCACAGATAAACTGCCTGAAGTTACGAGGTATTACAGCTTACAGTACCTTAGATTTATCATCCAAAGTCAAAGTTACATTCTATTTTACTTGGCAGGAAGAAAAGAACATTGAAAGCAAAATCTGTTCTAGTTATAATAACTAGTTATTTGTGACTTCAATCAGATTTAATTGGAGTGGTGGCAAAGCAAGAAGCAGGAGGTGCAGGCATACAGCTTGGGCTGCTTACTTTTTATAATTTCTTTTTTTCATGTAAGCTACCTTGGCAATCTAAGAAGGTCTCTCTACCCAAAATGCCTGGGTTTGGTTCTCTAAATTTTGCATTTGGATCCTTCCATTTCAAATGAGGAATACTAAGCACTATTCTCAAACCCCCATGAAACTATTCTGATTTTATCCTTCCTTTTAAAAAGCCAAGAAAATAAAACAAAAAGAGCACTTTTGCTTTTGCTTTACAGTGTAATTATTCAGCTAAGGTCCTACACAGCCCTGCCAGCCTTCACACCTCTGACACCTCTTCTGACAGACTCCTCTGACACCCATCAGCTCAGCTCACCCAAGCCCCTCAGCCCCTCACACCTAAGGAGACCAGATGTGAAAGCCCTGAGCTGGGAGCAGTAAGGGGAGCAGCTACCCAGGGATCCTGCCACCAACAGAACTTGCTGTGCAAGACAAAATCCACATTTTTATATGTCAAACTTTTCAAGAGATTTTACTAGAATACAAAAACCTATACCAAAGAGTCAGGAAAGAACCTCCATCTCAAAGGGAAATTTAAAAGCTGCCTCACAATTTCTGATATTGTTTTACTTCCCTGTTACATTTCTTTGTTCAGAACTAATTTTTTCCTGAGTTTATAGACTGTCACATGAAATGTGTTCAATCCATATATGTGCCACCTTTTGTCAGCAGCTCTCACTATATAGGAATCATTTCACACATACCAAAAGGAAGCAACTTCTACAATGACGTGAGGCAACTCTAACACAGAAGTTTAGACCAGGAAGTGAGGATCACCATATCCAACTGAAATTACAGGGGAGGATTTAAAGGGAAGATAAAATTATCCAAAGGCTTAGGAGATGGACCACTGCCCTTCTATGATGGTTAAAGCCCTTGGAGACAGGCTGGGCTTTTTACTAATTTTAAAGATGGAAATTGTGAATGTTGTTCTTACAGAGGGCAGGCTGTTAGCAAACCTCTTGAAAGATGCCACAGCAAGCACCTTAAAAAACCTCTGAAAGTCCAACAAGGACAGCATGCAAGTGCCCACCCTTAAGAAAGCTTTGTATGACATACTGCCTGTCACAGGATCACACTGCCTATCAGCTGCCTGGAGTGATAGCCAAGGACCATTTTCTTCCCTTTAAACCATGAAGAGCACAGAAGGAGCAAGAATCTGGAATTAAATATTCCTTAGGGAAGCTTCAGGAGCTGAATAATGCATTTACACATCTGCTAATTGGTACAGCTTGGTTTTACATCTTTTTTTATTGTTCCATAATTCTAATGTTCCAGTTTATTGCTTGAAGGCCTCCCTTGGTGTGCTGCCTGCATTACCCATGTATTCCCAAGTGTGCTCATACAGCTTCTTGGAAGAGTAGGACACTGCACTTTGATGAAGTGCTGTGGATTGGAACTGGTATAAACTGGACTGGGCAGAAATCCTGCCTGAAGTGGGCCTGGGTCAGTTGGAGTTAATGTGGTAAAAATGAGGGTAGTCTTCTTCATTATTTCCATACCCTTAAACCAGCCCCCAAAGTATCAGGCTTTCAATTACTTTGCATGGACATGGTCAGACTAATATGCATTGCCCAGGGCTTTCTAATTCAAATTCAAACACTATTTGTAATCAAAACATACACACATGAGTCACCCCAAAGCTACTAACATCAATAATGATAATGATAATAATAATAATAATTCCTTGCAATCAAAAATCAAACCTATGTGCCTGTGGATGCAAACTTTACACACGTGTGTTTACCTGTGCTAACACAGTACTGAAATCTTTCTTTTTTTTCCTTCCCAACAGAAGGTAGAGTTTATGTCAGGTGACCCTAGGCCAAGTGTTAACTTTTAAAAATTACAATTTATAAAGAACGACACAACTTGCAAATAAAGGCCTTACACAGAAAGCAGTATTTTTCCCATTTTAAAGTTTAGCTCTTCCTGTTTAATTGCTCATTAATACCAAGTCACTAAATTAAGGAATTGAAATAATTTTGAATACAGTACCTCAGCAGTTGTGAGGAATACATCCTCGTCAATATGTCTCATTCCACATGAAATAACACCAAGGGCAACTCCTGGGAACACATAGGAATTGTTACCCTGTCCAGGATAGAGAGTTTGTCCACTTGGAAGTGTGACAGGATCAAAAGGACTTCCACTGGCAAAAATCCCACGTCCCTAAATTGTAAGAAGAAAGCACATTAATTGAGAGACTGCTGTTGAAATATTTCTCACATCCTTTTAAATATCTACCAGTGTGGAAGCTGGGTTGCATCTATTTAGCATCTCTTCTGGAGAGTGTTAGAGCTATTTGCCTGAATATGTCTCAAGAATATCAGGATGCTGATCCTGGAGACCACTGGTGATTCTCTGTGGTTGCCCAACCCTATCTGTACAGTTTAGGAGGGAAACTGAAGCCAGCACTCATTATTCACTTTGTGCAGCCGTGCCAGAAGAAGCTCCATGGGAAGTACAGAGTTGTAAAACCCAAAGTGGGAAATACTGCTATGGTAGGAACAGGTGATGCTACTGGACTTTTTTCCCAATAGCAAAGCACACAAAAAAAATGACAGTATGGCAACTAAAGGTCACTCTTTTGGATGGGGTGATTTCTGAGGAGCTGAGGGCAGGCAGAGCTCTCTTTTCTTCCCAATCTCCCACTTCAGGCCCTTGAGCCCATTCCACAGCTCAACAGGACGACAGAGGTGCGAGCTCGGTCCCAGGAACATTGTCCCATAGAGCAACAGCACAAGTCAGTATGGAATTTCCTCTGCCAGGACCTCAGGGGTCCTCTCTTTATAACATACTGAGTAGGGTGAGGGACCAACTCAGGCACCTGCCAGTATTGATACACCATTAGAATGTTTCCCAGCAGATTTTTGGGTAATGCCAGGTAGGACTGTGGCTGGCAAGGCCCAGGCATTGTGCCCAGACAATGTGCAGGTAGGAAGTAGGGAAGAGCCAGCCTGTTTGGAGGAATTAAGGGAATTTAGCTATATGGGTACAAGTTACACCCTAACACTTGTCCTGAGGACAGGAGATCTGCCTCTAACTCAGCGTAGGTTGCAGTTCATGTGGGAGTGGCACTGCACAGGCTCGGTGTCTGCAGCCCAAAGGCCCCTGGCTCCTGCCTCTCTGGGAACACTCGAATTTAAGCAGTGAATTTAGGTGGGGAAGAAAAGCCAGCCTGTATTTATGCTATCTGCTAAAGTGATAAATATCACTGTTAAATACTTCAGAGGCACTTTGTATCAGAAATATCTCTGCCTGTTTTAGAGAACTGGAAACTGAAATGCACTATAGTGCATTTTAAAATAGGCCACTGTTGCGATTCAGCTCTTCAGAAGAGTATTCTGTTTTGTTTGGTGTCATGCACTATAATCCTGGCCTGCTTATCATATGTTTTGGTGACAGATCAAATACTTCAGAGTGTCTTTTGCTCTGTTTACCACATGTGGTTACCCACTACAAGGAACCCTGCATGTAGATTGCTTCCCTGGCTCCTGCACTATGCTGTAATTACATCCGTGCTGTGGAGAATAGACATGCTAAATTTGTCTTTTAAACACTGAGAAATTGTAATTACAAATGCCCTGTATTTGACAATAAATCCAAACACATCCACCGTGAAACACATACAGTCAGGTACACATACATTTTAAATTTTAGGCTGGATTACAGGATAATGTGTTTATTAGTACTTCTCTAATAAATAAGCAAGCACATTTCTCTTAATTTTTACCTATGTTTATGTAACAGAAAACTTGGAAAGAAGAGTCAATTATGCAGTTCTTAATACAGAATGATTTAAAAGGTTCTATTGCATGTATTGAAATATTTTCTTACCCTAAAGAGTATTTATGAAATCTCAAATGAAAAGCATGCCACTGTGTGTATATGTTACACAAAATGGTACAGTTTAAAAACAGACATAACGCTTTAATGAGTGATGGTGACTGATGCTTTGGTTATAATAAAGATTATGCGTGTTGCCTACACCAATAAAAGCTATGAAATGTTTTATGAAAGTGCAAGCATGCAGTGAATTCAGTGAAATTTTCTTGATAAAATCTGAAAAATCTGTTACTTAATTTAACTCATTTTATCTACGTACAGAGATATGATTAGTACCTGCTACTCCACTCTCTGTCATCCTCCCTTTTAAAATTTAATTTCAGATTTACTTTTCATGACTTACACTGTCATTACACAAAGATGTTAATCTTTGGTTACCTCTGTGTATTTGTAGCACTGCTCAGCAGTGCATTCTGCTTTGCTGGTGGGATTGCTGAGAGCAAAAATTATAGGATGTTTGTTTAGAGCAGCCATATCCTGAAGAATCTGTGCAGTAAAAGCACCACCAATTGCAGCAACTCCTAAAGAAGAAAAACACACACATAACAAATAGACAAATTAATTAAGTTCAAGGTAAGACATGCATGTCACTTGTAAGAGAATAGAACTCCTTTTTATGTCTCTCTCCTTCTTTAAAATGGAGTTCAACCTTTTTCCTAACAGGTAGTTGAAATAAAGTTTTGTATAAAAGATTTTGCAATCTTCAGTATGACCCCTAGCATAAGGCAGAACCTATTCCTGGTGGATTCCTCCTTTCCCTTTTCTCAGGCCCTTTGTGTAAGATAAAAATGTTATCACCTAACCTGCAGCTAGGTCTAGTATGGATTAGATAGATGCAGCTCTGGGTCCTAAAGTTTTGTACAATAGACTGGATAGTTTCCCAAATCCAGTGTGTCAGATTTCAATTTTTTCTGACATGATGAGCAAAGTCTCTTCCCTCTACATCTCACCTGAGCTGAAAAATAATAATTTTGAGTGTAGGCCTTCCACGACAGCAACAATTTTTTTAATACATCCCTTTTCATTGCATCAGAGATGCTTTTCTATTCCCTATACTGTCCACATTTATAAATGCTATCCACAGGAACTGAATGCCACTCTTGCAGGATGAAATTATCTAACTCAAGTTGCACTCTGCTGCATTGCAGACTTGCAGCCATCTCAGACCTCAGACAATTCACGACCAAAGGGGGGGGGGGGTGTCTGATCTGTAATCTCAGAGTATTTTCTGACTGATTCCACATGGAGCATGGTATCATCTGTCACATACTTCTATTTTTTGCAACTCTGAGCTCTCCGTACTTCACCTTCTATGAATGGACAGGGATGCTTAGCTGCAAAAGCTCTGACAGACCATCTGAGCCACTCTGTGTTTGATGAACAGTTGTACGACAAACTATTATACATCTTAGTTTCTGGTAAAATCTTCAGATGAACAGTTGTACGACAAACTATTATACATCTTAGTTTCTGGTAAAATCTTCAGTTGCCAAGTGTTTAATGTCTTCTAAAACTGCTTCTGGACAGCCAACAGTAAGAATGACAACTGTCTTCAGATTTACGGTAAAACAAAATGCTTATGGCTATTATTTTCTTTTTCTTTTTTTTTTTTTTCCTTTCATTTGCAGTTTCTTAGACTGGGTCTATCTAAATTAAGGCTTTTCCTTAAGCCATTGCAGGCAATGAAATATGTCTAAGGATTTGCTCAGACAGAGCTAAGAAAAACAGTGGGAGGAGGACTATTGACAGTTTGATAGTCTATCCATCTATTTCTGATGGAAGAAACTTCATTATACAGAACTGATAAGAGAAAATGACCTTGAGGGAGAGTCATATAGGTTTATACATAAAAATGATACACAGTAAAACCCATATATCATAACAGAAAATCATCCCTAAGAATCCACACACCTTTATCTGGATAAATATTCACTCTTTCTACTCTTCTATCCCTCTAGCTTTTTCAGCCTTGTAGTATACTAAGTAAATTCTCTGGGCCACTTGGTCTCCTCTTCCAATCATATCTTCATGTAGCACAGGAAAAGAAACACTTCATTTACCTCACTGATGACCACTGGCAAAAGTGGATTTTACTGAACAAGGACCATGTGATGTAGGCAGAGTCAAAAAGGTAGCTGTTAAAATGTAGGATAATTATCACCATGGCATTTAGTCTTCTAGCACCTGATGAATGACTTTACTAGCCAGATAGATTAATTTTCAAGTCTCACTTATTTAAAAAAAGACCCAGAGTACTTTAGTTAATTCCTGAAACTGTCACTGAAATACAATAACCAAACTACAGAGAGCTGAGCAATCCAATATTGAGATCACAATCCTTCAGCTTTTACAAAAGGAAAAGTCTTTGTAAAATCTGCATTTTGGTCTGCATAAAGGACTGCTGGCTAAGGACCTAAATGTGAGCAAAAATAAGACTCAGATACAGCATCCTCATATCTGCATAGCTTTACATGAGCTTAGCTCAGTTTTCTCACTCTAATTTGAGGTTATTTGTATTACACCTTCCACATTACAGCAGAAGTAATTTAAGAAGGTGGTAAGGTCCTCCATCAGATGTCAGATTCTTTCCCCTGTAAAATAGATGGCTCAGAATGAAAGCAGAGTTACATGCTTGGATAGTTACTATTTGTTCAGTTGCTTAATAGAGTCCATTATGCACCCAGTGTTTTCTGAAAACACACAAAGGTAAACTCTGTTCAGAGGAACTTGATTTTCTCTTCAGACAAAGCCACATCCCCCCCTTTTTTTTTTTTTTTTTTCAACAAAGAATAAGGTCATTGCTTTAAAGTCAAAGAAATTACCTATTAGAACGGATGGTTTTATATCTCTAACAATATCTTCTAGATTTTTCATTTCGCCATGTTCGTGGGCAAAACGCTGTTTCTCATGTGTTAATGAGGCACGCCCCTGAGTACAGAACAACAAGAAAAATATATTTAAGTTTAGTGGAACTTAATATCCTGGGAAAATCAGTTTACAAAGTATCCTATTTTCATTTCTATTTTTGCATCTATCACATCAGACAAAGTTACACTGTGTACAGATAACATGCTTAGGATAATTTAGGACTAATCTATTTGTCTAAGCAGTCAATAAATTCAGTGATTATACTTTAAATTGAAAATTGCTGTAGAACACCACGGTATTAACATCTATTTCATATTATTTCATTCACATCTATTATATGAGATTTGTAATTTAGTAAAATAAGAATAGTTTCTCCTGGCTTTTTCAGTTTTGCTCTTGTGTAAAAGTATGGAGACTACAGATGTGAGTATTTAGACTGTAGTGGAGCTTACGTTTTGCTTCACATTTTTCACATTTAAGTCATTCGTTATTAAGGAGGGAATAAAAATAATTCTAACCAGATGTCTGGCACACCGTTTCTGCATTAACAAAATTGACTCAGCTGTGAAAAAACTTTTGCCCTGATCTCTACTGGCAATTTCCACCCACCGATGCCCAACAATGTTTCCAAAAGGAATATGATAGATGCAGGAGAAAGAGCTATAGAGTATCATTGACACTGACTTGGGCTGCAAAGTGTATTTGAGCACAGTGTAACCTGGAGTGCAGGGTGAGAATGGGACAGAGTTTGTGAAAATTCTTAGCTGTCTAAATATGCAGAACTTTGTTACACAGACAACTGAAAATTTCAGCAGAAAAATTTAAAATGAGCAAAACTCCTCCCCTTGTTTTAGTCTAGTGCCTGCAGAAAATATCACTGCAAAGGCACTTTGCAAAAACAAGTCTAGAAGATGGGTCCAGCCCTTCAAGTGTCTTACAATTCCAGACAGAAAGATGCACATTAAACAGATATATAGGGAAGCACATGAGGAAAATTCAATGCTGTATGTAATTTTCACCAAATAGCCAGAACACATATGTATCATCTCCCCAGCCACACCTTTTATAACTGATAAAATCAAAGTTTCCTTAATCTCAGCAGGATTATTACACTGAAGAATTCATTCCATGATTCTGCTGGAATCCAAAGTGCTGGGAAATCTCAGAATATTAGGTCTGTAAGCCAAAACTTAGAATTAGAGGACACAGTTTGACCTGAAACCTTGAGAGAGACTCCCAAGTTTAGGTGCTAGAAGTAAGAATATAGATTTATAACTTAAAGAAAAGTGTGTTGAGTAGAGGAAAGTTTAGTTGTAGAGCCTAAAAGTCATAGACAAAGCAAAAGCAGCTACAAGGCTAACAAAAGGTTTTAGAATGTAATATTGTAAGGTTTAGGTGTTAAGAGGTGATTGATTATGAAAGTTCACACTGTAATAACATGAATTAGCTTAGTATTGGTTTAATAACATAAATATTTAGTTGGCAGGATTTTATTGGCCCATAAAGCCTTAAATAGTCTGACAAGCAGAAATCTTGTGACTGCTTCGCCATACTGCTAACATTTTTAAGAAGTATTCCCCTCTCTGCCTCTGTAGAAGATAAGAGAAATAAACTGCACTTTTCCATGAAAATCAGAAAGAATTCCCATTTCTCTGTTTCAAGAAGAAATCCCCATACATGAAAAATAAGGTGTAAAACCATTATGTGAGAAATCATAAACTCACACGATTCCAAAGTCTACAAATTTGAAAATTTTGGCTTAATTTAGGCCTGCATACACCATCAGACATAAGTCATGATTAGTTTTTTAACAAAACAGAAAGCTAATGCTTCATTTCAGACCACAGTTCTGCAGTGTGGCAGCATGTGGCCGTGCCAGTCCCATCACTGCAGCTCCTCTGCTGGCCCTTGCTCAGGAAGCA
The DNA here is from genome assembly GCA_032173965.1 of Sitta carolinensis. Lineage (NCBI taxonomy): Eukaryota > Metazoa > Chordata > Aves > Passeriformes > Sittidae > Sitta > Sitta carolinensis. Next base: position 33,927,900 of record JAVUNC010000004.1, read on the forward strand.
CCAGAGCTGGTGGGCAGAAGAGGCTGTTTCTCATTTCCATCTGCAAGGAAAGTGCTTCCATCCCAAGGGTGCCACAGGAAGCTGTCATGTGGTCAGGGCTGACAGAACTGCTCTGCCCACAGCATGCCAGCTTCTTCTGGCTCACCCACGATTACAGGGCATTTCCAGAGATCTCTCTTTTCTACACATTTTTATGTCTGGATGGGCTTATGCAGGTCTTAAGTGTTCTCCTAGAGTGATCAGCACAGAAATACTGAGATAGGGGCACTTGATTTCCTTTGTGGATAAAATGTGGAATTGTCAGCCCTGAGGGAATGCCGCGGTATTAATAATTTTTGGCATGTTCATGCCTGAATCATTCCAGCACCGTATGTATTTTGCAGTCTGCCATTTCCCAGCATCCCAGCAGATGTCCCCACAGTCTGAACACACACTTTAGACCCATCTCATTTTAAAGCAGGAATTTTCCTTAAATTTTCAAGGGAAAAATATATGAAGCTTTCTTTTTAGCCATCAAAGAAAAAGAAACCCCAGAATTTTTGACTTCCAGACCAAAAGCCTGTTGCTAGGATTAACTCAAAATACTATCAAAAAAGACACTTCTCATTCTAATCTGCTGATCGACTGGAATTGAAACGCTTGGTGGAGCCTCACTTGGAGGCAGGTTTGCTGGAGAGACAGGAGTGAGTGCCCTGGGCCACCACCCAGTCCCAGGCTACTTCTTTAGATGGTTCCTTAATGTTCATCAGGCTGCTGCCAAGGAGGACAGTTTTCCATCTGAAAAACATCTTAAAACATCTTAAAACACAACCTCTATGAGACTGCCTTGGGCTACCAAGGAAAAAAAAATATCACCTCCAAGGGCTGTGACCAGCTCACTCTTCAGGCTGTGGCAGGCTGGTAGTTCTGGGCCCCTCCAGGATCTGCGGATCTGGACAGATTGCTCAGGAAAGGTGACCTTTGATTTTTTCTCCCCTCAGTATGTAACAGCCAAGAGACCAGGCTGACATCTTAGTGGATAAAAATGTTGCTCTTCTTTCATTTTCAATTTCAGTCAAAACAAATAACCAAAATACTTCATGAAGCAGACTTACTTTTTTATACAGTTTCACACTTGACTGGCTTTTGAGTAGGTGTTAAAACACCTCCTGATGAAACACCAGGGATTCAAAGTCCTAACATTGACAATGGTCTCTCATTTAAGTGGCTACAAAGGAGTACTCAAACAGTAAGGATGTGATCCACTGCAACGTTTTCAGGCTGCTAGGCAGCGAGACTACTGCTAGCCAGATGGGTCAGCTCAGGTCAGATTCACTTCTGCCTTACCCTCATTTCTATCTGCTCGTAATTTCACACAATATTCCACCATTCTAAAATAAATAAATAAATAAACAAACAAACAGAAAACTCAATGCAAGTCAAAACCCAAACAATTTAAAATTACTTACTTATTCAGCTTTGGTCTAAATTAGTTTGGTCCCATTAGTCAGCATAGATCATATTTCCAAGTAAATATTTCTCTAGCATATTAACAAAGAATTAAATATCAAATGATGTGGCTTAGCAAAAATAACAGCTATGTGCACAGAGATTTTTGCCCAGAAAATGCTTATGAAAGAAATTATATGGTTAGGTAGTTTTGATTTTTTTTAATACATATATTTTAAAATAAATTAGAAGCATAGAATGGTTTGAGTTGGAAGAGACATTAAAGATCATCTCCTTCCACCCAGCCTGCTGTGGGCAGAGACAACTTCCACTAGACCAGGCTGCTCAAAGCCCCATCCAACCTGGCCTTGAACACTTCCAGGAATAGAACATCCACAGCTTCTCTGGTCAGCTTGTGCCAGTGTGTCACCAACTTCACTGTAAAAAAATTTCTTCCTAACTTCAAATATGAATTTACCCTTTTTCAATCTAAAAATTAAATCCCTTGTCCTACCACTCCATGCCTTTGTAAAAAGTCCCTCTCCAGCTTTCTTACAGGCCCCTTTAGGTACTGGAAGGCTGACAGAAGGTCCCCTGGGGCCTTTTGTTCTCCAGGCTGAATAATCCCAATTCTCTCAGCCTTTCCTCATAGGAGAGGTATCAGAAATATATTTTAATTGTTAATTCAGTGATCCCAAAGGAGCTACACAATACCTCCCTAAGCTCTACATCCAAGATTTCAAGACCAGCCAGTTGATTTGATTACAAAACTTCAATAGCTTAGAGGCCAGTCCTTTAGACAGTATTTTTTTTCTCCACAAATTGATAAATTCTAAAGTTCTGCTCGCCACCAAATAGCAAGGCAGCAGCAAGAGGATGACTATCTTTCCTCCATGCCCTGCCAACAGGGCAAGCAAGAGCTTGCAGGAAGGAAGAAACAATTCAGTTTTGTGTATCTTCCTTAAAATAAGGGGTTGCCAGTTCATTTAGTACAAGTTTCCATTCATTCCTGAATTCCTATAGCTGGAATAAGAAATCACAGAGTTTTTTGTCAGCCAGCAGAAAGAAGAGGATGAAGCCAAAGTGCAGAAGTCTCAATTCTGGATTTGTGTGGTTTGCTGTCTTGTCTCCTTCCTGACACTGGAGAGATGCAAAGAGGCTGGACCTGTCAGTGCTGAGCTGCTCTGACTAAAACATCTTCCAGAAGCACAGAGCACATCTTCTGACATGTTCATTTCCAGCCCTGGTTTAGCCAGCTTTTGTACTGTGGCTGCTGAGAAATCCAGCAGTAAAGGATCAAAATAAAGTAGCATAAATCAGAAACTGCTCTGGTCTGCCTCCATCTCCATAATCCTAAAATACTAACATGGCACAGAGGTTATTGGTATTTCCTTTCTTCTCCTAATAGGAAAAAGAAAAAATGTAAAATACACAATACTTTGAAGAGTTTGAATGAGCTCTGAGATTGTGTATGAAACTCTGAGTCTTTTAAATAGAAACATCATCTTCAGACACATTCAGATATGTCTTCTAAGTCCACTGTCTTGCTCTTTTCATCATCATTAAAAAATCATTCAGTCAAGGAAAAGGGATCAGAAAAAACAGCAGTTTAGATACCTTTGCAGTACACCAAACCTCTGTACAGTCTCACTGTTTCACTGAAGCACCTCAATGTTCACACAGGGGAGACATTTTTGGAGAGATTTTTTTCCAGGAGCTCCTATCAAAGGATGTTATTGCACTGTTGTTCAAACAGGCACCAGCTCTCTTAATGTGTATTATGTTTTCTATTATGCATAGCATATGCAGATGTCCATAAAGATGTATGTCTCTCACGTGTCTGGCTCTAAGGGAACAGTTTCTGATACTGACACAAGATTTAACCTATGAAGGGTGGATACGCCTTTGCAAATGCACCTTTAAGGACAGGGCAGCCCGGGAGCAGCTCTCAGCTCTCCCTTTGTCTCCTGACCTGCGGGGAAGGCGGCGGCGGGCCGGGGGCGGGCTGGGTCCGCTGGGCCCGGCCGGGATTCTCCGCTCCTGGAGGGGCGGGAGCGGCTGCCGAGCCCTCCCCGAGGAACCCACCGGGCCCGGCCGGGAGGGGCAAAGGAGCCGGCAGAGCCTGCAGAGCTTTTGTGCCAGGAGAACACCAAACCACGCTGGCCTGAGGCTGTGTCGGCATCGGGAGCGGCTGAGCATGGGGACAGCACCTGTATGGGCACCAAAGGAGCTGAGCATGGGGACAGCACCTGGATGGGCACCAAAGGAGCTGAGCATGGGGACAGCACCTGGATGGGCACCAAAGGAGCTGAGCATGGGGACAGCACCTGGATGGGCACCAAAGGAGCTGAGCATGGGGACAGCACCTGGATGGGCACCAAAGGAGCTGAGCATGGGGACAGCACCTGGATGGGCACCAAAGGAGCTGAGCATGGGGACAGCACCTGTATGGGCACCAAAGGAGCTGAGCATGGGGACAGCACCTGGATGGGCACCAAAGGAGCTGAGCATGGGGACAGCACCTGGATGGGCACCAAAGGAGCTGAGCATGGGGACAGCACCTGGATGGGCACGAGAGGAGCTGAGCATGGGGACAGCACCTGTATGGGCACCAAAGGAGCTGAGCATGGGGACAGCACCTGGATGGGCACCAAAGGAGCTGAGCATGGGGACAGCACCTGGATGGGCACCAAAGGAGCTGAGCATGGGGACAGCACCTGGATGGGCACCAAAGGAGCTGTGCATGGGCACCAGCACCAGTGGCCCCCGTGGTTTGTGCTAAAGGCAGCCTTGAAGCCAGGAGCAGCCCTGAGCCCCATTCCAGACTGAGAGCAGCTGGCACAGCTCACATGGAGTCAGCAGAAGAACACGTGGCCAGCAGAAAGAAGCAGAGAGAGCTTGTTTCTAATACAGGAGTTGAACTAAATTAACTTTTTTCAGCGTTACAAGACTTTGTACTCGAAGAACACTAATTCTGTCTTGAGCTAAGAAGGGAAAAATGAGAAGGTGAAACTTTGTAAGAACAACCACATGAAATTGAAGTCGGTAAGAAAAGAGTTAGATTTTAGATTGAGGGATTTTGAAAAGTTTGTCTTGAGCTTAGGCTGTAAAATTCTTTTGAGGCCATGGTAAAGATATACTTGATATATCAGACTTTGGGTTTCCCCCAGTAAGTTCATGGAATGCTTTGGAGGGTGGTAGTGTTCTAGCCACAATCATGAGCAGAGGCACCAGTGTTGCAAGTTTGATGAGAAACCTTGGCCCCAGGGATAAAAGGGGAAGACCTCTGTTCCAGAGATGGGTGAAAGGATGCTAGAAGGGCTCATCCTTAAAATAGCACCCCAATAAGCTGACATGGACCGAAAGCACAGTTGTGAGGAAAAACTGTGAAAGATGGGAAAGACTTCACAAAGGCAGATCTTGGGCAGCTGCGGTTTGTGAGAACTGAAGCCACAAGAGTGCTTTCCTTTTGGGGAGTTTTCCATAGCATTAGCAAAGAATACTTTTCTCTCTAAATAAACTAAAGAAAGACTATTTTTAGAGGTGAAGAACTGACTAAAATTTTTCTAAGTTGTTTTTGTACTGTACATCATTGAAAAGAGAAAAAGGTGTGGAGGAGGGAAGAAAAAGAGTATTCTAATTTCTGATTATTCCTTTTTTTTGTTGTCCTGTTAATGAAGTTGTTCTTTGTACCCTCTCAAGTTTAGGCCTGCTTTGTTATTTTCTCCTAATCCTATCTCACAGTAGAGAATAAACTCACCACATATTTTGGTGAGCCAAGCAAGAAGAGTCTAAAATTGGCAAACCTAAATTCTCTATACATAATTGGTATTTCTGCTTAGTTTCAAACTAAAACTACGACAGTCTCTCTCCTGCATCAAGGGACACTACCCAAATCCAAATAGAAAGACTATCACACTGAAATCTTGGTTCATATATGAACCAAGAGATTTAATGTAATACCTGTGCGGCTATTTAGAGGGGAGGACACAAACTCACAAACTCTTTCAATAAGGAAGAAAAAAAGAAAGGAAGGCAAAGTGGGAAAAAGAAGCTATATATTTTTCTTGCTTTTACTTCCCGAATGTATTCATTGTCCCAAGAAAGAAATAAAAAACCCATCAAGATTATTTCATTATAATTTGAAATGCTATATAATCTTATGTTTTCCTTATCTTTTATAGAGTAAGTAATTTTCTGGGGGTATTATAATAAGTTTGCTTGAATTGGAAAAAAAAACCCAAACAAACAAGAAAATAAAAACAGCCAACCAAAAAACTACTAAAAACTAATGTACCACAAAGAAAATCATAGTATCTTTAATGGATAATCAGGCTGCCTAAATAAACTATATAATATACTTTCACTAGAATACTGAAGGCTGAGAATAACACTCAAAAAGATTAATAATCCTTAAGTCCAAAGACTCCAAATAAAAATGCCAGAAATTACTTTTCAGTGGAAAAGTATTGCCTGTATTACAGTATAATTCTGTACCAAGAAAGCTCTGGGTTACTTTGGATTTGAAAAAAAGAGAATAAAGCAACCTGAAAACATATATATTGGAAGTCACTGTGGTATCTGAGATGGAAAGTAATACGAACTAAATGCGTTATTCGCAAATGAATTACAAAGGTGGACTGTGTTAAATCAGCAGATGAAGCACAGAGATAAAGAAACGACAGCAGCATTCCCTGATTGTGACATTGTGTATGACACATGTTGGCAATCCTAAAATGTCTCTACTTCTTAATGGGTCAGAGTCAAATAATATTGGCATTATATTTTATTATTAGAAAACACAGTCACATGAACACCAGGACCTTACAATTCAAGGAGCAAAAGGAAGTAACAGTATTCAGCAGTTAATAGTGCTATAAAAAATTACTTGTATCTTAGATTTGAAATGGAAGTGGTTCATAGGGACCAGTTTCAGGAGGGGTTCTGAAGTTTTAAGTTTAAGAGTCTGATCAATAGGGATCACGTTTCAAGCAAATGTACATCACAGTTTTCACAGAAAGTTACTCTTATCGTCACATTATAGCTAAATTGAGGCTCAGATAACAAACAAAAATGACCCATCAATAAAACCCTATGAGAATTTTCATAGAAAACAGCTGTAAAAACAGGAGACCAGACTGCACAGCAGACATCTATATGGGAAATTAGAAAATGGGAGGCCAACCTCTACAAATACCACCAATGTGCAGCCTAATGCCATGGGCTGTTTGAGCTGGTTCTGCTGGGGCTGCCCGGGAGCCAGGGCTGAAGAGCAGAGCAGCTCTGTGCCAGCGAGGCCAGAGGCAAGGCTGGAAGCTCTCCAGGAACTCTCTTCCCATCAGCTGGGAGGCAGCTGTGAATCAGGCAGAGCACCCTGATGACTGCACTGTCCCACATTTGAGGCACTGCTGGCACTCATCCCACCTCACAACGAGGGAGGCACAAATCTATTTATATAAACACTTGCCTCCATTTCACTGTGTCAACTGTGGCTAATTTAAACAAGAGCTCAGAGATCAGTACACAGATAAATTAATAAAATAATCTGAGGTTCTTAAATACTGAAGACATAAGAACCACAAAAAACATGAGAACTGTAGACCAGGGAGCAAAGCAGTCAAAAGTAAGTTGAGTATTTCAAACCGCAAATGTTTTACTTTTACTTGCATTTTTCCTGTGAGTTCCCTACTGCAGAGTTAAGAGAAAAACAAACAAAAAAGCAATTGTGAAAAAACCCCATGGTTAAGAGTCATGGAAGAAGGTGGTGAAGCACCTCCCTTTTGGGAGATGGTCTCTACGTGGTTTTTTTATCTGTTTCATCACAAGTAAATCCATGGTCTAAAGGTTGTTGAGAGCTCTAGGCAGGGACTACAGAGGGACCTCCATGGGGAGGCCCCAGAATCATGAAAGGGACACACACACACAGGAGGGCACAGGAGGGGCACACACAGTGGGCTGGCAGAGGACAGGCCAGGCTCCCCCCCAGCCAGAACTCCAGGACTGCATCAGGTACCAGAAGTCACAAAATGCAAAATACAAAAGGTGGAGGTATGGATATGGTCTCACTGGACAGGCGTTCACTTAAGTCCAAGGGCCTGCAGGTGACAGGCAATGTTCTCCTGTGCCACCTCATTTAGGAACCATAAAGCAGACATGTATGCCCTCCCAAAACCCCATACTGAGACTCTAATTATAAAGTAATAGTGCCTCCTGATCAGGCCCATCATCTAAAACCTAAAGGTGAAGAAAACACATTAAAACCAAACCAGGCAACTTGGGCACATAACTAATAAACAGTTTGTTGCCAATCGTGTGAAAACCCCACAACATTTGGAGGAGAAAATGTCTTAAGAGCTGGCAGTAAAACATACCATTACGGTAAGAAATACAATTCTGGTGTTGACTTTAAACACATTGTTACAAAAGTAGGGCTGGTTTAGTCCTATAAAATTATTGAAGTACCCTTTCCATGTAAATAAGCACACATGGTTAATAGGTTAACAAGGTTAGCAGGCAGGACAAAATTTATAAAGACAATTATTTTAAGAAGATATTAGAACCAGAGAAAATCACAAATCCACAGAAAATGGAGCAAATCAATCATTAATTTCAGTAACAGAGCATGAGCAAAAGAAATAATAAACTGCCCAAATTAGGTCCCCATCTCATCGTTACATCTAATGCACACAGTGTCAAAGAGTTACAGGTTAACAAAGGCAAGGGGTTTCAGTGGTGTCTCTTTTAGAGAAACACCCCACCAATCACCCTTTTGCCCTGTCCTCACTTGTTTTCATACATTACTCACTGAGCATGAGTTTTGCCATGAGCATTCAGAGACAAATTAAAGTTTCTGTTTTGCAAAACTTGTACTTGATACAGAACATGACAAATACGAGATGAAAGTGCACAAATTAATTCCCCAGACATCAGAAAAACTGATGAAGCAAACAAGGATTTCTTTGCTGGGATGTTGCATGAGTAAAATAACGCAGGAACTGCTTTGAGTGATTGTGGCACCTTGGAGATAGCCAAGGCATTGCATCTTTGTTAAAATGTAAATCATTTTTTTTTGGCTCAATGAGTCCCGGCCAGTTGCAGTCAGCCATGAAAGAACTGCTCAAAAACAGAAGTGTCAGCATAATTGACTGTTGATAAAAAAAAGCTATAAAAAATTAAAAGCTAGCAGAATTGGCAGAGAGTAGTACATAGTTAAAACCATTATCAAATTCATATCTAGTATGAAATGGAAGCTTTTTAAAAGAGTGATTATGGATATAAATTTTTAGAAAATCAGTGACAGTCTGGATGGGATTCAGTTCGATACTATGATATTTCCTTGTGAGCTCTGAAAATTGTTTCACTTGTCATATGAGTCTGACACTGAAATTCTGGTATCCTTCCCAAACATTTCCCTTTCTCTTACATCATTCTCTAAGCAAAGACTGAACTATGTATGTACCCAGCTTTGACCAAACAATGAACTTTAATCAGGGTCATATCCAATACCAGTTAATTGGTTGTGAGACTCTTTTGCAAATAAGATTGCCAGAGATAATGAAATGGGGAAAAGAGGATGAAAAATTAAATCCTTTTATGTGATTATTTACAGGTTTACCTGGTTACCTCCATTATAATTAATCAGGACCACAGAAATTGTTAAGTTTTTGGGATCTATTTCAGTCATCCTGATACTAAAAGATCAACATTCTGAGGCCTTCAGCCATCAGACCTCAGTGAATATTCTTGTGCTTGTCAAATAGGGTTTAAGATCACGAATCTAACGGATATTTAAAGTACAAAACACTCGACTAGACACAAGTATTGTGTCTATACTGTGCAGAACTAGAAGGAATAGGGTCAAAAGAAACATTTCTCCATGGTGACTTAGTCCTTAAAATTAAGGATGACATTCATCCCTCTGCAAAGGAACAACTTTTGTGCACTAGAGATCATGTGGTGTACAAAAATGTAATGCTGCCTTGCAAATTAAAGAAAAACTTCACTGCAAGAGAAGCATGCTTGGCAGCCTAAGTACATTCCCTGTCCATCCTCAGCACTGGAGCAGCCATGCTTGGCAGAGGGTGGGTCCATTTAAAGTCCATTTAAATATTAAAAATGCCTTATTAACTGTATCATATTCCTAGGAAGTTCCAGGAACCACTCTTGTCTCTCACCCTACCCTGTTCTGGGTATTGCCTTAGAAAATTAAAAAAAGGAAAAAAAAAAAAAGCAATAAAAGATAAAACCTTTGCTGCACATTACTGAAATGCTCAGACCATGGTGAACCTTATGAATATCCCAACATTCTCACATTCTGCCACTTCTCAACTACTTGACACAAATGAATTTACTGTCTTTAAAGTTCATGGACTAAGACTTGGCTACATATATACATATAATACAGCTAAACATGACACTATGGCAGCTTTAAAGAAGACACAAAAAGTGTTCACCACACATCACACGTTGATGTAATCCGGGGGATTAACAGAAAAGTATATGGGAATATTGAGAACAGGGGAATGGAATGTGAGAGACATTACCAACCAATGCGTTTATATAGTTAAATATATATTCATCAGACAGACTGTGATTGTGTGGTAATTCAGAAATTCAGAACTAAAGATGAGTCCCACCTGATTATGTATAATCTTCAAGTACACAAGTGTGTAAAAACAACTTTAACCTGTCTCTTAACTAAGCATTAAAATTTCCATTTGAATGCACTGGGATACTTAAGACAGTAAGTTTCAAAAAGTAACAGTTTAAGTGGCAAAATTCTAATGATATTATGATGTGCAAAACCTTCCTCACCCACCTTTGGAAAACAGTTTCAAAAGGTGAAAGCATTCTGAACAAACTTTAAAAGACCAAACAACAACCCCAAACTGTTATCTACAATACTGTAAATTCTCTAGAAGGAATTACAGAACCCAACTATGGGCAGTTTAACAAACACATCCTCCATCACCAGCTCTTTTACCACAACATAGCAGAAAAGTTGGTCATCAGGCTTGGTTTAATGGAAACAGATGGTTCCCATGGGGGAAAATAAAATTAACAGGAGAATGAAAACACAGCTGCACTTGAACTAAAATTAAAAAGCCACAAAGGAAAAATTCAGCAACAAAAGCTTGATAAGTGACTTCGTGGCAGCTTTTGAGGGTGGGGGAAGAAGAAAAAGGTGGAAACTACAGCCAGGTCAATGACAGCTCCCAGGTTATTTTTCTTTGGATATGACTGGTCGAAATTCTATAGGAAGTAGATGAAAGGAGAAACAATGTTTAAATCTACAATAACACATTGCAAAATTAATGATCAAAGGTCAGCATAGAATATAAATTATGTAAAAATTAGTTTAGTTGGACAAAGTAACTGCTGAGTCTTCAGCAATTCTGTTATTTCGCATACTGCTAAAGCAACTGATGAGAATATTTCTAGTACTTAAAAGGTCTCCCTGCTTCCCATAAAATTCTTTTGATCGAGCAGGTTTTGGTGAGGCAAATTTTAGGGGACCCTTATTTATTGGGTTTCCATTGATACATGTCCTTAGTAGTAAGAAATAACTGTCAGTTTAGTTTATGCAAAATTTAATTTAGTTGTGATCCATAGTCTGATTTTGGTAATTCTTACTTTTGCAATTATGAAAGGATTTGTCATAATAGAGTTCTTCCAATTTTACCTTGTTCTCATAAATCTTCTTCATTTTATTTCTCTTATCTAATTTCTAAGAGTTTGGAAAGTTCTTCAAGCCTTGCAGCATAGTTCTGCAATCAGCTAAAGCCAAAATAATTTCCTAAGGGCATTTAAATCACAGCATTCTCTATCAGGCCAGAAAAAGGAACCAGGAATAGTTTAACTATTTACTCACTGTATATATAACTTCCCAGCAGTTGAATCTCAAGCCTCTTGAGGCTTACATTGTATTGTCTTCCTTTGGAGGAAGGGTATTTTGCCCTTTTTTGTTTTTGGGGTTTTTTTAACTTTTCAGGGGGAAACATTTTGCTGCGGAAGAAAGCCAAGAGAGGACTTGCAGAGCCCTAGACCAAGGACATGTTTCCTGATGTCCAGCCCAGGCCTTGTACTGACAGATGTCCCTCAAACACAACACTGCAGCAAGCACCTACCCATCCTCAAGCCCCTCAGGACAGCCAGATGGGAAAACTGGTGCTGCCAGGTCTTCCAGGAACACAAGCAATGACCTGAAATGTGCACCGTCGGTTCCTGCTGCCTGCGTCAACATCTGGCCACAAATTCAGCCCTAATCTACCTCAGACAGCTGTTATGTCTGGCAATCACAAACAGTTCACAAATACACTCCAGGCAGGACATGAAATTCAGTGGACTGCTTTTTGGACAAAACCCAAATTAAAGCTCCACCAAGAAGAATAAGCAGAGGAAAGGAACATTGAGGCTGTGTGAGACACTGATTGGTTTTGGCACTGCTTGAGAGGCAGAAGCTCAAAGGTGGTGAGGAAAGAATGAAGTCACTGAGTCACTAAAAACTTAGAACCTATGAAAGGAATGAGTATCTGCCCTACCAAGAGCAACAACCCAAATTCTCAGCTGACTGGCAAATTAGCAGTGAGAGGTGTGAAGAGACTGGGACAAGAAACCAGAGAGTGAAAGGAATGGCTGCTTAACCACCTCGGCTGGACAGACATGCAGCAGAGACCTCTTTTACTGCTTCAGGGCTGTGAAGTTTCTGCACTTCTGCCCTTGTTTGTTTCATTAATCATCAGGAGGTGATTTTAGTTCAATTGTATAATTTAATATGCCCAGTTTCTGCGGTGAAAAAAATGGTGCAACCTGATTCCTCTTAGGCAACCTCAAGGTTTCCTCAGCCACAGACAATACACAGGCCTTCGGTCATTTATGTTTGGACATAAAATCACTTCAATTATTAGATGAAAACCAAAAGGATTAAAAATACTCATTAAACAAACAGAAAAAAAAAAAAAAGCACCAGAGGAAAAAAAGAATTGTGTCCTAGATATCTGCATTCTTCTGTACCCGATCAGGCTACTTTTGTGCCTTCTGGCAAGGGATGACCAAGATGACCTTGGTATTATTTCCACACCTCAAGGTCTATGATTGTACTATCTTCCCTTTAACAGTACAAGTGAAAAGTGCCGTGATGCTGTTCAGTAAGCCAGCAGACACCGTCTGCAGAACGCATCCTCCTGATGCACAGTTGCGTCAGTCAGAAGACCTTTAATGTCAGATAGACCAACAAAGATGACCACAAATACTGCAAACCAACCAGCAAGGTGAAAATGCAAAGGCAACTGGCCTCTCATCCATTTCCTTTAAGTAGCTCACAAACTATTAAATACATAACGACCTTTTAAAACATACCAGTTTCTTTATTCTGGCACATAAAATTCATACATTTCTTTATTTTGGCACATGGAAGGAATGAGGTAAGGGTGACTGATGAAGTCTCTCAGCAGCTTCAAATTCTGACCTGTGTTGATAGCACTGCAGACCACAACATCTGCAACATGAGCTGTATCACTGTACAGAGAAGCTTTTTGCTGCAATGCATCTCAGTTCTTGCAGAAGGATGACTTGCCTGACATCCTAGTAATGTGTCTATACATCTTTGTCCAAGACTATGCTAACAAATAATAGTCACATTTAGATGGTAAATATAAAACCCTGAAGTTGAACATTTCTTTTCTGACACGTTTTTAATGAACTGCTGAAAAATTTGCTTCATTATGTGCTCATCCCTAATAGAAATAGAACAGGAACTCTAAGCATAATCATCCACCCTTCCAAGTAACATGGCAGTCTGTCATTAATTTAATAAACTTTAGAAAAGGAAAACAACTTGCTATGCCAAGAGAGATATTGTTGCAGTCGCTTTCACAAAGAATATGTTCTTGTCTTTATCTACAGAATGCAACCAGTATTGTGATATTTAAAGTAATGACAAAATTATATTACCTTTACAACTAATCCCTTTGAGTCAACCAACCATATTCTTTTGGTAGCTTCATCTTTGGATAGCCCTTCTTTTTCCATAGCCATAAGAATGAGGTTTGCTATCCCCAATGCAGCCTGAAGGAAAAAGAAGAAAAGTAGAAGAAAACAAAAAATGAAAGGAATCCCCTGCTCACTTTTCATGTACCCACTATTTTAGACAAGTTTTCTAATTTTAATAAACAATAAAACTGAATCATTATTTTTTCATAAAATAAACATAATGAACTGTTGTTACCATTTGGTAATTAGAAACCATAATGCAGAAGAATAGCTTAGATAAATCTTATATCATATATATAAAATTGTAGTATAGGTAAGTCTTCAGATGGCTCTTAAGAGTGCAGAGAGCACAATAAATGTTGAGGCTGGAAACCAGAAAATGCTAGAACTAACATTTATTGCACATAATGACACTTCCATCCGTGGAAGTGTTCAAGGCCAGGCTGGATAGGGCTCTCAGCAATCTGGTTTAGTGGAAGGTTCTCTGCCACAACAGCAAGGGTCGAACTAGACGATCTTTAAGGTCCCTTCCAATCCAAACCATTCTATTATTCTATGATATTCATCTCAGAATACATGAAATATTTTTTTCTTCTTTGAAATTGTTGTAATTTAAACTAAAGGAAATAACAGTCTGCATGCCAGAAAGTAAAACACAAGAGCTTTTGCTCTTATCTTTTTCTAAGATGTCCATCAGAAAGGTAAGCCTCCTTTTACCTACTATTCTTGTGTTTTATAACTCTAGACTTGGCTGTGCTCCCAGTCAAAGCAGGGAAAAACTCGTGTATCAATCTTTTGCTGAAATGTGTCTCATTCTTATTGTATTTTATAATATTTCATCCAACAGATTAAATGTCATACAGGTACAGATTGAAAACCAGGCAACAAAACAAGCCAACAGACGGCTCAATAATTCTGATTACGGACCCATGTATGTATTTTTTTTTGGGTCGGTTCTGCTTCTTGTTCTTTATCACTTAGTTTCACTGAGAACCAAGTGAAATTTCCCTTTTTTTTGGTTAAGAAATAAGTAGTTTTATTAAAAACCAGCTCCTGCAGCAGGGGTGATAGCTACCATTACCTCTTTGCAGCAACAGTCACACTAAAACTACTGACAAAAAAATAAACATTAGACCATGAATTCATCTGCTTGTTGAACATGGAACAGAACAAGGGGAAGGAACTCCAGAGAGATGGATAGTCTTGACACAGTAAGGTGTGGCAGATATGGATACAAGCCACTTTGGAAAGTGCAGACATAGCACCAAATAGTAAATGAAATTAAAGAAGCCAGCATGGGGTTGTAGGCTTCATACGAGAGACGACAAGCCACACTGTAGATAAGTACAGCCTGCACTTGTGTGTCAGCAGCTTAGAAATTAATACTGAAAAATTACAATTAAAAAAATAGTGTACATGTCTTCAGAAATGGATGACCTTAATACGCAGAATACTGAAAAACTATATTCAATGACAAAAGAAATCAAAGGGGCACTTCTTACTAAATAACGCTGACTCGGGTAAATCCATTGTATTTACTTTCTCTGCTGTATTTCCTCATCTTTCAAAAATGTTTTGCTTGGTTAAATCAAGAGTAGTTCAACAATTTACAGTGGAAAAGCTAAAACTTGAAGTTCTAAAACGAGAACAGATCTCCAAAAAATGTCTTATGAAAAACACAAGGCTTCACCAGATGATCAGAGATTTCTCTGTAAATTTACACTTGAACTAAAAATCAATTTTCAGCAGGCGTTAGTAATCATTCTACCCATTTTAATCTTCTTGCTTATTTGACACATGTAACTCAATTAAATATTAATAAAAGTCATCATAGTACAATTTTCCTCATGTAAAGAAACACCTACCTCTCCAGCTCCCTGGAACAACACTGTGTGATCTGATAATTTGTTTCTGGTGATGCGCAGAGCTGCAAGGAGACCTGCAACAGCAACAGATGCAGTTCCTGGAGGAAAAAAAAAGAAACAAAAAAGGAAATATCTGGTTATTCTTGAAACAATTACAAAACTTTACATTTTAAGTAATGCCACAGAATCTTTTGGCTAAAATATGTAAGTACTGAGGGTAGTAACAAATAGTGGAGTGAGGTTAGAGTTTGCTCTACTTTATTCTCATAAAAGTTATATGTGAGACAGTATCATCAAAGTAACATTAAATAAAATACAACTGATTGATTCTATAGATGGGCATAATGGCCATGCCATTCAAACTTTTGTAAAATATTCCAGTTATGACCATTTTTAGAATGAAGGGTAGGAGAGAAGTATTTTGAAGAAATCCAGATACTGAAAATTAAGTTACTGGTTTCAACCTTCAAATAGATATACTTCAAGTACAGTAAAATACAAGGCTAAAATAAAACTTCATTTCTCATGGGGAGGTTGTCAGAGCAGAATATCAAACTGAACATTTACAGAGAAGATAAACTAGCTGAAAGAATAAGGCCAGATTATTTAAGGATTCAGTACACTGTGACAGGAGTATGAGTTTAGTATCTTCTAAAACATTTGAGGTACCTTTTAAATCTATCTTTGAGTTATGCCACACAGGGAAAAAAGCTAACATTTAGTTTTATCATTTAGCCCGGGGAGCTTCTTCCCCAAATCAGAACCCCAGAGAACAAGATACCTGTCTGTCTTTGAACGAAGAAATTTTGGTCCTCATTGTGAGAAACAGCTATTAATAAAAAGTAGAGCAAAAAAGGAATTCAAGCAGGCATCCAACTCAAACTTGTTCACAGTGGCAGGGTAAAATCTAACCTCTGTGATTGCTGACATATCTTTGTCTAACTTGTCCTTTCAAATACTCTTATATCTCCTCAGCAAGCTATTCCAGTGCTTAAGGTTGAAAATTTCACATCTAAACATTCCTTTTCTTCTTCTATTTTGGCCTCTTATCTACTACTGGAAAGCCTGTTATGTTGCAAAAAGAAATTTATTACATTTGAAGACTAATGGCATTCCAATCAGCTCTTCTTATCCGGAACAATCCCAATTCTTCCACTCTTTCAGAAAGTTTTCTTAACTTGAACTGCTGCACCCAAATTAATTAACTGCACTGCAGGTGAATTGTCAGCACTACTGAGTCAAGCTGTCAGCCTCTGTCGTGCTCCAGAAAGTTGTATTTAGTACCAGGACCTTATATTTGTTTCTTCTGACCCAAAAACTGAAGGTGACTCCTTCTCCCCAATAAAGCCTACTGGAAGGGAAAGACTTTCTTTCACGTGTTTGTGACTTCATGCAACAAGCCTGTATTTTTCACAAATTATCATCATCACTAAACCATAAGGTGAACCCATAAAAATAAAGATCAGACTATTCCTGCAAGGAACTTGGATCCCATAAAAACTTGCCATGGATGGGAATGCAGCAGTGAGGTAGATAATACCTCCAGCAAAGTTTTAGTGTTTTTAGAGGAGATTCTGAAGAACCAATCGCAGACAGCACTGATTTCACTAGGACTGAAGAAGATGTCCAGACATTAACAATTAGGTACTGAAAGTCAAAACAAGGGTTTCAATAGTCTTTGTAGATTTATAATGCCTATCTGATTCAGAGAGAGCTGCACCAGGGAGATGAACAGAGGCCCTGCAATGTCCAGTTCCAGGAATAAGAATAGAATTCTTCCCTCTCTGGGCAGAAGCTGTCACTGACTGACTCAAGGAAATCAAAGATGAGGCCATGAATTATTTTGAGAAGCCTGCAAGAATTTGCAAGGAGGAGATCTGCTGGCTCCTACAAGTCTATTCCTGATCAATACTACCCTGACTGCAATTGCCTACAAGCCACGCAGTTGAGGGGAGTAGTCACATTGCTTCTGATTTTTCCCTCACAGAAAGTGTGAAATGGGTATGATCAGCCCAACAAAATCACTTGGCCCAGAATCTGTGTACTGGACAGTTGCCTTCAACACACGGCTCCCCTAAATTTGCTATTCACAAGTCTGTTTTCTCAGAAACAAGGTGAATTTTAAAGCTGAGATAGCAGTAATCCCCACGTTAAACTCTATGAGATAATCAAAATAGGCATTCATACTGCAGGCACACAGACTATTGACTTTCAAATATATGTAGCTAAAACTACAGGACCTAAAAGAACAGAACTAGTAAGAAGCCTGGTACTGGGTAAACTTTTTCTTCAATGACATCATTTGAGTGTTGAAGGCTGGGTTTGAATCTGTGGTTTCTAGGTAGGATCATCTGAGTTTCAAAAATGGCTACTTTTTCAAAAATAAAAGGTAATGCTTAATAAAATTTAAGAACACATTTTAAAGTTAGAAAGTCACTTTTTGAAGGAAATCCACTTAAACAGTTAAAAAGCATGTGTCTTCAGAATTAAGGTTGTTACATGCTTTTGTTTATGACTTTTCACTTCAATCATTAGAAATACAGGACACCTCATTCCCAGCCCACTTAATGTTTAGACCATACGAATTTGGCATTTTTTGCTTCTTTAGTCATTTTTATGACTTGTTCTGTCCTTGATTTCTAAATAAAAAATCTTAAAAATGGTTCCTCTGAGGCATGGCTTTGAGAACAACAACCATCCGGCTGAGACACTTCCACCCTACAGTGTCCAAGAACTAGCTTGTTTCTTCCCCAGATGAAATTAAGTCTTCCTCTGGCAAGTGCCAAGCTGGCAAAGACCAAAAATGGCAAAAAAGAGAAGTCAGAGTGTGCTTTCAGTTTCCCTTGGTATTCTACCAAACAATCCTCATAACCAGCAAGAAAAATATCCTGTGGTCTTGTTGGATGCCAAATTCTTTCTCCTATTTTATATTACACAGCTGTGCTTGCAGGGGAGGAGGAGGAGGGAGCCTATATAACACAGCTTATTCCTAGGACCATCAATCCGGTCTCCTGAAAAGGAAAGCTGAGCTGGAGCACCATAAGATCCCTGTTTTCCTTGAAGCTGTGGCTACCACAGCACCCTGCCCCCACCACAGGAGTTCTCAGAGAGCCATGAAAACTGCTCTTCAAGATGCTTTGTGGTGAGAGAGTCAAAATGAAACACCATGGTTTACAACACATGGGAATGCTGGGATAGCACTTATCTTCATGGCTGATGCACTGTTGCTAAGCTTGTTAGCCAGAAACATGGACTGTCATTAAGTATTACCAGCTGGGATATTTTTTCAAACTCTGTCACTAAATGATCTTCTGCTTTAAGGTAAAATAGAAGATACATGAAACATAAATAAAATCCTGCACTGAATGTCAATAACATTTTGCATTGAACATTTGCATGGGATGTGAGCTACTGTTACCTGTGTGTTCATTATGAGGGAGATTCAGAACAAAGGTTAAAATAGCAATAGATAAAGGCTTAAATATGACATTTCTCTCAAATCATGACTTGCACAGAATTGCTCTAAAAAGGGTTTTTAAAAGTATTCCACACCAATTTTATTCAGCCTTTTGACTCTGAAAGGAATAATAACCCAGTTTATTAGATTCCTGAACCCACTATCACTGCTGCTGGCAGGGGCTGTCATCACTCCTCGTCAGCAGCTTCCCTTATTCCTTCCCACTGAAAGGGGGGCACCGGCAGCCTGAATAGCAGGTCTGTTTAACCGGAACTGCTCTGACTAACGCCATGACCTTAAATTTCACCCTCAATACTGGCTCAAGTTTTTGAAGCAAATCAAAATGCAATTCACATCCATCTGCCAAGGCAGATGCAAACCACTTTTTGCGGACATCAGGGGGCAGAAACAGAATTTTGTCGCTTTTCCGACTATCATTGCTGTAGGAAGGAGAGAATCAGCTTGGTCAGAGCACAGGTTAAATCCCTGTGAGCAGGATAAGATAGACATTGTTCAAGGATATGTTTTTGAAAACACATTCTATTGTCCACAGATTTCTAGATTAATCAAAGCAAATTTAACAAAGGATATTTTCCTAAACCAGTATCAACTGCTGCAACAGTAAACATTTCATTACAGTTTTCTAGGAAGTTAAGTAATATCTTGTATAAACACAATAGATGTGCAATTTCATGGTACACTATTCTATGCCAAAGACTATTTTCTTTGTTTCCTATGCAAGATTCTTTAGCCTTATTACAGTAAACTGCACAACTGAGCATGAATATGTTAAAGGAAATCCACAGCCTTTTGAGGTTGATGTACTATAAATGCTTGGGAACAAAGAATACTTTTTCAGCAGATATAACTGAACAAAAAAATGGGGGGAAAAAGCCCTAAAATGTGAGGAATAAGAACTTAATTTATATTGCATGGAATTTAATTTAAATTAGTGAGAAATGGCTTATTGCACTGAAGCCTTTGCCTGTTATTTAAGATTTCAAAAAATAAGACTTGTAATCAAGTGTTATTAGTTCCTTTATGTAATTTTACCTATCTCATTTTAAAAGCCTAGCAAAGAATAAGAGGGGAGAACTTTCTGCAGCACATCCAAAAACCTGAGGTGTTCATTCTGGACTAAAAGATTAGGAAGCAGTAAAAGTAAAATGCACATTTCTCAATACACGGCATAGTAGAAATCACATGTTAACACTGCCAGTCATCCAAATAACACTTTGCAGAGTGCCAGGGAAAAAAATCCATTCCCATCTCCTACATTTATAGAGAAAAAGGGAAGTAAAGATCCTATGGAAAAGGTGAGATCTCTGTTGCTAGTGAAGCAAATGCTACATTTGAGTAACAAAGAGGTGGTATTCTGAATATACAAAAAAAAAAATACACCTCACATAACCTACAGTGTATGTCTTAATAGATTTTTTAAAAATTATTTTATTTAAAAAATTATTTCATTTTAAAAATCTCAGCATGTTTCACTTGAAAACCAATGTCTCTAAAAATAAAGCACATGTCTACGAAGGAATTTTTCTACAGTTTGCATATCTTGTCAGAATTTGAGATATATGATATAAATACCTGAGCTATTATATGTCATTCCACTCTGCATTTTTCAAAATCTTTGTCAGAGAAAGAACTGGAAGCCCCATGCCCATCACAGCTGTAACAACAAACCCAAAATCTTCTCTACAATTTGATTTCAAGAACTGAAATTTACAGGTACCAAATGTATAAATTTTTATATTAATGTTAAAATAATTGAATCTTAAAAAGGATACTGTTTGTGACACAGAAATTCTGATTTCTGAGAATGGCACTGACTTAACATTGAATTGGTCACAACATAACTTCCAGGTATTTTCCGTAGTTATTCAAATGTCAGTCTGCGGAACACTTAACATATATTTTAAATAAAATAAAAATGCAAAATGAAATAATGGTCTACATTTTTTATCTTGGGTCTTAAGTCTCTTTCTTTTCATAAAATGTTGATGCAACCAAACAACACGGCTGTTAAAAACTAATGACATCTAAGATCATGATGGATACTGAAGTTAATTCCAATCCAGTGCAATCTCTCCGTGTAAATATTTTTATTGACTTAAAATACAGGCCTTGTGTCCATCATGGGGGAAAGCATTGCAACTTTGGGCACAGTGAAGTTACAAGAACTGTATCTCCAGTATTACAGAGCAGAGCAAACACTTATTTTACGTAGATTGTCTTATACTGCAGAAGTTTGTCACTGTCGACTGAGACAACTCTTAAGTACAGAAGGGGGGGAAAGGGTAATAATAATTGAAATAATTAAGCTACATAGAGACATCAAGACTAAAGAAATTTATGCCATTATTTGAAATGTATCCATGGCAGCAACAACTGCAACCAGCTACCACATGTTAAGCACTGAGAGACCCACAGAAATCAAATGCATGGCTCTAAAGACATGCAAACACGCCTTAAGCCACTGACTGTGCCCAGTAGCAAAAATTCTTCCAGCAGACTCACCAAAGCCAAAATGGGTGTGGAAAGAGAGTACTCTGGCACCCAGGATTCGCCAGGGGCAGGAAGGTGTGGCCCAAGCCAATCCCACCCAGAAGCAGGATTTCAGCACTGCCTTGTACCTAGGACTTCCATTTTAGCAGAGACTAAAGAGACTTGTGGAAGCTCCCTGCGGCAGGGAAGGGAACTGGTTAGTTTCTTTAAGGAAGTTTTCAAACTGTGAATCCCAAACCCGCTTCCTTCGAGGACGATCAGGCAGAGAACATCTCTCACCCCGAGAAACAGCTTTGTTTGGCAACACAGGCCACTTGGTCCAGCCCCAGGCAGGGGTTGGAAAGAAAAAAAATATCACACATCATATCTTCTAGAAAATTCCACTCTTTCCTTATGACACCTCCTTCCTAAATATACTGGAGAGGAGTAAAGCTAGCAAACTGACCTAATTCAGGAATTTCTAAATGTTGTGAAGTTTCACATTACAAAATTAATTCATATTTCTCCCTTATGGGAAATAATGATCAAATCCCCCTCAGTTTTGGAAAAGGTTCTCTAATAGTTAGGATCAGATAAAACTATTTGTTTTATACCAAGGGCTTTCTCTCATTTTCATTTCCAATAATCTGTCTCTGTTTTTCAGAGAGTGAAAAAGAAAGCATCAAGCTGATTTGTGGTCAGAAGAAAACAGACAGGAATCCAAGGGAAAAAGAGAATATTTTCTCCCTAAGGAAACATTGCTATTGTGTTTGTAAGAAGATATTTTTAAAATACAAATATGGAGAAATTATTATAATTTCAGAGCAAAGAAATTCACCACCTATCCAAAACAAAAGATGTTTTCTAAAATGCTTAAGTACAAAGAATTTTATTATTCCAGTACAGATTTATAACACTTGGTCAGAATCCTGTTCATCTTTGTTCTCAACTCCTTGTGTACAGAGAGGTAATGTAGAAAAAGTTACAAAGGATGTGGCCTTACTGTTGCAGGGATGGAGCCTGTCTCCAGAAATTCTTAAATATGTCTATAGGTGATCCTTAAAGGTCAATTTTTAGTGGTTTTCTGTGATCAGTGTTTTGGCAGACTTTTTCCTCATGTTTTGCAATAGTCAGTCAGGGACAGGCTGACCCCCTGTAAATAGCTGTGAGCTGAAGAGGGCAACTGCATTTGTCCAAGTCAGTACTTGTAGATGGGTATATGCAGCTTGCCATGTTTTCTTTATCTTTTTTAGTGTCTGTCAGAAATCAGGACCATATATTAGGGTATTTTTTAGACTTGAGATACTGAAAGGTTCTCGTTGCATTCACCAAGGTATATAGGAATCCTTTCTCTGAATAGTTTATATATAGAAAAAAAATCCTCAAGCCTTTCTATGAAAGATATTAAACATTTCTTTTGATCTTAAAGTAGCTTTCTCTTGAAAAAAATTAGTACTAGGAGAAACTGTGTTTAAAATACATGTAAGCACTATCTTCAAAAGATGAAATTAGATGCAGTGTTATATTTCTTTGTTTTATTGGCCTGGCAGTACTTGTCAGCTTTACTGCTGTAGAAAATACAACCTACATACAGAGAAAGACACTCTTTCAAGCAGCCTGGAAGAAATCAAGCTATTTACAATCTGAAAATCTCTAAGGATTGATAAAGAAGTTAGCACCATCCATTCTCATTATAGTTGCTAGGTGAAAGATCTTAGGGTTTATAAAGTTGGAATATGAAGAGGGATAAAAGATCAATGGGCTTATTCTACTTCCACACTATAGGAGAAGATGACATGCTATGAAAAAAAATGTTACTGAAGGTAATTATGGGAATATGATGACAAATGACAGAGACCAAAAATAAATGCATCCACTTTCACCTCTTGGAAGCTACACAAATATTAAGGTTGGAGATCACCCAAAAGTCACAGGCACTGTTTGTGAAAATATCAAAGGTCCCTCAAGCACAAATTAGGTTTCAGAAAACGAATAAATTAAAAGACTGCACATGACTGCACTTCTAAGGAAGGCTGATAGCTGGTACAGCAGCTCAGAGAAGCCAAAGGGATACCTTTCAACATGTCTGAATTTCAAGACACCTCCTTCCAAGATGCATGAGAGAGAATGAAGTGGTTTGAAAATGCAAATGCACAAAAGGCTTTGTCAAGTAAGTTTACCCATAGTTGGTATGCTTTTGCTGAAAAACTTCCCTTTCTCTAAAACCACATTCTACTTGAGTCTCTTTCTGATTTGGATTAAGGACCTTCATCCTGCAAGGAAAGGGAATTCCCTGAGGGAGCCAGGCCTCTAAACAACCAGGGAAACTTCCAGATGCTTTTTGGCCTGCTATAATGAAGTGCTGTAGCCATGGCTACACTCAGACCCTTCAGGGTAGGAAGTGCCATGCTTCTTACAAAGGGAAATGACATTTTATAATTAGTTTATTTCCCATCTGGGAGTTTGTCCTCGATAATGTTTCAGATGTGGAAGTAGAACTCGTTTAGGCTTATAACAGGAACACAGTTCATGTGGGTAGCCAAATCCCTAACACCAGAAAGACAAGGGCTCTTTGAATCCACTGCCATGCACTGAGTCACTGAAATATGACCTAGGTCCCAAGCATGACTCAGGAGGACTTCTGGAAAACTCCAGCTCCTAATAGCTGGCTTAAAGTGTCACTGAAAACCATGAGAAATGAGGACATGTTAACTTCCATTTTTGACCTGTCACTGCTGAGACCTTCATATATCCAAGGAAAAATGAGGGATAAGAGGCAGCTGGATACTGAGGGCCCTCTCTGGGTACCTCTCTCCAGCAGCTCACCTGACTCCAGACTGTTCTCAAGGATGGGAGCCAGTGTCCTAGGGAAGTTATACACTCACTGCCCTAGAGAAAGTAATTTTCCAGTCCTCTTTTCCTGACTGGATACAAGGCAACCCAAGTAGTAGCATGCACCACTTCGGCTCTACTCGTCTGTCTTCTCGGAGGGAGGGACAAGATTCCAGTTTAGATTGAGCACTGGGGAATCCCCCTTGTTGACATTTCACATCCTAGATATTTTCCTTTTTCCAGCTGCCACAAATGATTCAGATGGAAAAAGAGAGTCAAGGGGATCATTTCCCTCTAAACTGAATGACTGTGAGGAAAATCACATGAACATTTAACTGAGTTGTCAGCTTAAGAACTGAAATACAGTTTGACATTTATCAATCCAGTTGCATGGAGGAACAGTGGAGTAGTTGTCACTGAAGTGACAAAAACCCAAGAAATACAGTCCAGGCTTGAGCTTTGACATTTGCTCAAAGAAGCCAGTAATTTATATGGGGAAAGCCATTCACATACTAAACTATTAAAAAAAAAAACAAAACAACAAACTCGAAGAGTGAACATCTAAATAAAGCATGAGGTGTAAATGAGAGTTGAAAGGTTAAGAGCAAATGCAGCTCACCAAAAATCCCCGCTGAGGAAACTCAAGGCAGAATGTGACCTGTACATCTAAAAATATCATAATAAAGCAGATAGATTTTTTTCCCCTCTGGAAATTAATACTTATTTTTCTGGCTTGTGGGAACAACAGTGAAGAGAAGAGAAAAAGTTTGTTACCTTGAATGTCATCATTGAAAGTGCAATACTTGTTACGGTACTTATGCAGGAGGCGGAATGCATTTGCATTAGCAAAATCCTCAAACTGAATGAGGCAGTTCATGCCATATCTAGAAAAACAAGAAATTATGCATTATGTCAGAAAACTTCCAAAATTATACATTAAAAAGCTAGTAACATTTGTGGTAAGATTTTGAATACAAGTATAATGTGAATCATAAAACTCTTAACATGGTTCTGTTATATTTGTTATCTTTATGTTCATACAGATTATTTAGAAGGTATAATCATATTATTAATAGTATTTATTCAGTTCTAAATTATGAATAGAAGATCAGTGGAAAAGGCCTTCACCCTCAAGACATCTCAACAAAAGTCTCTACTGAGCAATTACCTAGTGAACAAAAAAAGGCCCCTCCCAACACAAACCACGCTATAATTCTGTGGTTGTTTTTGTTTGGTTTTTTTTTCTTTTTAGTATGGAAATTCAAGACTCCTGGCACTAGATTTGTATGTAAATACCTAACAAGTAAACAACTTCCCAGCTGTGCCAGTAAGGTTAGTCCTAAAATGAAAGTTAGTAAGAAGTTAAATTAAATTAATATTACCACTATAGATCATGGAATGGTTTGGATTGGGAGGGACCTTAATGATCATCTTGTTCCAATTGCCTGCCATGGGCAAGGACATCTTCCACTAGATCACACTGCTCAGAGCTTAATCAAACCTTGCCTTGAACACTTCTAGGGACAGGGCATCCACAGCGTCTTTGGGCGACCTGTTCCAGTGCCTCACCACCCTCAGAGTAAAGAATTTCTTCCCAGTATCTAACCTAATCCTACTCTCAGTCTGATGCCATTCCCCCTTGTCCTGTCACTACATGCTCTTGTAAATATTGCCCAGTCCTTATATACATTTTTAGTATATACTGGATTCCTTGCATACCAGTCATATATGGCATTTTCAAGTATTCTTACAAAACAAAAAAACCCCACAAAGCAATGAAAATGTGTCTACAAAAACTACATAAAGACTGGATTCAAGCTCACAGACATTTGCAAGATGGCAAGATCTCAACAGCACACATTGTGATTGTGCTAAAGGAGGCTTTTCTCATTTGCTAACAGCACAAATCCAGGAGAGGCAGTCAAGCTGTCAATTCATGCTTCATCCAGAAAAGCAATGCATACATATAGTGAGCAATTCAGTGTAAATACATTAATTTTTTCTTTAAACCATACATGTGTTTAGTGACCATATTAAGCAAAGGTATCAGTATTTTAAAAAAAGACAAAAATTCCTGTGACTAAACTCATTTCCATGGAAAACACATATTTACGGCCATATTACAATTAGCCAAATCTATGGGGATTCCACTGGCAGGAATGGTAATCCTTGCTGCATATAAACACATCTTCATGTTTGATGGAAAAACCTGGACTTCTTCAGCAGCATAATGACAAGCAACTATTTAAAAGAAAATTTGGCAAGTCTAGTGCTGTAAATCACAGCTGAGTTAAAATAAAAAACTAGAGCTAATTTCAATAATTCATTTAAATTTCTAACCTGATTCAGTTTTTGACATAAATTTCTGTGATTCCATAAGGGTCCAGGAGCTGACAGTTGCATAATAATAGGAAATTATTATAATGAGATTATCACTATTGAATCCTGGAGCTTGGTTGTATGTGTTTCTTGGATGTCACTAGGCTGGTCTGTTTCTTTATTTTACCATACATAACATTCCATTTCTCATCTGCGTTTTATTTTTCTCTGTTTTTTTTATCCATTACATTTGTAGACAAAGACCAAAACTCCCTGTGAGTTATATTAAAAGAGCATCCCTGTTGAAAATAATCATCCTATACTGGGCACACTATCCATATTAATTTTCTGAGCCACATATCGTGGCTGTTTAATTAAAATGGAAAAAATGCATGCAGTCTAACTCTGGGCCTCTGAGATTTTGGTATCATAGCAGAAAAATTTCTAAGCAGTGTTCTTATTCATTGCATGTGTAACACCTGACATCCAGGTAAAAACCTGAAACTACAGTGCTGCGCACAACCAGCAGTACCTCATCAGACTTGTGAATTTTGAGTTCTATGTTCTCAAAAAAAGAGAGACAAGAAAATTATGCACTGTTCCTCTGCTTAGAGTATTTTTTTCTCAAAATCACCAACAGATGAGGTAATGCAAAACAGTTAATATCAGGCATTCCAGAAAATCCCTTAGCAAGAGTGAATTGGCTACAAAGGTGCCACACAGTTCTGGAAGCAGCAACCATACCAAAAAGAGCCATCAATTCTTCTATGACTTCCACATCTTACTATGGCAATCACTTAAAGCAGAAAGTTGAGCCAAAACTTAAACCAATATTTTCCTTCCTGTATCACTCTGCAATAACCTTCCACCCTTCTCACACTCTGATGAATCGTTTTAGTTTTACTGGCTTCTGCACTATGAAGAGTAACTGCTTGAATCAACCCTCGTCGAAGCAGAACATGCCCCCTCTATTTGTAACTCATACCCTGATGTCATCACAAATGTTTGGCTTGGAACTGTACCTCTTCACAGGTGAGTAGGGAACAGAAATGGCTGTGAGATGAGAAGGGAACCAAGCACTTTGGTGCTTGTCCGTGTGCAGTCATCAAACCCTGCTGTACCTTTCAAATCACTCAAGTTCCATCAACTGTGGGCCACTACAGTTCTGTGAGTCATATTATCTTTCAAACATTATGAAATGAGAAAACAAAGCCTGCAGCTATCCTAAAATGTGACCATTTTAACGTCTTCCATCAATACTTGATACAGATATAGCGCAGATTGACCTCACTGAGTTTCCTGCAAGGATACAAAGTGCCTGATCAGGCAGGTCCAGACGCCAGTAATAGATTTGCTACAAACAAAATCATCACATTTAAAACCACCATTCAGTGACTGTAGTTAACTACTAAAAGGGAGAAAGGCTCTGCAGAGGATCTTGACAGGCTGGATCTACGAGCCAACACAGCAGTATGAGGTTCAATAAGACCAGTGCTGCATCCTGCACTTAGGTCACAATGACCCCGTGAATGGCTGCAGGCTGGGGAAAAGCAACTTGGAAAGCTGCATAGCACTAAAAACATGGGGACGCCAGCTGACGTCCAGCTGGACATGAACCAGCGTGCACTTAGGTGGCCAGGAAGGTCGATGGCATCCTGGCCTGTATCAGCAGCAGGGTGGCCAATGGGACCAGGGATTGTTTCCCTGTGCAGGGCTCTGGTGAGGCTGCACCTCAAGTGCTGCGTCCAGTTCTGGGCCACTCAAGTCAGGAAGGACATTGAGGTCCTAGAGTGCGTTCAGAGAAGGGCAATGAAATTGGTGAACAGGCTGGAACACAACTATTTGAGGAGCAATTGAGGGAGCTGGGGGGTCTTCAGCCTGGAGAAAGGAGCTCACAGGTGACGTTAACACTCTCTGCAACTAGCCACAAGAAAGTTGTAGCCAGGTGGTAGTTGGCCTCTTCTCCCAGGTAACCCAAAAACAGTAAAAGAGGACTCAGTCTCAAGCTGCACCAGGGGAGGTTTAGGTTGGACATTAGGAGGAATTTCTTCACAGAAAGGGTGATTAGACATTGGAATGGACTGCCCAGAGAGGCAGTGGAATCACCATCCCTGGAGATTAAGGAGAGACTGGAGGAGGCACTCAGTGCTATAGTCTGGTTGATGTGGTGGTGTTTGGTCATAGTTTGGACTTGATGATCTAAGAGGTCTTTTCCAACCTAATTGATTCTATGATGTGAGTCACATTAAACAAGCCTTATGGCTTGCTCAAAACAGAGCCAACAGTTTTTCTGCTATCACTGCTTTTGACCCAGGGCTATGCAGGGGATAACTGGGGAAATGGAGGAACATGTAACCGACATGAATGTTCATACTGAAAGGTGGTACAAATAAATGCAAGAAAGAAACTATCCAGTGGGTACCAACTGTCTTAACCAGAAAAAATTATGAGACTTACTTCTACACTGTCAAAACTGAAAAAAAAAAAGAAAATGTGGTAAACATTCCACCTCAGTGTGCAACCATAACAAGCGCACTAATGAATTCTTGAATATTTTTGTGCTCTGGAAAACACTTCTCTGATAGCAATAGCTTGGCTTGAGTCCAGCCTAGGACTGATAGATTTTTACAGGCAAGTGTTTTGTAGCTGTGAATTCCTCTTTCGCCTATTAAGGATGTGTCACTGCAGTAGCTGATTAATCAAATATAAATTGTCCCTAGAAAGTGATAATCCAGATCACTGTTTCCCCTTGTAAATCCTATTTTGTCACCCATACCTTTCTGTGTACTTGGATTTTAGATTTCTGCTCCAAGTCATGTGGGCAGTCTGAATAAGGATCCAACTGGACAGATGCTCAAAGCCATATTTCCTTTGTTTTGTTATGAAGAGAAAATGCAGACGAGAGGTGGCAAGCGTACAACATCATATTTGTCATCAAGTATGGAAGGCAAATGCTGGACAATGGATTAAAATGAACCATCACACTGAATAACATGGTTGCCAAAATACAATGTCTCCAATACTTCTCACAATTTACAACATATTTTTTGTGACAGTCTTTTCTAAGTTCTTCTAAGTTTTCCTCATTTATAAGTAAATTTATATTCAGCTGTCTATGACAACAATGTTAATGTTCCAAATAATTCTACTGAGTATATCTTTATGTAACAGGCTGGAGAAAAATGTCCACAGCTCTATAACCATCCCAAATATACAGTGTAAGTATTTTGGCAACTCAATGCTTAAGACCTCAACAGGGAAAACCCTCAAGATTCTGGCTTTTGGTGACAGTGTGAGCTATAAAAGTTTGGGCATAATTCTGAATTCAAACCATATGATCAGTAAAATCCATGCTTACTTCCACAGCTAAGAAGCTTTTCTGGATGTATATTTGGATCATTTGTTCTTACTGCCAGCCATTGTTTTGGAAACCTTCCTAAAGGAACAAGTGGTTGCTTTTTAGAGCTTCAAACTCCTATTTGATTTTTTTTTTTTTTTTTTATTCATACATGCCTGGAACTGAAAAAACCTTAGAAACCATTAGAACTGGTTGCTGCCACCCATTCCCAAGAAGGAGCAAACCAAAATGATAGCAACACTGGCGCTGTGTTCCTTGCCTTGTGCGTCATACAGCTGCCCTGCCAGCCAGAACCATTTATAGTGCACCAACACAATGTGGAAATTATCTCCTTCCTCCCCACTCCAAATGCTGTAAGCTTGCTCATTACTATATATCCCACTGCTCATAACAGATTTAAAGCATAAAGAACACTGCCACAAACTCCTCTTTGTGCCAGGGTTTGCCTGGATGCCTTCCCACCCTCCCTCCTAACAACCCTTAGGACCTGGGTGCTGTCTCCTCCTCCTCCTCTCCTCCGAGCTATCTTTAACTTCATCTCACAAGGCAATTAAACTGCTGCACTGAGGTCAAACACACATCCCAGCACCTCTTCTGCTACAACCATAACCCACTGCTTAAATTCAAAGCAATTTGAATGGGGGGGTTAGAGTTTTGCACAACAAATGCTACATATATGTTCTGTGGGAAAGGTGGACCAGATGAGACACCCTCCAGCAAGTACCCCAGACCCTCTGCAGCAGATGGTACTACTCATGCTGCCTCTCTAACAGCCCGATGTGTTACAGCTGCACAGGACAAAAATCTGTCCAAGGTGCACTGAGCTCCAGCCAGTTCTATAATGCAAATACCTTCCCAGAAGAGGTATCATTACATTTGTCTGTCCTGAATTGGACCAGCGAGTCAGACAGGACATTCTTCACAGGAAGAGGTTTTCTAAAGAACTTAATAGAAACTGTCAGCATCTCTGCTTTCCACATGAAGTGTGCCGTTTAAAATTCCTTTTTTATTTTCCTGTAGGCAACCACTGGTTTTCTTTTAGCTACAGAAAGCCCACACCTTCATAGGACTATTTTTCATTGGCATTTTTAATTTCCAAACCAATCCTTTCTGCAGTGAGCTCAGTCCATATCCAAAGCAGGCAGGGAAATGTGGGAGATGGCAGCATTTAGCACCCACCCTAGTACCAGCAACAGACCTTCGTTCACGTTCTCTTAAGGAAATAAAATTCTACAAAAAGTATCCATATTGCTATTCCCTGGTACAACCACAGCGCTCCTGCACTGTACCAGTGCTTCTAACACTCTTCTGCTTGCTCCTTCCCTGTCCTGAACAGATTTGATATTCATTTCCATGGCCTTTCTATCCCAGGAGTAGTGAGGAGAATAGGCTGGAAATGACTCATCATTTTCTCCCTTTTCCCCCCCATCCAACAGCACTGCTACATGTGTGGACTTGGGAATAGAAACAAGCAGTGCTCGTTTAGGAAGGTCTAGAGGGTGGTGGTGCTAGACATTGTTGTTCATAAGCAGAGAAGTAAAACCAGATTCTCTGCCCACAGTCAGGCACTATATACATAAAGGGCTACTCTTAAGACAAAAGGTACTTAAATCATAAGCTTTTGTGGTATGCTAACAGAAACATTTGCTACAAGAAAAGGATAGTTGCAGTTTTTATCCTAATTTGTCATCAGACATTTGTGTGGTTGTATCACACTGCAGCAGAGACTGCTTGCTCTTGAAATGGACATATTTCAAAATCCATCCTACTGCGACAATAACTTGACAACTGTTCTAAACACACCCACTCTAAGTTTTTGTGCATTTTCAAAGTGCTGTTAAGGGATTAATATGAATACTCACTAATGAACCTGAACTAGATTTCTTCTACTTCAATACCTGATGGAATTAACTCCCAAATGTCTTAGGATTGTCATAGATAAAGGCTGAAAAAAAAAGTAAGTTACCACATTGTAAAATTTTATTTACTTTTGCTGCAAAACTGTTTTTTATTTTTTTATTTTGATATTTATTCTAAAGTATAGCACACAGCCATGTTGTCAGGAACTGGGCTTGATCATAACTTAGACTTTTCCAGTTCACAAGTTTAGACATTTGTAACAGAATTAGGGAGGTTGGTGTGAATGAAGTATGAATGAAAATGTGTGCACTACTGAAAGCAGCAGCAAAATAGAGCTGAAAACAGAGGCACACACAGATAACAAAAACCAAAGCTGACTGAAGGAAAGTTTAAAATATCTCATTTACATCAAGATGAGCAGGCCTGAGCTCTGGTAAGGCCACAGCAAAGACACCTCTGGGACCAGGACTCTGCACTTTGAAAACAGCAACAATCCCTATCACAGCACACATCACCTGTGCCACTCTATTCTATGGGCACAGCAGGAAATCACATTGCAATCTGAAAAAATTCAACATGAGGATATACAGACACAAAAAATTCATGGAGGCTGAAGTAAGAAATACCCTGAGGCAAAATAAGCATGCCAGCATAGATGCTGGATCTTAAAGGCATAGAAGACCTGTATAAAATCAAATCTATCACCACTTATCACCAGAAGTCCAGAGAAAGCATTGAGGACTTGACAGCCTTTTGCTTTCAGTGCACACATGAGCAGCCCTGGTCATACCATATGAACATAAAAATGCTGATGCTTTGAATATGTAGGTATAACACTGAATAATAAAACCAACTTTTTTTGAACACTCCTAACAAAGTCCACCTCTCTGTTCCATAAGAACTTTCACTGAGTGCTGTCAAATCAATTTCTTATGGTGGATTGTGTCAAGTCACATTCTCTCTGCTGTGAAAGTCCTCTCAGCAGGAAGGTGGACGGATGACTCAGTACTGAGATACAGCATAATGCACATTATACAAATAAATTACACTTTTGAAAGTTCACAAAGTCAGACAATAGCCAAACTCTTAGACTCAGTTCTTGACATACTCAAACATCAGCCCCAGCAGACCAGTTCACTGCCATGAAAAAATACACCACACAAACTTCCACAAATGCAGAGGTATGAGGCTTGCCTAACACTCAAGTTAAATCTGAAGAGGAAGAAAATCATATTGTAAATTTTGGTAGTTTTCCTCCATAGGCAAAAAAATGGTTCCATGTGAATTTGAAGTAAACAGCAAATTGAATTACTGGGATGGCTTCTCATGAATTCGAACTGGTTCACTTGTCACCTGATCCAAACCCCAAAGTCAAAAGTAGAACTCCAGGAGCCTGAAAATGTAATTCTTCTTGTCTCCTAGCTATTCTACTTCTTTTTCCAGTGTTACCACTTAGGTGATTTAACTGTGACTTAGACCAAAGAACACTCTCAAATTACCTTCAGTTTTACATTCACTTAAAAGAGATGAGTGAAGATTTGAAACAGATGACCTGAGATGTATTTTTTTTCTTTTCAGCCTCTTCAATTCTTATTTAGAGACTTGGCACAGTGACACTTTTGGCTGAGGAAAGGAATGGTACTGAACAGATGGATTGGTCAAGTGTCTGTGCAGACTAAATCAGAAAAACAGAGAATCAAGAAAGAAATCCATCTCAGCTGGAAACAGTAAGTAGTTTGATTCCTCATGAATCTTCAGCTGTAGCTAAAGATGTGTGTCACTTCTTGCCCTCCCAAAAGACAGAGTGGTCTTTGTTAAACCCTTCAAGCTTACTTTTTAAATTTTAATTAAATGGCTTTAAGCTAAACAAAAAAAACCCTGTTGTTATTAAAAAAAATAGCAGGTAAAATGCATTATGCTGTTTGTTAAGTCATCCTACACAACTTAAAATCATTTGAACCTAGTTTTAAATGGGTGTTTCCTGGTTACTTCATGACTGCAATCTTTAAAAGTTACTGATTATTACTGTCTGGTTCAGATTGTCAGCAATTTTACTTTGCCAAGAAAAATACCATAAAGCCACAGTTTTGAGGTTTGTGTTGGTATGCACCTGCACACACTACAAATTAGATTTTTAACAGTCTATATTTTGCAAAAGTCATCAAAAAGAAGTACAGCAGCACTTGAACAGTGGTCAATAATTGCACAGGGCTGTGTCAGAGAAGCCTTCTACAGATCTTCCAGCATGAAAGATATTGTGTAACATATATTACTATTCATAATTACTGTGACCAGTGGAATCATCTCTTCGAGGAAGCCTGGATTTTTAAATGTTCCTCTGGACACATTCTCAGATTTCTCTACGAAAATGAGAGCTGCCCTTGGAAAAGGTAAAGGTTTCAATTTGGCTGGACAAATTAGATTTGCATTGATTGTGTGTGGCATTTTGCTTATACAAGATGCATTTTATTTTCTTGAGAATGAACTTTCATATATTCACTGCCCAGAGAGTAACTTTTGCTACTTTCCAAAAAGGGAGAAGGATCTGGATTATAGGAAAAAAAAATAAAAAAAAAAATCCTTGGCTGATAATTCTACACCAGAAAGTTTCCTAATAATTTTAACTGTATTTATTTAACTGAATCTAATAGTATTTAAAGATACTACTTTAAAAAAGCCTAATTTATTAAGGCATTTACATAAACATATGAGAATTTCAGCTTGGGTCAAGAAGACTACTCCTTTGCTTTAAGTGTCTGTTTTGATGCCTCAGTGAATCATGCCTGAGTGATTTATGACAAATGAAACACCTTTTTGGAAAAGGTATTGTATCTTTTGCTAGAATCTGAAGATTGCTACATAGTCCTAGGAGGTTGAACCAAGATGACTGAATTTCCGTACATATTTGATTATATTTGTATGAGATTATAGGTATTTTCCCCAAAATAAAAGAGGCAGTTGGATAGCCAAATTAGTAGAAAGCCTGGGGCAGCACATCTGCTCTTTCCCTCTGCTACTTAAGGTATAATGAACAGATGGAAATCTCAATTCCACCACTGACAGCCTTCATCTTAACTGTTAAAAGGCAAAGAAGTAATGAGCTTTCAGAAATGTCAAAAGGAGGTTGTAAGAGGAATACTTAAAGCATTTCTGATAGATGAAATACATTCCAAATATTTGTACTGTTTGATCATTTACCAAGTCTTGATGGTGTTTTTAAGGCAATAAAATATCTTACGTACCTGCAACACAAATTACACTTGAGAGATAAGAAGCATATCAGAGACTAGACTGAAGAAAGGAGCATGTAGAATTCTAAGAAAAAGGGAACTTACTGTTTTCAAAGCATTATTTTGATGGCATACTGTTTGACTTAGGGAACTGTGACTATTCCATTGGAATGTTACAGAATCACAGAGTGGCTGAGGCTGGCAGGCACCTCTGGAGATCATCTCACCACCCAGCCACTCAAGCAGGGTCAGCAAAAGCAGGCAGGACCGCATCCAGACAGCTTTTGGACTGTCTGCAGGGACAGAGATTCCACAACTTCTCTGGGAAACCTGTGCCAATGCTCAGTCACACTGACATTAAAATGTTTTTTTTTTCAATGCTGAAATTTCTCTTACATTTAAGAAAAATGTTTGAGTCTTATTTTCTCTTGTCCTGTCATTGGGCACCACTTATAAACAGCTTGGCTCAGTCTACTTTAAAACCTGCCTTCCAATATTTGTGCACACCTATGAGCTGCTGCTTCACTGGAACAGACAGCCCCAGCTCCCAGTCTCTCCTCACAAATGTAAATTTATAAACCAAGGATCAAAAATGAAGGATGCTACTCTGAATTAAAAAAAAAAAAAAAAAATTAAAAAGCCATAGGTAATGGACATATGCTATTGGCAGCAACTATCACAGCCAAAAAGATTAACATAAATGAAGGCTGAATAGATAAGAGATTATCAAGTATAGACAGCACAATCTCACCTTTATATTTTTATAGCATAAATAGCACTATAATGACCAGTTCTGATGTCTCTAATTAAAGACTTAAATATCACACCAAACTGATTCTAGCCAAATGCCTCATTTTATGTAGAAGGCCAAACTAGTACAAAAATGTTTTGTCTTTATAAACTTGTAATACACTGAACATGGCTAAAAAAATGCTTAAATACCATAGAACTCCAAACATTTAATTAAGTTGACATGCTCAGAACTCTGTGGGATGACTAAAAGGGCTTAAAAAAGGTAGGTTTTGAATGGCTGTCTGAAAGAAATGAAGAAAAATTGCATTGCAGATATAACATTAATGTATTCCACATTAATGGAGGAAAAAACCCAAATCCTCCTATGCAAAACATGAAAATATAAAAGATAGGCAAAGCTGCATGACTAAAGAATAGATAAGGGAGAGGTAGCAATAAAGCTGTGTGGAATCACAAAAGAACAAAAACTATTTCTAGTATAGGAAAGCCAAAAGAGACATTTTCTGCAGAGGAAGTGTGAACACAGCATATCAGAGGAAAGAGAGTTTGGCAGCAACATTTGGACCACATGGGAGGAAACCCAGTTTGTATGACAAAGGCCAGATAGTACTGTAATCCACAAGGGAGAATATCCAAGACTATAAATGTTTTGGAATCTACTCCAATAAAACAAACACAGAGAAGAACTATGCCCAGGGATTGACATGAGAGTCATCCTACACATCCTAGTGAGGTGGAGAGCACTGTTGCTTCCTTGGAGAAGATGGGTGGGTCCTGTTTGAGTAGCATTGCTGGTGCCATTTAATTTTCCAGCTCACTGCTACTCAGCAGAAATTAAGTACCAATAAAAACAGGTAACATTTCCAGTGCACATCCTATGTAAGATACCCCAAACCAGATAACATTATAAAAATGAATGTAAGCATGTGTCAAACCAAACTTCTTTAGGTCCTGGGAATGGTGACTTGCCATTCCTCAGACAGTCTTCCTCTTTCTCCCCTTCCCTGAGCAGATACAAAACAGAAAACCTGGATTATAGTTTTCATACCTTGCATGATTGTAGGAGTATCAGACACTGTCTAAAGATAAAAGCACCAGGCATTTCTGGGCCACAAGATTACTATCCTGTATTAAAATGCTTTTCCAGTCAGCTCTGCAAGTGAAACTGCAACCCAAGTTAATAAATATAATTTAATCTGCATCAGCAAGCTAAAAGAAATCACCTTCCAGACGAAAACAAAATTTAATAGAAGTTCAGAGGGGCTTCACAGGCCTTACATAGGTGCCTTTAAGCACACTTCTCCTAGACTTACGATGGTTGGCCCAAAACTGGAGCAATTCCCACTCAATTACAGCACATTTTGCATCTCCCTTAGTGCACACAGTTTTCTGACCAGTCGCATCAGTATTACAAAACCAAGTTGTGACTGCTTGGTTGCTGATTTCCCATGTGATGATTGATTTAAGTTACTCTGTACCAGGAAAGGAGTGGTTTACACATTAAAAAGCCCCAAAACTTTCTTAAATCAATGACCACATAAAACCAGTTCAGAATAATCAGAAATTTTTAAATAAAAATATTTCCTTAAGAAATTTGGTATTATGTTAAGGTAAGAAAGAAAACAAAATTGAGAGAATACTTTTCTTAAGCACTCAAGTAATTACTGTTTTGAAAATATTAACCAGAATTTAAGGGAAAATCACATTTTATTACTATAAGCTAAACACATTTTTCTACTTTACTGATACAGTTTACATAACTCACAATGTTCAAAGCTCCACACAAAGAGTAAAACTTCAAAAATTAACCAAAACTCATTTAGTGGCTGTTCAATACTCCAAAAGTTGTCAGCACTATTAATATTGAAACAAAGTCAAGAATTCCAAAATCACTCCTAATTGGATTTTTACCAGGGAAAAATTGGAGGAATGTTTATGAACTTTGCCACAGAAGTGGAATACTCAAGCTCAATAAAGTGGTATATTTATAAGGGTAATGTTTTTTCCAGAAGTCATCATAAAGAAGTAACAGCCACTCTTGCTTTCATTGCAGAAACATAAGCGTTCTGGAACCCTGAGAGAAAGGGAAAGTATGAACATTGTATTTTACATTGAAAAACTGGCAACACTTCCAGCTCACCTACACTGGACATATTATTACTGCCTGTGCTAGTGGCTACAGTTACTCTTTATCAGCATGAATTTAGCTCTCTTAAAACCTGCCTTTGAAGTAAGTTCAAACTTTTCAGTCCAAACTATTCCAATGGTAAATTTAAATTCAATTTTTTATTAAAAATTACTGGAAAAAAGGTTAATTGGAGACTAAATTAAGGTGCCAGAAGTGTTCTAACTCTATTTTAACATTTTAAACAGGTGGTCAGAAGTTCTAAATGGCTCCTCCTCTTTGTCTCCAAATATTCAAGATCCTGGAGATTATATCAGCAATCTCAAAAGAGTACTGTATAAAATTATAGCTCTTGTAATCAGCAACTAAGTGAGAAAAGGAAGTGGCTGAATGCTCCTCAGAACTGTTTATAATCCTCTGCTAAGCCAAATAATACCTACCCTTTTCACACTAATATTTACACTTTCCCTAGGGAACATCAGACGTGTACCAAATGGTCTCCCCATGTCTGTCACAGAGTGAAGGAAGAAATTCATGTTTAAGATATTATTTTTCATTATAGGGGCAGCACACTGAGATGCACTTTTTCTCTGATTTTATTTCAGGATGTTTGGAACATAACACTGCATCTAAAGCAGAATCCTTGGGTAAGGCTGTGGCATATTGACTTTGCAGAATATACATGCATTTCAAATTAGTGGGCTCAGATACCACCTATAGTGGACTGCAAAAGTAGGATGTAACAAATAGTTCAAAAGAATATTTTTTATAGTTTTCCTAAATTCTATTACCGTATTGTTTGCTTTTTGCATAGAACTCACTTATACCTTGGATTTTTCAATATTAATTCAACAAAAGATCTTTGTATATATTTTAGTGGACTTGTTAAATTGCTTTTTTGGAAATGAACTGTTGCAACTCCTATTGGATTCAAGCACCATTGAAGATACCCTTAAACTAGACCCAGGTCACACCTTCTTAGAAGGACTGGAAAAAATCATGAAGGAAAGTTTTATACTCAATACAGATTCTCTTTTTGGTGTTTGATGCAAAAACATTCTGTTCATTGTAATTCCTGGTAAATTCTATGACTTCTATGATCCAAAGTCATTAATTCATATATGTATTCCAATGACTTCAGAGAACTGATAGGTATGTTCAGGTTATCTTGCCCCAAAAAAATATATCTTGGTTACTTCAGTAAGTCCCTTGCTCATGATGTACTGATGAGAGATCCATCTCTCTTTTAAGATGAGTTAATATTCCTTTTCATTAGCAAATAATCTGCCATTCAGTCTTCGCTGTCTAGTGAATATTGAAATGTTCACATACATAGTTAGAACTACTTGGTCTACTTGAGTACTCATTATTTGAGTGTATTACATGAAGAATAGTGTAGCACCTACTGAGAGGAATTTCAGAGTGCCAGATAATGCAACTTTACTGTTTTCTAGGGTTACTCATTCACAAATCTATACAGTTAGATCCTCCAGCTTCCTAACACTACCCTGCATCCCCAAAACCCAGAACCTTAAATCACAGAAGAAATCAAAGAACTTTGCGTGCAGAGATGAATCACCCTGTCGCTTCATGCCAGCCAGAAACTTAACTTCTGAGAAAGG
This sequence comes from Sitta carolinensis, assembly GCA_032173965.1. Taxonomy (NCBI): domain Eukaryota; kingdom Metazoa; phylum Chordata; class Aves; order Passeriformes; family Sittidae; genus Sitta; species Sitta carolinensis. Next base: position 33,967,230 of record JAVUNC010000004.1, read on the forward strand.
AAAGGGTATTTAATAGGTTTTGCAGAAAAAATATGTTCATGTGATAAAAAAAAAGCAACATATTCTACTCCTGCGCAATGTGTACACTATGCAATGAAGTGCACAACAAACAAAATCAGGAGGTCAGGTTTTTTCCTTTCTGTAATGTTTTCTTGAAAAGAAACAAGCTCAGCTTGAGGTTCCTTAGCATGGCAATTATTATTACATATCATAAAGCAGAGTTTTTGATGTCTGTTTACTTGCTATGACTGCAAGTTTTCTAGCAATGTATTTATAGTAACAGATTACGTAGTCTAAAAAGTGTAGAAGGTTAATTATGCTTAATCTATGTTAATAATAGTACCTATTTCTTTCAACCACCTCTCTGAAAGCTATTTTTCCTGTCACCTAATACACATGACCTTTTTAAAAGTTATGTTCAGGTGATGGCAAGCACAAAATACCCACAAAAACGTTGTGTGACCCAATGCTTACTTACCCAAAATACTTATTTATTTTTGCAAATGTGGGAGGAAGCAGAAGGAAGATATTACAATCTTCAGTACTTGACTTTCTTCCAGTCATTCAGAAGCAAATACACATATGTACAATCACCCTTTTTGGAAGAAATGCTTGCATGGGGAGAGGTTTTATGAAAAAATGTGAGTTAATAGATTGAATGATGCTTCCAACTTGTACAGTATCAGATGAATATCTAAATGTGCATGTTCACATTCACTATGGCATTTGAGATGGCTCCAAAATTCCATCCCTCACTTGCTAGCTGAAGTTCAGCAGATGCATACGATCAATAACATACTGAATGTAATCAGAATTATGCTGTCAAATTATGTTCCTCTAACGTAAACCGTCATGTACTATCAAAGAATCTCATCTGAGTCCCCTTAATGAAAAAGCTCTTGCTGATAATTTTTATTACACAAGATAGCTTAGAGTATGGCATCTCTATTTCACCTTGGTCCTCAGTCTCCAAATTCCACCTTTGTGGGATAAAGACAGATCTTGGTTTGAATAATGTTTTTATTTGCTGGTAGGCTTTAGTAGCTAAAAATATAAATAGGGTCAGAATGATTATATCATAAGATGTTTTCATACTGGCAGGATCATCTGTATATTAAAATAAAAAATAATAAAAATAGAAAGTAAATAGCAAATGTTTCTACTCCCTGCCAATAGACAAAAACCAAAAACTGTTTCCTAACTCTATCATATTGAATCACGTGCTCAAGCAATGCAAAAGTTAATGAAAAAAACATTACTTCTACTTAAAGAAGCTATGAAAGACAGGCTGACAAAAAATAAAAGTGGCACAAAGGAGAATAAATGTACACTTTTAAATGCTTTTTTACTTAATCGTACATTCCATTGCAACATTCCATTTAACAGATTAAAAGGGTAAGCTACTATAGTAGCAAACACCAGGAAATATCTGAATGTTCATCTATCCTACAATTAGAGTACCTTGTATTTTCATAATTAATTTCTGAGTTACAATAATCAATAAAAATTAAAATTTATGTGATTTATATTAATGAAAATAATGAATTGTAAAATTGCAATTCAGTTTCTCATTCAAATGCTCACAGGACATTGACACAGGGATGGATTTTTGGTCAGGAAACACATGTCCATTACACTGCTTCCCTCCCCCACTTCCCTCAAAAAAGCCAGGAAAGATGTACAATAACTGTAGCTGTCTGCAAAGTCTCTTCCCTAGAGATGGCAATAATGAGCTCTTGGAAATGTTTAAAGTCTACTAAATAAGAAAAGCATCTAGCAATGATCTGGTAAAACAGTTTTAAAGCCATGAGAATCCACTCAATATCTCCAGCACTATTATTTTTAACTGAAAAACTAGGACTACAGCCAATTTTATGCTTCTGGAATTATTATTGTTTTATAAATTTATATATATATATACACACATATGCATCTTTTAAAATGTCTACATTTCCTGGCATTCCATGTAGATAACTAAGGCTTTAAATCTTCACAAAATTCAGCTATATAATCAAGTCCCCACCCATCTAAATATTTGAAGTACAGATATGTCCAAAATGCTTTCAGTTCCTTTCTTTGAGCCATTAAAAACAAAACAAAACACAAAAAAAAGGCACATTAAGATTTTTCAAATTCATAAATATTATATAATTTCTGGGATAACAACTTTGAAGAGTGATAAGAGACTGTCTCTAGGGATTCCTCCATGAACCTCCTGGTGGGGGCATGGATAGTGCTGTGAAAATAGTTAAAACATTTAAATACAGTGGAGGAAACTCAGCTTATGCAGTCCGAGTCATTGTACAACGGCTAAGACAGAGGAGCTACTGCACAGCATAAAGACTGATAATGCCCCACAGACAAATACTACAAATGACAGCCCTGGATGTCCATTTGGCAACTTCCAGATGTTGTTTCTTATCCTTCAATCACCAACCAAGGCTAGAAGCATCACAACAGCTATCTTGCACTATGCTCAGAGATGGGCTCTTAGGTGTAGCATTCAGCAGCTAAACTTTGCCAAGGCTTGGCTTGAGTCTCCAGCAAAAATCTCAGAACACTTCTGAAGTCATGAGCAATAAATGCCATGACCTGAGCTTCAAAGGAATCTCTTCCCTGTGAGGGTGATTGACACTGTGGCTTTCACTCCTACAAAAATCTCCTCATCAGCTCTCAACTTTCATATCTAGTCCAGAGTTATCTCTATTGCCCTTTTTTGTAGGTTCAAAGGACTTTAAAGAAAGATTTTCTTAATACACTAAAGTGTTTTTAGATGCTGGAATCTAACATTTTTCATGATCTTGCAGTGTTTGCTTGGTAGAATTTGAACACAGATCTAGTAAGTTTTGCTGTACAAGGACAGCCTTATCTTTATGCCAAGAGACAAATAACTTGTTCTCGTAGAAGTACAGGGTATTCCCTAAGCAGGGCTATCTGGAACATACCAGATCTCTGAAAAAGCCAAGTTTTCAAATTGCAGAACCACAAACAAATCATAGAATCCATATTTACTTCACCATTGAGGTCTCCTCAGCAAACTGTACTATCCAAAGTGAAAAATATGTACTTGTTTCAACAGAGCCAAAGCTCACAGAAAATAGAATAGTTCCACTTGAAAGGGACCTATAGGAATCATCTATTCTAAGTAACCATCTATTCTATGGTTACTTCAGGCTTGACCATAAGTCAAGGCATATTATTAAGGCCATTGCCAAAAAGCCTCTTAAACACTGACAATGTGCTTCTCTTTCATCCAAGAGGTGGCTAGGAAATACAAAAAAGCTTGTTGGTGCAGAAGTAAGGCTATGCTAAATTTAATGTTTATCTGGATCCCTCTAAACATATTAGCTCTGCATGCCACTGCTTGACCAGAGCAGATCTAACTGGAAGAGACTGAGCAAGCTGTGAGAAAGGGGGCAGCATCCGCAGCATTAAGACAGATGGTTGTTACATGGAAAACAGGTGTGATCTGTCACTAGAAAGAACAGATCCACATCCAAAAAAGAAAAAAAGGCATGTGAAGCAAACCTGACTTTCTCAAATACATTCTCACCTATTTACAGTAAAACTCACTCATAATGACAGTAGGCTTTTGACCATAAATTTAAGTTGCAGGATTAATCAAATAATATCTACAAAAACAGTCCCCAAGTTTTCACTTTTTATTTTTGTTTAGTAATAGGGTATGTGACTACAAATATTTTGAAAGTCTGTATAACTGATCTGGAATTATACCAACAAAATTAATAGTAGTATAGGAGCAGTCATTGGGACAGTAGGATACGTGGCGAAAGTTCTAAGTCTGTATTCACCACACAGCCTCTTTCTGGATATTTTGCAAAATTTAAATCATAAACAGATGTTTGTGGAAAGAAACTGTCTCCTCTTTCTTACATACAATGTATTAATCACTCTAAAATAAGACTATAAAGATAGTGTCTTGCTGAGTCCTTTGAAATTAGCAATGTTACTAAATACTTAATTTACATCCCATTTGGGACAAAGCTTAAGAAATAAAATTTGAGAACCTTCAGTGATCTACAAAAAAAGTTATAAAAACTATTTAAATATTTCTCATTTTTAATGGGGATAGTGATAGCAAGGAAGAATGAAGCTGAAAAGCAGCATTTGTTGCTTATTATCTGTTTACCTGGTGGGAACTGTGGTGTGCCATGACAGAACAAAGCAAGGACATGGGACAGGCAGCAGCCAGCCAGAGCATAACAGAGACGGCAGAAGTTAGGAGATCACGAAACAAAGATTTGGTTAATTAAATAACCAAACCAATGTATTTAGAAAAACTGCCCTAGAACTGCAAATCAGCAACCCAGGAAGATATAAAAGAGAGAACAGCTGTAACACAGAAGGATTGGAGATAATTATAGGTAGGAACAAAAGTGGCTAAGAACACAGGTAGGATTAGGATTGAACAAACTAATCCAGAGAGAAGTGGGGTTTATTTTCTCATTTACCAGTGAGGTAGGATGCTGCCATGTTACACAAAAAACATCAAAGATACATCACTCCAGACAAGTTATTGTCTTTAAAAGCTTCTATCCCTACCCCACCAAGGAAGGAAAAAAAACAAACAAAAAAAAGCAGACCACAAATCATTGTGTCATGACTTTCAAAATCTAACTTAGGTCTATACCATATTAGGGAAAAAAAAGTCATTCTGACATCAGCTTGAATCCACAAAATCTGGCAAATTACTTTTTTCTCTGGTTTTGGTTTGAGTTTTGGTGGTTTTTTTAAGATGCATTCACGATTCTTAATGCACAGCATCACTGGGATAGAAGTTGCAGTGGTGGTGTAGTTCCCTCACTCATCATAGTCCTTGCAGCCAGGAACCTCAGTTTAGAGCAGCAAAGATACAACCTACCGGTGGTCCCACACAGCACATGCAAGAGGACAGAATATAAGATACCAGATTTTTCCCAGCAGAGGACCATCTCTTATGGCATCCTCTTTCTGAGGATACAGCAGTCATGCCTGCATTAAAAGTTTCGAGGTGACACCTCTCCACAGCAGAGCACTGGACTTTATTGACTAATAACTAAATAGGAAAAAGCATTAACATTAACAGAAAAAAAATGTTAACCTTATTAAAAATGAAGGAACTCAGTTTCCTGTAAATGTGACATTTAAGCAGTCTTCATCCACAGGCCCAGTGTCAGGTGCTGCAAGTGAGGGGTGTCCCTAGCATAGATGGTTAAGTCTATAATTATTATAAACTGCACAACATTTCACAATGATAAAAGCAATCTAAACCAGGTCTATTATGGTACCATCAATGCTCCTCAGAACTTCAAAATTAGTTGATAGCACCCTCTTGTTTTATGACTGACAGGTGAGTAGCACACTAGCAATTGTTTTCCTGCATCCTACTTCTGCCAAAAGTTAGTCCCTTCTATTTTAAAAGCATTATACTACCAAAAGTGGAGCAAAATTAAAACATTTTCTTTTCTAATGAAAGTATGTACAATCAAAATGGAACTGCTTTCCATTCAAGCCATTCTTATCTGTAGGAGATACTTACTATTGTTTATACTATTCAACCACATTTGACTTCTAAAACTGAACACAGGAGTGGAGTTTGATGCCTTTTTAAAAAAGCACTATTTTCTTTGTGAAGCTGCAGAAGTTAGCCTTGGCCATTTCTCTCAGAATGATTCAACTGCTTCAAAGACACTTCTGCAACCCAGGAGAAGGAATACAATTAAAAAACCCCTCAACATCCCGGGCAGTTAACATTCATTTTTCACTTTTAGGTTTTACCTTATAAAACTGAGCATTTGTTTAAAAGCCTCTTCAAACTCTGATTTCATATTTATCACCTTGCTTAGTTTATGTCAGTGCAGTTCAATTATATACCTGAAACCCCACTAAAACACCTACAAGCAAAACAATCATTTCAAATACTCAGACAGAGAACATTACTGAAAACCTCGATCAGCAATATTGCTGTGTTTATCAGCCAAAAAATTACTTAGATGAATTTTCCCATTTTTCCAATCACAGCAAGGTTCCTAACACAGAAAGAAGGCAAGGCAACAAAAATGAGATGAAATTTGAAAACTGTGGCAGTATTTATTCAAGCTAAAACTAGTTTAGTGGTTTTCTTTGGAGCAGACTATGTTCTTTGTCAAAAATCTGTTTTGTCCCACTTTCTATTAACTGGTTCTTTGACATTACCTCTACTCTGCAAGCCAAAACTGCTGCCAAGAAGCCTCAACTGAGAAAACACTATAGCTCTGTTGACCTCTTCAACTCTTTATATTCATATTAGCTCTTTGTTCTTGACCATTTGACCTCCTGCTCCCGAAACACAGCAGAAAAAAATTGGTTTAGCACTTTATTCTGTCCTGCATACCTAGAGCTGTATGAAACAGCCACTTGCTTGTCTTCTGTGCTAAAGTTTTCTCCATAACATGGTTTTATACTAATAGGTGCAGTTACAAAATACCAGATTAATGGTTTTTAATATAACCAAAACCCAGAGAAGCTGAATGATGGCTACCAGACATCACCAAAGCAGCTCTGCCAGTAGAGCTCAAAGGAGAAGGCATCTGGGACAAAAGCACAGCAGTGCCAATGCTTATGTCCAGAGACCAATTCATAGGAGCTGCCTGCCCAGCTGGAGGTGTCTGCTAATGCAATAGAGCAGCACAGCTGCAAGAGGCTGAGTAATTCAGGTAGGATGCTGATTAAAAACGCACACTGGATTCTATATACCATGATCTCCTCATTGATTCTGGATTTTTTGCCAACAAGTCACTTGAGTATCTTTACGCTATGGGCCTGCAGTATTTAAAGGTGATGCTGTGATTAAGTGAAGATGTGCAGCAGAATTTGATATCAGGATCATACCCAGTATTCCTCATATATATTATTTCAAAGATGGCCACTGTGCATTTTAGTTAAGAGCTACAGATGAGCAGCTGGTTCCCATTTTGAAATCTGATTTGGAAAATATACAAAACCAGCTGCACTCAGTTCTCTTATCCTGAAAATATCGTTCTTTAAAAATATTTTCCATATATAATTTACAGCTTCGATACTTTTCTGGCAAAGAAAAGAAAACAAGTCCTTAGACTGTGTAGTCTGGCTTAAACTGAAAAATCACTTCTTTTATACAAATTTAGAATAATTAACAAATTTAACAAACCATTTCTTTGTGTATGTTATGGCATTCTTAAATCAGCTAGTATAAATGTGAAGGATGAATTATTTAACTGTTTCTCCCAGAATAAATTCAGTAGAATCACTGTTGTGCCACAGCTGAAGAAATGTAGTATTCCAGAAGTCAAACATGTGTTCATACTATAATTAATTTTCAGAAGAAAAGACTGAAATCAAAGATTTTAATACAAAAATAATACCATAAAAAGATCTCAATGTCTGGATCATAATATCCTGCCAGAGAAATGGAATCCATAGGTTTTCAGATGACTTCAGGGCTGCCAAATGCAAAACCTCTAACAAGACAACCTTTCTATTTTGCAGCTACTGATAAAAGGCTAACTAACTAAATAAATACATACATACATAAATTTTAATACTGCAGAACCAAAGTATATGTAAGAAAATGAACTTAAATATTATTGCTAAATTTGGAGATTCTCATAGTTGGTAAAGCACATAAGATATGAGATTACTGTGAGAATTGTAGGATTTCAGAGAGCTGCACAAGTGTTTTCTGTTCTTACATATGGGACCACAAAACACAGATGACATCTAGGCAAAAAATAAGCTGGTTAAACATTTTCAAAGCATATACACTACCTGAAATTAACACTTGTTAAATTCTTTGTGGCACCTTATGGCTTATTAAAAGAACACTGCTTTTTTCCTGCATTTTTTTCTCTTCAGATTTGAAGATTCTCCTATTACTATCTATCATGACAACATTTCAGTTTATCTAACATACATAAATAAGCTTGCTACTATTTGTATGTTCTGTTGAAGGAAAAGAAACTGCTGGACATGTTTTCTAGATCAGAGCTCTATCCCAAGAATGAGCAAAGATCCCAAATATCTATTCCACCAAAGTCTTTTAAAACAGGGAGAGAGGGAGAAAAACTAGAAATTTACTTATAGCAGTAGAGATTAATCATAAAGAAATTATAATCAAATTAAATATATCCTTTATCTAAGTATTTCAGAAATAATATCTTCTATGATTCTGTGATTCTAGAAACGAAGTTTTACTTTTTCTAGCATTATTCAACCCCATTTTTATTAAATTCTGCATTGTTCATTTTGAATGATCCCTGGCAGCAATCTCTCTCCAGTAGCCTTTTAGGCTTACTACAGATCAGCAAGTACATGAACAATTAACTTTGAAGATAAAATCCACCAAATTCTGAAATATAGTTCATTAATTATTCTTGTAGTTTCAAAAGTATAATGTTTGAAATAGACAGCTTTCTGGTTTAGTACATAGATCCCATTTTTAGAAGCAGAAATATCAGTGTCATGCTGCCAGAGATTCTTGTAGAAATTCTTCCCATCACATTATTAGGAAGATCTAAAAAATAAGGGGTTAAGAAAAAAGGATCTTCAAATCACTCACACCCCAGTCTAGTTTTCAAAACATGTTCCTTTTTTCTCTCGTATATATAAAGATTATATATATCCCCAGATTATATATAACCCCCCAGTTACATAAAGATGACCTACCAGACCACTATTATCTGTTTCTGGGGATACAATCAGCATCCTTTGGAACTCCAAAAATCTAGTTATTAAAATTCATTCACTTACAGAATTGCAAAGAACTTTCATGATTTCGCAATTAAACAAACACATTAGCTACACAGATAACATGATTTATTCAGAAGTTGTTAGCACTGGCAGCACTGCTGAGTGTCTGTAAAGTGTCAGTTAACTGCACTTACATATGGTAGCAGGCTTGAAGTGTCATATTGCATTTTTCAGCCACGGATAATATTTTTTACAGTGGTTTATAAACACCAGTGACGGCTAATGCAAAAATAAGATGTGTATCTGGAATTTCCAAAAAGGGTAAAAAATTCTGCAGATACCAAATACTGTCTCCTTACCTCTAGATTAAAAGAAAACAACAGTGAATCAGTGAAATGAATCAATTGTATGATCTTGCAATTAAGAGCATCAGTCTTTAGCTCCCTTCAATTAAGCAAGCTTTCAGTTTGCTTTATTGGCATGAAATTGGTATCAACTGCAGGGACAGAAGGAGAGGCAGTTCCCAGCATTCAACTGATAATGTACATAACTCCAGAATTCAGTTTTGGAATGCTTTTGAATCCCAGTCCCAAAACCCTGGAAAACAGTTCATCTGACAAGGCTTGCACAGCTGAAGACTAACACAGCCATAACCTCAGTATACAGTCAAATACATGCATTTTACAAGTCAGCACTTAAATCCACAGTTAAGCACCAAAAGAGAAGTATCCTGATTTTTAGAAGTGCTGTATGTCCACACTTCAATACATTATATGGTTCGGCAAGGACATATGGATACTACTAGGATTGTAGGATGGCCAGGGAAGCCACTGAAGTTTCCACTGCAATCTTCCTAGGAAGACTTAAAAAAAGTTGTTGAGTCTATCAAGTGCCCTGTCTTGCAACAATCTCAAGGAGCACGGATAATTAAATTCTGGGAATACACTTATTAGTCTAATCTGGGACTATAGCCCTTTGGCTAATGTCACTGTCAATTTTTAATACAGTGATGACAACACAAAACCAAAATGATACCTGGGTATAAAAATACCTAAACTTCAGTTCTAGGATAGCCACTGAAGATTCATGGCAATTTATCTATTCCCTCATGCTAGATTTTATTTTAAAAGGATACAACTACAATGAAAAATAGTATAAAAATGCAGTTACACAGTAATTTGCAAGTACCTGACATACAAAACAGTGAGCCATGATGGTTTATTGCTAAACCAGGCAGTGGTAAAACAGATCAGTAACAACCAAGTTATAAATAGGTTATGTCAGTGATATTTATTAATGGCTTACTATTTTGTAGGCAACAGGCAGCAGAGGCACCCATGAGCATGGGCTGATCCACTGCTATGGATCAGGAATCTCAGCAGCAGCAGTTTGGGTGGGATACTCTGAATGAAGCACAGCAATATTGCTCTTCTGTAGAGGTAAAGGACCAAAGAGAGATGAAGCACTGAGGTACTCAAATCCAATTAGCCAAACTGTCAGTGACTGAAAGTTTTTCTGAGAGCTGAAATATAGGGAAAATATTTCTTGACTTCTAGTGGGAAAGAGACAGAGCTGGGATAAAAGGAACAGATATGTTACTGCATTTTGATGTGAACTGAAGCCAAGCTTTTGATATTTTACTTTACTACAGTTTCCAAAGGGAAAAAAAAAAAAAAAAATAAGGAAAAAAAAAAAAAAAAGAAAGAAACTGCTTCTTTTGACAGCCTGGAAAACTACTGTACTTCTGTAACAACAATATAAACCTTGTTAAAATATTACACTCACACAAATTATTCAAATAAATCAACATTCATTCCATTTACAATACAGTGCACCAGATAACTTCTGTTGGGAACACTGCCCACTATTTGGTGGAGCTATAAAAGATGAAGGAAAGTAACTGAGATTATCCAGGCCTTTCCCATTTGAAAAATCCCTTTCTAAACTAGTTTGGAGAAGAAAAGACTAGGAACAGCATGTTCTTCACTTCTGGAGTTTTGAATGGTTGCAGCAAGTCTGGGACATAATTGAGCATTATTAGAACATGAATACATCCAATTTGAGCTCCGGATTCAGTTTTATTACAAGAGGCATATTAAAAATACTAAAATATTCCCCCACTTTCTCTATTTTATATCAAATCCCAAAACAATTAGCCTTCCCCCTCAGCATCATGTTTGAGGATTTGTTTACTTTTTGGGTTTTTTAAAGGATGAATGAGGTTTTATTTCTTCAAGGCTCCTCTGCTGGTATTTGCTAAGAATTTCTCTAAGGTCTTGGATCACAAACAATAATAGGTCTCTCTCGGCAAATAAATTTGATGTGATTAGGTTTTGTCTATCCTTCTATGATTTTGTTTAACTGACAGACTTACTTTTCCTTCTAATACTTGCTGCATCCAAGTCTGTAAAGCATATATCTGTAACATCTCCAGCAATGTTACAGATACGATTTAACAACCAAATGAACAAATAGGAAAGAAAAGAAGGATACATGGCATTAAATAACAAAACCAAACCAACCAACCAAAAAAAAATTCTTGTCTACATTCTTCTGTGATGTATTTATAAGGATACTCATACTAGGAGTGAATGAATTGACCTACTCCCCCTTATGTAACAGAACACACAGAAGCAGCTGTCTTCTACCAAGTCTTCTTTCCTGCATGTCAGAGTTCCCTGGATCTGGCAACTGAAGGAGTGCCAAACGTGCATACAAGCATCCTATCTCAAGAAACACAGTAGTTAGTTTACTTTTCTTTTTCCCTTACACAGGCAGGTGAGGACAATTCCAAGCACGGTACCCCACTTAAACACCATAGCCTGGGTAAGGATTCAGGGTTCCTTAACAACCTTCCAAGAGATGGCATCATCCTTTGACAATTTAAATGTTGCAAGTGGAATCAGTTACCAGTCATCATGGTTAATCACCGAAATTTGAAGATTCTCCTCAGGCAAACCATCGTAGTTGCTTGAAATATTGTAACAAAATAAACCCTGATAATGAAACTGAGTTTTCCTCTTCCACAGCACTGTCTATTATCCAAAGAAACAGTTCCTCATTTTAAACCACAATGTGGGGGGTTTTCAGTCCAAGAGCCTTTTTTAATAGTCAGACAAGATAAGGAGCCTTCTGAATGGTCTTGTGAGTATAAAAAAGTCCACCTGGGAGTCCAGGTGAGCAAGGAAGCCTGGACCCAGGTAGTTCCAGGAAGAATGCAAACCCATCAATGACTGTAAATAAATCTCAGATGTAAGCACAGGAAGGAATTGAGGGTAAGTTCAAAGAGCAATTGTAGCTGTAGCCAAGGCAGCTCACAGGCTACTGCTGAAGGATCCACCTTTCTCTCCTGCTGTCTGCAGTGATCCTCATTAGGAAATTAATATTCACTGCATGGTGGAAGGAGCAGGTAGTCACAGACATGGAAAACTGCTTCAAAGGGCCTAAGTCCCAATGAGGAAAAAAATCTCTATACAGAAAGATCTTCAATAAGTCTGCCATAGGAGGGAGTTGTTGCAGCAGCATTTCTTCCTGCACACTTTCTGACAGCCACTTTAGCTTGATCAATAAGGGAACATATAGGCACGATGTAAGTTTTGGTCTTGCACCAGTACAGTGCAAGAGGACAGAGGCACCAATGCTCTCACAACCTGTGCTTGGACATACTGTCAAGAATGACTGTGTGGTCCAACCACTCCATTAATGATGTTCACCTATATGCACCATTTAAGTTGACTTCTTGCCAGTACATTGTCTTGCCAAAAGTAAGTGCTGCATGAATTAATTAATTTAGTCATAAATTGAACTATATTCTAATGTGATCTCCTAAATGAAAACAGCTATTAAAATATTTTTTCTATTTTGATTTTGTGGATATATTGCTTTTACAGTTGTTCTCAAAGTTAGCTATACCATATTTATCATAAAATACTGCTTTAAAGTAGTGCATGAAATGAAATTAAATACTGCTACCAGCTGTGAATAATGTAATCAGGCAAATGAGGAATAATGACTACATCATGGTAATTTAGGATGGAACATAGTGAATTACAATTGTCAGCAGCTTGGTTTATAGTTCACAAACTTGAGAAAAACACAGCATATAAAAAGAGTGGGGAAGGATTTAATCAAAATATCGTTACAGAAGAGAACCTAAACGACACATGGCATTACTTTTCAAGGATCCACCACTATTATTTGTATCTTGAAGTATAACTGAAAACCTACCATCACACACACACAGAAAGATAATTTCAGTGATACAGGGCTGCTCATATGCTTCACAAATCCACAGGGTTTAGCTCATAACAGAGGAATAACTGCATCCAACTCTTTGGGGTTGTGGTAAGTAGGCAAGGAAATAATGTATGGAAATTCCACCAGATTCTTTCCATTTTCTAAGTTTCCTATCTGTTCAAAGGCCAGAGGTGCAAGTCAGTATTTTTGCTGCCCAGTAATGCCTTCTTTTGGGGATGATCTGCAGCAGAAAGCAAGCTGGTAGGATGCCATTCTTCCCTACTCTGACATTGCCTTGAGGGGTTCAGGGTGGAGTTATCTTTACCAGATTTGTGAAAATGAAATATGCTTTGAAATAGGGGAAAAAAATCCATAGTCTTTAAATCTACTTCTTGCATTAGACAAGGAAATTCAACTCCCTGTTACTGAAAAGAGGCTTTTTCTTCCCTCCTTTCATTTCTTGTTCCATCTCCATTTTACATAGTTTCCCCTCAAGCATTTCCATAATCCTTTCATTGTTGTACATGAATACCTCTTGGCCGCTGATATATTTCTCTCTGCATCATCACAGTCAAGCAGAGAAGAAACAGGAACTGGAATAGAAACACAGAGTTGCTTTCTCTGGCTACACAGGAAGCTTTGGTGGATCACTCCCAGCTACCAAAGCGTTGTTTAGCAATCCCTCCTCTCAAAGTTTCCTCTGTAAACATAGATATTTAAGAGCAACTTGTCATTTGGAAAAATTTACTTGTCTGTATAAAATGTTTTATGACCCATTTCTCCACAGGGCAGAAACTTAACAAACGTTTCTGAATTCCAGTTGGTATTATGTTCTTCACCGATGAAGACAATTATCCATTTTTTTCTACTGTCATAAAATATTCCTTCCACTTAGAATATTCCTATTCCTCTAAATTACTGCACTGACTCAAAAGCAGGAACCACCTGGAATGCCCAGAGAAATTATAGTATCTGCCTTCAGAAAGGGTAGCTGCTGGCACTGGTAATAAATAAATAAACAGATAAATGTATACATATGTAAACAAATAAAAGCTGTTCACTGGATTTTTGTCACCAGAAATCCAGATACTTTCCATATGTTTCTGCCTCCCTCATCTGGGAAAAATCATAATGTACTAGTTCCATTTTGCCATGATAGCACATGGGATACTGTACCAAGATCTTTTAGTAATGATTAGTTTGAGTTTTGGGTTTGTTGTTTTGGTTTTTTGTTTTTTTTCTTTCAATCCTGACTCTTTCACAAATAATTTTGTTTCATAAGAACTTTTTCAGGGTGAATATCAGCAGAGGCTGAGAAGAGGAAAGCATTGTAGTTGATGAAACTATACTTTTTCATATAGAATTTTCTTTATTATTACGCCATTCACTGTATAAAGGTGACATTTCAACATGAAACACTATAAATTATGCTGCACCAGCTTATAAAATTCTAGATTTTCAAAATTTAACAATCAATCAAGATGACATCTAGGAAAATTCCCTGGAAGCCAATAAAAAGCCTGTACAGAGTGCACCATCCTGTACTGTTGCCCACTCCTTCTTGCTCCCAGGCAATGCTGCTAAAACCTGGCTCTCGCTTCTGTTAGGATTTGGCCTCTCTGGAGGATTGTGAAGGTGAAAAATATCTAAAATAGGTATTTCACATAGCTTTCTGACTTAAAAATATTTGTCATTGCCCTGTCTTTAATTTAGATTTATTAAAAATATAAGAGAGCCTCATGCTTTACAATGCTCATGATTATGTATGTCTTGAAGAGGTACTGAAAACACCATGAAAGCAGATTTCACCAGAATTTATCCCATTCCTGGAACTGATTAGGCAGTGCTAAATAAGAAAGCTTCTTTTGGAGCACCATGGCAATAACTAACAATAAATATGACTAACATAAAATTTAACAGACCAAACATGCATCTAAGACTAGCAATGCAAATACTCCCTCAGTGAAACAGCCAGCAGAAGGTCAAGAAAAGTGAAAAGAGGAAAAACATAATAGAAACTTTCATAAGGAAAAAATAACTATCATGTTACCAAAGTATACAATTACCTAGATCACCACAATGGTTGTAAAGAGAATCATGACCTGCATGTTTAACAGTCAGACCTGCTATGCCAGAATCAGCTGTAAGTGCTGAGTCTGCCAGCAGCACATTAAACACAAATCTGAATTTAGAGAAATGTAAAATTATTGAGCAATTGGACTTGATTTTGATTTAACTACATCACTTTTCCCCTCACCTTAGTAAATGGGTATCATAATGAATGTTGGTGTCACACTACAGATAAAACAATTCACAAGTAAACCATGCAAAGTTGTAATTACAATTTTTAAGTGCTCCACTCCAAAAATGAACTTTAATCACTGCTGACCATGACAGATTTAGCTGAGAACAAAGTGATCTTTCAGAACGTCAAGCAAACACAAATTGCTCAAATTACAGAGCTTTAAAGTAAAAAGCAAAATTGCTCAAAATTACTGAGCTTTAAGTAAAAAGTGCGTGTCAACCAGACCTTCAAACATTACTGAGATAATCTTCTGCATGACTCTGATTACTTACTTTAGTATGAAGAACAGTGGTTCATTTTAAAGAAAGGGCGAGTTAGAGAACACATGATATTAGAGATTCTCGAAACAGAGAACACAGAGCAATTTCTAATGCTCTGAACATTCTTTTTAGGTAGGTGACTCTATTAGGAAGGTGCATCAACATTATCTGCAAGGGAATATTCAGCAGAGTAGCAAACATACAACAGAAACTTCCATAGGAAGATTATGAACAAGGGAGTGGCAGTGGGAATAATGGGGAAGAGTATAGTAATACATGAAGGAATATGTGTTTCAGGCACAGAAATTAATACCACCTGATTGCACAGAAGAAAAAAGTTTCTTTTGCACAGCAACCACGGCTGAAAGAACAGAAGTTGTGTATGTACAGGTAAGGTATCAAATGCAGACAGGACACAAGGCAAGACTGAGCTGGAAAGTATTTCCAGGTTCCACAGCTCAGCCTCACCTTTGTGAGGCAGATGCAGAAAACACATTCCTCTAAGGGTCCTGGAAGTTGAGCTGTTTTAGATACACACATTGAATGCAGAGCTAAAACTCCAAATATTTTAACAAACAAGGAAAATATGAGCAACTGTGTTATTTGACATGCAAGGATAACTATTTTATGCATCACAGTCTAATAATAAATTTAACTACTTTCTATATAGGAAAAGAGAAACAGTGAAAGAGCTGACTTGGTGTAGGTCCATACCATGACATTTAAAATTAAAACACTGAAAGCTTAGTCCTCATGGGTTTGGTGGGGGCAGAGGCACGGGTTGCCAAGTATGACAGCTTCTTTAAGGCTGCTGACGTCTCATGTATGAAATCACAGAGACAGAGAAGATCATGTAGGCACAGCACTAGGCACAAAAAATTATTAGGCAAATATTTAAAAATCTGAATTTTGAAAAAGAAGTTTGAAAAATTAATTACATTCAGATGAATTTTACTGCTCATATAAGTCATAAAACTGCAATATTGAAGGCAAATAGTTAAGGCAGATATAAACTCCTAAAATACTATGCTCAAAATAAAAATTATCTGGAACCCAACAACTCTGTCATCTTTCCATTAGCTACTGACCTTTATTTCTCTTAAGATGAAGTTCAAAGTGGAATTAATCAAGAAGTAGCACAGATATATCACTTACCTTGCAGTCACAGCTTCCATGAATTCATCAAGAAGATCATCATAGGCTTGACCTCTAATTCTCTTGTGTCTCAGCCCAATATACAAAGGATCTTTCAGCAATGCCTGTTCGAAAAAAAAAATGTTTGAACTATTATATGAGCAAGTTACAATACTACACTCTTAGTTAATAAGAAGGGGACAAAAATACAGTATTTGAGGATCAACCCAAGCATATGAAGTACATATCAATTTATCCACCTCTACATTAAGACCAAAGAAACATAAAGAGATTAAAGAAGCACCCTTTTGTATCCAGGAAAAGGGATACTCTAGTCTCCAAGCAAGTGTATAGTTTCCAAGTGAAAAAGTAAAGTTTACTCTGGGATGTCAGGTTTCAAAAGTATCTTTTAAATTTTAGTTAGTAATTTTCTGTTTTTCTTTTATGTCTTGAAAGTGCTCTCACATTTTAAAAAAAGCCATTTTCCTTAATTTTATCACCATGTTTCACAAATCTCTCCAAGACCCCCTCATTTCAACAGTGCTGATGTGCTGGTACTCAGAAAATGTGCTGTGATGTGCTGTTTTTTAGAATTTAATATCCCAAAACATACCCCCAAGCCCTTTGCCCTTTTCCTTCCAAATTTATTAGATTAGATTATTATCAGTTTAGATTCTAGAATTCTTTATTTCAGTTATCCATGTTCCATCAGTTGGATACGATTTCTGAATTTGTCTAAGCTTAAATCTTGTATTTCTTTCTTTAGCTTTACGATCCATACTTCCCATAGAATCACTAAGCATGTATCATTTCATGTCTTCACTACTGGAAAGTCTGATGTACTTCCAAATTATAATTTACAAATTATTAAATCTGTACTTCTCCACAGCAAGTCTCACACTTCCACTGTCTCTCCCAGGAACTCAGATATAAAGACACTCTTTGTTATTATTCCTCACATGCCTCTGAAAACAAATAAGCTCATTTCCCCATTGTATATAGTGTGCAATCCTCCCACACGTGCCCAGCTTGCAGAATATGTCGGAAGCTTGACTAAACATTTTTCATCCAAAAACAATTCGCAAACTCAACAGAGTGGCAGAAATTTTTCGTACATCAGCTTCAACTAGAAAAACATTGTAAAGAAAAATACAAACTAACTCGCCTTTTCAAGAGTGATCAGAAGGCAAAAAGAAGCAAAAAGTATGGAAAGCTTTCTCTGCCTGACCTAGACTGGGAAACAGAAATCTGATTTCTGAATTTTACAGAAGTGCCTAAATTCCCATTGCAGCTTTTTTTACATTGTAAAACTGAAAAAAAAATCCTCTGGGTCACAAGCCCCTGTTAAAGAATGATTTGAATTAGTATGAAACTTAAAATCTTTGGTGGTATTCTGCCTCCCCAGCAGTATACTCATGCAGACGTATAGACAGAGATGTTTGTCTCTCCCTTACTTTTCTCTCCACTTCCACGAAGATTTAAAGAAATAAGATTAGAATGTTTTTAAAAAAAAAGCAGGTTTAAAAGCTGAATTTTCTTGCTAAATAAAAATTTCTAAATTAATCACCAATTCAGAACATTACTTACAGCCATTCAGAAGTTATTAGTTCAGCTTTTTGAAGTGAAACACGAAAAAAGCTCAAAATTAAAATTACTTTGTAAATGAAGGTGATGTCATTACATTGTATTTTATTTATTCCCTTTACCAACACACTGTAGCATTCATGTCTAAGCAGCATTTTTTGTCTGAAATAATTTTGCCTGTGTATTCACATTATCCTTAATATTCTAGCAGCAGAATCAAAATAATAATTCTGTACCTACTGTAATACTGCAGGAAAAACTGGCAAAAGTTTGATCTGGTATCTGTGAAAGTAATTGTCCCTTTCGTATAGCCTTCTTGTTTTGATATAATCACTTCAAACTTTGTAGTCAAGAACTCTTTCTGAAATTATTTTTTCATTTTCATTTTGAGTTTGTCTTGTTATTAAAAATTACCGCAAGAAAACCTGAAAAATCAAGGATAAATTAATATATCTGGGAAATTAGTTCATAGGAAGTGCAAATTAGCTTTTTAACAACAGGAAATCTTCAAGCAACTTTGGAGAGCCCATATGAATTGTCTCATGCTTCCCATCAGATTGAGCACACAAGGTTGGAAAGAAGAACTGCCAAGCCTCAGGAGCCTCTGTCAGGAATATCATGGTATAACTCAGAAAGAGTAATCTAAATTCTACAATCCCACTGCTGCAGCTTTCCATGCCAGTAGGCTTCTGCTAATCCATATCCTGTGCATGGATACCGCATGTTCCACTGTCCAATTCAGAGTAAATAACTTAATCCCTTTCCAACTCCCCTAATTTTTCTTCCTAAATTGATTTGTTTTTTTCAAAGAGCGTCCACAAGCTTTCTATTAAGCAGTGTCTGTTTTCTCATTTTATAAAAACAATGCTCAAAATGAAAAAAAAAAAATCTTTGGTTCCTTTATTTTTTAAATTCTGAAGACATGTTTCTAAAACACTTTGCAGCCAGACTGAATCAGTCTGATTCCTTGAAGAAGGCAGTTCAGATGGGCAGTGATTCTACAAAAGTTCAAGAGAAATAGGCATCACATTACTCTGTTCAAAAACTGCTAAACCAGTCATGGTCTGCCTTGAAACGTACATGGGCTCTTACATTCCTTTTGCTACTTCCACATTTTTCCTGCCTGTGAGCATTTAAATCTATAGCCAACACAAAATCTCAGAACTCCAAAGCAACTCCATTTATAGGACCACTGCTTGAGTTTATTTACCTATCTTTAATGCTGAAATTTAATGTGAAATTTCTGGAGTATGTACAAATCTCTAGCCTGGGAAGTCCCACAAGCAGAGACAATTAATTCAGCAACACATGTCTGATAAAAAGCTTGGCTAGCTATATACTCAGAGTTCAGAATTCCTTTACAGCTCAGTGCATTTTGCTTAACAAACGTTACAGTTTGACATGAAATAGCCCAAAAAGTTCTTTTATGGTCCTGTTTGGAACAACCTATGAAGAAACCCGTGGCAGACACAAAAGAATGAAACATTCAGCAAGTGAAAAGAACAGTGGTCACGTCTGTGCCCTGAGTGGCAAACCATTGTGCAGCCGCTCCCTTTCCAAAGGCCACTGAAGAATGAATAAGCTGCTTAAGCACATTATCCCCTTTTTCAGGTCAACACCATGCAAACCAGGACCATGGTGCTTGTTTTTTTTAGAAGGTTCACACATCTTGAGAGATTAACATTTGCTACCAACTATTTCATGGCTTTCAAAACAGATTACCCAAAAAAAAAAGTTCCATCGTACAATCAAGTATGTCAACCTGACATGATGATTAGGTACTTTTCCTCAATGACTTGGGTTTCTTTTGTTACCCAGCTTGTTGACAAAGCTTAAATTTTGTTTTGTTCTTTTGGAAATCAAATCTCCCTGAAAACATAACTCTCCTTTTTCCAGGTTAGTCAGTTTGTTACACATATCACATGATACTGAAAAAGTTGATGCCTGCTTATTTTTAGATATGTTTTTTCTAAGACTAAAAAAAAATAATAATAATAATAAAAAAAAAAATAATTCTGAAACATTTAGATTTACCAGTGTGGTACATTCAAGCTTTAAGAGAAATAGTGTTTTCTAAGAATAAAGGGCTTATTTGAAGTTCTGGTAGTACTAATATCATGTAGATCTATTTAGAATTAGCTGTGCAAAATAACGAGTTCTTTGAAGCCACCTGAGCACATTAAATCTGTAACGACCTTTGGGGGTTTTAAGAAAAAGGCAAACTGTTTATGCCATCTTACTTAAAGAGATCAGCAAACCTTCAAAGTTCAAGCAAGCCTGAGCTGTGCACCTGGCTCTAATTTAGCTACAAAAGCCGGACCAGTAAGCAACAGAAAACTACACACCTAAATATTTCATCCGTTGAGCACAAACACGATGAAATGTCATTTATTCCCAAACTTGGCACTGAGGTGTTTCTTTGGAACAAATACATACTTTAGTGAACAGCTTTATAGAAAATTCTAGGGTAACATCTACAAGACCCTGAGCCTTTCCACTGACAAAGATGGAGCAGAGATAGTTCAGAACCAATCAGTGCTGCCTAGACAAGTGTTTGGTGTACAGTAATGCTTCAGAGTAGCAACTAACCCCACACTATTAAAATGCCAAAACTCTCCAGCAGTTCTACAATGGGAAATGATTTGCACTAGAGTCACAGCTATAGAGCTAAAAGAGAACTGTATTTGTATGGGACATCTGAAGTTTTGGGACAAAGACATGCCACATGCCAGAAATTAAACATGTTTCAGAGCAGGATTTGTCCAACAGAGCACACAGTTACCAAGAACACCAGGGAAGGCCACTGCTTTTTCAAGTCCTAATATTTTCTTACATTAATACACTCTAAATTATTTTTGTAACTTTCTTATCTCAGTTTTAACAGGTTGGGGAAGGGCTGGTGAGCACAGGAAGATTTCTGTTATCCACGAAAGTTGCATATTCCAAACTTTTATTTTTGTTCCACAAGACTGAAATTTCACTTGATGTGAAACTTTTTCCAATAAAAACTGTTAGCCAGTTAGGAACATGCCAATGTTTTGGACTTAACTTCAGCTTCCATCAATACTCATTACCCAGTAATCAATCTGCATTCATTTAAACTTTCAGTTTTGTAAGAACTAACATGCTGAATCACGATTTTTTGTCCTTCAGGAACTGCTTACAGCTATGAATTGTTTTTCACGACCTTAGAAAGACTGTATAAGGTTTCAATTTATTATTAGACTAGAAAGTCATTCTTTTCTTTGAATAAGCTTGTTTTGAAGTCTGAAATACAGGATGATGCCCTTAAAATGTGCAACAAATCCTGTGTTTCCAAATGCTAAGTGAATTTTGGATGAGTTGAATGCTACTAATTGGGTTGGAGGTTGTAGAATACTTTGCAAAAATAAGTTTCATAACCAAAGAATAAAGATTTTTTTCTGAAATTCCGTTTTCTTTGAATTACACGAGCCATATGACATACCCACTAAGAAGAGATCACAGCCTCTCCTATCTAAACTCCAGACTTTTGTCAACACATTTGCAAATGTTAGCAAGGGGCCTCTTGCACAAGAAAAAAAGGAGCCTTATTCTCTGTTTCTCCCCAAAAGAAGGAGATCTCATCTTTGGGATTCTCAGCTAACACTTTATCCAGACATCCCCAAGAAAGGTACAGCACAGCAGCTCTCTGTCCCTCAGTTTCCTCCATGGGCTCCTCTATAGGATATCACAAAAGATTCCAAAATAGGAGGCCAAAAATGGGTATCACAATGGGTCATTCTAGCTATAAAAAAAAGGAGGAAAAACCCCACACACTGGACATGAGTTCTAACAGTCGAGCCCAGCTGTGCTCACCTTGCCAAAACCAAGTGGCTGTCAGTGCTTTACAGACAAAGATATAGCCGTACTATAATTACTATTTTACCTGTAACCCTAAAAACATCACTGAAAATCATCCCTTGTCTGTTCAGACTAAATTCTAGACCTTCAGAGTTTAGAAGATAATACATTCATAGTGCTTCTGTGTCATCAATCTTGAATGCAGTGCTTGAAGGGAATGAATTCTGTGGAATAAAATTATTAGCAAAGAGTATTATGAATTTTTACGTTAAAATGTATTAAAACTCTGGTGAAGCAATATCCTAATGTAACAGAAAAGTAGTTTTGGTGTTTAAAAAATCTGCTTGAAAGAATTTAAGGTTGTGATAAAAAATATAGAGAATATATTCTCTTTCATATATGTATAACGATACTGTAGATTTGCACACCCGGACTAGACTTCTAAAATTATTTCTCCTCAAAGACAGGCTTCATTTATTCAACCCAACTTGTTCTTTAATTTCATAAGGTCGTTAAAGTGTCAGTGTGACCTTTACATCGTGTGCTTGCTTCTGCTCAGGAGATTACTCATTTCTTAACCTGAAGGAATTACCAGTAGTAGCTTTGGATGCTCACTGAACCCTGTTGCTTATATTCTAGCAATTTCCCACGCATGCAGACAGCCTGCCCAGCTGAAAAACCGTCAGGGAACTTTAACAACAAAATAAAAATTCCTCTAATGGCTGGAAAGAATGCTTCATGAAGGAATCTTGTAACACACTCTGAAATTACCACAGCCCATCCCCAGGCAAGACTGCAGAGAGGCAGGCTGTGCCAAGGACATTCTGTGGGATGTTCCCGGCGCATGCATGATCACTGAATAAAGGCCCCAGTGTGCTGTGGGCAGACAGAGGCTGTGCGCCAGGGGCACGAGCCTGCAGCCCCCTGGCACGGCCCCGTCTGCCTGCACCCCTCCAGCCCGTGCCATGGCCACCAGAAGGGCTCTTCCAGGAAGCCAGACACATTCCTGTGAGTGAGCATGCAAAGCTAAAGAGCACCCAGCCCCCTGAGGGTAACGTTTACAAACATACCCAGATACACAAATGTGTGGTTATGTGAGCCCTCATTAGTAAGGGAGCAACAAGTGCAAAATCCAAAGGCAGAAAGTTGCAGCAGCGAGGGGCAAGATGTACTTGATTTTTCAGATTTTTCAAGGGGCTGCTGTCTCTTCCAAGTCAGACAATGCATTTGTGTTTGGGACATGACTCACTTGTGTCCATGAGTCAGTTTGTGGAACCAAGTGATGGATGAAGAGCTCAAGGGTTGTTGATGGTGCAGGGGCATAGAGCAGTGTTGCCTTCTAGGGTGAGTCTCCAGATACACCGGAGTCACTCTCATAGCTAAACTCCAAGATGCTGGGAATTATAAAATATTTTATAGAAATTATACTTTTATAGAAAATTTATCTTATGATTTTTAGGTGTAATTCAAGATTTCCGAGCACTTGAAACACACAGTACCAGTTATAGCCAGGGGTCCATTAATGATGCATATGCCCAAGAAATTCTTTTCGAAACAATCTGGAATTCACAATGACACTTGAACCTCTTTACATGGTGGGCTCTGAAAACTACAAGTAATACACACTACAGCTAGGCTAACCATATACTGCCATACTTGACATTGAATACTAAAAATTAAAAAAATTTAAAGCAATAATACATCTGACATCAGATAAATTATATCTTTTTCAGAACAATTTGGCTTTTGTTTCACCTGTTCACCTTTCCAGAACATAGTATTCACACAACAATAACAAAGCTTTTTCAGTAAGTTACCATGGATGTTAAAAAACTGATTGCAGTATATTTACTTGGACAATCTGGCAAAAACTGCAAGGTGCATCTTGATCTTTATGGCAGTTTCCAATCAGGAAAGACTGGGGAAGTGCTGAGTAGTGAAATATACATCAAGTACAACTTTTCTAGCCAACAGATAAAGCAAAAAAATAATGGTGTTTCCCTGAAATTTAAATACCATTGGAACCTTTCTGCAGGTCAAACAGCTTACATTGAATTTTTTCAACCAGTTTAAGTTCTAAAAACTATTAGAAGTACATTTCACAGAATAGCCATCATGAGCCATGAACTGCTCATAAGGAGAAAAGAAGGCATTTTCCTGAGGACTGGATTAGATGTTTTTTATGAAAGAACTGTAATTGACAAAAGAAAAAAACTGCCTTCAAATCTAGCAAGCTATCTTGACAGTTTTTCATACTAGAAAATCAAAAACTAAAAAGTTTTTCAGTTCTAAACATACAATTGTGCCAACACCTTCTGTTACAGAAAGTTAGCTACAAAACTAAGATAATAAATTTCTTGTTAGACTGATCTTTAAAGCATCAGAGTTCTCCTAGTACCATACTTGTGTATCACCACCATAGGGATATATCAGGTCCTTCTTTTAAATCTGCATTTACTTATGCACCAAGTAGCAGCTCATAAACTAAGGCACATATTACCAGGATGAACAGAAAATAAATTCTAATCTTGGAAAAATGCTGAGGAAAAGTACAGAAAGATCTATTTTCTGTGTTACTTGTGCCAATCTGAAAATAATGGAATGCTTTGTATGAATAGGGCACTGTCACCATGGATGGAATACAGAGGCTCCTTTACAGAACAGGTTCTCAAGCCCTAGAACAAGCTGCCTAGGGAAGTGGTTGAGTTCCCATCCCTGGAGGTATTTAAAAGTACAACTGGAACTTCAGGACATGGTTTAGTGGTGGACTTGGCAGGGTTAGGTTAACAGTGGGACCCAATGATTTATGGGTCTTTTCAAACATAAATGATTCTAGGATTCAACCTGCTACAAGAACCATATCTAGCAGAGTTAGTAAGGAGAACAGGGGGGAAATTCATTGTGTATTTTAAGAAAACAAAACAAACCAGCAAGATAAATACTCTGCATTATGTTTAATAGTCTGAGAGAACTCTCCTGATGTTAACATCTGTCTGCAGGGATAGGGACAATGCCAATTCCACAAATGCCCATAATTTGAGTTGGAACTTGGTAGACACTCAGAACCATGGTTTTGGAGGAACATTTCATCAGACACAATTTTAGCATGCATAACTGTTTTACACAGTTAAACTGAAAACAAATGGTTGTCTGCATGCCAGTGGCATTTCTTGAAAAACTTAATCATTTGTCTGTTGAGAAAACAATAGTCCTAAAGAATCCAACATCATTTAGAACTTCAGCACATTGTGCTGCATGTAATCACCAATATTTTAAAATACAAACAATGGTCAGAAAGAAATCTGAGAAATATTATGTATTTAATTCATATAATTTTCACAAGAAATCTCACAAGAAATCTCCTAAAACTCCCGATATTTATTTTCTATAAAAGCTTTTTTTTCTGAATCACGGAAAAAGCTCAGATGAACAATTAAGCTCCCTACACAACTGATCTCCCACAGGCACCACAGAGTTAATGACTACAATTTCTTCTTCACAAGCCCCAGCTGCTACATAGCTAAAATCTCAGTCACATGTTCTGTCACACATCAAGGAACATGTTACAATACCCTACACTTTGAAATATAGCTGATGGGTAATGGGAACTGGGAGCTATAGAAACAGATTACTGCAACCAAACTTTCAAAAGTTTCTTGCTCTCAAAAAACATGAGGGATGAAGTGCTAAAACCTACTTGAAGGTCCAGCCATAAGTGCTTATAATAAATCACAGAAGGTGGCCAGTCAATAATCTTTAAGAAGAGCCCAAACAGTACTCATGGCAGACTATACAGTACCCTAAAAGACTATACAGTACCCTAAAAACCAAGTCTAGCCTCAGTTAAATGCTTTAGAGAAGCTGGAGATATTTACCTTTCTCTTTCCCTGTAAAGTTAGCAGGAGTGTAGCTATCTCAATACATTTTTTCGCTTAATCAAGAGTGACAAGATACAGCTGCTTGGGGTGGTTCAAACACTTTTAATACATCTAACTTTTTTATACCTTTTTTTGCAAAGCAGAAAATACATATCATTCCCTTTATGTTCATGCACTTACATTTAAAAATTTTGTTTAGGTTAGGTAGCTGGAATGTCTAATTATAAGGACTCATCCAGCTTTCAAAACCAGACAAAACACAGAAAAAAACCCAGAGCAAAAAGCAATCCACCAAGACAGAGAATCAGCAAAGAGCAAAGACTTATTGTTTTGAAGATGACAACAGTAAAGGCTTGTTATTAATTAGCAGATTCAGAAGAATGTCATCTTAGTAATTTTCCTTCATCTGAAAATTACAAAGATAACATAAGCCTTAAATAAACCTTCGAAGACATTTTTCCCTCATATTTAATATTAAACTAATAAAGAGGATTTTGCTAATATTGTATGAGCTTGCACATTATGACAGCAGAGTGTCTCAAGTCCATCAGATTGGTAATTGAACAGAATTTAAATGTATCAACAGATAGCATTTACAGAACTGAAAATCTTGTTCTAGGTTACTCATATATCTCATTTCTACACCAACAGTTCCAATAGTTTGCTGGGGTTTTTTTTCCATTCAAATGAACTATAAATCTCCACCACTTGTTGTGATATCTCCTTCATTTTATTAAACTTATGTCTATTTATTTTATTTACTTCCATAAGCTATTTCCACATGGTCCTTCCTTTGACCCTGAAGTTCCTGTCTCCTGTGGTGACATTCAGACATTTTCTTTACTAGAGCCAAATGGGTTGGACCTCTTCCTACACCAACAATTCACATCAACAGTATCCCCTGGACTGAAAAAAGTATGTTGATATTATTTTGGTGCTGGCACCTCAGCTATATATCTGTCCTATCGCTAGTAAAAAAAAGGAAAAAGTCATTCTGTGCACAAAGTAGACTTGTTAGTGCAAGGCCAACATTTATAAGAGCATCTTTACAATTCAAGCATGACAAGCTTTGTCCCAGATGCTAGGCTGTCTTATGTGGAGCCATAAATAATACATATTTTCCCACTTTTGTGATAATAGCTATATTTATGCCCATTCCTTCTCTTGTCGTTCCCATTGCCTGTGAAATTACTGAGGAGGTTGACAGCAGTTACTGTGAAAGCCAACTAAAACAAACACTATCTGTTGCTGTCTTCTGAGCATAAAGAATTGGAAATGTCCAATGTATCTTCAAAGTCTGTCATCAATTTAGTCTATGGATATTCATGCATGCTATCCAAAATAAGCATTTCCAGATATTAATTTCTGCCCTCTTTCATAGATCCCCTTGCTCTGAAAAGTGAAGTAAGAAGAAATTAAATGGATTGACAGTCTGCCTGTAACATCAGTACACAGCCCATTCTTTCTAGTGTCAGCTGAAACTGAGACTTAAATCCTGTGTCACCATCCATATTCTTTCTTCTAAAACCCTTCCCTCTTCAACTTCTCAGGTCTTAAAAATCCTTACCAACACATTGTTTGGTAAACATGAAAATCTGAGGCACCAACTAGTTTTTTCACTTTTGGTCTAATGAAATATAACATTTCACAAAAGAAATAATCATAAATAGCAAATCTCACAATAATAAATTAACGGTCTCAGAAAAAGAATACCATATATCCCTAGCCAAAATGACAAAGTTTAAAGGATGACAATGGTTCAAAAGTAGCAGACAATTGCTGAGGTCTTCTCACACACTAAGCAGTGGAATGGCATTTCTCAAAGAGCAGCAGAATGACACTTCTCAAAGATAACAAGAGTTTGTTTAATAAGAGGTTGACATAAGTTCAAAACTAAGTCCCTTGAGTCACACAGTAACCACATGTCAGATGCAGAGAGAGGCAAGTGAAGTGCAAACTGAGTATGAAATCATGTTAGCTAACTTAAGAACCTATACTGGATACTTCTGCATCTAAACTAGTCTAGTATTTTTTTATAGTCAACAACTTATAAAAAAAAGATTAAAGACATTTTAAAATACAATTAATTAAACTGGTTTGAGACAGTTCCTCTACAAGAAGAAGCACCTGTTCCCCTTACAAAATTAGCTGTGGAGAACTAGCTTAGGTTAAGATGACCGTCAAGCACTGCATCTCTTTTTAAGTCTTTCTGAGCTTACCTGGTTCGGCTCCAGACTCTCAAGACTAATAATTCAAACACAAGATTGTAACTGTCCATTCCACTGAC
The DNA here is from genome assembly GCA_032173965.1 of Sitta carolinensis. Taxonomy (NCBI): domain Eukaryota; kingdom Metazoa; phylum Chordata; class Aves; order Passeriformes; family Sittidae; genus Sitta; species Sitta carolinensis. The sequence goes on from JAVUNC010000004.1 coordinate 33,995,442, forward strand.
AATATAAGTACTTAAGTATGGGAAAGAAAGAGGCTCAAACATTGCTGCTTAAGTGGGTATACCAAAAAAGTCTAGACTTGGGTTTAGTACACAGGCAACACGGAAAGGCTGGATGGTTACAAGAAGACTGCAAACACGTCTTTAGTATTTTATGAAAGCATAAGAGAACTTTAGGAAAGGCAGTTTAGAATGATGGTGGATGTAAGTCTGACACTGAAATATATAAAAATATATTATTTTATACAACAAGCATCTTAAAAAGGAAATGTGTACTTGAAAGTCTCTTTTGATTTAATTATACTAGAACAATTGGATGATTTTTTTAAAATGTTTTTGTTGTACAATAAAAACAATAAGTCCCTGGTGAAAAAAAATCCTTCCCCATTGTTCTTTTATTTATTTAGAAAGGACTGTAAGTATTTTTGCTACTGACAGAAAATGAGGATCAAGATATTTTTCACCCCTTCTATTAGGGTAAAAGAAGATGAGCACTATAACAGTAGTAATGTAAACAGAGAATGCCTTTTACTGCAATAGTAAAGAACAAAGGCCATTAAAAGTGACTGCAAAATTAAAGATAATGCTGGTTGTGTACACATTCTGAAACAAAGAAAAATTTTTAAAGAGAATAAATGTTTAAAATCCAGACCTATTTATATTTGAGTTTTATTGGTAAAAGGGCTGGTATTCATAGCTGCTGATGTATGCCTAACAAAATATGAGAAAAGCAGCTAAACGAAAACAAGATAGGAGATGCAATATGTTCCCCTGGGAACACCATGGTAAAGAATAGCAAATGATCTTCTACATTTGCAAACAAGTCAAAACTTTTAAAAGCTCTAAATACTGTGGGAAATGCTCTTCCCCTCTGGGCACAATTACTTCATAAAAGGGGTAGGCAATGTTTTGTGTTTCAGCTCTCTTAATATATCATTAGTAGAAAGCATCCCCGAGGAAGCAGAAGTACGCAGTCTTCTTGAAGATTTAATATAGCCATAGAAATACACAATAAGACAGAAGGTACAGAATAAACAGTAATTAAAAAATTGCAGAAGGCTGGGGACAAAATAGAAGACAAAGAGGCTGTCTTTAGTAAACTAAAGCACACTGGAAATCTCAGTATCTAGGGCAAATCTAAATTTATTACTACACTTAAAAATTCTCAACCCATCTGAGTTAAACACTGAGTAAAAATAACTTAAGGAATTTTCAAGTGGTGAATGTATTACCAGACATATTGTAGTTATTCAATAAGAGCATTAAAGAGCAAGAAAAGGAAAACTCTCAAAAATTACTGAAGAACATCACCTGTCAGGTACTTGTGATCCATTCAAACATGTCACCCACCAGTCCCTGCACTGAGGGAAAATGGTGAGTCTTGTAAATGCCACCTCTTCTCCAGAGCATTTTTTAAGTCTGCAATGCAATATGATGCTGGCACAGTTCCAGGTGTTCCTGCTATTAAATAAAGCATGTTTAGGTGAGATTGATGATGCCATATTATTTTTAGATGTTGACCTTTTGAAACACACTGGAAAGATAACAGTAAACCCCTGAATTTTAGAAAATGCATCTATAAAATCAGATGTACATGTCCATTCCCTCTTCTAACACAAACTCAGTCCACTTCAAATAACGGAATAGATATAAAAGGAGACTACCAATTCTGACAAAATAAAAGTGTGTGGTTTTTTCTCCTTCACAATGGGCTAGACAGGACTTTAGGTTCAGATACTACTTTACTTTTCAATACTTCTGAACACTGAAGGGAGAACGGAAAAATTACTCATGTCATTGACTCTAGAAAAAGCAGTATTCAATCACATTGATTTCTTGCCAACTCAAAGTTCAGAAAGGAGAAGAAAAAGGAATGGTTATCTATTTTCTCCTTTGCTCAAATGCTGCCTGTATACTACCAAGGAAGGCAGTATAGTAGCAAGGTCTAAGTGGGGGAAAATCCACTTGTAAAATAAAACTCAGCTGGTAAAGGAAAGCACAATTATCTCTTACCAAACTGGCACAAACAGGCAGCAACCAAAAAATAAAAAAGCCATGAAATATTTACTTCATCAATAGTTTTACAAATGTTCATGCCTGGAACTCAGCATTGGGCCACAGCATTACTTCCTTGTTCCTGACTGTGGAATGTGTAAAAAAGCCTCTTTCCATCAGCCAGATTAATTTGGTCAATAACATTTTAACATACTTAAATGAAAAGCTGCTCATCTGGAAACCTGTTTTGATCACACATATTGTCAGTTGTTTTACAGAAAACAAAACTACTAGGAAGCACACTGAACAATATAACCTAGAAATAAGATTCTCATATAAGCACCAGAAGCAAAAATAGACTCTTTATATAGATGGGACCAACCTCTATTCATAGAATTCAGGAAATGTTAGTGCTATTTTACAGTAAAACTGTCACTGAAATGTCTCCAGTTCTAACAATCATCATTCAAGGGGAAGGCAACAGGACCTTTTCAAAATCAGAAAGCATAATCATTCCCATTGCATATTTACTAAATTTTTAAAAAGTGTAAAAGCGCCACTACTCTACATATGAATGTGAATTGTGATTGTCTTTTATTTAGAAATCCCTGCAGCTGTGCACAATTTAAATTATTTAATTGATACATTTATATCTTTAAATTGATAATGTAGGAAATTGCAGGTTTCCTTTATATATCAATTTTCTGCTGTCAGGTTTCTATTTTGGTTGAAATATGAATAGCAAAGAAACAACAACAAATTGTTTCTGTTTTCTCAACAGCTTTCATTTGCATATTTATGTGTAGGTATTCCTCAAGAATATAAATCTTGGAAGGCTGGTACTGATTCTTACATAAATTGGAAATAATTTGGGAAAAAGCTAACTAGGATAAGCTCAAAATTTGCATCTCAGCTTTTCTGGATTGAATATTCCAGCACAGATGCTTGTCATTCCTCCAGAGAAGTCAGAACTGCCAGCTCAGGCATGCTCATTGACCTATTTAGGGCAAATGTGGGAACCACCACATTCCTGTACTTCAATATTTTAGAAAGTTAAGAGAAAAAAATATCGCAAAGCAAGCATGCAGGAAACAACTTGAAACAGCAACCCACAAGTCCCTGAACCGTCGCAGATGAAGAAATAGCTGCCGTAGCAGCTGCCATGCATATTTCTCTCTCTCGTGCACTTTTCTGTGCTTAAATAATAGAACCGATGAATTACTTAGGTTGGAAAATGCCTTTAAGAGGTAATGAGTCCAACTGTTAACCCAGCACTGCCAAGTCCAGCACTAAACTATGTCTCTAAGCACTACAGTTGCATAGCTTTTAAATACCTTTGGGGATGGGGACTCTTACACAGTCTGTTTCAAAGTTTAACAACCCCTTCTGTGAAGAAATTATTCCTAATATCCCATCTAAAACTCATCTGGTGCAGCTTGAGGCTATTTTCTCTCATCCTGCCTCTTACTACTTTGGAGAAGAGACCAACAGTTATACAAATAAAAATCAATTCAGATAGACATTTTTTAAAAGCAAACTGGCCATCGTGACTCATCTGCACATTAAGGGCAGATATATGTGATCAATCAGTTTTTTAGCTATGTCTACACAGTGCAAGTGAATGTTTGTATGTCCAGCTTCCTTGCAGCCATTGCAGCTGCACCTGGAATGATTTCTGACCCTGGGCAATCCACGGGGCACTGTGCTTCTGCTCAGAGCACCATGATGTCTTCTGCTGAAAGTGACTGTGAAAAAAGTCCTATCCATATGAGCTGTCCTGGCCCTTCCACATTGTGTGAATGTAAGAGTTGAATGCTTTCTACCTAAACTGAAACTTATGGTAAATGGTTCAAATTTAATGCTAACACACAATCTTTCCAAATCTCCCACAAGTGGCCATTACCAGTATTGAATTTACACATGTGATCAATTGTGATTGGAAATTATAATTAGACCAATTAGAATTAGTCTGGCAGCCATGAACTTGTCAAAGCTTCTTCTTTAAGGTACCAAATAAACAATTCTCATTCCTCTACTAAGCATCCAGTATCAGATTAAGATTTTAATGGTCAAAAGAAACCCTTTCACCATTGGTTTGACTTCTATATAACATCAGGCACCAGTCTTGCTAGATTTCATTACTCCTCTGGATAATAGTACTTTAACTAAACCATGTCTCTTTTGTGACTCTTGAACAATAAAATATTGTTTCCAAGTCACTGATAAAGATATTAAACATTGCAGAGCTGAAAAAAAATCCCCTGAGATACCATAAACCCACAAGTATTTTATTATTCCTCACAGAATATATATTTTTTAAATTGCATTTGCTCCAGTAACATAGGAGGCCGGCTTTGCTTTTTCATTAGTCTAGTTTCTTAAAAGAAACAGTAAGAATTGAAATGTCTTTCGAAGGTAAAAATAAGTCAATCAAAAATCTGTAAACTCTCCTTAGACCAACATCATTGCATTCTCAGTAAGAGCCTTACCTTTAATCCAATATTTCTGATTTTTTCAATTCATCCCAGATACACCTAAGAAAAAACTAATACTTCCTCCACAGCCAGATCACTGTGATACAGATAAAGCTTCTACCACACATTTTTTTAAAAAGAACTATTATCATTATAAAGCATTATTCGGACATTCTGGACAAACTTCTACATAGTGTATCTTGACAATTATTCATTTTTCTTCTACAGTCTACTTCTTTAACCATTGCAAGGTGATTTAACATATATCTCTGCAATATTTGATGGACAGTCAGGATCCAGAGATCATACCACCTCAGGATTTCCAACACTTTCATAGCAGCACTCAGACTAATGCCTAAGTATGTTGTAATTGTATTGAAATCCCACCCAAGAAGCACCATCATCACACTTAAAATATACATGGCTACTGGTAAGGCATAACTTTATGTAAGTGAGATTGCCATGGTTTGTAGCAAATGAATATCAGTACTCCAAATAATATTTTAAATTCTTTGAAAAAAAATGTTCCTCAGTAATTACTCTCCTTGTCAGTACCTTACAAAACAGGCCTGTAAGTTTTGGCAGCAGTCAACACTTCTGCTTTTGGACACTCAGTCCCACATCAACTACACAGAACCATTTACTAGCTTGGCCACACAGGGCTTTCTACTAGGCCAATTTTTTAACCATAGATAAGCAGTTTCCATTTCTGTTGCTTATTATCTAGGCAATTGTATAAAAATGCTCTACTTGCTTCTCATTCTTTCCTTGATTTTATGAGTAACAGGGTAATACCCTAGCTAAAAATACCTCTGCTAAAACTAACAGTAACAAAGACTTTAATGATCATCTCAAATTAAGTGAGTTGCTCCTCAAAGTTAGTGTTTTGAGTTCTGTACACAACAAAACAATATAGGATGAGAGCTCATGAAGTTGGGGGTTTTTGCAATCTGCTTCAGAATAAGAATTGATCTTTCTAGAGAATTTGCAGGTTGTACACCTCTGCATTATAGTTGCCAAAAGGACATTTTTAAAACTTCCTTTGAAGCAGGGAGGCCCCCACAGAATGGGAGAAGGAACTAATCTAAATGGAAAACATCTGCACATTTCAAAAAACCTGTTCAGCATAATTATCATTTATATGTGCACAAGTTGTGAGAGTGATTTCTAATGTGTCTTACTATGGAAAATCCTGACTAGACTAAGAAAATAAAGCCTAAAAATGCACTTATTTGTTCAAGAGGTTTTCCTTTTAAGATAAGGAATTGCAATGCAATTCCATGCCAGCTTGGCCTAATATAATCAGCTTAGCCAGCAAAATATGAATGCTTTTTGATCATTTCAGTTCTCTATAGTGATTCATCAACTGGTTACATGAACATAAACGTTAAGGAGGGAACAGGGATGTGCTGCTGGGTGAGAGGAAGGGTGTTGGGGGAAGAAATTAAGAGAGTTGGTGCCCCAGGATCCCTGACTTTCACTAAAGAAGCCTGGGAACTATATCCAAGCTTCCATTAATGAACACTCTCAGGCCCATGTCATGTAATCAGTTAAGGGGTACAGCAACAAAACCATACCTGTTCATACCCCAAGAGCAGAATTCAGAGGTCTCATTCCCTATCATCCTAATATAAGAGCCCATATCCAAAAATGGAAAAAACCAAAATGCATCTTCCTGATCAGAAGGTATTTTAGAGCATCAACAAGCTTCAGGTCAAACAAATTTTATGCACACTGTAATACTTTGTGCCACTCCTTCATATACATTGAACTCAATGCTTAGTCACAAGAACAGTGACATGGGCTACTAGCATCAGTAAGACCATTTTGATGTTCCTGTGTGTATATGCAGATGTTTGATATCTTTCAAGCAAATATGCTACAAAAATTTAAAATTACAATGAAACACAAGCATAAAAGCAAAATGAAAAGCCTACTTAAGTATCAGAAGTAGCTGATGCAATTAACTGCCTAGAAACATTAATAAATAGATTGCAAAACTGGCCTGACTGCTCAAACAAAAAATAAAAATATTTTATAGCTAATGAGACTTGTATGTGATCTGGATACTCGCTACAGTATTCAGATACATCTCACGAGAAAGCCTGTCTGCTTTCAGAAGGGGGCTCTGGTGGGACAGAGAGAGAGGGGAGAAGACATTTCTTGTCCAGTAATGCTTCCATGATGCCTTGTCTAAATGACCCCACTGGGGCAGTGGTGAGGGTGTGTGTTAAAGCTGAGGATGCACGCACCCAACCCAACAATCCAGAAGCCCCAGCTAAATTTACTGGTGCAGGAATGCTTTCTTTTAGATATAATACACATAAATCTCTGATACATTTATCATGTATAAAGTTTAACACTTGTATCATTTACAATACAACATCTTTACTTCTACAAAAGCATAAATACATTGCAGGTGGCCTTCTTTTTAGAAATCATTCAGAATCTTCAAGTATTCAAATATTCTTTCAGACAAAATAAAAGGGAAGATCAATGCCAAGTAATTAACCAGTAATCCCAAGAGTACCTGAAAGAAGAGAGCCAATTTACAAGTTTAAATCTCTGAATTTCACACAAATAGGAAGCCAAGTTAAAGAGGGTAAGGTCCACCTACGTGAAGCACTAGAACCTCACTTGGGGGAAATTTATAGCACTGGAGTGCTTTTATAACTAAGGGAACATACAACTTAAGTACATAGAGACACCTTGCCAGTACAGTTCAGACTACAGCCTCAAGCAGTTCACCAAAACGAGGGGCATAGTTATTCTGAACCTGAATTCAGAATTCACATTGGAAACCACTACAGAGAAACTCTGTGACAGAAGTGAGGAAAGAATGTTGCCTTAAATTTATTTTTTAACTCTATCATCATCCTCTTCTTGAGACCAAATTTCCTATACCACATTTTAACATGTACAGTTTATGCAGCAAATTTTTAGAGACAACGGTGTCCTTAATTACTTAAACCTTACAAAACAGTCTATACTGCACATTAAGATGAGTACATCTACACTGTATATTAGGATAAGACATTTTCCTTACAACTTTTAGTTTGCACAGAATCAAAACCAGTACTGTAACAAAAGCCCTTCATTACATCTCAGAAAAGGATTTACCTCATTATCTGTTCCCACATCTAACATCACTGGTAGACACTCATGAGGTTTTACTCCTCCACATGCTGTATAAAGTGCCAGTTTACCAACAGGAATGCCCATTCCATAACAGCCAAGGTCTCCAAGCCCAAGAATACGTTCACCATCAGTCACCACAATAGCCTGGAAGAAGAAATGAAGGCACAGTAAAAATCACTTCCTTGCTTGTATGTACTAAGTATTCCATTATTTTCTTTAATAATTTTTTTTTACATGCGAAAACTGCAACAGGTGCAAACAAATCAATAGTACAACAAAAGCAAAAAATTGTTTTACTGTATTTTACTGTGGTTTTCTTACGCTATTTTAGCCTCTTGCCTCACTGTAAATGGGACTTTCATATAAAACTTTTAAGAATACACAAGAGAGGTATTTAGTAATACATTACATGAGAACTGGCATTGTTCCCGCTCACATTTTTCCATCAACAGTATAAAAACAGAATAGGAAGGGAAAGGAAGTTATCCGCAAAAAAAAGAAGAAACACACACTCCTGGGTTTTGTCATGTCTGTTTTCAGCAGAACCAGAGCGAGTTAATCCTACTGGTCTTAGTCAGGGCTGTCTGCAACCACCTGGTTCTTACCCTTCAAAGATGTATGTCTTCTTCCCTTGAGTAAATAACACACTCCATCATACTTATACATATCAGGAAGCATGTGCTCTCATTGACAGAAAAATAATAACTTGGTAAACCCCAGAAACTGTCTATGCTAATAAAAAAGACTTTTCATAATAAAGGAGAGAAGTGCTCAGTATGGCAAACAGCTGACAACACAGTAATTTCCTTATCATACACAGAAGCAAGACATTTTAGTTGGAAATTTAAAATTTTTTTAAGAGCAATCATGAAGCACTGTAAGTGGAGAACTATTAATTCAAACTCTAGAATAGGGTTGCCAAGAGATCAGGTGGGGTCTCTACCCTTGGAGATACTCAAAACCCAAAGGCTGGACATAACCCTGAGTAACCTGTCCTGGCTGACCTTATTTGAGCAGGAGGATGGCCCAGATGAGTGCCCTCCTACCTCAACCATTCTTTGATTTCTGAAATGTAGAATAAGCATTCGGTGGGTTTTTTTCCACAATATTCAATGTAATTGACCAATTAATCAGTAAAGGACACCTATAGCTAAAAAAAGCAAGTGTTTAAATGCCTCAAACTTTGTCTGTAACAGCATTCTTTCTCTCAAAAAAATGAATTAAGAAATCACTGAAATCTAAATTGATAAAAAGCTTATAAAAAGATCTTAACCAATTCATCTTGGGTACAAAACAGCATCAGCTTTGTTATGCAACTAAAACTGTACTTACCTTGATGATGCTTTCTGGCCAGGATTTAAGCATTGTAGCAATGTGACCCCGGTCATGGATAGAAATAAAAAGACCTCTGCAAATAAAAAAAGACTTTTTATATAAACAGGTAATTAAAAAATTATAAATCAATTTAATATAAATAAAGTAAGTATAATTGAATCAAATAATAGATTAAATCTATGTAAATGTGTTCCCAACATACATAAATTCAGTTTGATAAGAGCTTAATTTTGTATGAATAAGTAAATTAATCATCTATGTTTATAAGTCAGAGAACAAGTAACTCAGTAGAGCTTTACTGAGCAGAGAGAACCTGTAAGAGTTCATTTCTGAAACCAACTCACCCTCAGCACCTGATCTGTTCAAATGTGTTCATTAGTTGTCCCTGACCACAAAATGAGTTCCTCTTATGACAGTGATCACTAAGGCCCCAGCAATCCTAACATTTACAAACAAGAATAGGCCAAAACTTTAAGCTATGAACTAAATCTGAAATAAGGCAGATAGTATTATTACACAAAATATATCAGGAGCATTCAGTTATTTGTTTAGAAAACAGTCTCCCTATTTCATTAGATTGCCATTTTGAGTTACAAAAGAGGGATATTTTCTTCTCGACAATGTGAGAACATCCTCAATACAGAACAGAACAAATCTTTATTCCAGTGTTTGAAAATTGGCCTTTAGTTCCACCAGTATGGAAGAGTTCAAAACAAAATAATAGAAAAGTGTAATTCTCAATTAATTTTCTGTTTATTGCCTAAGCAAAATTGATACAGTATCTTATTCTCCCATTCAGAATTTCATTCTTCATTTATTTTACTTGACAGGAGGATATACATTCAGATCTACTCAGAGTTCATTTAATTATATTTCTTAACTACGTTTTTTATGTTTTGAGATAGTGCAAAAATGCCATCTCTCAAAACCCATGAACACACTCAAAAGCAATCTCTCAAAATTCACAAAGTAAACATCATTGAAGAAGCTGATGCCAAAGATGCCTTCTTGTAATTACATTTTTCTTTATTAAGTATAAGTAAGTATAAGTTGTCTTCCAGAATTACTCTAAAGCATTTCCTGTTGCCTATTTTAAAAATTTTAAAGTTAAAATTAGAGAAAATTATTTAAAAAATAATTAAAATCTAAGTCTACCAGAATTTGGCCTCATATTAATACAAGTGGGTCTTATAGCTCTAAATAAAACTAATAAATCAAGAAAATGCTTGTCAGATATACCTGCACATACACCAAGTCAAGCAAAAAATCTCCTGCAGTGTTAAATGTATACTAACCAAGACAGTAAAATTAGTCTGAACATTACATTTAATTTCATGTTTAATTATTTCAAACATATTGGATGACAAGTTTATACATAAATTATCATGTGATTTATATTTTTATATTAAATTTTGTATTTAATATTTAAGTGTCTTCTTTCCTTCTTTGATGTCAAAAATATGCAACTGAAATTCTTTATTATTTAAGACAAAACGCAATGTAAGCTGTGATTAATAAAGTATTTAATTTTACCCATTTTCCCCTAGAACTAGAAATTCTCTTATCCTGGCATTTCTAATTCATTCTCATTCTGTGTCCATTTCCCATGGTCAGAACTAACACTCCAGGCTGGATATTAATGTATCTCAGTTGTTTCTTAAAAAAGAAATCTGTCAGCAAATTAATTTCTCCATCCCAGTGGAGGAAACACATCTTCAAGGACAGGAGGGTTAATTTTACAACACTTTTGAAAAGTTCTGGTACTTACTGCACACAAGCATATCTATTTGTGAGCCAGCTACTTGAAAAAATACATTCCTTCACAGTGAAATGCCATAAAACAGCAAAGTACATGATGCTTCCTTTCTAAGGTACTGTACTGTGCATCATTTTATAAAACAGCCTGTGAACTGTTAAATCGTAAAGTACATCTTAGCAAAATTGCTAGCCTCGAGAGACAGATTTGACAGATGAGTGTGTGAAAGCAAGCACAGAGTGCTGGAAGAAAGCGGTCCTGTGGGATCACTCCTCTCCTTGTCGCCATTCTCCAATTTACACCAACCTAATAGATTTGAGTTAAATGAAGCAAGATTTTGTATTGATTTTCTAAAGAGTCAGAGCCCAGCCCAGTGTGCCTAATGACCTCTTCCTTGCAAGCTAGGGAGAGAGGTCACCATGGAGTAAATTCCCCAGCAGAGGAAAATAAAGGCAGGGTGGCTGCTCGAGAAGGAATTTTGTCAGAAGATTTGTAAGGACCTTTGAATAAGTATTGAGAGCGTATTTCTGAAATCTGTTCAAGCAGGATCAGATTCAAGCCACAATGGAAAATAGAAGCTGAAGTGTAAATAGTGATGTCACAAGCATTTCAGTCCCCTCTTTCTCCCTTTTCCTCCATTATTTCTGCAGTTTAATAAAACATTTCCAGATACAGTGGTGTGACCATGAAGATGCTCCTAAATTTAAGGGAACAGAATAAGAGAGAATTTTTTTATTCTTTTATCTGGATTCCTTTTCCTCATCCATCATTTCTTTAACTAAAACACTTTTCTTCTGTAAGGCATTCTCTGCAAGTAGGTACACCACGTTGGTAAGAGGAACCCTGACTCGCAAAGGTGTCAGCCACAAGAACACTCAGCAGGTATTAATGGCACTGAATTCACTGGCAATCCTACCTACAGACAGCCATCAAAGGTAGCTCTATGTGTTTGGTTTTGTTTTCTTTTCCATGAGGTCATGCTATAGCCAGGGAAACTGCATAAGGTCATTTTAAATGGGACAAGGCTGAGAAGCTGAAAAGGTAGCCAGTAGTCAGCCAATGTGGCTACCCAGAAGATATTATAGTTATTTTGGGGCTGTCATAGCACAGCTACAAGAAGAATGAAGCACGACTGAGATGATTTAAACTGGATTCAGTTCTGGATTTCAATCCAGAAATATGACTCAATTATCCATTTGAGTAAAATGCTAATGATAAAAATAAGCATGGTAATGCCAGTGATGCACACCCTGCTCTGCTGGATAAGGAAGAGACTGCCTTCAGGATGTACACCTGTCTCAGAAAGGACTTCAGTTTTGGGGCTGCTAAAGCATGTGGGCAAGTATTACATATAATCACATGGAGAAAGACTCAAGATAGAGGGAAAATATTATAGGGAAGAATACACCGCTTGTTTTTCAGCATTCACATATTCACATTTTAAAGAAGAAAAGCAGCTCATGGGGAAGCAGGATTAAGTTCTCTTGCAGACTCTTTCAGAGCAGTCCAGGTTGGCAAGCTCACTGGAAAAGCAACTGTAGGTTTTACAACACAGTGTGGTCCTTTCTATTTTAATTGGTATCTCGGTAATACATACTATCTTTTCTTGAAAGCCAAGAAGGCCAATCACCAAAACTGTGAGTTAAAATTGTTCTGAAGCTTGCAGCCTCCATCAGTCTTCTAATTAATGTGTTCATTTTGAACAAGGTGCAGTGCAGGTTGTCTTGCCTTAGAACATGATAGAACTTGCCTAAGCACATATGCAGAAGTTCTCATCTAGAACTCATCTAGTCCCTCAGCTCAGTGCTGGTTGATACCAGCCCAGCCAAAGCAAGCACTTCTAATGACACTCACTTCAGCTAGTCAGAAAATGTATGAAACTACAGCACAGGAATAATTAGGCAAAGAAGTAACTATGCCTCCTTTCTTCTCATTATACCAGCAGTAAGACTGAAGAGTAAGGGGGGAGCCCATATGAGGACACGAAGATCCACTCAACAAAGGGTGGATCTATTTTGGGTCACCGAGCTCACTACACTGTAGCAAATTTTACCAGTTATGTGGAGGTCATTCTACAGCACATGATTTATGTCCATTTTATTAAAATTCTCATCTATGAGAACAAAGTCAGCAGAATTAAATGGAGCGTTTGTTTATTATGTTTCGAGGAAGCAATGATCTACCAGCAATGTATTTGTCTATTTTCTATTAAAGAACAGTTTAGGAAAATGTGTCATTGTAACAGAGTAATCCTTTCTTTCCTCTTCTTCTAACAGGAGGCAATTTTAACATGCCTCATAGAATGCCAAACACGTTCAATGAAAAAAAGTTCAGACTTTTCTCACAACCCTACATATTCAAGACTGTTATTTGTATTATGAACTGTACATAGAGTTACAGTAGAGGTGACTTCACTTCCCCAGGCAGCCTAAACCAACAAGCTTAATAATAATAACCAAAAAAAGAAAAAAAAAATTAAAAAATTCTCAGGGGCCAGACACAGTTTATTTCTCAGCCTAGACTCTTCTGAACTTCTGCACTTGGCAAGAAAGAAGTAAACTACTTCCCTGGTCCCTGTTGAAATTCCCTATTTTTAAAATTATAAAAATCAATACAACACAAACTTTTAACTAGGAACTAAGAGTACTTATATCCTCCCCAAAGAACAGTCGGCTCTTTTTTCACCACGTTTCCCATTGTGACTGTTTAATGTGGTCTCACTTCTTCATATAAAATGTGCTCAAAGTTTTCATTACATCTTACCATGACCGATTCCTTTGTATTGCAAGGCCACTGAGGCCTAATAAATACAAGAGATGGGCTGATTTAAGGAATGCAGCTGTTGACAGCTTTATTTTCTTTACCTTTCCCTTTGTACAGAGATGAGTTTCATTACTTTGCAGTACACAGGTATGTTTCTCAATGTATAAAATTGTTGATGCTGAAATAGCAGCTGCTACTGACTGTCAGCCTGAATTAATCAGTGTTAAAGAAACCTGGGCTTTACATTTTCTAGATGTGACACAGTCAAACCATATTTAAACAGAAAAGTTTGTAAGAAGAAAAAAAGACTATATCAAAAACAAAGATCAAAAACAGGACAGGAGCATTAAGAGAACAGTAGGTACTGCTAAAATCTCTGAAAGCGTGGAGCTGTACACGAGCAAGATGTAGTTCATAAAAAAGGTAAATTCTAGTAACATAGGAATGACAATGAGGGCAAAATACTAATCCCGAAAAGACATAAAAATTTATAAATATTATGTGTTATTTCATGCTTAGCATTTGGTTTTGTAAATGACTATTGATTATAAAATTATTTTGTAGAAGACATCAGATACTCTGAAAGACAGATGCTAACATCTGCCAACTCTACTTTGCTATACATAAAAGAATAATGAAAGCCTCATATATTTTTATAGCAATTCAAAAGCCCAATTTGGCATAAGAGTGTAGGGAAATGATTACAATACAGAAAAATACAGTCTTCATAATTCATGCAAAAGGGGAATGCTTATCTCAAGAGTTCTGAACAGTCTATCTTCAGCTATAAGAGCAAACCATTTAGTTTTATTTCAAGAATCTCTTCTGAAAACACTGTTTCATGACAGTCTTTATCCAGTGTAGACAGGCTCTGTAGCATTCTTTCACATGCCCAAGTCCATCAAAGCTGCTCATCAATCCCTGCTAGTGTTGTGCTCCAATAGTTACTACAGCTAAAAATAACATTGACAGAGAAGTACATTAGGGCCATTTACAGAACCATACAGTATCCAACGTGAATTAGCCTTTAGAGCAGGAAAGTGATAAAATCAACCTGAAAGACAGCATCTGAAGCCTGGTATTTGAAAATACCACCTCAAGGGAATGGAATTTCAGAAAAAAAAAAAAAAAAGAATAAGGTTTGGAGAAATATAAAGTAAATAACTCTAGTGACACATAGATTCAGATGCTGGGAAAATCTTTTAGTACAAATGTTAAAACATTATTTAAAAATAAATGATAATGATATAAATAAATAAAAAATAAAAAAATACAACTGGGCTAGATAGCTACTTAAGATTATAATTTTTCTGATGCAAGCTCCAGCATGTTGCAGCACTTGCGGTGCTGCCAGAAGTAAATACAGTATGCACACTATGCTCAAGCCTGCCCAAGATCTTCCACTGGAGTCCATGTTTCTGCCTTGTTTCTTTGACTATGAACTCTGTGTGCTTCAAAGAGACTCATCCAGGTGGCACTGAGTCAGAAGAGCCGGTTCAAACAACCCCATGAGTTCCAGGAACTTACACATAAAACTCCTTCTGCCCACATCTTGGGTTTACTCATAAAACTGACTTCAGGCCACAGCACACTCCCTCTTCCACCTCCTGTGGGATTAGGGAAGCAGGGAGCCAGGGGCTGATATTCCACAATTTGCAACATAGCGAGTCACCTAACTTGCTGTAACAGTTCTGATAGACCTGTGGGCAGGGGCCAGACCACACAGACATTGCCCCATCTGCCCTTCTGCATCTGAAAGAGGTTCCAGAGCTTGCACACAGCATATATTTTCTAAATTGTAGTGCAACAGGGCCAGTGACAGTGAAAAAAGAAATTACAAGCTGCCCATAGAAGTACAGACTGAAGACAAATGACAAAGGAATAGAGACAAAATCTGCATCAGTCCTGCCTTACTAATTTTCTCCAAAAGATCTGGACTTTTTCAGCCCCTTAAGATTCTTGCCACCAAAGCATGTAATCTCTACATTATGAGTTTGAGTGTACACAGATTTTTGCAAAAAGCATCTTTTTTTCTTGAACCATTTTGCTTTTATTCTTTAAAATGCCCATTAGGTAAACTCAGGCTCCAGAAATGGGCAAAGAAGCCAAGGCTTTTGTACAATAAAGAGCAACCCAATGAAGTAATTCCTCAACTGCTCTCATTCAACCAAAAAAATTATGTTGTAAAAATAATCACAGTAACAGCATTACAAGCCTTACACTGGAAAACTTTAAAACCAATTTTACATGGTACTGAGAATAATTATAGCTTGACACTTCACTAATAATCAAAAACTCTCTAGTTAATTTTGGAAACCATAATGTTCACCTCAAACTACACTAAAAATACTTCATGGACTTAGTCACTGCAGATGTTTTGAATTACTCCTAAAATATTCTTTACTGTATATCTAGATATCTAACACTGTTTTTCATTTAGTGTCTCACCTCCTCTACCTGCATGGTCTGAATGTTCAAACTAACAAATGCACCCTTATCATATAGAAAAATACTAAATCTAATAATATTTTTATAATCACTTCTTAAAACATTAATTTGTTGATTTTATTACATTCCTAAAGCATCACTAATCTAGACAATCTGCTTTTACATATTGTTCCTTTACCATACAGCAGCAATTTAATGGGATGTGTTCGTTTGCAAAGGAAAAGGCAGACTCTGCAAAACTATAGTTGAAGCACCAGAGCTCCTTTGCTCAAGAAACTACTTAAATTCCTCTGACAGTCCTCAATAAATAACTTAATTACTTACACTCTAATGGGCACAAATAGAACTATTTGAAGACTGTGAATGAGAGAATGGTTTACCAGAGCCATGCCCATTCATTTTTAAGACAAAAAATAACCTACTGCTCTGTTTCAATAGCTATCATGTTTGTACTATTTTATGCTAATGTTTAACTGTGTAGAAAGCCATCAACAAAAAACATCAACCATGTTATCTACTAGTAATTTTGAAATGCCAGTGATGATTTTCAGAAAAAAAAAGAACTTTAAAATGCAATTTAAACTGTGATGTACTCAAATAAGTGAGATCACTGTCCTTCTATTTACTTCAACAACTTGTGCTGCCTTAGCTCATTGGAACATGGAAAATTTCCCGTATTTAGACACCAACATCCTTTAATATCCTACCCAATTTCCACTTCAATGAAAAAGTCACTTCTGAAATGAGACCCTATCTTCCATTCATAGAGCTGACTCTAACTGCTGAAAATGAACACTCTGAAATAATACAAATCTCCATGTGTAAAAAAACATTTTTATGTTTTTAAAAATGTAAACAACCTGATGAACAGCACTATTTCTATACTTACCTCCTGTTCAAATTTACAGCATGAATGAATGTATAAGACAGACCAAATTTTTAGTACTGTGTTCAATAATAACAACTTTTAACACGGGAAAAATACCTGCATGTCCAGCTCTACCTCAGACAGAGAAACTAAGAAGCAACATAATTATTCTTAAGATCTATCTCATGTTAACAAAGTTCCAACACACCAGTTGTTTTCTGAACTTCATTCACAGTACAAGCGTTAATATTTTTCCAGAAAAACGCAAAACATGTATATTTTCCGTACAAAGTGGCTTTAATTATGGGGAATTGAATGTATTTGAGAAAAAAAATAATGATTTTCTGACTCAATTAAAATTTACTAGAAGCCTTTAACATAAAATTTCAGAAAATAATTACAATAAATGGAACCCCAAGCAAACATTTTGAGCATTAAACACCTGCAATGTCTCTGGTTACTGTGCTAAATATTAACTTCATCCATCAGAGGTAAATAGTACTACATTTCCCCTCCTTTTTGCAAAAATTCAGTCATAACCCCATGTAAAGTTTCTCACTTTTGACTCAATGAAGTCACGATCAACATTTTGGGGAAAAATGCTGCACGTGATGATCCCAGGTAACACAACCTAATATCACTGGTCTTCACCACACACGTACAGGAAACGATGCACAGGATACAGAACAGACCTAGAGAGGAGTCAGATCCAGTCCTATGGGGTGATGGAGTATTCAAATACTCAATATTCATGATCTAGTAATCACAACAGAAGCGATTCTGAAACATCATTGAGGAGCTTCCGGCCTCTTCAAGAGAATCAAAGGCTCGAGTCCAGTGTCAGAAAGCACACAAGCTTTTCTGAGACTTTTCCTTTGGAAGTCTACATGCCATATTTTATGTCATCTTTCAAAGACAACATTTGTTTCACTGTAAGACTGATTCAACAAACCATTCATCAAATGACTGACATTAACAACCACCCTCAAGAAGAATCGCATTTCAATGCATGAAGTGGAGCATTGCAACATTCTATGTTAAGTGGCAAAATAAAAGAACTAGGCACTTCACTTGCAGCAAACGGAAATAAGGCAAAATGGAAATCTTTTTAAATACACTTTTTTTCTTGAGAATGACAAGTTCTCCATGCTCATATGCTACTTATTCGTAGAAAAAATGCATTATTCATTGAACAGAAAGCAAACCATGTTCTGTATTTTCATTGCCAGGGATAAATATCTATGTGTCATATTTAAGAAGCTCCTTTTGGATGACCAAGGGAAACTGCCAAACATAGTGTTGCCTAAAACAGGCTGTATCAATAACCTGAATAGTGCAGTAAACCTGAACATTCATATGTGCTTAGAATAAATATAAAGAACGCTAAGAGAAAATTTAAAAGCAAACAAAAATACCCTCTGAGTAAACAAAGTTGTCATAATATTGTAAATTTTGAAATAGAAATGTGCTGGTGTGTCTCTGTAAGCTACATTACAGCTTCATCATTTTCTTCCTTTCAGTGGAAAATTCCACCAGAATACCAAAAACAATAGCTAATTTCAGCATACTAGAGTGTCATGACAGGCAGAAGAGTTATAAAAGAAAAGCCTCATAAAATCAAGCCTTGCTCTGCTAAATTAATAACTGAAAATAATTAATTTTCATGTCTTCTAAGTGCAGTTAATTGGTTTGCAAGTTCCCATGTGAAAACAATCTTGGGAATGAGAGTTTGTTAAAAAAACAAACTATTTCTGGGTGAAAAACAACTGCACCTGCAATAAAGAAGAAACCTGTCTCATGGGAATCAGTGGATAAAATACGTAGACTAACCAAGAATAGAGAGATTTGATGGACAAGTAAAATACCTTTTACAAACCAATAGAGTAATTGGCAAGAAAACTACTAACCAAGTGGAGCTCAACATGAGTTCTGTGAATAAAAAATGGGCTTTTCTGCATGAAGAAAATGGAGCCTCACCTGATTAATTACTACATACTAGAGTACTAAAATGAAATTGTGAGAACCCCAAAACTCCCTTCTTCCTTAAGACTAAACAAAAATCCATATTAAACGAAGTCACTTTGGGAATGAAGAAGCAAAAATGAGAACTGGCTTTTGACCATCTTTGTGCCAAAGGCATGGGTTCTCATTCAATACAAACTGAATCTTGTTTTTCTTTTTTTTTTTTTTTTTTATTTTTTATTTTTTATTTTTATTTATTTTTCAGTAAATGTTTCCCTTATTTCTTCCAGTTGATTTAAGCCTTCCATATTACTGTCTGCCTTCAGCTGGAAGTCCTTGCTTTTCTTACAAGAACAACTTGCTTTTTTTGGCTTATGCACATTCATCTATTTGATCAATGCTCTCAGCAGGCCCTTACCCACCACTTTCTAAAAGATAGTGGGTTTCCTGCATGTGGCTTAACCAGCCAATACTCATTAGCCAAAGAAGCCAAACTGACATTCAGTGCCACTGCTTAACTCAAAGAGCAGTGGTCAGGATGTCAGATGCCCTGCAAACCTTTCTCCACCCAGCTGCAAATTACATGATGTTACTGCTACTCTACGATAGATTTTGGTAAAGTTATTATGACCTAGTCTTTTTATTTTTAAGTTTATTATGATTAACACTGCTGCCATTTTTTATTGAGCTATGCCCATAAGAAAACAATTTTATGCAGCTATAAAACTTGGCTAAAAAAGGATTAAAGTGCCTTGCAAGAAATAAAAGGGTCCACTTCTACACCAAAACTTTTTTTCTTGTCTTTTTCAGAAGTCTCCTTTGCATGTGGCTCTCCCAAAGGTAGTATGTAAAAAGCTCCTGGACCAAAAGATCGAGTCATAAATATAGAGAAACACAAGATATATTACAACACACAGTCATCCCATTTGTTACACTCTTAAAGGCTGAAAATATTTATGCCTTGTCTTCACTTTTGATTTTTCATTTTAAGACCTGACTATCTATTTAGAAAGTTTGTAGATAGAGACAGAAAACTATGATGTTAGAATAGCCAATATACTGAAAAGCTGCAGTGATTTTACTGGTTTTTCCTTCCACTTCGGACTTTGCCAAAAACAGTTACAGGAATTAGTGTAGGGGTTTTTTTAAAAGCTACTAAATATCTTGTATTGGAAATGCAACAATGAGACAGTGTTGAACTGCTGAGTAATGAGAGTATTTTGAATAGAGAAGCTGCTGAATGTGTAAGCAGGGGATTTGGGTGGTGCCAAAGGACGTGCAACAAATGTACAGAAAATGGGAGCTGGAGAAACTCCAGCATAAGCACACCCCTAAAGGAAAACATCCTCTGGGCATGGGCTGGGATATACACAGAATGAGCTAATCAAGCAGTGTAATGCTTCTAAATCACTGATCTCTCATCTAAATACTACTGGTACCTTGTTTTGCAGTATCAGATGATAACATTGGGAATTACTGGGGAATTGGAAAACTCTTTGCACAGAACAAGAGTGTAGGATTCCTCTATCTCTAAGAAGATCTTAATATTAAAATGAGACAAAACAAAAACTTGTAGATTTTTACCAGTCAGCTATAATGGTTCTTGGTTACAAGCTCATCTTACCAATACATAAATCCCTATTGCTGGTGATACCTAATTGTAAACACAAGCAGCAACACCATTTATTTCTTATCCCACTGATATCTGGAAGCAAGCTCTTCCACAGCATAGCCCTAGGAAGGGGGAAAGATAGCTACACGTTTTTCTTAGTACTTCCCAAGCAATGAGTTGAAGTTGTCTGTTTGTTCATGTGGCACAAGCTGTTACTGTCTGGGTCGTCCTAAATGAGTACAAGAATGAAGCAGAATCCCAGCCCATGGAAATGGATACTATGTATGCAAACTACTGTCAAGAGAAAGCTACAGCTTCAGGGCTGTCCCGAGGCCACTCAAGGCAGAAAGGAGGCAACAGTACCTATCATTCTGTATAAAAGGAAGGATGAAGTAACTTCATTTGCAGACACTGCATGGGATTTGATACGCTGTCCTTGAAGAGGTGTTGAACCAAGGAAAGTCGAAGTGCTCTTACTGAAAGGAAGTGACTTTTAAAAGTTTTGCTTTGGGTGTCAAATGATGTTGACAATTAGGAAACTAAAAACCTGTCCGGTTTACAGAGGCTGTCTCATGAGGGAAAAATTTTAGTAGATGAATATGACTTGTATAGAGTCAGACAGAGCTAATAAGTAGACCTCTCCTGTACTGTAGGACTTGATACTTTAGTGTTGCCAGTGGAATCTTTGGCCAAGAAGAGGTGTGAAATCTAAATAAAATCTCTGCTCTTAAAGTACATTTCATTAAGAAATACACTGCTTTGGGAAATCGGGGAGCTATTAACCAGAAGGGAGTATTGTAAGGTGGCACAGAGTCAAAATCTCCCTAAAACTTCAGGAAAATAGGAGGACATTCAAGAGTAACATGGTTATATATTGATGTAAGTCATACTTATCGATATGAAACGGCAACATGCCAAAATAGTACCTCAATTTTAAAAAGCAGATACCTAGTTTATTTGTTGCAAAGGATATAGCCTACCTTTTATGTAGTTTTGGCACTAGAATGAAAAGATTAGTCAGACGTTTCACTTGGGATCGTGTACTTTTTGTCCAGTCTTCTGCACGTAGATCCACAAGATGACTGATTCAGTAAAGGAAACAAGACGGTTCTAATAAATATTGCATTACTAACTGTCACACAAACTGTCTTTCCCATTTAGTGAAAAGCATCTGTATGAAACTTCTTTGTTTCAGAGGATGGTCTCAGTAGGGTATAATGAAATGAGGACGATAATCACATGCCAAAATCCACAGAAATAAGTTCCCATTAGCTCAAAGTCCAGATGCCCTTGAAAAAATAAATCTGAGTCTCCCAAATTTGTGGAGAAGGGAGAACATTCAGTTCTAACCTCACACAACAGATAGTAAAAATTATTAAAAAATAACAGTACAAGCCAAATGAAGACAGGGGTCCCCTGGAAATATCCAGGACTCTGTGAAGGAAGTGAACAAGGAAACAGAAAGGCACGGCCAGTATTTTAATTTTGGCCCTCATGCTCAGAAACCACCAAGGATGTCTGTAGAAGATCTGAGTCTTGCTAGCTATCCTCTTTAGAAGACTGTGTTAAGAATGACCAAACATTTAGTGCTGCCAAACATTTTGAGAGTCATGTTTTGAGAAGGGATGGCCTCATTTCCTCCTGCTCACAGCCAAGATGTACTCCATCCAGAAAAAACAGAGCAATGCACCTACAAACTTAGGTCTGAAAGCCAGAAATTCCATGCTTGTGATGTGCTTTAGGATAAAGCTTTTACAACCATGATCAAAAGTCCCTGAACTATTACCTGCAAAAGAGACCATGTATGAAGTTTATGAGAGCAGGAAGAGGCTAATAAAAGGTAAAGCTCCAACTCAGACAAGACTAAATGGAAGAAGAACTCCAAGTGCTACTTCTGTAAATATCACCCCCTCTCCAAGTACTGTAGGTTATACCTATACGCAAGCACAAAGTACATACAAAAAACCATACCACATGGAGGATGTTATATTTCATAATGCTAGGTCAGGACTACTTACTCTCAGTTTGGCACAGGTTAATCATTCTTGATTTTATTCTGAGGTGAAAGTTTAATAAAAAGATAAAAATTCACACTGTACCTTAATGATGAAACCCATTTGCAAAATATTATGAAAAGCCATGAATTTAACAGTACTAGAGAGACCAGATGACTACACGCATATAAACTGAAGAACATCATAATGTTTTCAAAAATCAAGACCTAACTATTTTTCCCTTCAGTAACTTCTTAAATGAGAAACTGTCTTAATATTTACAAAGCACTCTAAGACCAAAATGAGGCCCACTGACATCTTCTGTGCAAGATCCTCACACCTCTCCCTGCAGCAGCACTACTGTCTGCTGACAGACAAGTTAAATACAGTTTGGGCACAATCCAGTCAAAAGACAGTCCAAGATAAGAGAGGAGTTCAACACTCTGCTAATTCTCTTTTTCCAGCTTTTCAGAGCAGGACAAATGTTTTGCTGGGAAGATTGTATTAGCCTTACCTTCAAGCCACAGAAGCAACATAATGCTAAGCCAAGTTTTAACTTGATTAGAGTAACAGCAGATCAGAATCATGTCAGAAAGCAAAATTACTGGACACCATGAACTCAATGGCAAGGCTACACACAGGGAAAAAAAGGAAAGATAAAAAACTTGCCTGGAATATGTCAACAGTTGTTATCATCACAAAAGACAAAACTGAAAAATGACCAAGATGTATTCCAAAATTGCTTGGTAAGATGTGGCAACTGCCATCATCATCAGGCTTTAGAAGCCATAAAAAGATAGATTGTCTAAATTTAGAAGTAATGCTACAGCTATACTAATTCTCTGTTGAAGTATTAAAAAATAATTTGCCACCCAAACCATGTTGCTAGTACACACACCAGGTCGTTCTGCAGAACAGAATTCCTTTATGTCTTTATTACAAAACATTTTTATTTCATATGCTGCCCTAACAGTAAAGACCTTACAAGAGATAGGTTAAAAAGCTTCCACATTTCCTTTTTTCAACAAATACATAAAAATTCTACATAGTTTCCAGAAAAGAAAATACTAGTAAAATAACTTTGAAACTAGTGCTTTGCTACATCTTTTAAAACAATTTTGGTTACAAAATAATCACTTCTAACTAAATGAAGATACTATGACACTAATTATTTATAGCAACAATTAGATGAGTAAAGTCCCTAAATAGACATATGTATACATGTATATGCTTTTCTAGGGGAGGAAAAACATCTAGATGTGCTAAAAAAAAAAAATCTAAGGGACCTGTTATACTGGTGAAAACACTATGCGAAACAAATTCAGACATTCTATTAGTCTCAATCATGAAAACACCACACATCTGAAGGAGAGACACAGTCTCAAAATACTTCCAGGAACTGAACTTTCTTGGCTCATGTGATCATGGAGTACTTGACAAATTTCTGGCCTCCAGTAAGCCAAATCTGGTTTCTGAAGAGACTTGGATGCCACAGACATCCACTGAAATTAAGAAAAATAATTCCAATAGAAGCCTCATTAAAACCCACAAGAAGATTATTAAATGTACCACAGGATCAACCTTGCGCTGGCAAGCAGACTGCAACTTCTGATGTCAAGGTCTAACATTTTGCATGTTCTGTCACAGGAAATAAATATTTCCCCATCCTCTATTTCTTTTCTTTATTAAAAAGCGATGCTATCTTGCAGCTGGCAATCTCAGCATGCAGATATTTGTCAACAAAAAACAACTCACATTCGCAACATTTGCATTCAGTACCGTGCATCTGAATCATTGCAAATGTAAATAAATACATTCTTTTTGAGAAATTTAAGGAAAGGACTAAGTCTCAAATTTGTATGCGCTGAGTCAGTCATGCACTTCAGTGAGGAGGAAATTGTAAACCATTTCAAAGCCGACACGCTTAGCTTTTTAAGAGACTGCACCAGACCCAATAGAGCTGCTTTAAAAATGGTTCCTAGTCAGCCTGAGAGTCTGTGACTGCATTAGGTAGCTATTTCAGAGAACTCTACCATGCCTGTGTAGCTGCATCAACTATCTGGGCTTGCTCTGATGATATTCTAATTGAAATAGCTTTTCCTTCTAGGAATGGCAATATATAAACAGTCACCTAAGATTTTAACAATGTCCAAAGTCTTCAGCATAGCAGTACTTTGCGATTATACCTCCCTTCTCTGAATGCTGAGTTTACACAAGAATCTTAAATTCCTGGGTGTTCTTTATGCATTGTAAAAAGCTGATTTTGGATTCTTAGAGGAAATTTCCACTGAGCTTTCCCATATTTATTCTTGTTGGATGAAAGAATTGTTGTTTTTCAGAAATCTATTTACAGAAATAGATTCATTCTTGGTAACTAATCAAAAGCTGTCATGTGTATGTACATGCCTTGTGCAACTGAAGAATTTTTTACTTTAGGAATTTAGGATGGATTGAAACTCTGAACCAAGAAGTGACCTAGTAGAGATTCTGAGATAATGCTTTTAATGATAGCATGAGCATTACAAGAGAAGCCAAACCCCATTATATTCCCAGCATAAGTAAAGCTTCCTCCTATACAGGTTCAAATTCCTTCTCTGACCAACTCCCTGAAGGAACCTTTCTTCCCTCATCCTTCTCAACAGTTAGGAAGAAGACCACACAGACTAGTCTTCTAAGTTATGTTTATGTAACAATATGGTGTAGGTAGGTCCATGTTACAGATCTGCTATCAGATCTGTACTGTTTACTTCTACAATAATACTCTTATTCATTAAACTGGTGGATTTAAAGCTGAATATTCAGAGCAAGTAATACAATCTTGAGCTGAGTCTGATTATTAAAAATAAATGTCAGTTATACAGATGAGCTTGAAAGCAGTGAGTCAAGTTACTTTGCAGCTGGTTCTCTTGAGAAATGATGTTTAATCAGATGGTTAGCTGGTCAGCCATGAATGTTTATTCTAAAATTGCAAACTATTGCATCAGGATGAAAACCTTTTCCTGAAGCCACAGAGTCCTTCTGTGACTGTAAGCACATCATGTGAGCCCAAAATGTCTTCTAAAAACACATAAGGGTGTCACAGAAGATGATCTCATTTAATGATTCCACAAGACACCAACTTTTTGAACTCTAAATTAATTTTGTTGTTTCTTGCCTCAAGAGATAACTTGTGAGCTAGCCACTTCAAACTCATTTTGCAAAGTAAAGAAGTGTAACTGAATATTGAATATTGAAAAAAAAACCTTACGGACTTAAACTAAATATGACACTGCCTTGCAAATGGCAGTGAGATAAATATGATCTGCAGCAACTGAGTAATTTTTAACTTATTTACCTCGAGTCTGTTTCTAACTGGATCTGTATTAAGCTATGAAATAGAAAACATTTTCTGAGCTGTGGGTAGAGGCGGTATTAAAAATATTCTGAAATAAAAAAACATTGTGAAAGAAAAACAGTCACTTATCTTTCAAGATGGCACTTACATGAGTCAGCATAAAGCAAATATAGACAGTTCTTACAGATGAGAATATCTTTTCTTAAGGTATGATCAGATTATACCTTTTTCCTTGATCACAGCTTCTTGGAAAAAAAAAAAAACAATCAAAATTATAAGATGATATAGCCTGGGCTAAATCTTACATCTTTTACTCCTTTTTGCCTTCTGAATATTAATTTAATGTTTATATTTTCTTCTCCATCCATCTCATGAAGGATGCTGTTTATGAGGTATGCTGGCATATAAGGCTTAATGCTAAATGAGTTACAGATCTAGAATGCAATTTCAAACTAAATTATATTGGTTGCTTTGAATAGTTGGTTTTGGAATTATTTAGAAAAGGCTTTTCTTAGGAAAAAAAACCAAAACTCTAATTGCACAGTGGAAGACTGCATTGTAGGTATTTTTGTTTAGCAGGAAAGAGTCTGTCAAAGATCATAGAATCATGGAATGGTTTGGATTGTAAGGGACCTTAAAGATAATTTAGTTCCAACCCCACTGTGAAAGAGACATTGAAGTGGGGGAGCATGTCCAGAGAAGGGCAAAAGAGCTGATGAAGGGTCTGGAGTACAAGACGTGGGAGGAGTGGCTCAGGGAGCTAGGACTGTTTAGCCCTGAGGAGGCTCAGGGTGACCTTATCACTCTCTACAACTGCCTGAAAGGAGGTTGTAGCCAGGCAGGGGTTGGCCTCTTTTCGCAGGCAACTAATGGCGGGATAAGAGGAAATGGTCTCAAGCTGTGCCAGGGAGTTTCAGGATGGACATCAGGAAGAACTTCACTGAAAAGGTGGTTAAGCATTGAAACAGGCTGACCAGGAAGGGGGTGGAGTCGCCATCCCTGGAAGTGTTCAAGAAAAGGCTGGATGTGGCAGTTAGTGCTATGGTTAATTGACATGGAGGCGTTCAGTCAAAAGTTGGACTCAATGACCTTGGAGGTCTTTTGAAAACTTAGCAATTCCATGACTCCAATTAAACCAGGTGTTTTTCTCCACAGATGCTTCACTCATCTACGGAGAAAGGGAAAAGTACATGCATGGGCAGAGGTGCTCCCTGTGAAATATTTTATATGGCAATGAATATCAAAATGAGGGGTAATGAGACCAGTGCAAGTAAAGACTTAATTTCCAGACACATTTAGCACTTCCTGGAAGGCCAATAAAAACACCATGGTGGTAAATACTAAGGCAGAAAAAGGAGATGACTCCTCTTACTAAGGGAGGCACCTAAAAGCCACAGATCATTAAACAGGTTTAAATAAGGATTCTTGAGGTATTTTTGAACTTTTTAATGTGCACAGAACTGGGAATTCTTCTTGTCTGCAGTTGACCAGATGGTCCTGACTCATTCTGTCAGTCACAAGGCCAAAATGATTTTCACATTAAGAACAAAACCTTGAAGCCATAAGTCTCTCTCAAATATCTCCTGCTGAAGAATTTGTAAGCAGTCATTTCTTCCCTTACATCTTGCAAGCTTCTTACTTTTGATCAATGCCTTCACTGTAAAAAACCTATTTCTGTTAACAGAACTACGCACATGCAGCTCATTTATCTCTTTCTTTGCCAGAAAATTCAGCAGCAGGCTCCAAAGTGTTGTTCCAGTTTGCACATGAAGGCAGTGATATACGCAATGTTCTGAAACAGCAGCCACCATAAATCTCCAACTCTGTGATTTGATGTTCAAGAGGCAGAGTGAAACAGAAGTGCCTATCCTTCTTTCATACCACTTCCTCATCATTCTATAAATACAGATAATGTATAGAGAATTAAAGCACTCCAGTAACCAACCTGTGAAGCAAGAAATTATTAAGCAGTGAAACAGGCACTTAGATGGCTTTTGATAATTTTTAAGATATCAGTAGTTACATATGTAATGCATCCTTAGCATGTATACATATTGGGTTTATATATATATATGTGTGTGTGTGTATAAAATACCGATAACATAAATATTTATATAGGCAAAAGTTTATGCTTTTCAAATTTCTAAGACAAATCTAAAACTAAGGTTTCATTCTTACCCAGTCTTCTAATATGCAGCTAGAATTCTAAAATAGTATTATAGTTTTACTATTCAGTTTAATACAGTACATATACTATACAGTTTAATAGTTATAATCAGCTAATAAGATTTAAAATATATTCATGTTTTAATGCAATTCAACCAACCATTTGCCTTCTTAATGCAGGTAAGAGATGCACAAATTATTGTTTAATGTAGACCAAAAGTGTAGCTTGAATTATCTAAGTTTTGGCTTATGTGCAACTGTTAGAAAACCCCTGCAGAAATCTGCCAAGAGGAAAACAAGATACAATTACTTTTATTTGAAGTATAAACTTACATACCTTGGCCTCCGGAATGCTAAACCATATTGTTGGCAAGCCAGTCCCACAGTGGGAGTATAAACAATAGGCATGAACCTTTCAATGTCAGAAGCCAGCACTTTATAGAAAAGCTTTTCATTTCGATCCTGAAGACTCATTAGCAGCATGTATCTGTGGAGAATTACGTACAATTAGACAGATGTCAAGGGAAAATTTAAAGTAGATTTAGAAATGCATTGGTGTTTGGATAATTGAAATTATGTTTGTTCTATAATAGCCTCTCTCTTATTGGAAGTATATAAATTCCTCTTAGTCTTAACAGCACAAATGGTTCAGACACAAAGCAAAAACTGATTGAGACAGAGAACCTGAAGCCATGACAAAGTTGCCAGATTCTACATACTCAGGAAGGTAATCCCTCTCAGGTATAAAAAACACAGTGCTGCAATTGAGGATTTGGTCTATCAGAACCTTATCTGTGTATATCAGTTGTTCCACTTGAAATGAGACCAGCATTAAATATAACTTAGACAAGCTTATTCATTTGCCCAAAGAAAACAGAACTAAAAACATCAAGCTATGCATGCTCTTTCCTCAATAAAAATCTATCTTAAATCCAGACTAATATTTCAAATAAATACTGAAAAACAAAGCTTTTGAAAACAAAGCATTACACACATGGCCTTTCATCCAATAAGTCTATTTGACATGAAATCTACAATGTTATATCTCCTAACTAAAACAAATTTTGAGGAAGTTCTATATTTATTTAAAAAGAAAACCAATGAGCAAAAAATAATCATAAATGAGAGTGAAAAAATGCTCATGTTTAGCCTGACCTGCTTTTGACTAACATCACACTTACACTGAATAACTACATTACTGTTTCAAGCCAATCAGAAAGCCAAATCGCAGTGCTGAGTGTGACAAATTATATGAGTCTGAGTGACTTCAAGTTACACAAGTTCACAAAGGTATGACTCTGTGAACACTTAAAATTTAATAATTTTGTGATATTAAACCTTACCTGTGTATTCACTAGTTTTAGCAATGTTAAGTATTGCCGTAAAAATTAAATTGCCTTCTATATCAGTAAGCTTACACAAAATCTTTAACTTATGTATACAGTTTATGGAGGTTTTTTTTTTTTAAATTTGCAATGGATTACTAATTACTTACACTCAGCAAGTTTAATACGCCCATCATTTTATTACACAAGTGTTGAGGATATATATAGAACACATTCATTCCAAAAGCCTAGAGATTTGTGTACTTAAATATTATTCATACGAACTTTCTTTCGGCATACTTAGGCATCGCATGCCCCAATAAAATCTAATTCATTCCTTAAGAAGACACAAATATAGGCAGGTAACCATCTGACAAAGAAGAGCTTAGTAAACCTGAATGCATTCCATTCAAGCTTTGCTTGCCTATCCCTGTACATCAGGGAAGAACTTCTTTTGGGATCTGTTATATGAATATTTAACAAGAACTATAAGCAAGGCAAGTGAAGCCAGTTTGGCAGTTGGTCACTGTAATGAGACGACAGAAGTGATCCAAAATAACATCCCTGCCCTTGTGTCATGAAGGGTATTTTAGACCCTAAACAGATAAAGAACTAGAAACAAAAAAATTGCAGTTTTTCTCTAAATACCATCACCATGAGGCAATCGGAACCACCTTCCATCATACACATTAATTTTGAATGTTCTCCAAGATTAAATTATATCCTGCTC
The DNA here is from genome assembly GCA_032173965.1 of Sitta carolinensis. Taxonomy (NCBI): domain Eukaryota; kingdom Metazoa; phylum Chordata; class Aves; order Passeriformes; family Sittidae; genus Sitta; species Sitta carolinensis. The sequence goes on from JAVUNC010000004.1 coordinate 34,025,339, forward strand.
TTGTAGTTTTCAGCAACAAATATATAGACATACATACTAATTTTCTTTCATAATATTACATTTCCTTATAGCCTTTCATTTTCCCAGCATTTCATTATGATTTAGCATATATTTCAATGCCCTTGAATCCTCAGAGCATTTTCTTTATTAAAACCTTTCTCCTGAGGATGACTATCCCAACATTTATCTTGAAATATAAGTTCTTGCACTTGCAGTTGTGAATACTCAGAAGACAATCCTTTTGTTTCCAGAGAACATTTAAGGTGATGTTAGAGAATATAATGTGTATTTTTGGCCCCCACTTTATACTGGACACTGCAAGCACCATTTGAGCCACAGCACCATTCCACAGCAGTTGCCAGTGTTTTAATTTTTTATCACTTTCTTTTAAAATGAAGTGTGGCTACTAAAAAGTATAAAATACCTTTTCATCATCCTTTCTTATTATTCAGACCAAGACTAGATTTTAAACAGGGTAAAGAAATCTTTTACAAAAGAAACTAAAAGCTTAGAAACAGGCTTCCTCAGGGGCTTCAAAAGAAAAACCTATTTGTTAAAACTCTCCACTTTGTTTTCACTGTCCTATAGCATTAAACTGGGGGGTTATTTTCTTATTTGTATTTATCATGGCACTTTTATATTCATGATATACTAAAGAACTTGCAAAAGGATTAACTGCATAGTACTTATATTTTCAAGTATTACATACTTGATCATATCCATATCAGTAGAAGAAATATTATAATAAAAGTGTAAAATATTTCTAGAGAAGTGTAATTTTTATCAGGTTACTGTTTCAATGGCAGGTATATGCCTTCTTTCACAGCACTGTAATTTGCTTAGCTAAAGGTATCAAATTTGTCAAAAATTCTTTCAAAAGGGAAAACAAAAAATGCTTCATACTCATTGTGTAGTTGTTTATAATGCATTAGATGACAAGCATGAACCTTCCAGCAACATCTAAGTATCTACACAAAAAAAGCATGACATGCTTTTCAGCATTGTGTTTAAAAATATATTTAAAATTCAGTATTTAATGGAATCTTTTACTGAAGCCCACATTTAATTGAAAACATAATGAAAACAAGCAATAAAATGGTGAAAACAATCTTTTATGCTATAAAAAGGGAGAAAAATATTAACTGTCCTCAGACAAGGAGTCCTGAATGAAGATTTAAGGGAAGAGCTTCAGACAACAAAAACCAAGGTCTGGCAAGTCGGACAGAGGAGATTGACAAGCATTCAAATTTCTGTGTATCACTCTTCCCCCCTTCCCTTTACTTCACCTAAGAATGTTTCATATTAGTCTGCTCTTAAGAAGAGAATTAAATACAGTAGCAATGAAAGGATATAAACCACATACCATCCAAAACCCAAAAGAAAACTGATAAACTACTGGGAAGTTACTGAGGATTTGTTAGGTTAATTGGCCCAGCTATCACTTTACAAGACAAAATGGACAGGTGGAAAGGAAACAAACCCCACATTTTTCTTGCTCTTATGAAAAATATGAAAGTAAATAAAGAAGGTGGAAGGAAAGGCTATTATTTTTAACCTATGTAAGACACTTGCTGTTACTCTGCATCATCAGTATCTATATAAAAAGTCATTAAAGAAAGGGAACTTTTAAGAAAAAAACAAAATAAGATGGCCTTCTCAGGAAGAGTGATTTGATGGCCCCTCTCCTAATGTTAGCACATCAGTTTAACATTTTACAGCATGACTCTTCAAAGAAAGAAAAGCTCAGGCAGATGCCACCATGCCAGAAGCAACAATTTCAGTATCAATACAGAGCAAGAAGAAAGACAGTTAAGAACATAGAGAGGAGAAAAAAATTAAATTACTTGCAGAATCCACTACAGCTTTTCCAAATTAAGTTAGAGGAATAGAATTTTTTCCTCTTATTAGTGTCCCTTTTGTCAAGAATACCAAGCAATTGATTTGCTGCTGTTCCACACTCATTTTGTGTATGAACTCTTGGTATTTCAGAGTACAACAATTTCATGCTACAAGCTCACAAAGGCACTTCAACAGTGCCAAAATATACGATGCCATGGTACTAGCTATCAACTAAGCTTTATAAATTTATATACACCCTCTTTCCAAGCAAAAACAGGCCAATCCTACCAATGCAAGATGCTGTCTCACAAAGAATTTATGTTTCATCAGATGATACCCTTCTGTCTAAGGAATTTAACAGCTTCCACTTCTGCAATACCTAAATGCCTGTATTTAATATTTTGTATTTGGATGTAAAACACACAAGTGTACACCTACTGCCAAACTCTAGAAGGAAAACAACAGCCTCCCTTCATCTTTTTTCAATCACTGTTTCTATGGGAGCAAAGACTATGCCAGATGCATACCACAAGAATCATGGGGGCTCTCCTGGAATTAGGGCATTTACACTCAGTAGAAAACAATAACTTACAAGATTGCCCGCAAGCACCTGCCTTTACAGGGAGCACTTGAGATTTCAAGTTCCAGTTAAAATAGCCAAAGCTTCTGACATTCTTCATCAGTGAAGAGATTCAAGGAATAATCGTGGCACGATCACATTCACTCTTCTATAAAATTCTTTGATACAAGTATAAATATAGGAGATCAGAGTTCACGTATTGCCTTGAGGACTGAGCTCACCACATATAATGCACATGTTCTCCAAGCAGGCTCTTTATTGACATACTCCAATGAAATTGTCAGACATTTGACTTATAAACACACTTGCAAATCACATTTTGCACACTCAATACACAGAAGAATTTTATCTGCAAAGGAGCCCAAGGCGTCAATGTTTACAATCTTTAAAGGAAGTATCTTCTTCATGCAAATGTTACCAAGTCTTTCAATCAGTGAAACAATTATTAATAGGTCTTAAATTTAGACCCATGCATGTACCACAGTTTTATTTTGCTAAAAGATAGAGAAAACAGCCCAAATGATACATGAGGAAAATATTTTTTAATCAAAACACAGCATGGCATGAATAGTCAATTCAGATCTCCTAGGTGTTCAGACAGAGTATAAATACAATTTCTTAAAGCAAAAATTCCATTTGGGGTTACTTGTGGATTTATGTAATATAATATTCTTAAGGGACAACTTAACTTGCACAATTTGCCTTGACCCTGAAGCACTGAAAACTTATTTCTTAACTACTATGGACTTGTGTTATAAAAGTATACACTAGCTCAGGTTGGAAGGACCTCTGGAGATCGTCTCATCTGGTCCCCTGCTCAAAGCAGAGTCAGCTAGAGCAGTTTGCCCGGGACCACGTTCAGTCAGGTTCTGAATATCTCCAATGGATGGAGATCCCACCACAGCTTCTCCAGCATTACAAATGGAGCCATAAGGTTTATTCACACTGTAATGGGAAAAAGACTCAATACCTGGACCAAAAATTACAGTTGAGAAAATAGCACAGACACACATCACAGAATAAAACTGAGTAATAAACACAGCTATTCACTTTTCTTATATATTAATTACTAAAATCTTTTTTTGAAGTATTTGTGGACACATTAGTGAGAGAAAAGCCTAACTCACAATAATTTCAAGCTACTTCTGTGAATGGAAGACTTGCTAGTTTTCTCAGTTGAACTGCATGACTAAAAGCAAATTAACAAGAATAAATTTGTACTGCAAAGCTGCACAGTAGAAAAAAAAACGGCATTATAATAAAAACTGGCTTTATAGTATAAAATGGCAAGCCACGGTCTAACGCTCAAGACACATGGGTGGAATAATTTAATGTTAGCACTTCTGTTTTACAGATGTCTGGTCACAGGAGCAGGAGACAAATTTCGTCCTTACTCAGCTATGTATTTGGAAAAGATAAAATGCCAAAGAAGATTCATAGCTGGGAAAAAAATAACACCAAGTTTTTGTTTAATTAAGTGTTTACAGATCTTAAGGTTAACAGGGGGAGTTTTGGAAAGATATTCTCTGAAGCAAGTGGATTCTGGAAAACCTTTTGTTTACATTTATTTGTAACCATGTTCTGTTTCTTTATACTTTTGTACTGTTTGTATCTATCACATATGGATTAGTTATATTTAAAAAAAAAAATATTTCCTTCCTCACCCATAAGACAGACAGATTTCTCTTTCTTTTTTTTTTTTTATTTTTTGACATAATAAAGATAGCTTCAAAGTATTCCCACAATACTTGGAGACAGTTATTTTTATTTCATTATTCCCACTGCAATCAAAACTTCAGCACTCAGTGTTTTATTGCAGTTCAAAAGGCACATCATTCAAAGGTTTAATACTGTGTCATTAAAACTGATAGATTAATTCTTCTTCCTTTCCTGAAGAAATTTTTCATTTTGGCAAAAAGCCACTTGAACATCCACATTTTTTTTTTCTAAAAAATTGAAATTTAAGATTTGGAAATACTGTTAATCTCCTTTCTGACTGTTGAATAGCTAGACCTATGACTGCGATGTTTTGAGAAGTGGGAGCAATATTTTTTCCTAGTTAAAAAACACATACAACAATGGGCTAAACACCTTTATTCTTCTGATTTTCAAGTTATAGGTGAAGGGAAATTCCAGCATTTCAAGCTGAAACAATCAGTTGGAAGTGCCTTAAAAGTCCTGAAACACTTGAAACAATGAGCTGTATCATGAAGGGACTACTCAAGGCAGAGTTAAGGAGGAGATACTGACAGAAGGACAAAGAAAGTTTTCTGCTATGGTAGCATCAATGGTTGAACCAGGGGGCTTCATGAAATTTTACACTTTCCTATACGCAGGAACTCAGACTCAAAAACATTCTAGCCTGGGAAGCTAGTGCTCTGTGATAATAACTGATAATGGCCTTCCTGAGAGCACTGGAGAATAGCTAACCTACAAAAAATACCACAACTGAAAGCTCTCCACTTGCAAGGAAGGCTGTCAGCATCTTATTCTGACACCATAAAAAACAAAGGTTGTGGCAACTTTAAATTATAAAAAAGCCTTGCCACCAACAGATGGGTACCTAGAGGTCATATATTGCATATTGATAGAAAGACATCCTGTGACAGAGAAGAGCAAGGCACAGGAGGAAGAAATGAAGAAACAGTGTTTTGTTCTAGAGCCCATAAAATACAATTTTTTTAGGAAAAAATTTTAGTATTCATAAATATTTAAAGACCTTCCCAGATTTTTTTTCCTCAAAAATACCCAAGCACAGCAATAATGTTACATATTGGGTTTATAATATTTTATGAATTTACCATACTTTAACACCTGTGTACCTCTATGCATGTAAAGTCATTACTGACTTTTAGTTTCACATGAGTTCATTTGCTTCTGATGACCTTTGTATCATTTGGTTATCAAAGAAAATTCATGTGAACAGCTCTGGAAGACTACAATCTGAAAGTAGGAGTTGATCTTTTGAACAAAGCATTCTAGCAAAAACATCTATTTAGCTCAATGATTCTCAATAATCAACAACCACATGCTGAAAAAATACCTCAAAATTTAATTTGTACTACAATACAAAAAAAGTGACTCGTTAATTGGTAAGTACAATAAAGTTTCACAGCCATACTTTACCTGTCTAAGTCACACGTCAGCCTTTCAAAATTCTTAAGAATTGTATAAACCTGAGCATCTTGACCAAGAAAGCAAGGTGGCAATAATCCATGAATATTCAATTGTTGCCTCTCCTCCAAGGTAAAAGCCATGCCCTGAAAAAAATAAAAACAAAAACCATGTATAGATGTACACAAGAGACAATTAATTTCAGAAAACTTCTGCAGCAAATCATAGCCTGTGTAAAGTCAGCACCATAAAATCTATTTAAAATCAAACAGTATTTAGAATTGCGCAGTGATTTGGGGAAAATGTTTAATTGAGCCATAAGAAGACAGGCCTGTACAGATACAATAACCCTATCCCAGCACAGAACAAGTTAATATCTCCTGACAACACAAGAGTACCACCTGCAAAACTGCTAAGTTACAACTGAAGAAGAAAGCAGCTATATATTCACTCCACTCATTTTCTGCTTTGAATGAGATCTGTCTGTCTAAAACATGTTCAGAAATACCCAAGCTACTGTAAGAAAGACGGTGCCTTTACAGCAGAAACACGACTGTGGGTTTAGCACACTAGCTTCAAGCACTCTGGCTGCTGAAGTTTTACTCTGCTGTGGTAACTACAACCAGGGAGGACTGACAGACAGGATCAGACCTTTGACAGCTTTAGGGGATAAGAAGAAAAGTCAGAGTTTCTTTTATATATGAGCTAGGAAATGTATGCATATGTTTCACACTGTAGCCCCTGGCTCCACAGACACATTGAGCACCATTCTGCCTGCACTGCTCCAGAGTCAATACTGGCTGATCTACACGTGCCTTTGAGGCCTCTCTTAGGCTAACATTAGAACTGTCTGTATCTTTGCAATATGCTTATCACGTAGCTTAAACATTTTCTAAAGCTCTTGCAGTAAGGTTAAGTAGCATGTATTACTCTATCAAGATGTGTGTGTTGATACAAATAAAAGAACTATTAGATAGCTGCCTAATATTCAATATCTATGGTATAACTACATAAAAAAATACTATTTCTTATACAAAAAATACTTGAGAAAACACCCTGAGATCCATTAAAGAGTTAAAACCAGCAATATAGCATTAATTTTCCTGTGGAAAATAGGTACTACTGAAGTACTTTCACTACCACTTCCATAAGCAGACTTTTAAAAGTCTTTGTTTATGTGACCATTAGAATTAGCTGGGTCAACAAATGACACAAAAAAAACCCCAGGGAAAACAAGAGCATAATACAAAAGGCTTCCTTCAGTCTACATTTTCACTACTCTTGTCTTCTCAAGAAAACAAGTTCTCACAATGTCCTTACTGACTTTCATGAAACATTTGGTAAGCAATACAATGTGATAAATTCATCCCAGTTAGTTTGGCTACCTAGACAGGTGGTTCTTTTTTGTTTCTGTTTTTGTTGTTTTTTTCTCAGAAATAGTCAGCTCATAGGGCTTATTCTTACAGAAAACAAATATATTATCTTACCAGTCTACATTTCTTACATCATTTTTAATCTAAATTTTGAAGTGGTCATGTCACCGCAACTTGAAAAGAAGTAGGAAAAAAAAACCCCAAAGCAACCCTATCACACTATCTGCTCTATAATGCCATTAATGAAGATGTTACCTTGAGTGAAACTATGACTCAAAAAAAAAAGAAATATCTTATAATAAACACTTTACAAAACATCATACATTTCCAAAATGTGCTTCTCCTTCCCTACACAGGAAATGAAAGGAAACCAAGTTTAATAAAGATCAGTAACTGTTTTGCTGTAGTTCTCCATGCATGCGAGATTGCAGAGGTTTCCAAATGCGAACACAAAGGCTGCATTTTTTCCTTAATGAACTTTCTGTGATGAGATATGTCATGAATGTCTTCAGCTGCTACCCCATCTTGAAAAACTATGGGAGAAGGAAGAGTCAACACTTCGCACAAATTTATTCAATGTTGATCCTTATTATCTCCACTAGACTTTTTTGGGCTTAAAAACCCATGTGTGCTAATGCACACTTCAGAATCAGTTCCAAGTGACTGGACTTCAGGGAACTGCATAGTTTTAATGGATTTTCTAGTGCTGATAATAAAGTGACAATCCAGTTATTCTCTGCAATTCTCCTTTCCCCTGTTTCCATTAGTCAAATGGAATGAAAAATATTTCTGAATGTCTGTGTTTGGCTTTACATTAGGAATAAAATAAGGACTTTAATTACTTAATAGGGAGTATTTTCCCTCTTACTGGAAAATATATTTTATTTTAAAACAAACACATGTGTTACATCTTGCCAAATGCCTTTTTTAAAAAGTACTTCATCTTTGAATAGTGTATTTTCCATGTATTACTAGAGCTTTATAGCAAGTGCTAATTTGTTTGGTTCATTACTACAAAAACACAGCGCCTACTTACACCCCCTAGGATTTATATGGTCAGAAAATCCTTTACTTGAATATTCCTCTTTGGCACAGATATGGAATTTTTCAAATTTCTAAGATGAAATGTTAATTCTTTTCTTCTCCCCCTCAGATCCCAATATCTGCTCAGAAGAATTATCATTAAAATATATCACCTGAAAATTTAATAAGAGAAGGCCATTTTATGAAAAAAGTGTATCCTAGTCCATCTGCTTATAACAGGGAAGACTGACTATGTAGGATTTATGGCTTATGTCTAGATTTCTTGCACTAGCCTAATTCTTTTCTGCATAAACTATTTTTGTTTCCTGCTTGAAGTGTTGTTTCTCCAGCCATCCAGCAGAGAGGGCTCTAGGTCCAGCTTGGTTTACACACTCCTTTCCCTTCCAGAGAGGCATACTTTGTGCACACCTGGACGGGACAGACTTCCACTATCTAGCATCCAAACTACTAAAAATTATGTGGATATTTTTATTCTGTAGCTCGAACTACAAATAATTTTTTCAAGAAGAACAACAATATGACAATCTAAAAGCAGCATAAGGGCAAAAGACTGCAAACATAATTATTCACCTCTGCCTAATAATTTTTGATTTATTCACTGCTTTGTGCATCATCAGAGATGAAAAGTGTAGTTATTATCAACCCTCCTAGTTAAGAGTTTGCAATTCTTCAAGAGTTGTGTTTCATATGTTTCATTATATGCTCTGGTTTACTTTTGGCAAAACCAAGTTGTTCTTCAGCCGCCTCATTATCTTCCTTTCTCAAAGACCTCTTGGTCAAAATTTTGGTTTATTTATTTTATTGCTCTTTAGGCATAAATACCCTTTCAGAGTCTCAGTTGTGCAGAGAAAGCTCTCTGAGTTTTCAAGGAATTTAACTCATTGCAAATACATTTAATTCGGAATTTGTCTCTCCATTTGTACTGTTGTGAAGTTTTGTAATTGTAGCAGTGATTTATATTACTGCACATCATTCAGAATTCTTTCATTAGTTATTGTCTATGGTTTATCAACTCCACTCTTAACTATCTGTCCTCTGTTCATAATCTCTAATCCCCAAAGCCCCTAATCTACAATACTTTTCTAGTGCAGTTACATATATATCAATACCCATCTTCAGCTGCAGTACCGAAAAACCACAAAACAGAATAAACAGCACAGCATCATCTTGTATCAGACAGCTTTTTGCACTGGCTTTCAACCCAATTTTCAAGCAGTGCTTGAAAAGACAGAGAGTACATTCAAAATACTTCAAGAGCCATCTCAGCCTCTGTTCACAGTGAACAGAGACATTTTCCCTCTTAATACAAATTAGATTTCCGTAACACAGTTTTTCTTCAGATAGAATACCTGGAGTTCATATAGTTGCTAGGTTTATATAAACCTCTCCAGAAAAAGAGAGTGAACAAAAGCAATATTTGAATCCTATCCATGCACTTATGAGATTCGGCTTCACTAAAGGGTAGCAAGTATTCATTGCAGGGATCCTTCTTCAATTTCTTCCAAGACCTAGCCATCTTTTGTTCTAGTAGATCAAAACTTTAATTTTTAAAAACTCCAATTCATTTAGAATAGCTCTTTTCCTCCGCTGGTCTCACTGCAGGTGTGCCACAGAAGTATTAGCTTAACAGCATGTAGAAGGAGGCTGGCTTAGAAGAGGAAACCATGTCCACATCCAAGGTTCTCTATCTCAGTGACTCTTTTATCAGTCTCTGGAAGGAAAAAATCAAGGCTTGTAAGACTTCAGGGGTTCAGGAGACAATCACCAACAGCAGTACTCAAGCTCAAGTACTTGCATGTATATTTGAGCCTCCTGTATCTGTGAAGGGGAAAGGAAGAAATAAGAGGAAGATGAAAAGTTATAGCAAGGATGTGTATCTAGAAGTACCATCTATTCTATGAGAAATAAATCTCTGAATTGCTGGTCTAACATATTGCTAGATGAAAATTACAGCCTCTTGAGTATTTTGGGGACAGACAAGTAGGTTCATCACTGTCTTAAGAGTCCATGAAAAAGTAAAAAACTCTCTGTTAAAAAACCCATTCTATATATCTAAATCATAAAAGCACAGTGAACAAATTTCAGCGATGTTGTGTAAAAAGCACACAAGTCTGAGGGACTCAGATATGCTCAACATCTGCTGCCTTGGCCAAAAAGAGGAGAGCTGGCACCTCGCCACTCCTTTTAAGCTCCCACTGCAGCAGTTGGTCTCCCTGGGCAGAGGCCAGGGAGCACTCTGCCACACGAAGCTCTGAGGAAACCCCACAGCTGCCTGCAATACTTGTCTGCTCAAGATCTGAATCAATTTTTTTGAACAAATGGACTACAGAACCCTGCAATTCCATTCTTTAAAATTCCATCCTTGCAAACAAACGAACAAAAAAAGGACACACAAACAGGATGAATGCTTTTGGCTGAAAGACCAAAAACATTCTCCAATTATAAGGAAGAGTTTTTTCCCCAATTTGTCCCAAATGAAAAATCAGTGGCGTCACTACTAAGTTGCCAGTCATACATCATCCCTTGTTGCTCACACCAGTTCATGTACAAGATTGTCTCCAGAAGAGATTCAACTGCAGAACTAGATGCAGTCCTTAGCAAACCATGATCTTTGGTATGCATGACTGTTTGCAGGCAATTCTTTTGCTGGTCAAGCTTTAGCCTTCAGCAATTTTGGGTTTCATATGCTAGTACTGTTAGGGAGGAATCCAAGCCAGAATTAATTTCTTTTAAGGAAAATTTTTTTGGCTGAGGAAGCAAAAAATGTGTGCCTAGTCCTGCTAGGTATGAGCTACATAAAAACAGTTTCAGGCAACTAATGTCATAAACGCCTTTAGGATCAGAATGTTAAAACAAACAAACAAGCACACATATTTACATAACTGTAAAACTTTACACATTCAAATAAATTTTTATAGAATCTCTATAAAAATAAAATATATCTAAATATCTAAAATATATCTAAATATCTAAAATATATCTAAATATCTAAAATATATCTAAATATCTAAAATATATCTAAATATCTAAAATATATCTAAATATCTAAAAATATAGAACATATGGGTTTTCAAGCATTTTAAGCTACATTTAAGAGTTTAATGATCTGCAAATCCCTTTGAGCTAGTTTATATAATTTGTATTTTTTTAAGTCACCTTACGAACAGGCAAAAAGAAAGTTTTCCAAGCATTTCCTCTCCATTTTTCATTTTTATCCTCCAAACATGACTTCAGAGAAACCAGATAAATACTTCTAATACTCCATGTCCAACACTTATGTCAAGGCAGAATACACCAGGAAATACTCAGAATAACTAATCTGAGCACAACACTCCATAGTGAACTCATTCTGCTAAAAACAAATGTGGTTCATGGCAAGAAATTGCTGTTGGAGCAGTACATATGGCCAAAGATGTTTCTTCTTTTTCTCTACCCATAACTGACATGGCTGCCAAAAAATACTACAAGCAGAGGCAGCTAATGCAGCTATTTGAGTGAACATCACTTCTGCACTCTTCTGCAACCAGTGCTTTAGGTCACACCAGTCACAGTAAGTACTCCAGTAGGTAAAGGAAGAGGACTAATTTTTTTTTAATGGTGCAAATTCACACACATTTTTCTGTTAAGGTGATTTCTTTTGGGCCTGAAAAAAAAAAACAAACCCAAACCCAAAAAACTTCTGCAAAATGTCAATTTGCATTAACTTACAGGTTCATGTTTCTTCTTAAGAATATTTGCTGTAAAGTCTACGTACAAAAGAAGGGTTTGAATCACTGAATCTAATTTCAATTTAAAAAACAAAATCTGGATTATTAGAATTTTGGAGAAAAAAGGACATCTTCAAATCGTGTTTATGAAGGCTAGGGACAAAGATGATAAATACAAACTGATAGAAAGAAAAAAATATGCTCAACAGCAGAAAGTTACTACAGTTCAAAGATGAATACCATAGCGTCAAAAAATGAAAACTGAATATGAAAAAACAAATTTTCTGTTGCGATCCTCTGGCAACATATACAGATGACAGCTTTGCTTTCAGAAGCAAAGAACATCGATAATCATTTATAATGCACACATTATTTAAAATATTATTAGACTGCTAGTAGAAAAGTCACCGTGTGACAGACCTGCCATCTTCCAAAGAAGTTATTTTTCGCTAAAACTGTGCTCAGATTCTCTATTGAGCATTTCATGAGGCATATTGGTTAGCTCTGGATTATGCATCTTGGATTAAGGTTTAAAAATCAGTATACTAACTAGTGATTAACAGTCCATTATGTTCTCTGGCAGAGAAACTGTGGTTTTCTTGCCTTTCTACAGTACCTAAGACACAGATCTTGTATAGGTCTCAGCCTACAGTTGAGATGCCTGAATTAGCAATGAATCCTACTAAGGGCTTTCACTGGAGTTTGGAAAGCCAGACGCAGACAGGCTTCTACCCTGGTTATGATGAGGAAGGAGAAAAGCTAGAGGAGGAAGACTGGTGAAGTGTAAACAGCAGAACTCAACTTGGATACAACACTTGTGCTCCTTTTGATAAGCACTCATACACAGGCATCCATCAGGACTTGTGAGACTGTGAGAGATGCTGAACGCAAATAAAAAAAAATACAAAAGCTGGTGGGCACATCTCTGAACATATGAGAAAAGAAGAAACTGTCCCAGTTTCAGCCATAAAATACCAAAAGGCACAGGTTTTGTTTTATGCACTTTTCTTTAAACACAGCTTTTTAACAAGCACTTTAAATCGAAAAACTATACTGTGACATTTGGCATTTATATTTCAAAGCTGTTTTTCTAGAGTTGTGGTAGATCTGCTCCAGTGTGTTGAACACACAATTTTTTTCCCCGGGAACACCAAGTGACCTGACGCCTACTCATAGCTCAATTCTAAGTCCAAGGATTTTCAAAAGCAAACTTAAAAAGTCAAGTCAACAGGGGAAATGAAAACAAAAGTCAAAACCAGCTTCCAACAAATAAAACCCAGATAAATACAGTAGCTAATATGCACACCCATGGACTTATGATTTAAAACAAATTTAGACGGCCAGAAGGAGATCAGACTTCTCTTGGCAAACTCATCATGGGAATGTGTAGGCAGCCTGGCAGCTGTGCCATGAGCTGATACAGTGATTGCACACAAGCATGATTCAGACCAGCACGTTAGAAATGACACATCACAGCATTCTTATTTTAACAATCCTTTAAGCCAAGGTAAACAATTATCCAAACGCAAGCAAGCAAACCAATTTTAAGAAACTATTTCTATGTATCTTTTATTATATACATACAGAATAAAATCTTTTTGCATTGCATAATTCCCCTAATTTTGGGAAGACTATTACACAAACAGCAGACAGCAACAGATAAACAGTAAAAGAAACAACCGAGATAATAATGTATAAAAATATACTGCATGCTGTGCACTAATGTAGGATGATGGCTTGGGTCTAGTTAAGGTTCTAAATTTAGTTATTCACATGCAATATAGGCACCAATCCATCCATGATAGTTAAAGGATAAAGTTAAAGCTCACTCTAGAATAGGTACCTTGCAGTCACTAATCCAAATAGCTCCAGTTACTATATTGACTACAGACCAAAGTCAGATTTGGACACATAAGCACTTACTGAGAACTGGGAAGCTCAAAGGTATTGGAACAACCAACATCACTCATTATGGCAATAATATCAACTATTCACTAAATTCACTGCATAGCAGGCTATCACAGCACCAGACAACAGCCAGGCACAACACTCCTCTGTATCTCAGGGGGCACTAATTGCCTATATGTGGCTGCTACATCAAGCCTCTACTATCCTTTTGACTCCTCAATCCACATGTCCCGTTGAAAATTCATAATACTCTGAATTACTCATATTGTTACAGGGATATCTAATCCCAAAGCAACCAGAAAAATTGCTAGAGCTGCATTTGTATGCTTCCAAATCAGAGCAGGCTGTCTCAAAATCTGGCTGTCTCCCTGTTGCTGCTCCCACCCGGGTGCTACAACGGACACAGGCATGAGCAAACTGGGAGCTGGATCAATGTATGTGGATATCTTTCATTGACAGCACCTCTCTGATTCTGTTTGGAAGAGCAGCTAATTTAATAACAGGCTTACTAACAAGTATCAGCTGTGGTCTGTGTGTCTCCTGACTCAGTTCTCTAGCAGAGGTATCCTGCCAGTGGAGTCTCGGCTCTCTTGGTTGCCCTTAGCAGACAAGATCAAGCGGCAGCCTAAAATACAGTTTAAACTATAGAGTCAGAGAAGTTGAACAAATATTCATATGTAGGGGTTTGGGGTTTTTTTGGTCCCTGGATATTTCTGAGCTATTTTTATTCTTTTATAACTCCTTTGGGATGTACTGAACCTCAAAGATTACTACTTGGGAAAGATCTGGCTATGGGAACCAGAGACAAGAGCAGTTTACCACATCACTTACAAACTTGTTGAGCATGTTATTATGACAGATTTTAATTTTCAATACCACTTACCTATGTTATAGATTAAAAACACTAGCGTAGGCCACTACAGAGCTCTAGTCCCCTGCATGAATCATGGTAATATAAACATTTTTGTTAATTACCACCTTTGTGAATATTGTTTGTCTTCTAAAGATGTATCAATGTACAGATTTATTTTTAGATATTAAATATAATAATAATAGCATATTAAATTACAATTTGGATGATAGTTGTTTTTTAAAAAATAAATATGTAAATTTTTAAAAGAAGTTTTACTAGACCATATCTGAAATTCTACTTAAAATAATAAACATTCTGCTAAAATAATATACAATTCTACTGAAAATAATAGTACCATTTGTATAGTAGATGCTTTGAGTCAGAACTAGGAATATGTAACTCTAATCAAAGGATGCCTGCAATGCTATCAGTGACATGGAATCCCTATTTATGAAGAGAATTTAGATGAAAATAGTATCAGCTGACATAAAATATACTGTTAACCAGAATTATTCCAGACAAAATGCCAAATAATAGTTTTCTAATTGTAACAATTTTACAAATAAAGCAGTCACCAGGCATGCAGTCCCAATATACAATATTTACATTTGCAAAATCAGGTGTTACTTGAGAGTCAGGCATGATTTCTATGTAAGTAGGAGAGGAATTTCAGTAACTGCCAAAAATTCCATCTGTCTGAAATAAGTACTTAACCAAATACAGGTCAGTAAGCCCTAGAATCCTGAGGGGATTTGATAAACCTGATATGCTTAACAGACTTTATTGTTGTCTTTCAGAGACTAAACGGACTACCAACTACTGTATTCTAGGCTTCTGATAGGACTAAGCAACTAATTTCATTTCACTGGCATGATAAACAATTAACACAAAAAAAATATTTTAAATACTGTAACACAGAGCTGTGCAGAGCAAAGAATCTCAAAGCTGTGGTCTTTGCTTCTACTATTGCAATTGTACACACACTGCCTACTGTCCCGAGGGGTAACACGGGCACTGGGCAGCCTGGTGAACTACAATGGTGTGACCTGAGAGCCAATGGCACTGTCGTGTTGAGTGACACCAGGCACACACATTATCAGGTGGCTCATGGGTAGTCTGCGGTTTTACTGTGTCTAAAGTGACATGTCTACCAAAATTTGTCCTCTGGGCACCCTCCACAGACTGAGAAAAGTCTGAGTGGGACCCTTAGGTGGTGCCCTTTTCTCTTTTTCAGGATTATAATGAACTATTTCAGACAAAACAGATAAATACTTTCCATTGTCATAGGTAATCCTATAGTTTTAGTATTCCTATTACCACAGCCTGGTAATATGATCTGTAAACCTTGCTGTCATTCACACTTATTGCATATATTGCATACCTATTGAGCATTTCCCATTCTACAGATGGTAACTTACTTATCCTTTCATCATCTCAGTCAAAGGGGTGGTAGTGCAGGTATACATGAAAAAAGCTTACCCAAAACCTTTGTCTGATGAACTTGTTACAGCCAATCTTGGCATTTTTTCTCAGAACTTGGCAGTACTCTGAAATCAAATATAAAGCCACATACAGAATTTACACTCTGAATGTACCTGATCTATATGCACATCCTTAATTGCTATCCAATATCCAATAGGTAGATAGTCATTCAGGTTTTGCTGTACCCATAAGCATGCTACTTGCAACATTCTCTTGTAAATAAAAGTACTTTCCTTCTTGCTGAGAAATCACTGAAAATTCATGTTATCTTGAACAAAGTGACAAAAAAAATTTGCCAACTTAACACTTTGAGTAAGATTGCTATTATTTTTTCCATTTTGAATTCTTAAACACTCAGAGTAGCCATCAGTAGCCACAGCCATCACTAGAGCCACAGGCTGAGATGATTACAGCATCTGAAATAGGAGCTATGGGATAGAAGAGTGCACATGTCACACATCATACACCTTCCTGGAAACTGTAATCTTACCTGAACTTTGCTACAATTTTGTTTTGTTCTATCCTTTTAGATTAAGACAGGAGGAAAATACAATGAAGGCCCAGATTGACTCAGAAGGCAAACTCTTTAAAACGCAACAGGGAAAATAATGCACAACCAGTTTACACCTTTAGTGTGAGCTCTGATTTTGTAACCTAAATCTGTTACATAATCAGTTATACAGAAACAGGAAAGTCATGGAAAGCCTTCCAAATATGCAAAAAGTTAGTTGACTGAAGGAAGATATCTACAAACAGCAGAACAATTCCATTTAAAACTGCTGTACCAGCTATATTCATACAGCTCTGCTTTTGCCAAGATACAACCTGCATATCAATAGTATGTGCTTGCATAGAAAAGATTAGACTGAAAAATTCACGGAAAAAGCTGTGATAAAATGGGGTATATAATTTTTCTTTTTATTTGACTGCTCTCCAAAAGAGCTTGATTCATCAAAGCAAACACTTGACTGAAGGAAAGTGAGCATTATGGAAATAAAATCTGAGTGGTGGTTTTATATTGGCTGTTTTCCTTAACTATCTGAATCTGCTATGAGGCACACAAGAGCTATACCTGAAAGAAAATTTATGGAGGTGAAAAAATTACGAGAATCCCCTCCCAGGAGACCAAATTCATTTCAAGTTGCTACTGTTTGCAAAGCAAAACAAGGATTAGTTGCCCTTTTATCCAACTGTGACACACATAGAAATTCAAGTCTAAAACAACACGAAAAGTAAAACTAAACAGAAAAAAAATCCACAAAAAAAAAAAAAAAAACAAAAATCCAAACAACAAATCAAGAACCAAACCATTAAGTTAAAAAGCAATTTTCTATGTTGATGTTGAAAAATGTAACCTGAGAATAAACATAAAACACAAGTCTATTTGAATCTGAAGGAAATATTGCTCCTCTATTCTAACTTTTCACATTTCCTAGAATCTAATTATACAGACCCATTATAAGCTTCTTTTAGCTACGTAACAGAATAACTGCTCCCTTTCCTAAAGGAAACCATGATGCCAGACCCACTGCTTGTACAAAATGAGAATATCATGTTTAATCTGGAGTGAACTTTAAACACTGCACTTGGTGTAAGCTTGTTCTGGACACACTGAGTCAACAGATCTATAAACACAGCATCTACACAAGACAGTATGGAGAAACCAGGAACACAGAGGAGGAAGTTGTTTTGAGACAAACTGGCAAAATGCAGTATTTTCAGACTAATAGCTAAGGCAGTGAAGACACAGTAAAAGAATATGACAGATCTAAGGAAATACTTTGAACAGTATCTTTAAAGTCTTACATGGGGTCCTTAAGCTTAAGATATCTATTCACAACATATTTTAGGCAACAATTAGAGATGCACTCAGGTTAAGAAAGATGAAGGATCATCAATTTTCACCAATTTCATAACTAGTGAACTACAAAGTAAGTGTCCATTTCTTGAAACCTTTCAACAACCCAGAATAATGTTAACATGTCAACCAGACTAGTAATACCAATATTAAGCCCCTTTCACGCAAAATTGAACAAAAAATACAGTAACAAAACCAACTCAGAAAGACACTTGTATTCTATTTATTTATTAACCTCCATATTATAACCAGCACACTAAACTTGCTTCATTACTTCCTAAAGTTCAAATAGCATATCATCATTACAGAACATGGAAATAGGCAAAAAGCCCACAGATAATAAGGGCTATATTAAGAAAAAAAAAAAAAATCCCTCCACTGAAGTTCTAACTGAAATCCATGTCCCAGTGGATCCACAGGTCTTAAGCAAGCATCATTTCCCTGACCACCCAAGGGGAAGTTTCCTATGGGGCACATTAACTTTCTGTGCATTGTTACACAAATGGAGGGGGGAGTGCTTGTTGTTTCACATGGAAAGTACAGTCACTTGTTCGCTGCTCTAATTAAATGAATTTTAGGGTTCGCCAGGTACCTGCTGGTTAAAAGACCAGCTGATGAAAACCACAGTACAGAAATATTAGTTCATCTAGTGCAGGCAAAGCAGCCATAGGCATTGCTCGGGTTTTGTTCTATTAGTTTTACTATTTCTACACATACTTGAGAGTAAATCTTATTTCCAGGTTTGCAGTAAGTAGATTCTCTTCAGATGCATTTGTTGCACACCGTTACAGGAATTCCCACGGGAGAATGCCAAGGATCTGCACTGTCTTCAAGGGCAAAAAACAGGCAGATATGAAAAGAAACAGTAACAAGAAAACCAGCACAGACAGATTTTGACACTAACACAAAATTTTCCATTTCTAGGTGTCATGCTTTTTCTCTAAAACATGAAAGGTTCACAATAAAATAGAAGAAAAGCTTATATAACAAAACACATACTTATTTTCTGAACTCAAATGGCAAAACAAATTGAACCAACAGTGCTTCAAAGAGCACAAAAATCTGCTCTTTAGCTTTAGTCAAACGAACCGCCTTTGGGGGTTTTAGACAACTTATGGTAGGAACTTTAAATGGAAAAGTAGACCAAATTCATCGTGGTTGTTGTACCTTGGCTACTTACACTGTAGTGACACTGCCAGATGCTATTCAGACCATTTCACATGAAGGCATAGAAGCCTTCAGATATTCACAATCACTCCTGAGGACTATGTACTGAGAGCTTAATGACAAGCTTCACAACAAAACAAATCTTTTATTTCACCTCTGGTCTTGACTCCTTTGGCAAAGGTAATACTACTTGCTGTGTGAAGTGGGTGTGGCAATCTCCCAAACCAGGATGACTGGTTTCAAGAGGAACTAGTTAGACTCTCCTTCATCAAAAGCGTTGGTCTCAAAAGTAGTTTCTGCTGTTATACAGAAGCATCAGTTTAAAGTCTCTCAGCATAGCAAAGCAATCCTTGAAAGAAACAGATTTCTTTCACCAGTACTGGCACGTAAAATAAGACCATATGTCTATGCCATAATATGCAAGATTTTCCAAAGACAGCTTATTTTTCTAGTAGGAAATTTAATTTACATAGACTGAACTTTAGGATTCGTT
Source organism: Sitta carolinensis (assembly GCA_032173965.1). Taxonomy (NCBI): domain Eukaryota; kingdom Metazoa; phylum Chordata; class Aves; order Passeriformes; family Sittidae; genus Sitta; species Sitta carolinensis. Next base: position 34,044,757 of record JAVUNC010000004.1, read on the forward strand.
TACAAGATTCATGAGAAAAACTGGCTTCCTTATAGTATAGAAAAAGCACTACTCACAGGGAACAAGCGTTAATACTGCAAAGCCTTACTGGGGACAGCAACCCAACTTAGTTACATTTATCTGCCTCTCACAGTGGCCAAGAGAAGTAGCTGACTTTTCTAGAAGAAAAGTAAGAACAGGAAAGGCACAAGAAGGAGTGGCTTGGACCTGCTGACAGAGTACTACAGTAAGCAGAGAAATCAGGCCAAAGTGATGTGGCTGAAAGCAACGGGAAAGTTAAGCAGAAGGCCCAAGCAGATGGGGAAAGAAGAGCCAGCAAAGCAACTGAAACAGTAAGAGGATTTCATTTCAATGAATAACTAAAAGAGAGCTCAAAGGTAGGAGTCATGGACAAAATAGAGAAAGTCCAACCTGTGTACAGAACACTAAGATCAGAGAACACACACGAATGCAAATGTGAAGGCTGAAGAAATGAATCTCAGACAAATAAAAGAAAGAAAAAACAGGTGCTGCAAGTAATTGTGCCAGAAGAGCTTTGTACTGCTGCAATCTGCTTCACACACACACAGCGCACACAAAGAACCTTACTTTGCTGTCTGTTCCTAATTACACCCAGAAGGAAAGCTCAAATCACTGCAAAAGGCAATATTTCTTTTCCCAGGCCGGGGTGGGCAGCATTATCCCACTGGAAGCTCACAAGGATGAATCCAGAACCCCAGCTGGCTTTCAGCAGGAATTACAAATCACACAATTTAGAGGGAAATATGAGGGTCCCTCAAACAAAGCAGGTACCCAAAACACATCATCGACAGGGAAAGCTTCTCCCTGTTTGGCAATTTTTTAAGTTGGAATCTTGAAATTACTGTGTTGAATCAGAACTATTTACTAGTCTTCTGTAAAAATAATGCTTTTGTTTAAGGGCTTAAACTAGTCTTAAACAGAAAACATTAAAAATCCCTCTACTGCATACTCTTAATTTCTTCCACATGTGGGAAAATGAACTGAGAGGCTTTTAGAGGTTTCTAACCTTTTACATTCTAAAGCAGGGACACAGGTTGTGAAAGGTACAACTCCAATAAACCAAGTTAATTTAAAAATTCTGAATTTATGCCTACAGAATCCACATTCATCCTGCTACACAGGCAGACATATTCCTGACAAACTAGGCAACTTCCTCCACAGACTACACAATTTTCCAAAGAAACATCTTCTTGCACAAACAACAGAAGGAAAACACAATTTTAAAGTAAAAGTAATTAAGTCCTAAAGATTTTAGTTACCTATGATACTATGGTATCTAATGTTTGTAATTTCTCAAGTGTCAGTGATAAAGAAGTTTGTTACCTAAAAGTAGGTCAGGAGAACATCTTAGCTGGGCTTATGTAGCTCTGCAGATCAGTAGATCTTGTACTAACAACTGTGTCAAGTTTGAATGCCTTCTCATTCTTCGCTATCAGTTACACTGCTAAAGAAATCTGCCAGTTCAAAACCAAAAACCAGTCAACTCACCCCTTCTAAGAGTAATTTTACACTATAGGAAATTCAGAAATCTTCAGAAATAAAACATGTTTGAATGTTCATTTGTTTCAGATGAAACCTTAAATGAAAACACAGCTTTAGCAGAAGTCCACAATGAAATTCCAGAGATTTCAGCATACCTTCTAAGCCATTAACACAAAACCTATCTAGATCATTACATATGTTTTCACTCACTTCAGACAAATGCACAACAGTATTACAAAAATCACCATTGCTTATTCTGTTTAAGAAACAACACTTATTTCTTTCTGCTCTTTGCTTTCCATAAGCTTCTCAAATGTTTGTACTGATTTTTGACGTATGGTCTGACTTTAGGGGTGGATTATTTAATAAAGGAATGGTAACATCCATAAATAATACTGTAGGCAGCTTGAATAAAAACCAAATAAAAGAAAACACATCATTATATAAGTCTTCTTCTTCCTCCATCATTGCTCCACAAATTCAACCACATGTTGGGCTCTGAAACAACTAACCAGAAATTGAGAATATCTGCTCAGGTTAGCCCTATTTGATAGATAATTATCACTGGAGAGGGAGCAGGTCTAGACTGCTTCCTATTGTTTGATTTTTATTTTTCCTTCTAAAGAGAGGAAACCACTAAAATACATCCCAAGCTTTCTTCAAAATTATACAGAAAAACATCATGCCAACATCAGACAGTTTTAAGGGGCCATAATTCAGATGCCCTACATAGGCTTGTTATTAAGGGCAGATATATATCAACTGAAAAAATCCCAAATTTGTTTCCCCCTTTGACAAGAGCACTCAGAAAAAAGTTTTAGTTATAACTTGGTAGTTGTAATGAACTCACACATCACTAAATATTTTCCGGGCAGCTAAAGTCCCCATTAAAGCAATTATAAACTTTTATGTCTGAAGTATTTGAGTTAGAAAAAAATGTTGCCCTTAAGTTGATAGAATGTACATAAGAGATATAAAACAACAGATGACAACAGTTTACACTAGTCCCTATGGGGCTGAAAAATGAAAAACAGAACAACAGATAAGAAGTAATGGGATTTCTTGGGTTAATTTCCTTTAGTAGCACCCAAACTGTAAATATTTGGCACTTTGGCTGTATCGAAGTGAAAAGAGAAATTATGGTTTTAACCAGATAACTTACAGTCCCACATAACTCATAAAACCACTTAACCATCCTTCCCCATTTAAATTAGCCTTCATTGCTCCCTAGAAGTCAAATGTCACTATTATGAATCAATTTCAACAAAGCCTTTTTAAAAAATACAGGAAAACAGTTAACAACTGAACCTAATTTTAAGAGAACAAATGTTTATAATGTAGTTATCTATGAAGTCCAAAGCACTATTACATGCACAGAGTTCATGACAGCCACAAATAAAATAGAATCATGCAGCTTGGAAAGGCCTTAAGGAAATCCACTGGTCCAGCCCTACTCAGAGCAGGTCTAGCTGGGTCAGGATGCTCAGGGTCATCTCCAGGTGAGTACTGACTCTCTCCAAGGATGGAGATTCCGCTTCTCTCCAAGCAGCCCCACTGCACTTGACTGTCCTCATTTTTTCCTTCTATTTTTCCTCAGAACCATTTCAAATTTCCCACATTCAAACTTGTCTTCCTGGCCTCTGACCCTTTCACTGTGTCACCAGGTCACCCAGGGCTTTTCTGACAGGCCTTCTTTCCACTTGCTTCCCAGCCTGTTCTCTTGCACAGTTATTCCATCCTAATTGCTGGGCTGCTCATCTGCCTTTATCTAAATTCATGACGTTCCTGTCAGCCCATTTTTCCACCGTTTCTAGGTCACTCCAAAAAGCAGCCTGCCTTACAACACATGCAGTCCTCAGGCTTGCAGACAGTCTCTCTCATTACACAGCTTATCCACACAGATGCTAAACTGTTCAGCCCAGTGGTTACTTTAACCACAGTATTTCATTATCTGAAATAACAATTTTGTTCCGCTTCCCAGTGGAACAGAAATCTTAACTACAGCATAAAAGTAGTGGTCTGAATTAAGCAGCTCTTGACATTGCTCTGAAGTCTCCTCTCATACAAGGAAAACTCAGAACGAGCCATGTGTAAATTCTGTGATACCCATGTGAATTTTAACGTTCTCTTTGAAGGCTTTTCTCATATTGTTAAGATATGTTTTTTTCCTTATCTTCCCTGGGCGTGGTTGGCCTTCCTTCAACCTCTATTCCCCTGTGGTCCTTGACAGGATTTTCTGGACTGTGGGGTTTGTATTTTGTTTCTAAATTCAGGTTTTTGAAAGTGAAAGGCTAATTTTGCAATAATTCTTAAAAAATGAAAAAAAACTTGCAGAAGTACTTTGTGAAAATAAATACTTAAAAATTATCTTTAAAATTCTCTCTTTAGAAAATGAGTAAGAGGTTCTCTTCTACTTCATATTTTTCTGGACTGAATATAGCAGTTAATATTTCTCTGTTCAACTCAGCAACCAAAGAAAGCATAATAAATATCTGATAATTACTAGCTCTACTGTGTTTATTTGAATCAAACTTTTCAATTTTTAGGCAAATTTTTGTACAGGTCTTCCACGAGAAACTTTTAGCTGGGATTATGAAAAGTGGGAAGATTAATCTAAACTAATTTTCTCTAATTAACAACATCATGTTAACCATAGTTTAATGTAAATTAATGTAAATTACAAGTGGCTGAAAGATAGATATCTTGTGTTCTTTGTATTGTCCCAATTATAATTAATATTGCTTTTAAGTAAGATCATAGAAATATCTATAGCCCCAACATGATTTGTTTGTTTCAGCATTGTTCTTAGAGCATTAGAGACAATTTTTTTCCTTAGTATTTATATTGTGTTTACTCACATGATTTGACAAATTAGAAAAAATATCTTAAGTCTGACTTGGTAAAAAAAATTGCTGGAGGGATTTTTTATGTAAATTCTGAGCCTTGAAGAGTTGCAAGTGAAAAAAGAAAGAAACAAACAAAAAAGCCAGTGGACACTGCAGAAACATTAAAGTACACTGATTCTGAGAAGATTATCACACCTACCAATATTATATTATTAAACTGCTCCAATTATCACAGTTAAACAATAATTCCCTACAGTATATGTTAATGGATTAATATAGTTTAAGGTAAAATTCCAGAAGGGATCATTTTCATCTGCATACAGAAAAGTAATTCAGAGTACTACTTTTTAAACACTACAGATGGTAAGAAATGTCAGCAAGGGAGGAGAGACAAGGAGAGTGAGATCCCTCTCTCAGGGATGTTGCTTCAGCTCAGACTCTGCAGATAAACACCTGGCAGAGCTCTGTGTCTGCTCTTGTCCAACGCAGGACCAGCCTGCACAGAGCCAACACAGGCGGTTGTGCCAGGCTAGATCTCATGGAGGAAATCAAACTCCAGACAAGCAGTTACATGAGCAACGGCCCTCCTGGATGAGCCAACAGAAGAATTCTTATGGAAGATCAGTTCCGGTTGTCTAGGACAGCAGAAAAGCTTTGCTGACAAAACACTTCCTCCTGCAAGGCACAGATCCCATCTCCATGAGAGAACTTCACTAACACATCTGCATCAGCAGAGCCTCTGTTCAGAGCCTGCCACAAAATCACCATCCATCCCTCCCCAAGAGAACCTTTAATAGCTCTTCACATCATTGCCAAAAAAAAAAAAAAAAAAAAAAAAAAAAAAAAAAAAAAAAAAAAAAAAAAAGCAAGTCTGGAAGCCTGTTTAAATAATTTTGGTCTGTATCTTCTTTCTGTTCAACAGCCTGTGTAAACCACCCTTTAAACACATACACAAAAAAAATGCTTCAATCTGGTCACACACTTGCAACCAAATGAAATGGAAACTAATACATAACCCTGGTTAATGCACTACCATGTCTGAAATTAAGAGTGGTATTGCTCTTTGCTAATGGAGAGATGATAGATAGCAATATCACTGGTCATTTTTTGAAGCAGAGAAGGGGAAATGGAACATCAGTCAGGACACTTTCCCAGTAGAATGCACTTAACACAACCTGAAGTGTTCCAGCCCCTTGAACAAGGTGATTCTTGCATGCAGTTCACCAGCTTTCTCTTCCAGAAATACAAAAAAACACCTAACTACTCTGACAACCTAAAAATAAACATAATGGAGACCTTTCAAGCTGGGACACTTAGAAATCCTGAAGCACACAATTTGTATTCTGCCTTGGTTTTCAAAATACCTATCCAGACCTGCTCTATATCCTACAAATGCATGTTTTACATTTTGTCAATGATTAGTGTCCAACTATCAGTAAGATTTACAGAACCATGTAAAAACAATTTTCTGAGTGATCATTCTCATATAGGACTTCTTAACTCCGAAGTTTTTTCCTAGGTATACACACACCAGTGAACCAAAATAATAATCAGAGGATACCTCACCAATACTAATGAATACAAACACTGTATGTTCTATCCCAGACTCCCCATATTATGAGAATTCATGGGAAAGTTCACCAGCAGATGGTCTTACAAGATATCGGGACATGGTTTAACTAAAAAACTGGTTCTTTATTCTGTTCATCAATTCCATGTTTTGGTAAAACAAGCTCTAAGATCCCTTTATCAATTTTTTAATGGGGTTTGTGCTTTGAATTAATATGCAGAAAAAATAATTAAGGGAGGGCCTACAATTTTTTTTTTTTAAACAGCAGAGTTTTGGAATTTAAATGCTGTATGTTGCTGCCAGCTTGAGGAGCTGCAGACTGGCAGCAAGTCAGCAATGGTTAAGTAAGGCTGGTCTACCCTGCGCACTGAACTCTAGATCAGATGCAACTGTTTGTATCTGAATTGGCACCAAGCAATAGTAAGACAACCTTTATAACATGATACTACCAGCTTAACAGCATAAAGGCAGTTAGCTATTTATTCTTTTGTTCTTTTTAATAGTTCCTATGAAAGAGTACTTTATCAAGACATCAGACAGGAAGATAGCAACAGCCATCCAGCACTGGTAAGAGCTGCAGGAATTTGAGCATTTGGTTTGATCACTATATGTCACTACATGCATATGTTACTAGTAGCTATGGACATTGGAGCCCACCTAATCTTTAGAATACAAGTTAAAGTAAGCGCAGCAGAAATATTTTCATCACTGACTCAAAGACTGTATCTTATATGCACACAGAGTAAGCACTGCTCCCAAATGAGAAGGTTTTCTCTATGTATAAGTGGAAAAAAGCAAAAGCATGTTGTTCACAGGAAGGTCTGCATGTCAATTTTTGCATTCTTTCATTATAACATTCTATGAAATCACATACTACTCTCAACTACAGCAAACTGTCTGTAGCAAGCCAGTAGCATTTTAAGTTGCCTTTGCTAGTTTTAACAACTCACTCGGCTGGGGCAGATCACAGCTTAGAAGAGAAATGACATGACACTCCCAGGAAAGTGCTGCCTGTATTTTTGGTGCATGTCAAAACTCACTGATTTTATTACAGGTGAAATTTTCTCACTTCCTTGTTATGAGAAGGATGGTTGCTCAAGCAGAAACAAACCACAGTATATCAGCACTAACTTTGAGCCCCAGCAACATCATAAATTGCATCTGATAAAAGTGAAATCTGTACAAAGGCTATTGTCTTCTCTTGCGTGGATTTAAACCACAGCATACATCTGTGTACATTTAAAACATACAATGAAACATTTTTACTGCACTAAAACATGTTGGGGCTACAGAATTGCCTAAACCCTGACAACTGAAGGCTTTGAGTCCTTTATTTATTAATGATATATATTAGGTACATGCACATTAGGGTATTTTGCTTGAACTGAAGGCAGTCTTTTGAATCAAATTTCCTGGCTGTCACTACTCACTGTATGTCACTCATGTTGTGGAACAGTCTTGGAGCAGTTGAAGTGAATTCTTTTTGGATAAAAAGCAAATAGAATATAGGTTCCAGGATCTAATATGCCTGAGCTGTAAGCAGACATTCAGTTCATGGGATCAGACTACAATTAGCTCAAAAGTACAACAAAAAAAAAAAAATTATGCTCCTTACCCAAAGAAAACAAAACAATAAACAAAAAATAAAATAATTTTTTAATACCTCCAAGCCTCAAAATCTCATTAAAAAGTCCTTTACTTGTATTGTATACTGTGGTGTCTGATCTACTGATCTAGGCCACTAGCTATTAAAACTACAGGCCATAAACCACAGCATTTACTACTTGCATACTGTTTGCAAATCTATATGTTTGAGCACATAACTTTAATTAAGATGTGAGAGACTGGTATGGAAACTATTCTAATACGACCACAGGCTACATCAAGTGTTATGTTTTTCACTCCAACAGAATAAAGAAAAATGTCACATTCTTTTTTATTACATACTTGTTAGATTTCCACTGACACGTTAACATAAGCAAGAATAATATGATTAAATTATTCTGAGTTGTGCAGTCATAAGAATTGCACATGACTCAGAACAACTACAAATTGAAAAAAACAGCCTGTAACACCAAGAGGAACTAAAGCAACAGATTTTGGCCTTTGCCCTGAAGAGGTTCCTGATCAGTGGAGATCCTGACTCATGAAGGGGTTTTTTGTGCTATTTCTACTCTATTATCAATGATTAGGTCAAGTGCAGCCCCAATATGTCTTCTTTATCGCCAGCCAAACTTTACAGTTTACTCGTATCTCTTTTAACTCCTTAGTTAGCAAACCCCCAGCAGACAAGTTTCTTCTCCAGTCACCGAGATTGCTGAGCCAGAAGACCTCCAGCTTTTTTGAGGCTCTAGCCCACAACAAGGAAGGTGGTCAGTTAGCCAGTAAATGCCATGGAGGTTGCTTTACACCTTTGAAGCAGAGGCACATTCAGCAACCTTTTCGGTGCAACGGAAAAAGCTGTTTAAGGAACTCAAAGGTAAAAGTATACAGGCATCCCTCTTTCCTTCAGGCTACAGGTCCACCAGGCTCCTTTTGATATGGTTTCTTTACATTCACACATGTTACAGTATTTTGAAGCTGTCCCTGCTTTGAGCAAAAAGCTGGACTAGGTAAGCTCCAGGGGTCCCTTTCAACCTAAATCATTCTGTGACTCTGAGTCTCAGTTTCTAGGCTACTATTAGTGCATCCAGAAAACACTAAGAATCCAAGCAAAACCTAAAGCTGAAAAACAGCTTTAAGAAAGGTACTTGGCATGGGAACAGCTGCAAACTAAAAACAGACAGGAAAAACGGAGAATGAAAGATTCCAAATATCAGAGGCAGAATTCTAGCAAAACCGATTATCCCCTTTTTCAAGTAAGTGAAATCAGTTATGACAGCAAGACAGACCATGCTTTGAACTCTTAACTACAGCAATCTATCTGTAGGTTGTTACGCAGGAGAGTTTCAAATTGCCATTGTTAGCTTTTGTATTACTTTATTTAGTAACAGAGGTAGTAGCCACTTTAATAATTCACTCAACTGGAGCAGAAGACAGCTTGACACAGTTTGTGCGGAGGCTTTTAAAACCTTTCCTTTATGTCTTCTCTGCAGCACACTTGGACTGTGGCTTGCAGTTCAACTTCCAAGCACCAAAACCTAGATAAGCTGAGGAGAGTAAAAACAACTAGGGTATGGAAAATAAAGAAATAAAACCATCACAGCTTAGATGCTCTGTAGACCCAACCAGAAGGTTCTCAACCTGTGAAATTAAGTTCTTTAGTGATGATGGTATTGTTCACTTAGCAGTTATTAGAAGTAGTCCTTGAAATTACTCTGAACAATTTTGCTTCAGAAGCAACCCCAGATGGCCTCTTCTCAGGCCAGAAAGAACAGGATGGGATGTGAGCTAGAGGGTTCTCATAGACCTTCCCCTCACAACAGCTACTTACACAAACAGAATGAATCTTTACCTGAGTATGTATTTCCCCAGCTTCTCAAGGAGCTGCCCAATTACTCTGTATTTCTTTTACAGAAGTGCTGATTTCAAAATCACACACACACACACACACACAAAAAGAATTAAAAAAAAAAAAAAAAAAAAACACACTTTCAAAATTCCACGAATAGCAGCAGGGGAACCAGAAACACAGTAACTTCTCTTTTCTTACAGTATTACAAAACTTGTACAATATTGCTAAGAGACTCCTATTCAACAAAATGTACAAGTTGGACATAGAGGTCATGCACACAGGCTATGTGTATGCAACCATTTCTTCCTCCTGCTGCTGTTTTTATAATAGAAATGCTTATCTATCTGCAGTATCTGACTGCAGCAGGTAGCAATAATAGTAATCACTTATCAGGCCAACAAATTGTTCCTTGAGTTCATACAAGGTAAGTCTCTAGATCACAGTTCCCTGTTCTTATGAGAGTCTTTAATCTCCTCCATTTCTGCTAGAAGAACAACTTGACAGGACACAAACAATCCAGGAGATTACTGCAAAGTGTCAGAGATGATATAGGAGAGTCTGAGTGAGCTAGTCAGGGGTGATGCAAAACTGGATTAGCTTTTCACAAATTAGGAAGACCTGATTTGGGATACAATAATATTGATTATTATTGTATTGTATATGCCAGCCTTAGGTGTAATGACCATGGACTAGTACAGTTCAAGATCCTAAGTGAACAGAAGAAGGCAAGTAGGAAATTACAGACTAGACTTAAACCAAGAGTAAATCATCCCTGATCAGCCTGATTGCCTTCTGTGGTAAAATGACTGCACTTACAGAAATGGGAAGGCAGAATATGTAATTTACGTCACTTTAAGCAAGGCTTTGACAACTGGATCCGAAAAAAACCATGCATCTGAGTTGGGATACTGCAGTGTAAATGGGTGGACAACCAGATGGGTAAAAGGCTGCTGTTGGATGGGGCCCAGAAGGAATCAATGGGTTCTACTGTTCCTCCCAGAAAGAGTGCTGCAGGAATCTGTAATGGGATCTGTCCTGTTTAACATCTTTATCAATGACCTGAAGAGGGCAGAGGAACACAGAATCACCAGGTGTGCAGGTTACACGAAACAGGGGCAACCGTGGACATACATACCCAAGAGCCGGGCTGGCATCCAAAGGGACTTAGCCTGGAGGAATGGGCTGACAAGAACATTATGAAATTCAACAAAGACAAATGCAAAATGCTGCAATCCAGAAAGTAAACAATAGAGGCTGCAGTAATTCAGGCTGGCAACAGACTGACTGGCTGGGAAGAAGCAGGTCTGTCAAAAAGGACATGGTGGACAGCAAATTGAGCAGGAGCCACTGGTGTGCACAGCCAATAGCATCCTGTGCTGTATCAGCAGCAGTATGGTATGACATGGGCTGAGGAAAATGATCATCCTGCTTACAGGGCACTCATTGGACGGCAGAATCCAACTCTGAGTCCCTAATATTGGAAGGACATCAATAAATTGGAGCAAGTTCAGTAAAGGGTCACCAAGATTTTTAGGGCTTAAGCACATCCCCAATTAGGGAACTAGGCTTTTTTAGCCAGGAAAAGAGAATGTTTTAGGAGGAACCTAAAAGCAGCCTTCTAGCAATTATGCTGAGGCATATGTAGAAGACAGATCCAGGCTCTCTATACCAGTACACAGCAGGACAAGAGACAACAAGAATAAGATAAAAGAGAAGCTCAGACTAAATATATAACGAAAAAATAAATTCCTCTTGAGTACAAACACATACATAGGTTGCCCAGAGAATCTGTACAGTTTTCATCTTAGAGATGCTCATGACCTGACAGGATACTGCCCTGAGCAACTGTCCTGTTTTCATATCTGACCCTGCCTTGAGTAGGAGGTTGGACTTCTGAGATCCCTTTTGACAGGAATTACACTATGGTTTTATAATAACACTTCACTCACATTCCCTGTGGTATTACAACCTTCTTTCATTAAGCAGCACTCAGACAACAATCTTCACAGAAAAAAAAGAATCATTTCAAGAAGCACCACAGTTTTTAGCAACAGAAAATAACTAATTCATCAATCTGGGACAAAGCTTTGGAAAGCCTCATAGAGACAGGACAATTGCAGTGCAGTAAACATACACAAAAAAAACGTATTTCCCAAAAATTAAACTAACATGCTTTGACAAAACTTACTATACAAATAAAATGTCAGCACTGACTAAATTGGGTAAGTTAAATCATGGAAAACATTCATAAAAATACTCTTTCCACAGTCCTTGTCGTGGAAAACTAAGACAGGGTTTACTGATGTAGTCTTTTAAAACCAAGACGTGTTGTTGTGATTACTTCAAATACTGCAGTCCCATACTCCACATCTAACAAAACCACTCAATGGTTAACGTGCATTTTCCTTTAACTACTCATTTCAAGGTAGAGTCAAACAGCAGCAAAAAAATACCTAGAGAGCTGAGGCCCTCTTCATGCTATGACTCAAAAGAAGTTTCCAGCCAAAAGAAGTTTTACTCCTGCAAACAATTATTTTGTTTTGGAAACAGAAATCCGTTTGCCTATAACAACATATAATGCAAAGGGAAAAAAGGACAGGACAGGTAGGAAAAATTCCTGTTCATACCTCCTTTAACCCAAGCTGCATTTCTGACAGTGCTAGAACAACACCCAAAGCAGCAAAATGAGATTAATGAGGATTTTATTGTTATTATTAATAAGATTTGCTGAGGATAACAGATTCAGGGTATGCAGAGCAGACTCACCAAAAGAGAGCCAGCTTTGCATCCCTACAGCTGTATGTCTAATACTGCCCTATTGCTCTGTTCTCCACATGGCAGCTTTGCCTATGTAAAGTAATGAAGTGTAAGTAACAGGTCAGTACAAGATAAATGGGGCTTTTATGCATGTGCCACATTTCCTCATGGTAGCTGAAAGATTATTTCTTTGTATTTAAGTAAATAGATGCATGTAAGTATTTTCAGGGACAAAAAAAATGCTTACCATGTATACTTTGAGAGTTGCACTGCTGGCATGTTGGAGCACAGCCAGACAACCATTACCTTTCTGTAGCTACTTATATAATTACTTTCAGGATTAGATTCACAGATATTAATTCGTCATGTAGGCTTTCTGGTCATTGTTGAAACCAGTAAAAGAAAAAAGGAATCTACTTTGAATTAAGAAATTATTACAAAATAGGAGACGATTAGGATATCATTCCATATTTTGATGTGCAAATAGATGCATTTTGCTAACTGTTAAACCTTCATTGAGTTATCTTTCAAAGAACATCTTATTTTCCTTGTATTTACACTAAAGAAGTGTGATTTTCAAGAATATTGTAAGAACTCATACCTAAAAAAAATGTACACAGCTCCTTCTGTTTAGAAGATATATACATATATTAGTTTCAGCACATTTTAGGAAAGAATCAAAAAATTTTAAAAATCTATCTTTGACAGTAACAGCTCCAGAATAAGAGGTGGATTTATTCCGCCTTTATATACAATTTCTGTGCTGGACAATTTCTCAAGGGAATCAACATCAAAATTTTTAAGTTTGGGAAAACAGTAGGTGTCAGATTTTTATCACCTCTGCCCATTCAATAGCTAGCAAAATTGTCAGACAGCTAAATTAGACTTAGAAAGTCAGCCTTCATTCACATCATGACATGCACTTAAGTCCTGGAGACATGAATTCTAGCTTCCTAAAGAAGTGAAGTTTCACTGAGTTAAAAACTACCGAATAGTGCCTAGCTGGAGGTTAAAATGCCTTTTGTTACAGAAAGCATTGACCTGAGTTTCCTCAGGCATTCGGGTGATAAAGACTGAACACTTTCTCACCTCTTCTCTCCATCCAGCTGGAATGGAGGCAACCCTCTGAATGCTGCCCAGGACCAGGAAGCTTAGAGGAGGCAGCCAAGGGTCAGCTACCACTTCATCTAATTGGAGCTAATCTGCATGTGGCACAGCGTGGCCTGAAGCCAGGATCAGGTTTAGCTACACAGATGGATGAGTTCTTCCTGCCTATTCAGATCTTCATTTTCCTCCCATAGAATTCAGTACCAGGCCATGATTTGCAGTCCTGTCTAATGGATTTTCATGGGTATAGGAAACTCTATGTTCAGGAGACTGCATATCAATTAATACTTTCCCTACTTTTAATTTCAATTAAAAGCAGAAGGTAAAACAACATGGATAAAATACGTCAGGAATATCCAGATTCAACATGAGTCTACTTAGATATGACTTTTGAAGAACTATCAGCTTGCTGACTGATTACTGCAAAAACTAGAAGATGATTCCATCTACCAAGGAAAGAAATTGTACACAGAAACTAGATTATAGCAGTATGAAGACAACAATGTAAACATTATCTAAAAAGACTAACTATACAAGACCAAGTACTTCATACTAGTTTTCATTCTGAACACTTCTCAAATGCTGTTTGCCTATTCAGATGAGAAAACTAAATGACTAAGATTTTAATATTCTTAGTGCATGACCTAGTTTCCAGTCCAGTGCCCAATCTACTACAATATTTTGTCTCTCTTGATGAAGCAGAGCTCACTAATTAAGGGGGGGGGAAATGTGTGTACCCATATGCATTATGTAGTTCTGAAGTAAGACAAAGAAAGCCTTTAAAGATTTGTCAAGTGTACCTCACAGCAAACAAGAAAGGGTGTCTGTCAGCCACACCCCCTGTTTAAATTGCTGGTGGTACATTGTGACAAATATATGATGCTTTCCTATATTCACCTATTCTTCTTACCTGTGTTTTACCCACTACTCCTTACTGAAGAATAGTTAGAGGACTTGGTAACTAGAAAATCAAAAGGAAGTTACTTCTTGCCATAAACGACACAAAGTTTAGGAAATAATGTCAGTTTGAAGAATAAGTGTCTTTAATCTACAGCAATATTTCTTTTCCCAAGAATTACACCTCAAATGAAAGCACTCACTTTTTATTTCCTACTTGGAATTTATCCCTCTAGTCCAAGAAGCACAAAAACTCAGTACCAAAAACAGCCTGGCAGGAGCTCAGAAGCTCCAGTTTCATGCAGACTCCTGACCTGGAACACTTTTGCTCTTACAGCAAACACAACACCAGTTGCTACAAGACAGAGCCACACTGGTTATGTTTACCCAGGCAAGATGCAAAGAGAGATGCTCTACTTTTTCTGAGCTTAGATAAAGTGTTCCTTTCAAGCAGCTTCTGAGGATGAGTGCTGCAAGCCCTCTTTGTATTGCAGTACACAGTAAGACATCTTTTCTGATACCTCTTTACACACACTCGCCCGGATTTATTTGTGTAGCCCCACCCACAATAGATGCATTTAGTTCAACCACTGTGTTGTTCTAAATGTAAGAATTTGCATGCTCTATAGGAATTAAAAAACATAACTCAGAATTAGCAAGCTATTTTCTTACCTGACCCTTCACTGACCTAAAAAAACAGACAGATGCCAAATCCCCTATTTACATGAACAAGAGTAATGCTTTATCCAGACTTCATTTACAGAAAGCAATGCAATTGGTAAGCTTCAACCTCAGAGATTCTGTCATGAACTCTTATTCTAACAAAAAGTACCAACACAAAACCAGATAAGCCACACTGATTTTTATGCTCTCCCAAGACTATAGTAAGTCATAAATTTGCATCACTGAATTTCAAAACACTCCTGGGATAGAGGCAACTTGAAACATACCAAGATGATGTCTGGGAATTGAAAGGACAACTGTCCCACATGAGCTCCAGACAAAAGCATGGGAAGAATTTCAGGGAAACCTTTGGAATTAACATGTCAAGCAGTCACCTAAAACATAGGAAGGAAGACTGAAAAGACTGCATAGAAATAAGAAAAAACTTGCTGCAAGATCTCACTCCTATAGAATGTCCAAGAGCCTGAATCCTAGTCCCCTGAAAGATGGCTCTTCATTCCTCCCCAGCCCTTTCTCCTAGGACATGACTTTTAAAACTGGCTTATGCCTGAGAAGAACCAAGGCTACACAAACCTAAAGACCTTAGGGTCCATACCTGCTCCATACTCCAATACCTGCTACAGCACAAAATCAAAACTTTGAAATTAATTTCACAATTTTTTTCCATTTTCCTGTAAATAGCAGCAGATAAATTTATCTTTCAATAGTAGAGATTCAAGTCAAAACAAACCAACATTAAGTGTTTTGGCAAACTCAGTCATGCATTTTACTTGGACAATTCTATGTTCTTCTATCCTGACTTTTTGTCTCTAACTATTGAACTCTTTTTTACTATTTATGTAGAAAGGCTTTAGTGTCTCTTTTGTAAATACATCCCACACACATAAATCTGCTTTGTAAAGTCAGGTATCTGGAGGACGAAATCCAGTAAGTCAGCTAGACACCAGTACCATAAATGTTATAGCACGCTTCATAATCACCACTATGCACTCCCTTCCACGACAGATTTAAGGCAAATATTTTTTTTGTTTTTCTTGGTCATTAAAAGAATAATTTTTGCCTTTGTGGAAAAATAAATTACATATTTCAAAATAATTCTTTTTCCTCTCATGCAGAGCAGCACTATCTAAATTCCATGCCAAAAGAAAACTTAAAAGGGTATCACTCACAAGGGACAAGAGGAAGAAAACAAAACTGTGATATCCAATCTGAACTGGATACCAAAATGATTTCATACCTCATAGCACTTACTCTGTTCCAAAGATAAACACAATTCATTAAAAAGACAGATGAATCTAAAATACTAACAGAAGACTCAAGACTGCATCTATTTAAGCAAAGTTACATTAAACCAAAGGTGTTTTCAATTTTTCAAATCACTTCTAATGGTAACAGGGATAAGGAGCAGAACACTGATTTAGTTTTAATATCAGACTTCGTATTTTGAGGGAAAAAAATGTTCTACACCAGAAATGGGCAACAGCTGCTACTCAAACAATAACATAAGTAAAAACCTAAGCATAAACATGAAAGGAAGAAATTCATGGTTACTTATATCTTAGGACTGACGAATGTGCTTTCTGAGCTCCCACACCAGAAAATTACATCTTGACATATTTCCACATCTTTGGCTGAAAGTCCGAAGCATTCAGGTCATAAGAACTTTTTTTCCTTCAGTTCTACATTATATGTTCTTCATGTTTGTAAAAAGTGTTTACTCCACAATTCCTCTGCTTCCTCTATATTGTAAACAAATTCCACTCCTGCTCAGAGTGTTGTGTTTCACACAGGAATAGGCACTAACAGTATTCAAGTCAATTACAAACACTGATTTCAACAGAAAGTACACAGTGCCCTGCAAGGAGTGCCTCCAGCATGCCCTGTGACCTCCTTCTTCTAAGGCAGGATTTTTGCTTCCAGAATTATGCAACGAATTACATTAGCAAAGCTTAAGATCAAAACATGTTTCCTTATGCATGCAATGCAGGGGTTATTGTTCATTAACTCCTAAAATAAGCTATACCAAGGAATATGCATAAGCAATTCTTAGTCGAATACAGACCTGTTTTTGACAGAAACAAATCTAGCTTTCTCCACAGCATTTTTTTTTCACTGAAATCACCCAAAGATTTGGACTATTAAAGTCATCTTAATTAAATATAAAATGAGATACTACAATATCACTTTAAACAAATTAGTCAGATTAGCCAAAATCACTTACCTTGCAAACTATGAATATTTCAACATTTCTTTCTACACTGGCTGCTAGGAAACAAGCTTTAGAAATCTGTGGAGGTTAAAGGAGCTCAAACCCTCCAAGTGACAGTGGCTTGGTTTTTTGGGTATTTTTAAGGATTAATGCACCAGGATTAATGCACGATTAATTTCATGGCAGTTTTGCAGCAGCTTCCTCTCCTGAATCCTTCTACCATTCATTTACTCTCAGCTTACACTACTAAAACTGATATTAGGATCAGGTTCTTAAGTCTTTTCCTAGTACCTTCTACACAAATTTATCATTCTCATAAAAAACATGAGTTTATTTGTGAGTATGGTCCAACCACTGCGTTTCCTGTGGCTGGAAGATCCTGTCAGTTCCAGCTCCTGGAGCTATGTGTAATGTGTGTCACACTGACAGTCCTTTGAGGCAATCCTAAAATTCCTGCTATCAAGCTGCACATCACAAAATCAAGAAAATTAGTCATAATGATAACCCAACACATAATTACACAGCAATTTTCTTATTTCTCTGGAAGCACATAATTTCATTCTAGAAAAAAAAAAGAAATATTTCTAAAATGTTAATTCATGGAGATGCTGTATCAATATGCCTGACAGCAATCATTTACTTCTCAATTAAAGATATAAATTTGTTACTGAGGGGATAAAGGGTAAGGTAAAGAAAAGAGTAACTGACATAGCAGCTCAGTCTATGCAGGCTGCATAGGGTAAACAGTAGTAAAAATTATTCAATTTATTTTGACAATTTCTTAAAGCACCTATTAGATGGCCTCCCCTATCTTCCTTGACTTCATCCATGACTTTGATTTTTTAGTTTTTTTTAAGGTGAACAGATATACAACACAATCCACAGAGAGCTTGCACAGTTGCAATTTCAGAACCACAAGTGACTTCACACTTTTTGAGAACAGGACACCAACAATAAATAACACTTCTTAATATATCAGTTGGGTAAGGTAGATTTCTCATGACTGCAAGCCCTTCTAGAAAGCAGTGCTGGTGACTGTGTATGATACTCTTCTCCTTGAATGGTACAGCAGAACATTCTAGTGTCAAGTCAAATTCATCCTCTGCTTCTGAATTCTGCCTCTGCAACCATCAGCATGTTAACATAAACATTTGAATTCCTACGTCAGGTAAAACACGTGGAAGTACCACAACCTTTCCCCAGTCTCTTGCAATTTAATGCACAGCCTTCCTACTTCTACCTGTCCTTGGGAAGTTTGTTCCAAGTTCCATCTATCCTAGGTTGTAAGACATGGTTGATGTGTCATGTTTGTCTGCAGCTTCCTGTACAAAATTTTGGCTACCATATACTACAAACTGGTAATCCTACCCACATTCTATTGCCTTTTTCCTATACTAGATTTAGTTCCTTGGTGTTATGTTAAACCAGACAATGGAGATAATTTCTGTAAAACTATTCCCAGTCATGGGCCAGGCCTGGTCTGTGCACAAAGTACAGAGAAAGCATCTCCATGAATGACAAGAACATGCAAACAAAGTTTAACTAATGGCCTACAACCAACAAACTTCATTATTGTATAACCAAACTCATCAGACAGGCACACAAACCAATAATGTCATTTCTGTTCTTTTCTGCCCTTTCCACACTAGTCCTCCAGCCAGAGAGCAGACAGGCAACCTCCATACATTTGCTCAAGCCAGTGAAGCACAAATAACACCTTACAAGGGCTCTTCAGATTTGCAAGGGAGCACAAACCACTTGCTACTGTGGCTGAAACCTCAGGATCACATCCTCCACTAAAATGATGCTTTTGAAGCTTCTTTGAAACAGCTGTTCCACTAAAAATTCTCAACTATAAACTGGAAAAAACTTAATGAAGGATGTAATTGAAAGGTATTAATGCTCTCTTTCAGACCTCCAGAGCCTGGAGCGAGACCTTTGGCACAAAACTCTTCATCAAGCCCTGCAGGCATGGGCAACAGCAGCCAGAAGCAAGTCATGAATGAAATACACAGCCTACCTGAGCAGGCAAGGAAGGAAAGCATGACAAAGCAAAGATGGCACATTTTAACCTCTGGTCATTGGTTAATAAAAAGCATTGCTGTCACACAAAGTTCTCTTCCTCCTCCACTCCACAAGGCAAGCAGGGCTGGGGGAGAGAACTTTGTGCCTCTGACAGCCCCAACTTCTATTTTTTTCAGCAACAGCTCGATACAAGACACTGGTTCAGCAGAACTGGATATATAAAATGCAGAATGCAAAGTAAGAACTTCTGTACTCCAAGATACTCTTTGCAGTTTATTTTACTTAGACAGAAGTAAAATTTCTCAGTGAACTCTACTCCTATTTATTGCCAGCATCCATAAGCAAGATTAAAAAAAACAACACTCAAGTACTCTAGCCAGCATCTCTATAAAACCTACTGTCAAAAGGTGCATTTAACACAATTTTAATACAGAGATCCTGCTTACAAGGTGCTCTGTGCCAGGATTAATGTTTCTATTCAAATAGCATTTATAACCAAAGGCCATAGGATTCCTCAATCAAAAGTAAAAAGGTCAATTCTATATTCAACTGAAGTTCACAAGAAAATGACACAACTGAAAATTGTTTTTAATGCCTGAAGCAGCTTTGCAGTAAAACAGTTCTAGGTTTCAGCTTCCTGCGACAACTTACACCACCATTCAGTTCGTATTACTGCTATTTAGCTTACTGCATAACTTCTTCATTTTATTTGCTTTTAATTCAAGTCACGGAACTTTGTTCCAAACTTGCTGTCTCAGCACTCTGCTTCATAACTGCAAGCAAAGAACTGGAGGCCAAGAGGAAGGAAAGAACCTAACACAACCACAGCAACTTACCTACTAGCTCAGGAGCAAAGCATTAGAGGCAATGAACACTGTGAGCTGTATACATTAAATAGAAGACAGTGATGAAATAATCCAATTTAAACACCTTGTGCTTTTTCTGACTTTTTCCTTATTAATAGTATGCAGGAATAAGCCTTAAAACAAGAAAGGTAGGAAAAAAAGCACAGAATTTAATTTTAAAGCCCCTCCATACATAGAAAAATAAAAGCAGTCAGACAAAAGACATCCTGCATCCTGAGGTGTGACTACTCTCTCACACCTCAACAAGGTGTTTAAAGGAAGGAAGAATACATTGCCAGTGTGACAACCTCCTCACCTGGCCCTGTGGTACCCACCAGTGACCCACTGTCAAGCTCACACCCTTGCCCAACACCCAAGCAAACAAAGTGGCTGCAGTTCTGACAGTCTGCAACTTCTGATCCTGATTGTTAAGGAGCAAACAGTTCTTGTATGAGCCAACCTCACACTTGAAGAACCTCCTGGTTAAGGTTGCCTTTCCACAGAACAGCAACTAATGTTGAAGATCCCAGAAAGAGATGAAGAACATAATTCTTGTCAAATATATAGGGAAAATTGATAGAATTTCACTATAAAAAGAGCTACAAACACCAGATTTATTCACTTTTTGTGCTAGCACAACCCCTATACCATGAACTCTTGTCAAAGACCTGAAAAAATCACATGGTTATCCCTATCAAGATCAGGATTGCTCTGCTATGTGAGGAATAACCAAGAACTATTACTGTTAAAAAACTTCAAAGTTTTTAAGGGCAAAAAGTTAAAGGAAGGAGAAGACAGTAAGAGTGATCAGCAACTGTACTAAAAAGAATTCCTCAAATTATACCTTTACTCTCACATGGAGCCAACAATCTTCTCATCTAAAAAACACTCTCATACCTACTGCCACTTAAAATTAAATAATCTCTTGCAATATGAAGTAACTTCCACAAAATCTTTCTTACAAATTAATTATAAATTATAGATAACTCTAATATGCAATTTTAAAAAGTGCTTTCCTCCTCCATCCCCAGCATCATCAGCTTTCTTCCAGAATAACTATCTACAGGTAAGGCAAAGGCAACATTAACTGAGCACTGCCCACTCCAGAGGACCCACCCAAAGCACACACAAGTTTAATATGTGAAAATATGAACATTAACAACAGAAAGAAAAAGAGTCCTCTATTGCTTGGTATTTGATAAAGGAACAGATTTATTTAAAGGAAGTTCTTAAATACTTCTTCTATTTTACAAATCAGACAGAGAAAACCTCCCTGGAGTACTTTCTGATTTTTTACTTAGGTGTGGGTTTTCTGAGACCTGTTGCAGGGCTGCCCACTAATGTCAAAGTCATAAAACCTTTTTTATGTCACCCAATCCAATCACAGGTTTATACTTTCTCAAAATCAAATTTGCTTTTAGAGAGGCAACTAGCTGTGTGCAGAACAAAATCTATCTGTATTTCACAAGCATTCTCATCCGACTCTCTGAACTGTAGAGCAAAATGGCAAGTCCATGAGACTCTCTAAGAAGTTTACAATTGATTTCTAGTAAATCAGTACACCTAGCATGCATAAACTTATAGAAGAGACACATGTCCATATCTTAATGACCCTCTGAGCACCTGCTCATTCCCTCAGCCTGGAACTGATTATTTACCAGAGGCACCTTCACTCTTCTGCCTCTCCTGAGGGCTTCAGTTGAGCCAGTTAGGAATAAGACACTGGGATGAGTGGACCTTTGCTGTGTTCCAGTATAGCCCTTCCATAGTAAATCCCATAGTAAGTCCATGCTCTGACAATCGACTCCAGTCAACAACTAATGTCACTTACTGAGAACCTACTAAGGTTCAGGGGCATCTTATCTGGGGAAATCTAAGGGTAAAATACCAATGCAATTGCAGGTGGGATGGACACTGAGTGCTCTCAGATATTCAACAGCCCTATTAGACAGTCTGTTCTGAAATTCTACAGCACTTTAGTGCAACTCAAACAAAGAAAAAGAAAAAGAGGGACCAACTGTTTACAAGCACATTATACTTAGTGAAATGACAGCACACTTAGTAGAGGAGTTAAAATCCAGCATCTGTGGAGGCAAAAAAGCCCTCCAGCACTTAGATTTAATAGAGTCACTTATTTACTGCTCACTGAATTGCTCTGCAAGAATACAAAAGCAGCCTGGAACCAAAGCACTTCTCCAATGGCAAAGTTTCTCCATCAGGGAAGAGCTTACACTTGGCAAGTGATACAGGCTATTGGGAAAGTTTTGTATTGAAATGGGTGTTTTTCTATCTTCACACTAACATTCTGAAGATAAGCAGCTTATAGGAGAATGTGACTTGCTAAAATA
This sequence comes from Sitta carolinensis, assembly GCA_032173965.1. Taxonomy (NCBI): domain Eukaryota; kingdom Metazoa; phylum Chordata; class Aves; order Passeriformes; family Sittidae; genus Sitta; species Sitta carolinensis. Next base: position 34,067,002 of record JAVUNC010000004.1, read on the forward strand.
TTAAAAGGTAAAAATGAAACATGAAACTGTAGTGTTAAATTGTTTGTGTGATTTAAAATTGTAAACTTGTCCACTGAATAAAGTGTAAATGAGATTTACAGTAGAGAAAGAGCAAATTACTTCCACACTTCTGTAGCTCATCAGCTTAAAGAGCATACAACTTCCAGCCAAATTAATTTCAGTGAAAAGAAGTGAAACTGTGTTTGTTTTCCTTGTAATTGCTATTTACAATGTATTTGGTTGCCTGAGGGGAAGAGACAATTACCAGAAAGGTTCTAAATACACTTTTAAACACTAACAGCCTAAAATTTCAGACAATAAACTGAATTACAATTATTGTCCATAGACTTGGACACATAGCCTCAATTAATTAAATTCAGTCTGTTACAATCCACTGTTTGTCATGATTTTTGATGTATCACTGCTGCTGAGATGGCACAAACCACTCAGGGACCCAAAATGCTTCACCAGAGGTGGGGAGGGAAAGTAAATCACAAAATCACCAATTTTTAATTGAACTTTTCTCCACTGAAGGTTGAACACATTTGTGAATTACTAACATAGTCAAAAAACTGATTTAAGAATGACATTGCCTAGGGAGTCAATTTTGTCATCCAAGTAGAAGCAGAAATTTGGGTGTTTACCATGGCATTCACACAGCCTTTTCTCTCAAAAGCCAGGAAGGTCAAGTATAAAAACCAAGGGACAAATGTGCAGACATCCGGTTTTATTGTTGAATGATTGAGGCATTTAAATGGAGCACCTAAATGGAGACACAGTTTTGGGGTTGGGTTTTCTTTTCAGGTTGAATTTCTTTCCTTTTTAAATCTAGTACTTATTTCTCCTTACATCTGTTTTTAAAGATGTACAACTATAAATGGTTCCATGTAAAATTTTCAACTTGTCTGAGAAAAGGAATGTTTTATTTGAGGACCCTGGCTCCAAGCTTCCACATATTGAAGCACAATTCAGTTTTACCTGCTTGCCAGTGTATCTGTCTTAAGAGACCCTGCAAACATACTTTGCTGCCTTCTTTTTCTACAAGACACTGCTAAATACCACTATTTAGTACTTAGAGTCTACTTTTGCCACCTATGTGCATACAGGCCTCTAAAAACTGGCATCATATCCAAAAGAAAGTGCTGATCCTGAGAAATTGCAGCTCCTTGACAGGGTCAAGAGAGCAGAAAGTTCTGGCACCTTGCAGGACTGCAAGAAATCCCTGTACTCTAGAATCATTAAAGGAGATATTTTTATCTACTTTAAATTGAATTCTCAGCAACCTGATGTTTGCTTAACAGCCTTGACAATAGAGAGTGAACTGGGAGTAACAGCTTCCACACACGCAGGCAGGTCACGAGCTATCAAACTGGCAACCATGTGGGCAGTCCTCAACATATTTGAATTTAGTGCACCTATAGAGAATCAAATATATACATATTAGGGTGTGGGTGTACATACATGTATTAGAGTGTGGTACATCTACACCCACAAAAGTCTCAGCCAGAAAACAGGACCACCTATCCTTTACTAGACCAGGACCAGATTTTTCAGCTGAGCATTTCTAATGTCAAATTCTGTTCACTGGGTGGATATGGCTGGTAATGAACTATCTTTTCCTGCTTCTCTGCTTTGTGGTACAGATGTAGTGTACCACAGCTGAGACAGTATGAAAGAATAAAGCTTAACTCAGGAAGAGCATGGTGCTAACCCCCCAAGGTTGTCAGTTTCATCTTCACAAATGCCATTCACTTAAGAGCTGGACTTGATAATCCTTCTGGGTCTCTTCCAGCTCAGAATATTCTGTAACTCTTGTCTCCTGTAACTTAAAATCAAGCAAAACCCTTCCTCTTTAGCACCTCATCTGGGACGACTCATCCTTACCTATGCTGTTCAGAAGCAAGATGTACAGTGCATGAGGGGAATACCACTGCAATGAGCCTGCCTCTGACTTCAGTCAATGCATTTTAGAACAGGCCCCTTTTTATTTCTTAAAACAAGGTGAGTTTTCTGTTGGGTTCGTCTTCCTAGTTATGCTGAATCAGACTTTTTCCATGAATACTACAGCTGTTTAACGTAAACTCAAGCAAACAGCCTCTCCTTGGTTTATTCTTGGGAGTTTTTTATTTTGGTAAATTTTCCTTTAACCTGACCTCACAGGCGACCTTCTCAAGCCTACACACAGACTTAAGACAGCCTCTAAGGAAACTTTGTAATCAAGCACCAAGACTAATAAAAGCACTATTCATCTAACTTACACATGGAGGTTTTAGTGATGAGTCAACCTGCCCAATAAAACTAGAGACATAGTTTTTGTCAATTTATCCAACTTGGCAATAAGCAAAATGACTGCATATACGTTCTAATGCAGATGTACAAGTCAGAGCACCGTTCCATTAATGTGCAAGGTGAAGTTTGGAGGTAAGGGTCTGACCAAGGCTTCATGTGCTAGGCGTGGTTTATTATCTACCTTTAACTATTTTTCATTTTGGCAGCAAATTCAGGGCTCGTTGTGCCAATTTAATTATTTTACTATTTGAACTTTGCATCTTTACCAAGGCAGTTGCGCAAACACTTCTCTACTCAGCTTTATGCTTCCCAGATTAGTTTTACAGGTTTAGAAAGTTTGATCGAGTTCAATTACCATTCTTAAGCAAACTGGAAATGCATCAAACAAGGTTTTTCTGTGCTATGGCATCTCTTAGAAAAGCTGACGGCATTCGCTGATACAGAGTGGGGAGGAAACTGCAGTTGCATTTTAGAAGTGCAAGAGGAATAGGGGTGATAAACACATTTTTCACCTTGCCAGGGGAGAAAACGCAGGACAGCACCAACAGCCACTTTCACCCGCAGGAAACGAGGTGGGGCATCGGTTGAAAAGAGGACTGGATAAGAAGGAGGGTACCAGGAAAACAGAAGCACGGCAGCAGGAACTGGCATCAGAGCGCCGTAACTTTCAGCAGCATCCTCCTCCCCGTGCTGCCGCTGCAGCTCCCCTCCCCCGGGGGTACCGGGGGGATGGCTCCGCTGCCCGGCCCCGCTGGGGCGGCGGCGGGCAGGGCACCGGCCGTCCCCCGCCGCCCGAAGGAAGAGGAAGCGGCGCCGGGCCCGCAGGAAGTGCGGCTGCCCCGCGCCCGCCGCCCCCGGCCCGGCGGCCGCTGCGCCCTGACAGGTGGCGGCGGCGAGAGGCGGCCCGCGGCCCCGGCTCCGCAGGCAGCGCCCGGCACGACCGCCCGTCACCCGCGGGGGCCGCGCCGAGGGCTTGGGCAGCCGCCCTCCTCGCCCAGCGGCGCACCTGCCCGCACCTACCTTGTTGAGGTGGGGGTCGCGGAGCACCTCGTAGCCCCTCTTCATGGTGAGCTGCAGGGGCCGGGCGGCGTCCCGCTTCTTCTCGTCTCCCTTCCCTGCTTGCATGGTGCGGCGCGGCGAGGCTGACTGCCGTCAGGTCGCTGCGGGAGCGGAGGCAAAGTGGCGGTGGCTCCTCCTGCCGAGGTGACCGCCCGGCGGGGTGGGATGATCCTACCGGGAGAGAGGGAGGGGGAGAGCCGCGGCGAGGCGCCGCCGCCGCGGGAGGGGGTCACCGGGGCGCCGCTGAGTCACCGGCGGCCCCGCGGCCGCCCAGGTGCGAGGGGCAGCAGGGGTGCGCGCCCGCAGCCCTGCCCTGCCCGGGGCGCAGGCTGCGCCGCCTTCTAGCGCGGCGGAGAGGCCGCCCGGAGCAGCAGGCCGGTCGGGGAGCACCTGCTGCGGGGAGGGGGCTGGCAGGCGCGGCCCTGCCTCGTCACGCTGCGTTTGGCGCAGCGGCTGCAGAGCGCCGCGCCCGGACCCCCACGGGCGAGGCCCCGCGGCCCAGCTGAACCCGGCCGGGCCTCCGCGCTTGAGTCACGTTCGAGTTTCACTTTCCTTCTGCTATTTAAATGGCCATGAAATCCAATCTTTACCGAAGGGGACGGACAGCATAGTTTCGTACAGTCAGGAGCACATGTTGGATGTAATTAGCTGTGGGTTGCCTTCAGCTGTGGTGCCTGGTGAGGATGGAGAGCGCTGGGGCAGGGCGGGTGTGTAGCTGGTTTGTACCGCTAGCCCTGACACTTGTTTGCAGTATGTTCTGAAATTCATTGCATACAACGCATTGTGTACTGTATGACTGTGGCTTTATTCCTCTAAATTCATGTATGTAAGCAAAAATAATTTCCACATGGATGCTGCGGTCCTGATGGAGAATCTATCCAACTTTAAATGTGTGACTAGATGATTGATTTAGAAAGGTTTGGTTTCTGTTATCAAGCAGTCATGAAGAAATACAGATCTTGCAGCTCTTTCAGACTTACCTCTTCTTTAATCAGTAGGCCCTGTATCCATACTACTACCTAATCTTTTATTAAAAAATAAAAAAAAGACTTCCACAGAATCTGGCCTTTACCGAATTTCCTATTAAGTAGCTCTGAAAAGTTTATTTGCAGTTAACTAACAAAGGGAAGTTGGAAGCGTTCCAAGTCTATTTCTGGAAACTTGACTTGCAAGTCAGCAGAAAATGCAGTAAATAGATTTCTTTCTTGCTCCACCATCTCAGTATTATGGAAAGCAGTAAACTAAAAGTAAAAGTTTCTTCAAAACTTTAAACCTGGAGTCTTTCTGAACAATTATCTAGCTTTTCTTGGATTTCTCAGGGTAGTTAAATACCTTCCTCCCCACCCAAGTCCTAATATTACCTTTAGTATATATCAGGGATATGGAGTTTCATTTCAGCTTTCTAAGATATAAAACTGAAAAGCAACATAGAAACATCCTTTCTTCTCTCTGAGTACACTGAAACCATTCTGATAGTATACTAACCTAGTACAATATTTTGTCTGAGAGTAATGTGTACTGATGTAATTTTTACCTTCATGTTGCAACACTCTTTATAAAAAAACCCTCTTTGATTTATGTGAAAAGTCACTGCAATCATTGTGAGTACCTGCTCAGGGGTCTGACCCCTGCTAAGCACTTGTCCTGACTCACTTTGCCAAGTTATAAAAGGTACATAATGAAACAGCTAAAGTCAAGTTTGTTGCGTATGTACATTTTTTTATGTAATCAGAATTCAAAAACCATTTATTGCTGTTTTAAGAGCAAATTTACTACTCCCTATCTTCCTGAAAAAAAAACCAAAACGACAGTTTATTTCAATTTGTTTTGTTCAAAGACTAATAAAAACGAAATCATAACTATCTTTTGAGATAAACAAGTTGTAAGAATGGCAACAGATCTTTGCTCAAAAGGAAGACCAAAGAAACAAGAAATGGTGCCATCTGTCACCTGTGGAAATCTTCCACTTGACACCTGGAACATTGAATGAGATTAGTAGGGATTTATTTGTCCAAGTCTGCTGTTAGTGATTACTTTTCTTCTATACTTTATACCTTCCTTCAAATTCAGTATTGCCTTTACAGAGTACCTTTGATCAAGAGAAATTTTAGAGTGGCTTTTCTAGGATCTCAAAATATTCAAACCATAAAAATAATTCAGGGGCCCAAAGGAGTAATGCTGAGCAGTTACATCTGCAGTCAAAGGTCTTTATTCTAAAAGAGGACTGCATTGCATAATAATTGCATAATATAGTCCTATTTATAGGACTAGAAATAAAGCTTTTGTAAGTGACCAAATTATTTGTAATGGCTGTGTACACAATACAGATATTTTATAAATGTTAGCCCACACTAAGATTTTTAGTGGGCACTGTACACTATTGGTGTCTTTCTGACAGAAAATACAGTGGTTTTGCCCTTCTGGCAAATTCATTATTTTTTTTTTCAAATGGTTTCTATATGGAACACTTCTAAAACTCTTACTCGTGGTTTTTCATAAGTACTTAGGGTTTCTTCCCACCTTCTGTATTCTGTATTTCTTGTTTCTCTCAAATTTCCTCAGATGTACTAAGGATATATGAAAAGCTCCACTTGAAACAATTGTGGGAAAAAAAAAAAAAAAAAAAAAAGACTAGAAGGAAGATTGGTGGAGTGATTTAACCCCAGCCAGAAACTAAGTACTATGCAGTTGCTCATTCACTTCCTGAGAGAGGGAGGAAACTCAAAAAAAGGTAAAATGTGGGTTAAGAACAGTTTGATAAACAAAATAAAGTAAAATACAATATAATGATAGTAAAAGTGAGGTAACAAAAAAAGAGTAAAACCCAAGAAAACCAAGGGATGAACATGACAATTGCTGATCACCTTCTGACTGAACTCCAGCCCATCCCTGAGTAGCAACTGGCCCCTCCCCTGATGGCCAAATCTCCTGATTTAATTTAATGAGCATGATGTTGTATGGTATGGAATATCCCTTTGTGTCAGCTGTCCTGGCTATGCTCCCTCCCAGCTTCTTTTGTGTCTCCTTGTTGGCAGAGTATGAGAGAATGAAAAGTCCTTGACTGAGGGTGAACACTGTTGAGCAACAGCTGAAACATTGGAGTGTTATTGACATGATTCTACTAAATCCAAAATGTAGCACTGTGCCAGATATTAGGAAGAAAATTAACTCTGTCTCAGCCAGAAACTGACAACCTGCTTTGGCAAGCCAGTAGTAAGGACAGATAAGTACAGGGAAAAATTTTCTTTGTTGTATTTAATTAAGTTTACTCACTGTTTTTAAATATTTAAGAATGGAATTTGTGACTATCCTTGTTTTAGGCTATGAGTGATCAGAGGATTAGGACTCCCTCAAACTATTCTTTGAACCAATGTTGATTTTGGGAGCTGCGTATTCTGCTGTGACGCTGGGGAGGGGTTACCTTTCAGGGCTACCAGTTTGGAAGATGAGAAAGGGAACTCCTGTCCTGATGAAACCATCCAGTTAACTACTTTAGGGTGGTACTTGTGTGTTGTGTCTGACTTACCCCATTAAGATCTGTAGTTGAGCTGTTACCAACTGGTGGTAACAGTTGGGTACACACTGTGGGGTCATGGTATTCCAGGCAGGACCTCATCAGCCCTGAATCAATGGAAAGATTTACTTCATTTGTGTGAACCATACCAATGCCCTCCATACTTGTCAGCACAATGTTTGCTTTTTTGCAATAGGGCAATACTGTTAACTTCTCCTGGGCTTGTGATCTGGTATAACCTCGTGTCCTTTTGAGTGGGGTTGGATACTGGGTGAGTTCATTGGAAGAGGCTTTTAAGATCATTGAGTCCAACTGTTAACCCAGCACTGCCAAGTCCAACACTAAACCATGGCCCCATGTGACATGCCTACACCACTTTTAAATGCCTCCAGGGACAGTGACTAAATAAACAATGGAGACGCTCTTTTAACCCTCCTTTTGCTGCTCATGTATTTATAGAAACACTTGTTTCTATACATTCATTTACTGAGTTACAAATTTTTATTGAGTTATAATTTTTTTTTATTGGGTTGGCAATACCAAGTCAAATTTGACAGGGACAAAAGGTTATTTTTAAAAAAATTAACTGTTTCATGATGTACAAACAGAATTGAATTATTTTTAATCTCTATAACAAACATTTTACAGTAGTGGTAGCAATCCTGACTTATGCTAGGTAATTTGAAAATTAAATTAAAATTTTTCATCATTGGGAGATACTGCTTTTAGGCTGAAGGAGAAGCAAAAATTGAACTGTATAAGCAATATGAGGTTATCTTTTAATAATGATGGGTTTTTTTTAATTATCTAGAAGTGATTTGTGTAACACAAAGGTGGATTTTGAAAAAGATTTGCTTCAAAGTAGACAATGCACTCCTGACGTAAAGAGCAGAATCTTCTAGAAGGTTTGAAATGTCCAGGTGCCAGCACTCTGGGCCCTGCCAGCCTGCCTGTCTCTGCCCACACTCCCAGGGCTCCCACCCACCCTGCCATGGTTCAGTTTGAGCTCTCAAGGTCATCAGTCGCTGCCCCAGCAGCACCACAGCCCTGCCTGGGCCTGGCCATGGGCCCCGCTGCCCTGGACCCTGACCGCCCGTGGGCTGACTCGCCACCTGGCCCCCACAGCCCTGTCACTACAGAGTCACTCAGCAGTCATGAGGCCGTCCCTGACCCTGCCTACCCTCACTGGGCTAACCCCGCTCCATGTCCTCAGCCTCAGGCCAGCCTCTGCAGCACAGCACACACGGACAGGGCTGCCCTCGGCAGAGCCACGGCTGGTGACATGGTGACACCTTGCCTGCTTTGCTGGCCCAAACAGGGAAGCCCCTGGCCCTGACCCACACCGCACCCTGGCCAGGAGATGGGTATGCAGGAGGCAGAGCCAGGCTCTTTGCACAAATGAGGAGTGCAGTGCTAAGAGGCAGCAGTAGCAAGGTGCACCCAGAGCATGTCCAGTTGGGGTTAAGCACATCATTTTCAAGCAGAAGGGTGGTGAGTACTCGAGCAGGCTTCTGAGAGGTTGAAGCGTTTCATGCCTGGAGCATTTCAAAACTTGACAAGGCTGTGAACAATCCAGCTCCGAAGTTCAGTTTGTTGACAACAGAAGGTTGGGCCAAATGAACTTCAGACATCCTTTCCAGCATAGACTGTTATGTGATTCTGCACACACTGCTGAGAGTGACACATTTTCTGAACATGCAGGAATTTCATTAGAGCCACAAAAGGCTGTTCCTCCTCATGAATTCACCAGCTTTGATCTTGCTCTTCAGTTTCTGACTTTCCTTCTATTGAGGCTTATATCTGTTTGACCAGTGGGATTTTCACTCAGAATTTGCTTCATACCTCTCACACTTTATCCCTTTCTGCTAAGGGTTTTATCCTACATGCATTAAATTTAGTTAAACTGTTGAACTTTAACAACTAGTGGTAAGTATCATAAGACTCCACAATTTTGGAATCCATTTCTGGGTTCATAGAAATACTAAAATTATTTCAGCATAACATATACATAATATATATATATATATAAATCAGTAAAACAGAAAGAATGCCTTTTACAATTTCTGTTAGTCAACATTCCATTATCCAGGTGTCACAGGAAAAAAGCCATACCTGCCCCAGTACATGTTGCTGGAGATGTTGAAGCACTGTTAGACTATGTCCACATACACATGGTACCATTAGGAACTTCATCACTTCTCAAGTCAGATGTAAATTAGGAAGAGACATATAGGAGTAGTTACATGTCTACGTAGCCACTCACTTATGCTTCACAGTACACCTGGAGCAGAATGAGACTTTAAGTTTCCCACATCCTAGTATTAACGTTTTGACTGGTAGACCATTTCCTTGTTATTACAGTAAGTCTAGCACAAGGCAAATAAAATATGCATGCCACAGTGCAGCATGTTCTCAGAAAATATTCTGGCTGAATTTATGTTTCAAGGAGATTAAATAATGCTCAAAATAAGCATCCAACCCTTTTCCAGTGTCTGTTCAAATAGTGAAGTTTTCTAAGAATTTTTCTATATCTACCAAAAAAACCCAAAAAAAACCAAAAAACCAAAACTTTAGAGGCCCAGCTGTTCATTTGTTGTCTTTTAAACTCACAAGAACAAAACTAACGTGAGGTGATTCAAAATGCCAGTATTTTGAATATACAAACGCTCTGGAGTGACTTAAATTACCTACATAAAGGTGTGAAAACTGACATTCCTTCTCTTCAAACTATTCAAAATCAAGCAAATCTTCCTTGAAATATCCTGTTACAATTAATTTCCCGAATTGTCTGGGGGTAAGGAATGTAAAATATTTTTAGATTCCAAAGCCTGCTTATCTGAAGGATAGGAAATCTTGATAGTGTTATCTTTTTATCACTTATGCAAATGCCTATATTTAACACTGCACATAGTTTTAGAAATTTAGAGGTGTACATTTATTTCCATCTTAAATATTTTAGAGGTGTTTTGTGAAAGAATGTTTCATATTAGGAGAATTAAAAATTTTTAGATGGTTTAGGAGAACTTTTTCTTGGCTTCATTTTAGTTGCGCTAACACTGAATTCAGTACTGAAGATTTTTGAATGCCAGAATTAAATTACTATGACTTTATGGTATGATTTGTATCTTATTGTTGCGAGTTCACTGTCTCGCTCAGAATAATAGGCTATGGAAAAAGACCCCAAACAGTACTTTTACTTAAATTGCTGTATCAGATCTACGTTCCAGCAATAAGAGTGGAAAATATGCAAGACTCCTTCCATTGTTTATAACAAGAGGGTGAATTCTTTCAGCTCTGCCAATTACAAGAAAAATTTCAAACAACTTCAGCACCTTTAGGATAATTTTGGTATAGTATTAGCAAGTGCATTTCCATTGTTTGCTTCCATGGTTATGTCTGGCACAGGAATTTCAACAGTTTAGCAACAGACAAAGCATGCTCAGAAATTTTCTTATTTTAACTACTTCATCTCCTGTACACAGGAGCTCATGAAGGGCTTTTTCTTTCCCATGTGCTAATTGCCATAAATATTTTGGAGATTGTTCTACAAACTCTTTTTTGTTTTCCCATTCATTAGCAATGTTAAAAACAAACCTTCTGACAAAAATGTTGGCAGAAGCTCAAACACAAGTTCTAGTTCATCAGAAACCCTTCCTTATGCAAAGGGAACTGTGTGGGGTCCTTTACATGTAGTTCACTTGCCAAAGCACATGAGGTTTTAGCACATGAGATTCCAGCTATGCTTAGGATTTTTTATGTACAAATCATTTAGATAAGACCAAGTAAAAGTTAAAATCAGTCGAATCATCAGGGAAGAAGGATAAGGCAGTACTTTTTGAGGTAGAGAATTGCCACTCTGTTTTAACAGGAAGTTGTAAAGACTAGGTAAAGGAATCATGGGTATCAATGGCAATGAAGCTTGGTTTGTAATTACTTGTAAAAGGCCTAGACAGCTTCAGCATGAGTACAAATACAAGGGCAAAAGAAGTATCATGGAATGGTGTCGACTGGAAGGGACATTGAAGACCTTCTGTTTTCAACCCTCTGCAATGGGCAGGGACACCTCCCACTAGAAGAGTTTGCTCAAAGCCCAATCCGACCTGGCATTGAACACTTCCAAGGATGGGACATCCACAGCTTCTCTGGGCAGTGGGTTCCAGTGCCTCACCACCTTCATAGTGAATATCTTCCTAATATCTAATCTAAACCTGAAAGAGTTCAGTCTAAAGCCATTCCCCCTTGTCCCATCACTACATGACATTGTAAAAAGTCCCTCGCCATCTTCCTTGTAGCCCCCCTTTAGGGGAGGTTGCTATAAGATCTCCCCAGAGCCTCCTCTTCTCCAGACTGAAAAATTCCAGCTCTCTTGGCCTGTCTTCGTAGTGCAAAGTCCAGGATGTGCTGGACTGTCTGGTCTGCAAGTACACTTTTCCAGCTCATGTTGAGCTTCTTGTACACCAAACCCCCAAATCTTTCTTCCCAGGACTGCTCTCAATCCTTTCTCCACCTAGCCTGTATTTGTGCTTGGGATTGTCCAGGCCCAGGTGCAGAACTTTGCACTTGGCCTTGTTGAATTTCAGGAGGTTCACTTAGGTCTACCTCTAAAGATTTTCCAGGTCCCTCTGGATGACATCCCTTCCCACCAGCATGTCAGTCATACCACACAGCTTTGTGCCATTGGCAAACCTGCTGAGGGTGCGCTCAATCCCACTCTTCATCATTTTAGCAAGCTTAGCACCTAAAAGAGAACACTCAAGTAAGGGTTCACAGTTCACACTTCACTAGAGCATAAAGAAGAGTGATTCTCTCCAACCACTTTTAAGATGATTTTAACTTCATGGTTAATCAGGTAGTAGCAATCAATGTCCCATGAACTTATTCACTGATAGTTCTGTTCACCTTGTCATCCAGAGTCTTTCTATACAGCTCTATAGAGGCCCTCAAAGGTCTGGAGACTATAGCTTTAATAGAGTGGTTCTGCATACCATAAATTCTTAATATGAAGCTAACAAATGTCTAATAAAGATTTCTACAGAGATAACAATAACTTCCCATACCAAAACCCCAAATGGATGCTGTATTTCTAAGACAATATTTTGAAGATGAACTAACCTGATCATTTTAAGCTTGACAGTGTTTTCCAAATAGCATTGTCCTTTTACAGAGTTAAGATTATTTCTTCTGACCTTAATTTTTAAAAATATCCAGTGTTATTTTGTGTTGTACAAAAGAAAAGAAATAACAGAGACTTTGTTTAAACCACAGATTTTCTGGTTTCAAGTGGTCATGCTGAAGATAATTCACCATTACTGTGGATTTGCAGTTACAGGGCAAGAATGACAGAGTTTCAGAAATAATGTGGCGTTGTTGCCTGTGCATAGCAATTAGTTGGTGGCCTAGTTCAGATGAGAGTTTCAGTGTCTTATAAAACGTCCAAAGAATAGCTGTCCTAGTTAATATAATTGACTGCAAGGGACAGTTGAAGGGCATGGTTTATTTATCTGAGGAAACATTATCCAAAAATTAAACAAATTTGGGCAAAAATTAGGCTGTAGGGAAAACTATGAGTAAATGAGAAATTTTAGATGTAGTAAAAACATTGCTTCACAGCATTAGATATCTTACCTGGCAAACAATCAGGTGTCTTCTTGCTTAAGTTTGTAGCTCTTTTATTGATTCATACTTGCAAGAAGAGACTGCTTGAAGAAAAACATTACTCAACATATGTTTATGTACAATAAATAAATATGTAAATAAACATACCAGTACTTGTTACTCTGTCCTACCATTACTGCTTGTACAGTCCTCATAACTCTTCTAATGAATGCTTACACCCTAGGTTTCCCTTATAGCTTTACCCAAAACCTCTAAATCTCCATTAAAAAGAGAATGTTACTGATTTTCAGCAAATCCCAGCTCTATACAGCCCATGCAGTCTGTGTTGTGACATGCCTCAAAAGGAAGGCACTGCTGGGGGAAGTACAACAGCTACAATGACTCAGAGGTCTGTTTCCTAAGTGGTACGAAGTAAATTAAAGTAATCCATTATGTATGTTTAATATTTGGATTGAATATAATCTGCTATTTTGTTACTCACTCATTTGCTATTGAAAGGATTTTTGAAACTGCATTTCAGTCTACCTCCCTCCCTGCAGCTGTAATCATACAGTCAGACTTTCTTTTGCCAAGCTCTGTTTGGCAAAGGAGACAAGTTTCATGAGTCAGAAAAGACAAGACTTTCTCAAAATCCTGGTATCATCTATCTTTTCTGTATGGAAAAGTTCTTCTCTGAACTTGCCCTGACAGTGAAAAAATGCTGTATTTGTGATGTAATTTGTGGTAACTGAACAAACGGTAAAAGTATTACCTTTGTTCCCTACACAGTGTGAGCTCCCCATTCTCTGAAAACCAGAGTTTGGTTTACTTCTGACACCTGTACACTGTGACCAAACCCAAGAACCTCCATTACCCCAAAAGTTTTAATGCTTGGTTGGCCGACACTAACCAGGCCTGCAGGATACAATGTGCACATAGCTGTACTGTGGAGCACTAGGGCAATTTACTGCTGGTGATCCTACTGGACTGTGCTACTTCCATGTATTAGGAGCACTGGTCTGCAGAGAGGCAGTTATGAATTTATTGTGGCTGTCCATGGAGTGGTTGTCATACTCAAGCCCTGTATGTTGCAGTATCACTAGGTGCTTTTTCCACCATAAATTTATCAGCAGGAGTAGATCACAGCAGCTTGATGGTCTAGCAGAAACTGAAAAAAGCAAATAGAAAACCAAACATTAAGGGTTTTTAGACTAATACCTTCAAATACAGCTGCATGGAGGATGAGGAGGGGCAACAGTCTTCTAGCAATGCAGGCCTGTCCCAAAGCAAGTCCAGTCATTGTGGCACAATGAATGTGGGCTATGTTCCCAGAAATCACAGTGTGGCAGAGGTGCTGTTGGTGTAAGAAGTAGTATACATTTATCCTTGTTATTTGGACATGAGGGAAAGAAAAGGGATGTATGTGGTGCTATTAGCATATGTTAAAGAGAAGTGTCAGTATCCTTTATCACATGAAAAAATGTTTCTCTGTCATAAGGTGACAGATTAAACAGCCACCTCATTAAACAGCCACCAAAAGATGATGGGCTTTTTTCCCCTTTTGTTACTAGAACTTTTTAAAAAATAAATACTTTCCTCCAGTGCAAGAGTCTCCAATTTTTTTTCTACTGTGTGATGTAAATACAGCATTAACTAGTGAAATATAGGTGGACTGGAAAGGAGTTTTGCAGAAGGCAGGAGCTAATGATCCACACAGAGCTTCCATGAAGTAGGCAGCATCTTTCTGTTTTTCTTGTAACTGACTATAGTCAGTTTTCTTGTAATGAAATGATACTACGTATTTGCTTTTACTTCTCTGCTCATGTGTGCCTCAAAAGGAAGCTAATTTGATTTCTTTCCCGCAAGAAATTATTTATTCCAACTGAGTCAGAATCCAGTGAGTGTTTTAGACCCAAAGGAATTGTTTGTTCTAAGAATTAGCTACGTGGGATGTGCAGTGAGTCCAGACCCTTGAACAGATTGTTCAGCTGAAAGGGGGAGGGTAACCTCCTTACATTACAAGATATCCATTTTAACTTTATTGAACTTTGTTCAATAGCATTTGCACAACATTTAATCTACAAACTATTTTGTAAAGACCAAGTGAATAATCTTCATGCCGCCTACCTGGAAATATGTAGTTGCACTTTCTTACTTTCATTTTGCAAAACGTTATGCTGAGTGTTGAGTACCCTGAATCTCCTTTTGTTTCCAGAATAAGCCTATGGCTTTCCTAAAACTTTGCCTTTAAATGATTTAGCAGCTTTCAAATACACGTAACTAGTGTATATGTAAGACATAGTCCCTTCCCTTCTGAGTTTTAAATGTTAAGTCCTTATCCAGCAAACATTTCTCTGCATATTATATTTTTTTTTATGTATGAGAGTGTGAGAGGTTCACATAAAACTTCCCCTGGGAAATATTTACATGAAGACCACACCTGCTGAGCTTCAGCCTTTTGGCAAGTGCACTATAGAGGCCCAATGGGAATTCATGGAGAAGAAAGGTTGCCTGCATTTAAAAAGGGTGTGAACCCTCCAAGCTCTGAAGCTATGTGCAAGCTTATATTTAGATAACCTGAAATCTCTGCCTATAAATTGTCAGGGAGAATTAATGAATAGTGCATGTGCAGTATATCAAACATTTGGTGTCTCAGCCACTATTTTCATATGCACCAAAATGCATGCATGTTCATTACTGACAGCTGTATACAATAAGATATGTTTAAAGTTTAAAAAGACACATTACATGAATGTATCTGAATGCAGAAACCAGTGACCCACTTTCTTTAATAGCTGGGAAGCACTTTTTGTGTTCCAGCAAGTATTTCTAAAGGGGTTTGTGAATCAAGAAGTCCTGAAACAGTTCATCCTAGAATATAATACTGATGTTTAAAAGAAATAAAATGCAAGTTCTATCTCAGCCATGGCTTTGGTTCTGGTTTTTTTTCCCCTTGGCCACATTTTTCTCATGGACTCTAATGTGTTTTTAAGAAGCGATGTCAAGTTTTACAAAAGAAAAACACTCTGTATGAAGTATATATCCTTGCGTTTGCCTGTGGACTCCATTCCACATCTGTAAATCTCACATTTCTTCTTTCGTACTTATTTCTGGTGAGAGACAGTATGAAGATATCGATGGCTTTGGAATGGTATGTATTATTTATTTATGTCACAAAGTTGTTAGCAGTTGTCTTAAGACTGAAGTGCTCCTTGCCAGCCATGCAGTAGCTCTTAGTCCCCTTTCCCTTCTCACCCCAAGCTCTGTAGGAGGTCTGTTATTTCATTTGGCGTTAAGGTACAACATGTCTCATAGGTTTAGCCTCTGAATCTTCTCCCTTACACCTAGAGATGGCATTCATATAAATTTGTAGCATGATGAGCCTTTCCTGTAGTCTTTAAAATATGTTTGTTATCTCAAAATACTTTCTTTCAAATGACAATCCAGATTCCTGAACACCATAGGTTTCATTCAAGATTTATTAAAAGACTCTGCATGAAGTGAGAACTTTAAATCTGCCTTTACATTTAGCTTTTTTTTTTTTTTTTTTTTTTTTTCCACTGGTAACTGAACCATGTGTTTTAACAGCCTGCTCATTTCTAAAGAGCAGTGACCTGTCTCCTGCAGAGGCTGCTTCACTATGAACTCCCTCCTGCAAGATGCTGAGCACTCTGGCCCTCATTCATCCAAGCCTTTAGATGCTGAGCTGCTGGACTAAGATCGGTGCATAACACTTTTCAGGATATGGCTTTGTTCCAAGAAGCATTGTTCATTGTTTACTCCTGTCAGAGGATGGAGGATAAAGGATATAATCTTGTCTTTCTGTTTTGTTTGTCTAGAAGAAGAGAGTCTATTAACCTAGACTGGATGATTTTAAAATCAGCTCAACTTACAATATTCCATCAGCTTTGCTTTGTAATGATGCTAAGGTTATGATAAGCTGTATATTTCTGTGTAAAAGTAAAATTAATAGCAAAAATAAATTCATACAAAAAATCTACCACATTCTAACTTTGTTGTTATTTCATCAAGCAATAATGAACTGGGAATTTGGCCATCGTGTTAAAAATATACTTAATAAATCCTACATTATTCTTGTGGCTCCCTTCCACATCAGCACATTTTGTAATTCTTTGAATTAAACATTTATATGTATGTGGACTGCACAGCAAAACAGTGAAATAATTGATTCATGTATGTGATTATTAGTGTACCAATTAAAAGCAAACCTTTTCTTGGAAGGCAGGAAGGAAGTGCAACTTCGACTCAGATCTTACACTTACAGTGTAAATCACTTACAGTGATTTAGTCCATGAACTGAGAGGAGAGAAGAAAACTGTCTCAAACATACCAGGCATATATTCTTTAGAAAAGGAAAAAAAAATTTGGATCATCTAAGTGGCACTGATATATACACTGCATTTTAGTGTGAAAAAAGAAAATAAATTTTAAATGCAACGGTGGTGCCATCCCAAGTCACCGACTTCTGTATCTGTAGCTGTTTGTGGAGGCAACATAGTAAAGCAGATCAGCAACTCAATTTATTTTAAATTAACTATTTTCCAGTGGATTTTTGCAAACTGAAGTAATTATCTGCACTCTCTATGATGCACTCAGAGCTATATACCAGCATGTAGGAGTGATGCAAAAAGGCTGGAGGGGTGCAATGCCAGCAATAACTTCACTTGGTAGTGGCACTACATACCGAGTGTCCCTGAGATACCAATGGAAACCTGCAAATTTGTTCTCAGCGTAAATGAAAAAAAAAAGTATTAAAAAGACACATTCTACATAAATAAAAGAGCTTTTTAGTTGACTCTGAAAACAACTTGACCTTCTGCCAGAGACTTTGCCTGTGGACTTGAGGAATCTTTCAATTAAATCTTACTGGCTGTTCCATTTGTCAGCAGATACATTGTTGTAGAGAACGTTGCAAAGATACATTTCTTCAGTCTGTAAAGAGGTTGCGTGAGAAAAAAACAGCCAGGCAAGAAGGGCTATAATGAAAAGCAATAACACTCAAAAAGCAGTTATTAAGACATAACACACTATATTATGTATATAATTTTGTTTCTTAGGAAGTGACTTACAGATGTTTGCAAATACTGTCTACTGAATATTCTGCAGTAGTTGCACTTGTCTTCTAACTAACTAATTTCACTCTTCAGTTTCAGTTTGCATGTGATTTTACATTTCCCAGGTGCTGGAGAAAAGCTTCCTCTGCAGCCCATGGTGCAGATCATGGTGAGGCAGCTGCCACTCAATGGAGGTCCACGGTGGAACAAATATCCACTGGGGAGCAAATGTCCAATGGAGGACCTCACTGTGGAGCAAGGGGGTGCCTGAAGAAGTCTGTTATCCTGTGGGAAGCCTGTGCTGGAGTGGGCTCCTGGCAGGACCTGTGGCCTCATGGAGCAAGGAACCCACAGTGGAGCAGGCTTGCTGGCCCCATAACAGTACCCACTCTGGGACAGTCTGTCCCTTAAAGTCTGAACCCTGTGGAAGGGACCCACACTGAAGCAGTTTGTAAGAACTGCAGCCCTGGGGAGGATCCACATTGGGGAAGTTCATGAAGGACTTTCTCTTGTAGGAGGTATCAGGGGAAGAGCATGAGAAGTCCTCCCCTGGGGAGGAAGGACTGGCAGAAACATGAGGAACTGACTGAAACCCCCATTCCCTGTTCCCTTATTCTGCTGGAGGTGAGCAGGTGCAGAATTCACAAATGAAGATGAGCCTGGGAAGATGTAGGGGTGGAAGGAAGGTGGATTTTAGATTTGTTCTTATTTTTCATTATACTATTCTGATTTGATTGACAATAAATTAAATTAATTTCCCTAGGCTGGGTCTGTTTTGCCCATGACAGTAATTGCTGAGTGATCTCCCTTGTCCTCATCTTTACCCAGGAGCCTTTAGCTGTATTTTCCCTCCAATGACCAGCGAGGAGGGGAGTGACAGATTTTTGTGGGCAGATGGTGTCCAGCTAGGCTCAACCCACCTCTGTCAGTAAAAAGATATTTTGTAAGTCCAATCTTTGGACATGTGACAAAATGGCATTTGTAATGTTATCCAGATAATCTGTAGTGATTTAAAATCCTATTGTAGTTTCTGTATCTCTAGTTTTATTATTTGATTAAAATCCAGCAGAGCATTAAGGATTAAATTTGTCTGAGGATGAATGATTTACAATTAGTTAGAAAAAATAAAGGTATTAAAGAATATGCCATGTTAATTTATTTGACAAATGAGTGTAAAGCTACTTACACAAATATTTCAGAACAGAGCAGCACCTGGTAGGTAATAAATTTTGTAGAAGAAATGAAAAACGTAATTAGTTGAGAACTGTAAAAACAATGCCAGGAGGTATAGCTAAGATCTATCTCACTAAGAATGCAGGGGTTGACTTCCACTGCACCCCACACTTCCTTTCAGTAGGTGACAGTCTGTAGGCCAAGGTAGACCAGATCCACTGATAGAGAAGATATGCTATACCTGGCAGTTAGGACACGGTATGGTGGTATCCAGCCTGGGATTTGAACAATTAATTTGTATTACAGTATCTGCTAATGCCAAGCTTTTAGTATTTTCCATTTTAATGTCAATAATACCACAGTAATGTTGTTAGCTTTCTAAAACACTACATGTTCTTAATTTGTTTTTGTTGGTGACATTTGTTATTTTACAGTAGTGTAGTAAACATCTAGTGGTGACTGATTTAAGCCGCTCACTGTTTGAATTTGGTTGTGTTCCAAAAAGTCTAACTGTGCAGGTTGATGTCTGTGGGCATTGTTATCTTAGGTTGTTGCATTCAATTATTGTGAAGTGTTCATATGTTCCGTATCCATTACTTCACATAGAAATTAATTGTGTTCCAAATATATTTTGACAGTCCTAAGCATTTCAGTTAAACTTCTAAACTTTGAGGGAAAGGTATTGCTAGGCTTCCAGGCACACTGAAGTGGGAAGACAGAGGCAATAACATGTACAGCCAATAATATTCACTCATTTCTAGCTTCCATTAAGGACAATGTACTTCTATTTGTTTATTTGTTGACTTTTTCAGCATAGAGGCTATTGCCCTGATATCTGGGATTTTTAATAAATATCTTCTTAGCAGGTGGGAAGAACATGCAGATTATGGGAAAGGCAGTACAAATGGAAAGTGTATCAATGCTATAGCTGACAAATAAACAAACCATTATTTTACTACAGAAACCACGCAGGCTATCTCTGCACTGCTGCCAGTCTCAGCAGACACAGGGTCTGAATCCCTGCTTCTCTCTGTGGGCCTCAGGGCTTGGGGACAATATTTGTCATGACTCCCTAAAGAAGATTGCGCTTCCCTTTGCAGTCATTGACTCCAATGGGAACCGCATTTCCCTCAAGGAGCAGAAACACCTCTTCAAAAAGAGTGTTAGAGTAAAAAGAGTAGTGCCCCACTAAGAACATATCTAGGGAAAAGCCACATAACTTCTCCTGAGAAATGTACAATTTTCCCAAATCTTTGCTTTATAATTCTCATTACTGAAGAAGATAATGATAGAGGCCTTCAGCTAATCAAACACTCATCATCCAAAGCAGACATGAAGTGTGTAAGGCCAGTCTGACTCCACCCTTCAACACTGAGGTTTTGTCTAAATTTGCAAAAGCTCCCTGTTGTACCAGAAAGGTCACAGGGTTGTTTCTGGCCTCTCCCAGAACTATACCTCTCTGTCCCTGGGAGTGGTCAGGGGAAGTTTGGGAATTACCAATGACCATTGTTCTGCTTGAGTTTTCTGAGTCCAGTCAGAGTTACAGGTTTGGGTGCTCCTAAAATGCAATTGTAGATACTCTTTTGAATGATGTTAATATTCCCTGTCCACATAGTACCCTAGTGGTCACAGCAGCTACCAAGTAATTTAGAGCCTTTTGCTCATCTCCCTTCTCAGCCTTCTCAGGCTTCATGATCTTTCACATCTCCCAGGTCTCGCAAGACAGGAGGTACATTTACATTAAAAGCCTGGAATATATTTTGCTTCCATGAGTTTGTCCAAACCACTTTTGATTTATGTGAACTTACAGAATCCACAACATTTAGGGAGATTCACTGGTTAATTATGTATACATACAAAGGTATTTCTTTTGTTTATTTTGAATCTGTTACCTGCTTGTTTCATTTGAAATTAGTTCTATTGAAAAAGACAGTAAAAATCATACTGTATTTGCTATCTCCATTCTACACAGGATTTTATAAACCTTTTTCTTCTAGATCAGCTGGTCCAGAATGAGTTTTCCATTTTCTCATACTGAACCTCTTTGATACTCCACACCCTCTTTATTGTCATTCCCTTGATGTATTTTATAATTTCTGAGATGGATGAAGAAAATTACACATCATATTCAAGTTGTGGGGACACCTTAAATTTACTTAATGATACCATGGTACTATTTGTTTGAGGGGTTTTTTTCTATATTCTTTCATAATAATTCTTAACTTTCTGTCTGTTTTTGCAGCTGTTTAGCCATGAGGCAGTGCTTTCATGGAAGTATATATTTAAATGTCATTGTTTCAGGCCATAATGGTAATTATCTACTCTAGGTATACCACTGTATATGTTAAACTGAAATTGTTTCTTCCCATACATATCACTTTATGGTAATCGCTACCCAATTTTATCTGCCATTTTATTACCTGGACACTCAGTGAGTATCAATTACATAACATTTGCCACGTATTTTTGCAGCTCTTCACATTAGCCACCATTTTTAATTTGCCTCAGTTATTAAGTATGCCTGCAAATATTGTCTGTGGTGCTTACTTTGTCCTGGAAGGCCTTTCTTGGATTTAGCTTACGTAGTAAGAGTTTGAGAGGAGTGTACTGAGTGAAGAAATCTTGAAGAAACTCATGCTCATGGGAGGAAAATGTTCCCCTTCCTTCTCCTTCCATGCTGGGCTGTAGGTACTTTTAGAAACAGAAGACCTCACAAGGCTCAAAGGGGGAGGACCTGGTGCTAGTGCTACCTTTCTCATGTCTTCCCTACAAAATTGGATGTCTCTGCAGTTAGAGAGACCTAATACATCAGCCTTCATATGTCATCTCCATGAGCTCCATTGCCACAAAACTTACTATCTAACTTCAGAAAAATTCCCTAGGAAATCAAAACATTTTCCCAGATGCCTAGACTTGAGAGTGCAGAATGCCATATTAAGACTAGGTAGCAAAAGCTAATGGCTGAGGTTATATATTAAAACCTGCTCTCATTAAATTAAAAGGGGATTTGACTGTTTCCTTTAACGAGTGAGAAATGCGGTGGTTAGGCTTGGGAATGATGCCCTCTCCCAAGCAGGCACAGAATGCTGGAGTGCTCTCTTTCTCATCCAGCATCCAGGTGCCCTGAATCCTTTACTTTTTGTACCAGCCTTCTCAGTACTCTTCCCTTATCACATGGAATTAATGCTGACCTTGTATGGAAAAGCTGATTCCTCATTCATCTTCTTCCCTTATCCATCAATAACTAACCCTAAACACTATGCCAAAGATTTCTAGTACTGCAAGTCCTCTGTCCTTTGGGGACAGGAGAGCCCAGGGGAGATTCCTGCCTCTTTATCTCAAGCAGGCATGGGTTCTTATTTACTAAATCTGCCCATGTCCTCAGGCACATTCCCAGATTCATGAGTTTTCTCTGACTCCCTTCTGCCAAGCCTGCTGCATTCAGTGATTGATCTTGTATCTAATTTCACTGGTCATGGTTTTCCTTGGCAAAACTCTAAAGGGTCTTAATTTGCTGATGTCATTTGTCTAGTTATTTATTGGGTTTGGGTTTTCTTTCATATGATTGATATCTCTGCCAGAATTGCAATAGCTATTAACAGAATTGTAGTTATTTCATTAAAATATAAAATGATGAAATACATTATGATATTCTGCTTTTGCCCTTAATTATGAAAGTATTTTATATGCTTTCATACCATTTATTATTTTGAGAAGAAGTTTGACAGTCAGATACAGTAAAAATAAGAAGGTATTCCAAAATCAGATCAAACCTCGATGCTGTTTGAACTTCAAACCTGAAATTACACGTCTAAGTTTGACAAGAAATACCTACACAGACAGCTGTAGGAACAGTGTAAAACACTTTTATGATTATACCAGCTCATGATTCCCTGTACTTAATAATTTTGTGTCTTGTTTTCAGTTATATATGTTATAGCATAAAAATTTGACAAGATATGAGCAAGTCTTAGTATTGATGACTGCTAAAAGAAAGCACTTCTGCATGGGTAGAATCTGAAGTAGGATATATTGCAGATTTCTTTATTACACTGTTCATTTATGTAAGAGCAGGTCAAATATGAATGACATTTATGTGGATTTTTTGCATTATCCAAAATCATGAAGTGACAGGATAGGCCTATATACTAAAAATTGCTGCTTAATTGTCTTTCTTTTAGCAGCTGGAGATTATTACAATTCTGAAGTTTATATATAGATCTGTCACAATTTTGTACATAGGATTGTCTTGTACTGGAATTCCAGATCAGTGGGAAACAGGGAAGCAAAAGAAATACAAAACTATCATGAAAATACTGGATAAATAGAGGGAAAGAAAGAAAAGAAAGAAAACAAAGAAAGAAAGAAAGAAAAGAAAGAAAAGAAAGAAAAGAAAGAAAAGAAAGAAAGAAAAAAAGAAAGAAAGAAAGAAAGAAAGAAAGAAAGAAGAAAGAAAGAAAGAAAGAAAGAAAGAAAGAAAGAAAGAAAGAAAGAAAGAAAGAAAGAAAGAAAGAAAGAAAAGAAAGAAAGAAAGAAAGAAAGAAAGAAAGAAAGAAAGAAAGAAAGAAAGAAAGAAAGAAAGAAAGAAAGAAAGAAAGAAAGAAAGAAAGAAAGAAAGAAGGAAAGAAAGAAGAAAGAAGGAAAGAAGGAAAGAGAAGAAGAGAAAGGAAGAAGGAAAGGAAGAAGGAAAGGAAGAAGGAAAGGAAGGAAGGAAGGAAAGGAAGGAAGAAGGAAAGGAAGAAAGGAAGGAAGGAAGGAAGGAAGGAAGGAAGGAAGGAAGAAGGAAGGAAGGAAGAAGGAAGGAAGGAAGGAAGGAGGAAGGGAAGAAGGAAAAAGGAAGGAAGAAGAAAGAAGGATAAGGAAGGAAAGAAGAAAAGAAAGAAAAAAGAAAGGAAGAAAGAAAGAAAGAAAGAAAGAAAGAAAGAAAGAAAGAAAGAAAGAAAAGAAAGAAAGAAAGAAAGAAAGAAAGAAAGAAAGAAAGAAAGAAAGAAAGAAAGAAAGAAAGAAAGAAAGAAAGAAAGAAAGAAAGAAAGAAAGAAAGAAAGAAAGAAAGAAAGAAAGAAAGAAAGAAAGAAAGAAAGAAGAAAAGAATCTGCCATTCTGCTAAGCAAGCAAATATAACAGCTCAAAAGTCAATGTTCTTGCAATTAATTTGCATGCATGTTTTGATAAAGGATATGACAATACAGATCACCATTGCGTCTTCTTTGTAATCAATAGAGTGGAGAAAGGAGTTTGTGTAAACAACCTTCCCTCAAGGATTTTTTCTCCTCTTAATCTGTTTTTTCTTGCAAAGAAGTGTAAAGCAGTGGCATGGGAAGACAGGATGATAAAATTTTAATTGTATTTATTGTGAGATATTTAGTTTCAAGACACAATTTCTGATACATATTTTGAAAGTGATAGAACAGTGTGGATCCAATCTTCCCATAAAAGACAAAACTCTGGAAATCTTGGAGAAACAGATTCCACTTTAAATAAAAATCTGGATTACCATTCCCATTTACAAAAAAAAATCATTATTAAAGTATCCTAAAAAATTACAAAGGAAGCATTAGGATCATAAACCACAAGCTTTAGATTATTCTAAAAATCTTTGGACTTTAATCCTTTAATTAAGGATACATAGTTATTTCCCCACAAGAACGCGAGTATTACTTGGAGATATAAAATCTTAAAAATTGTTGTTACCTCGCTGTTTGGGTTTATTTTTTATTTTAAATTGATCAAAATAATTTATTCTTTAGTGAATCTTCTAATTCTAAAATGTTGATAGTTTTTTTAAGAAATTACATTTCAAAATTATCTTTAATTATACTTTCTCACAACCCAAATCCAGAAAAAAATGGTATTCTTCTCTAATTTTCATTGTAGGAGGCAGTTGCAATAAAGTAGCTCATGATTAATTGCACCACAGTCAGAATGGTATTTACCTCATCTAAATTTAGGCACCTAAGATTTTGGCAACTGTGAAGTATTCCAAAACAGTAACTTTAGCCATTCAAGTTAATCTTTCTAGGCTCCCTCAATAGTTTTCTGCAAATTCAGAGCCAAAAATCCTAACTGCTCTGCCCTGAGCCTTGAAAGACTAAGTAAATGCTTCTCTTTTGTCTGACATGCATTACTAGCCCTCCTTGTCCTCACTCTACTCATAAAATTTCCTTTGATAGCTTCTAGAAACAAAAAGCGTCTCACCTTAAAACAGATGGAGTGGACAAAGCTACAGAATACTGTGAGTTGTAGATTGAGGGGTTTTTTTCCCTCCATTGCTAAATACAGTTTCTGGAGAAAATCCAGAGAAGGACAATTAACTTAGTGAAAGATACAGACATTTTGAGTCAGAGGTAGTGACAGCTTTGAAGTAAGTTACATCTAAGTCTCTCAGAAAGAAATCCAAATTGGATACCTGGAACACACAGAAGAAAATAACATGCAATTACTTTTACCCTGGTCCTGTCTTTGCTGAAATCAATAAACAAATGGACAAGTATCAGGTTTAAGGTTGGTCTGAAGGTTTAGTTTAACTGAAATAGTTGACTTCGAACAATGACCAGAATGAACAATAACAACAGTGAGGCATCTCATACTTAACACTTACTCCATTACACTGATATTGATACACTGAATTCATTAAAGTGTTATGAAAACATTCAACAAAATGAGGCAAGATAGATCATTAGTTTTTAAATAAATGCTCCTTCACACAATTATTTTATTCTTTTTTAAGAAACTTGTTATGTTAGTATTGGTTCAGTTATTTTAATGTTTTTATGCAAACTGTATTTTATGACTTACTAGCTATATAAATTCTGTGGGCCTAGACTCTATGCTTCAAATACTACCATGATATCAGCCTGTGGGCAATTTAATTTTTAAAGAAAAATGACAGCTATGATAACAATGAGCTGTAGAGAAATAGCTCAAATGACAATTTTTCCTCGGCATATGCTTTAATGGGTTTATATTATGTGGAGCTTAGGTCAATTAAATGTAAAAGAAGATCCTTGCTATTAGTTCTTTCTCATTGAATGGGTATAAACCATACCGTGTAAAAATTAACAAAGCTTCATATATTCTCCCTTAGCAACTATGCCTGGTGCTGTGATAGGGCTACTGATGGTGTGTTTGTCAGCTGATTTCCAGCACGTTCAGGGAACACAAGATGCTTTGGCATGAATGAAAGTCTTAACAATGAGGCTCGCAGCTGTTTCTGTGAGCTTGTGAATGCCCAAACTGGGAAATAATACCCAGAGTAGATCATATGGCTACACCTATCTATTTAAATTAAACATCCTTTTTTTCTGTAAAGGCAGCCCTAGATTGTTTTCCACTTATTCTACCATATGATTGCAGCTGTGACTATCCCTTAAAAGTCATCCTCTACAGGACTTTCTCTAACTTTTTCCCACCTTTAGGGGAAATGACAATCTCTGTCTGATCTTTATGAATCATTCTGCCCATAGATAAGGACCTGACCACTCTCTTTATCAATCAGCAATGCTTGAAACCTGCTGACACTTCATCAAGTATAACAAGAGATTCACCCGGTAAATTACTGTGAAACATAAAGAGTGGAAAGTGTTACTGTGACGCAGATAGAAACACACAGTAACACGCACAACAGGTGTTCAGGTAGAGAAGAAGAAAGGAAGTCTCTGTTTATTGTTGACCTCGTATATATGTTTCTGGACAGTGATCAGAGATTGGACAGAGAAGTTCCCACCTCTCCATCTCCACTGGTCACTTGAGAAGTCCATCAGGTGATATCTTTTACAAAGGAATGCAAACATGATTCTTGTTTATCTTACAATTCATGAGAACTGACTCTACTATACTAAAACAAATCAGAAGGCTTATTTTCAGGGACAACAGGAAAGTGGTGAGGGAGGCTGAAAGCCCGGTCGCCTTCATTGTGGGATCTCTGTCCTGTGAGATGTATTGGATTGACTGCACAACTACAAAGCACAAAGCTTAATTTTGCAGTTGTGTAATAGCACTGCATATGAAATCTAGGAAGCTATTTAAGACTAGCTGAATTGATTTTAGGGCTTTAGCTAATAACTGTAACTAGGGACTAAAATCAACGTGGGTAGAAAGCTGTCTGCCAACTGTTTCAATCTCACTGTTGAGTGCTGGGAATGAGACAAGAATAAGAAGGTTTTGACTAAAACAATTTAATTTTCTATTAACAGGACTAATAAATCAATCTTTGTTCTTTTGACAGCTGCAATTTGATTACCACCTTTTCGAATTGGGTGATCTAGACAAATGATGACTTAACCATGCAGTATTTTTAGCCCACTGATGTTTTGAGTTAATATTAGTTAAAACCTTGATTTTAAAATTTTCTTAATTTCTACATAGATAACTGACATATTTAGAACTTCAAGTCTAAGCAATAATTTCAGTTTTGTAATGTTTGCTTGTTGCAAAACAATGGAATTTGACTTCTGCAAATATTAGCAGAACTGATTTGTTCTTTGGGTAGCAGAATTGAAAAAGAAAAACTATATAAATTAACAGAGGTACATAAGTCTGGCCCAGTCTACAAATTAAAACCTTTATCCAGCAGTATTTCGCACTTTTAGTAATTCACAATGCTAATTAATAATCATCTCTTTTTAGAATTATGCCTTAGAAGTAAAAAAAATCTTTTGCTGAAGGAAAATATGAATATTTCTTATAAGGAGAAATTTTCCTGTAGTCATCTCAGAAAAGACTCATTCAGAATTAATAAATGAGACTAACCAGTCATGATTCTGTATGTTTTACAAGAAAGAGCTGATTCAGTGGAACCGAGTGCAGTGTTTCCAATTCTTTCTGGCAAGTGGATGGATAAAAATGTAAAGAATGAAGTCAGGATCACACCATGGGAATACCATAATATTTTTCTAATTAATTCCATTCAAGAAAACCTTGATTGAATATTTTAGAGTTAAGATAATGCTGCTAAGCAGCAATGCAATTTGCTGAAGTTTACAAAGCATACTGTGATAATGTAAAGAAAAATTCAAAGACAGTGAATTTTCCCATTAGTCATATCTTATTCCCTTAGGATTTTATTTTCTCTGCTTTAGTTTTTACCCTTGGAGTCATATTCATGTATTATTAAATCACTAACAACTGTTGTTTAAAAATCTTGGCTTCCTGAGCCCAGTTAATAATCCAGATGAGCAATCTAACTCCCTAGGGGAATTTTCCGGTGTGGAAGCCGGTATGACCTCCACTCAAGCAGTTTGCACACATATTTTTGATGGGCTCTACTTGTACACATAATTTGAAATTAATTTGTAGTGAATTTTGTCTGGAAATTCGACCCATTACTTTTGCTTTTTTACTTTTACATCACTCATTTTAGTAAGTAGATACATTTTTTTGCCATGGGATACTCAAATTAATCAAATAACTATTAAGTTATGCACTTGACATCCTTACAGATAGTATATGCCTGCATTATTTGGCAGAAGGCAGAAGTACACGTATGTATTGCGAGCAAACTTCATATCTATGAATAGTTAAGCTTCGAGAACAGTGGTTATGCTGTTCTAGGCCTGTATAACCACACATTTTGGAGTGTTTGAATAAATTGCTGAATGAATTTCAGTGGCAATTAAATTTATGAGGTTTACAGAGGGCGGATGCCCCCTTTCAAAATATTGATAGCTGCCACATCCTCATACAGACCTTTAGCAGGTTCCAGGAAGAAATGCAAACTAGTCCTTAAGTAAACAGTATTGATTGGTTGAAAATTTTGACATCTAGAAATCTCTGGTCATGTGCAAAATCCCAAGCCTGCTGAACTGGGCTTTTCCTTTTTAATTCCTCTCCCGTGGTTTGAAAGATCTTGTAGGAAAAGTGCAGAAGAGATGGTGGAGTCACTGAGGAGCCTATAACTTTGCTCAGCCCTTCTGAGGTTCAGTCTACCACAATCTGGAGTAAAAGTACATTGTAAAATCTTCCTGGATTTGAGGAAAAGGGGTGAACAAGGAATTACAAATTAGCTTGAAGAGATTCTAAGCAACTTGGGACCTTCATTCTCTGGAAGAGTTTTGTATTATTCTAAAGAACTCCCTTTTATTGTGCTGTTAGTAACTGGGAAGCCTTTTTGCTGGCTGGATGCTTATTTAACTTGGAAGGCCAAAGCCATTTTGTTCTGTAGTAAGTGTTTAAATTAGGCATATAGTCTTCAGCATCTATTTCCAAAGGAAATTAAGGGACCAGCTATTTCCATATTTCTGGCATGCTACAGTTATTTTTCTAATCCATGTGACTACAAATGATGGCTTCCTACTTTTACTCAGCACTGCCTGTCGAAGCATAAGGAAGTACAAAGCTGATACAAGGTAAATTATCTCTTTTTTAAAGCTCAAAGATAATTGAAATACAGAACAATATCATCACAGTCACTTCTGAGCATGGGAAAACATAATGCTTCCTGGAACAAAGGTATCTTTTGTGCTCTAAGATAAAGCTACTGAACTAACTAAATATGCTTAAACAGGAACTGCTTGAAGATTGTAGCTTGAATGCCAATTTTCAAATGAGGACATATTTTTAGATGCAGTTCATGAATTTCTAAACCCAGTGTAGTGTAGAGCTATTGCTGCAACCATGTGCTAACAGTAATTATGATTAAAACAGAAGAGGTAATCGCATATAATCTACATATATGTAGATTTCTTCCAGAGCCTGTATTGTGAAAACTGAAGTAATACATGTGCACATGTATTTCATCCCATGATGCAAAAATTCATTTATTATTTATGTTATAATTGCTTATATAATCTTCATCTCAAACCAGGACTCTACAGTCATCTGCTGATATATATTGTAAATGGCATACAGAGAGGAAGGAGTGTACAAAAAGATAATAAAATAATAATGGTCTGTTTGCTTGGCTTGCTTGGCTTCTTCTCAGCAATAGCCTAAGTGTGATAAGTATTCTTTGTGTGCCACATAAAGGGAGAGCTTTAAGGAGGCATTTGAAGGGGCCATATGAAGTAAAATAGAATCTGCTTTTGAAGTGGAATGGAGAGAGCCAACAGCAGAAGCAGGTGAACTGTGATGGTGTTTGCTCTACCACAATGTGTGGAAAGCATGTGTATGGATGATCTTACAGACAGTGAGAGGAGTTGGCATCGTAATAATAAGCAGACCTTAATGAGTATAAAATAGAGAACCATAAGCCACAGGTTAAGACATTTAGCTTATGCTTGCTGTGGTAGGGAAGGATTATACACTGAACAGTGCCACGATATCTGGTAATAGTCTGAATGTGTATAAATGTTTGCCTCTGCTGCAAGGAAGGTCAGGTTTGTAGAAATACAAGAAGCAGGCAAACCCCTTCTTAGGGAGTTTCAACAAAACATACAGCTAAGGAGGATTTGGTAACTGAGTCACAAGTAGTTTTTAGTTTAAAAATCTTGGCTGAGCAGAAGTATGTGGATGGGTGATAATTCCGATGAGTATCGGTTTTCTATTACAAGTTGGGGCTATAACTTTCCATTTATTTATTTTAACTAGCATGAATTATTCTAAATCAATCTTCTCACATTGTTTTGTTTTAATGTTGTTACACTCTGCAAGGAGACTGTGATTTAGAGAGATAATCAGAACCAAAAATTGTAATGGGCAGAGGAGGAGAATCTATGTGGTTATTGAATCCCCACCATTGTTTTTCTCTCTTGAGACCTGCTACAAAGTGAATTGAAAAAGAATCCCATTCACCATCTTACTTTGAGCTTTGAGTTTGTCTCCCTTACCTTGTCAGTTGTACCAGCAAGCAGACCAAATAAATTAATAGGGATGAATATGAATATTGGTATCAAACAATCCATAAAATTGTTGAAGATGCCACTGAATATGCACTCTCTAGTACATTTAATTCAAAAAGCCATTCAAAATAAGAAGGGCATTCTGGGATAATAAGTATACCAATGTGCTACATTTGATTTGTTGATACCACTGAAAGTATTGGTCTGATTTAAACTACTTCCAGGTGCTTGTGGTGTCCTGCTCTGTACTGCTTGCATTGCATGTTCTATCTTGTCATAGAGACAATCTACTAGAAAATTGTGAGGCAGGAATGAATAGAAGCAGAACTTTAAAAAAAAAAAAATCAGCTTATATCATAGTTAATTCAGCTCTTGTTTTTCCAATTACCCTCCAGACTTATGCCCGAATTTACAGTTTTCCTAAGGAACATCAGAAAAAGAAAATGATAACATGTTTTCTAATTTCTGTCCTTTTTTTTTTTTTTTTTAATTTGTTAGATAAGTTAACATATTTTCTTAATTTACCTGCCACAGCAGAAAAATCACATGCTATATCTTACTTCTTTTGTCTGTCTTTTGTCAAAGTACTGTTCCTCTGAGAGAGACCCCAGTGAGTCTTTTTGTGACTGCATGAGGATGCACTTCTCCTGAACCTGGATGTGTCATGAGTGACAGTGAAAGGTTGTTAGACAGTCTTTGGACATGACTTTACTAAGATAAATTCAAATTTAGGTCAGACTTTATTAGGAAAAAAAGTCATCCCTCAGTAGATACTCCTGTTTATCTATTGGTTGCCTTTGAGGGTACTTCTGCCTGTAACTTCTTGATCTACAGAAATCCTTAGGGCACTAGCACAGTTGGAATAACAGCCAGAAGATGTGGTTCTCTTCACATGCTACTGCAGAAATCCATACCGAGAAAGTGCAAAGGAGTGTCTGATGAGGGTGAGGCATTTTTGCTTTCCCTCTCTTTGCTGAACTATTTACTGAGTTGTTAGCATGTGGAAATTACTCCAGCAGCGAACTGAAAACCTACAGACAGCTTTAAAGCTATCTGAAATATACAGAGGCTTTGTGATCCAAGAGGGATGGTTATGAGTGATGTCTCCCATCTCCTGTATCCCCCACAAGAAAGATCCCCCATCTCTTTAGCTGCAGCTGTGCTTTCCCACTATTACCAACGTGACCCAGTCCTGCCTAACACAGGGGTGGTCACAGGTGAGATCGTGTGAACAGGAAGACACAGGAGACAACTGCACGAGGTGCAAAGCAGAAGATGGGAGACTACATAAAAAACATGTCCTGGGTGTTGTTTGGTCATGGTTTTCCATGCCAGCTTCAGAGGCACAAAGATTATATGCACTTACCTGTGTGGCAACAAGGCATACTTAGCAACCCTGATGCCATGATCACCATAGCTGATGGCAATCAATATAATGTTGTTTTCCTAATAGTAATTATAGCTCTGAGAGGTACAAAATGCTTGTGTTCATTCCAATGGAATATTAAGCTTGAAGTCTATAGTGAAACCTTAAAATTTCCACCATTATTAGTTATTACACTGTTAATATATTTAGCAGAAACATCCAGCTATTTCAAGCTTGTTAATGGAATTTTTAAACAGTGTCACCAGGTTTTCTTCTGATCTAACTTGATGTCTATAGTTTACTAAGAATTAAAACAAAAAATATTTGCCTTATGATGGAATAACATTCTGGAATGTGGGTTAGTAAATGTTCTTTTTAAAGTGTGTTTTTTCCTCTCAGGTTTGTATAAATTTCAGATTAATGCAGCTATAGTTGAAAAATGAATCTTGTACTCTCCTGGGCATGTTTACAATGGCAGTAAATGGTTAATGGTCACCTTCAGTTAACACTGACAATAAAGACTATATTCCATAAAACCCATGAATTAAGGCCAACATCCCCTTTATAATTTATTTTTTTTTTTAATTCTGTTACTCCATATTTCCCTACCTTGTCCATACTTCTAGAGGAATATCGCTTCAACATTCTGTTTGGAAGTTCCACAGGAACTCAGTTTTATGCTGAATGTCATGTTTTTTCCAGTAACATATTGTTAATTCCTCTGTTTTCTCAGGCTCTTTAAGATGTGCATTTCACTGCCACTCACCCGCTGCTGGTTTGAACAGTGAGATTAGGTGCCGTGTCCCTTCCCAGTTCATCTTTCCCTGGATTCCCTTTCCCTTCTCTTGGGTCAATCATGCTGAAGGTAGCTAAAATCTAATTTTGTCTTACATGTCAATGTCACTCTATTAACTTTCCTCTGTGGTATGCTGTTTCCATTATAGGAGTTTAGAGGCTTGAGGAAGGGATGAATATCCAGCTTTAGCCAGGCAAATTTGGGGTTTCTTCCAAAGCTTCTTAGAGTCTTTGTTCATGAACTTCTTTTCTCTTCACATCAATATGTCATTTATCCATATCATGGTATGCTGCATTAGCATCTGTAATTCACTGATTTTCCAGCAAAGCTGCTGATGGGCTGTGCAATTGGAATGCCAGTTGGAGGAAACTTTTTCCTTCAAAGTAGTATGTTCCTAAAAATGGAGCGGGTTAGATTTTTTTCCTTAATAGTACCTGCTTGCAACCTGCCAACACATTGCATGCATAAAAGTATTTGCCATCTGACACCTCCAGAAGTACCTCTTCTTGTGGTAATTTTCCTTAAGGAAAATGTTCACTTTACATATATATATGTATAGGTATATAATTTTCAGCATGATACACATCAGGTAAGAACTGTAGGTTTTGTTTGTTTAGCAATGACGAGTGGACAATAGACTGCTTTTCTGTTAAGGGCACAAATGTTAGAACAGTGCACCTGTCCAGCTTCATTTTCAACTGCTCTCTAGAGGGACATAAAAATGCGCTAAAAGGCAGGATCTGGGTGGTGACTGGGCTGTTAACTAACTTACTTTCTGCACAGTTAGAAGAGCTTCTCTCCTGTGGGTAATACACTGAGGCAGAACCACATTCGTTTTTGCTTGCTGCCTCACAGAAGGAAAAATTGTAGAATCATAGAACAGTCTAGGTTGGAAAGGACCTTAAGAATTATCTTGTTCCAACCACACTGCTGTGGGCAGGGACACCTTTCACTAGACCAGGCTGCTCCAAGCTCCATGCATCCACTTGATTTGATCCCAAACTTGACACAGTTTTAATTCAGAAATGGGACTTCATTTATTTGCACTACTACAAAGTGAGGCTTTCTTCATGTCTATTACTTACCCATATATATAGTTCCTAAAGCCATATTGTGAAAATCACGTCACAATTAGACACCTCAACTTTCACATCCCTCCTTTTTGTCATCTCTAAATTCCTGTGTTAATGACTGCACTTGTTCTAACATCCATGTGTCTGGTACCACAGTACTTTGTACACCCAATCCTAAGTGCATATCTCACCAGCCTGTACAGTGATAGTCCATTGGTCTATGCAGAATTCTCCTGGATTCTAGCATTTCAGGAGAGCTAGCAATGCTGTTTGTCATCCTCTCTGTCCCCATTGTGTGCACCGTTGAACAATTACGCGATGTATTGCAGTTTTTGCGTCTTTTTCAAGTTCTCAGAGGCAGGGTCTCTAACAGAGGCCTGTTTCATTCAGGGTTTTAGTCTAACCGGTCAGCACTGTGTCACAGGCACCTCTGAACAGCACAATAACCAACCCCACTGGTCCACAGAACAAAAGGCCTTCTGTGGCAACAAGCTGCTACAGAAGAGACACTACCATGGAGACTATTTGTGATCCTGTAAGAAATATCCATTGTATTTTGCATCCCTTTGTTCTGAAAGCAGTAGGAAATATCTCATGTCCATTCATCACGAGCCAATGAGTTATCCTAAGTTTAGAGTTTGGGAACTGGAAGTGTTAAAACTCACCAAAAATAGTCTGCCTGGGGTAAGAAAAGTAGAAAGGAAGTGAAACATATATCAGCTGAGCTGGAAGAGTACCCACCCACAAATACTCATGCTTCAACTTGAGAATTAAAGTATGAAGAAAAGGGAGTTACCTGCACTAACCAAGTAATCATTAGTTTTGGAATAAAGCACATGGGTGCATATATACATAAGTACAAGAAGAACTGGACAGAAAAAAGGAAGAGATTAAAGCTGACTTCTTGTGGGTAATACAATAACTTTTAATTTGGTTATAGGCATTTGCATTCTTTTTTACATCCATGAACCTCGGTTCAGTTTTCCTGAGTTGCTCTGCCTGTCTTCCCTTAATTCACATGTGAAAGAATATTTTGTGGGTAGGTGCACTGCAGGGAGTACAATTCAGAGGTTGCAGACAAGGCGTGTTGTTGCTGTGATCAAACATTTTTTGCATGCATGCAAGACCCACGTGTTCATCCAGCACCGTAGGGCCAAATGACATTCCAAGAGCAGCTGCCCAGCCACTACCTCCACGCTCAGTGTATGTTCCCCACAGGGAAAGTTTCTATCTCAAATTTCTACCTGAAAAAAAAAATCTGAGAGAATCTTGCTTGGAAATATTTTGTAACCCATTCTGTGCATTATTTACCCCGAGATAAGAATACAGAAGTTCTGTGAATTCACTCAAACCCAGGTTACAAATCTCATGGTAAAAAATTCAGGGTTTTACTTTATATTCTTTGTGGATATGCAGGAAGAATTTTGATAGAAGTTAGTACATTCTTGATGTTAATGCAGATTTAGTTTTATTTTTTTCTCTGACTTTTAGGTTTTTTTTTAATTTTAGGTATCAGTCTTTCAAAGTTCCAGGAGAATATCTCTCAGTTAGTATATGATCTCAAACTTATTTTTGGAACATGTATCTCATCTCTTTTGATAAGATATCATTCTTTTATCATTATATCTTATTATTTATATTATATTATTATTATTTTATCATTATATTATTATTTATCCTTATTCTGAAGGATAAAATTATCATGCTGGAAATTTTCCATCAATTATACTTTTACAGCCCTACCGTGTGTATTATACAGTGTATTTTTAAAGAATCATTACTCTGAAATATACATTACTTACGTCTTCTGCAAACTATATTTTGAAGAAAATTTTAATGTGATAATTGTTTTTTAAAAAATCTCTCATTATTTACGAAGAATGATCCATGCTGTATAATCTTGTTATTTCAAGAAATATAATATTAATGAAACAGGCATCCTGGGTTTGGCTAGGATAGAGATAATTTTCTTCTTACTAGCTGGTTCAGAGCTGTGTTTTGGATTTAGTATGAGAACAATGTTGGTAACACACTGATGTTTTAGTTGTGGCTCAGCAGTGCTTACCCAGAGTCAAGGACTTTCAGTGTCCTGAGCTCTGCCAGTGAGGAGGGCACAAGAAGCCGTGAGGGAGCATGGCCAGGACAGCTGACCTGAAATGGCAAAACGGATATCCCACACTGCAGAACATCATTCCCAGTGTATAAACTGAGGAGAGCTGGTCTGCAATGAACAATTGTATTGGGCATCATTTGTCTTTCTGGAGGGTTTTCTTGGGGTTTTTACGCTCCTTTTTTTTTTTTTTTTTTTTTTTTTTTTTTTTTTACTATAAATATTATGGTTATTGTTCCTATAGTGTCCTATTTTTTTTCTAGTATCAAGCTCTTCTTATTTCAGCCTATGGGTTTTAACTTTTTCTGGTTCTTTTCCCTATCCCGCTGTGGTGGGAAGAGGAGTGAGAACCTGTGAGGGGGTTAGTTGCTGGCTGAGGTGTAACCATGACACAGAATTAAAGAAAAAATAGTTTAAATAATTTAAATTTAAAATTTAGATTCCAAAATCAAGAAGGATGGGACCGATGGGTCAAAAGCACACTGATCCATCACCCAGAGTTCAATAAACAGAAATGAACCTGAACCATCCATATTTTCTGAAAAACAGGAATGAAAGTATAGGACAAGGGGATCAGTTTTTCTAGAGATGATAGGTTACCAATAACAACCCGCTTTGTGCTGCACTATTTGGCATATTCATAAATGATCTGGAAAAGATATGAGTAGTCAGGTGACAAAGCCTGATGAGGCTATCAAATTATTTAGGTTAATAAAGATGAGACAACCTTGATTACCTGCAGGAAATTTTATGGGAGTGACTGAGCAATAAAATGGCAGAGTAGTCCAGTGTAGATAAATACAAAGTACTGCACAAGAGGAAAAGAGTCCTTACTTCAGGTATAAAAAGGCAGAATCTGATCTGGTCATTACTTCTCAGGAAAGAGAGTCCTGGATTATGAAAATGGCCCTATGGGAACATCAGCCTGGTGATCACCAGATGCAAAAAGTAAAAAAAAAAAAAAAATAATACTAGTAAGTGTTAAGATGTTAAGAAATCAGCTGAGAACAAAATAAATAATATATTTTTGCTGCCACAAAAATCCATATTTTGCTTGCATCTTCAGTATAGGTAAAGAATTATAGAAATATTGGTTGAGAGGGACCTCTGCAGGTCACCCAGCCCAACCTTTCCCTTGAAACAGGACTACTGCCAACACTAGATCAGATCAGCTGTGGCTTTATTTATCTGAGTGTTGGAAACCACCAAGGATGATGATTCCACAACTTGCCTGGTAATTTGTTCCAGTGTTGCACGTTCCTTTTGGTGAAGAAATTTTTCCCCATGACCAGTTTGAACCTCCCTAGTTGCAGTTGTAGCTCAACACAGCTGCCCAATGCCCAAGTAGCTGTTGCTCCTTGTTTTCTACTTGCCACTGCCAAGAAGTGTTTGGCTGCATCTTCCTTCAGATGCTTTTCTGGTCCCTGAACTTCAGCAATAGGATGGAAAACAGGAACGTTTTTGATGTAAAGCACAGCTAACTTAAATAGAATTCTTCAGGGTAGGAGAGGAGTTACAGAGTTAGGATAGAGTATACTAGAGGTAGAAGATAGCAGTAGCCAGGTTGAAAAGACTAAAAGAGGTAAGATTATGCACAGTGTTTGACCTGGAGAACTTGTTATCAGAGCAAGTTGTAGATGCTACAGATCCATGTAGGTTATAGGGAAGATGGGCAAATACCTGACAGAGAAATCCAGTGAAGATTAGGTCATAGTAACTGCACTTATCCCTGCTTACAATTTTGGTTCCACCAAGTTTTTGAAGTTAGGACTTTTAAAAGAAGGTTAATGCCTATGATTAAAACAAAGAAGCAGCACTCTGGAGATCTCACTCTGATCTCCAGCTATGCCAAAAATTTCCTGCTGTTTTTGCAAATCAATGGGCCTCCATTTAGCATGAAATTAATTTTCAGCAGATGAGCTCAATGGAAATGCTCGAGTTAAGCACTTGCAGGACTGCTTAGCGAGGGTGCTTTTCACCTTGTGCATCTGTGTGGCAGTGAAAAGCTTTGGGGAGGGTCCTGTTGTAGTGCCAGGGAGTGATCCAAGAAAAAGAGACCTCCACACAAAGCTTCCTGCCTTGAGAGGGCAGACCACAGGGACACCGAGGGAAAGGAGGACGGTAAAGAGGAACAAAGAGTGGTGAGGATAGGAGGAAGGTGCTTCTCACTTGGCCCAGAAGAGCGGGGATGGTCCAGAGGAGGGGAGCAGGGAGGGCCCCTGAGGAGCGAGGCGCTCCCGATGAGTGGAGCGCTACAGAGGAGCGGGGCTGGGAGACAGAGGCGAGGGCAGGGAGGAGTGGGCAGTCCGTGGGAACGCCATTCTCCGCTCCTCGCCTTCCCCAGGAGCGCTCCAGCAGAGCAGGGGAGCGGCACTCCCCGCTTCCGCCACCCGCACAGGTGGAGAGGTGCGAACGGTGCGAGCCGCCTGCCCTTCCCTTGGGACGGGGTCCCTGCTTGTCCCCGCTTCCCCATCCCGTCCCGGCGGCCTCTCCCGCCCTGTCCCTGTGCGGGTCTCCCCGGGCCCGCGCCCGGCGCCCAGAGGAAGCCGCCGCCAGGGCGATGCGCCTCCCCGTCCCGCAGGCAGAGCCCCTTCTTCCCTTCCCATCCGAGGAGACACCGGAATCTGCCTCCGCTCCCCTCGGCCCTCCCCCTCGGCTTCCTCCCTCTCGTTTTTTTTTTTTTTTTTTTTCTTTCTTTTTTTTTTTCCTTTTTCCATCCCCTCCCCCGCCTGGGAAGACCTGGTCTTTCCCTCCGCCCCATCCTCAGTAGCCGCGGGCGCTGGGCGGCGGACGAGCGGCGCGGAGCGGGGAGCCGGGAGCCTGAGCCCCGGGGCTGCGGCCGCCCTCCCCTCCGTCCGTCCTGCGGGCTGCCAGGTACGACCAAGACCATTCCCGGCCTCGGCCTCTGGGGAAGAGGCAGCCCCCAGAGACCTGGGTGGGCAGGAGCGGAGCTGGGGATGGGGGCTGAGAGGGACTGGGCAGCGCGAGGTAACCAGCTCTCGAAGGTGATAGACAGTTTTTTTGCGGTGTCATTCTTCCTACTCAGGTCGCTTTTGAAAAATGATAGGGCTGAACGATGTCAGTACCTCGAGCTTGGCAGCTGAGATGTTTTGTATAAAGTTTCTTCCTCTTTAGCCTGATGGATATGTTTTTGACAGGACTAAAACGCCCCGCGTTTATCTGGTCCTTGTTTTTAATATTTGAAGCCGGTTTCACAGGACGGCTTAACGGGACTGAGACAAGGGACATATTTATTGGGTTTTCGGGGGCTTGTCTGTATGCTGTGCCTTCTGCGGGGAGCAGGCAAGGAGCCTCTTCACCCTTCAAAACAAACTCTTTAATTCTGATTTATCCTCTCAGTATTAACGCTACCGTCTCCGCGCTCCTCTGGAATTGACACTAATTTCATCCAGATTCGTCACTGTTGGAAGCAGATTTATCTTGGAATAGCAAAAATAAAAGAGCCGAGCCAAGGTATTTAACTTGCAGGCTTTGTAGAGGGGGGAAACTCCTTTGGATCAGGCGCGGATAAGCAGAGCCTCCCGCGGAAAGCAGGACCAGGCGTTGCCTAAGGAGAGATAAAGGCTTACTCCGCAAATCCTCCTCTTCTTCCAGGATAGTCCTGGGCTTTATCACGAGAACCCACAGGAGCGGCCGGATACAGCGGAGAGGGCAGAGGGAAGGCGGCCATCCCGGCAAAGCCCTCCCGTCCCTTCCGTTCGTTCCTCCGGCCCGTTCTCGGTCTGTACCCACACGCTGCCGTCCCGGGGCCGCAGCCCGGCTGGCAGGGCTGGACCCCCGGAGCCGCTCAGTGGCCTGGGCGCGACCTCCTTCCCCTCCGCCTCCTCCCGGCGCGGCGGAGCGGGGAGAGGCTCCCGGCTGCGGCGGGGTCGCGGGGCGGCGGAGCGGGGAGAGGCTCCCGGCTGCGGCGGGGTCGCGGGGCGGCGGAGCGGGGAGAGGCTCCCGGCTGCGGCGAGCGGTCGCTGCGGCGCGGCGGAGCGGGGAGAGGCTCCCGGCTGCGGCGGGGTCGCGGGGCGGCGGAGCGCGGCTGGAGAGGGCACGGAGGCGCTGCCGGCGCTGCGGGAGCGCCGCCCCGCGGCCGTGGCGGGTACTGCGCCACAGGGGGAGCCCGGCGCCAGCGCCGCCTGCTCGCGGTCCTTTATTTTCCCTGCGCGTGGGATTTCAGAAATGAGCTGTCACTCCTGCCGTGTAAAATTAGCTCTTCCTATAAGTACTGAAGCTGCCTAAATTTTTGTAAGAGACAGGAGCCAAACTGCGTTTTTTCCGTCAAGTCAGAGAGGAGGACACCATCCATACACCGCTGTGCAGAGTGAGCGCACCTGGAGGAGAGAAGGGGGAGTAGTGGCAGATAAGATCAGGGCAACGGTTTCTTCCGGGGAGTGTAAAAAATTTGTTCTGTATTTTGCTTTGTCAGAGTAGAACTGTGATTTCCAACTTTCAGGTAATTTCCATAATAAGGCTAAAAGCAGTTAAAGGAGATGGTTACTATAGCAGCCTCTGTTATTTTATAGCTTAGAAATTGCATTTAAATTGTGTAAGCTTAGTTTGAAATGTGTTGACTTTCCTACAAGAAGGAAACCCCAAGGTAAAGGCTGCACTGAACAGACCAAGATAGAACACTGTCAGCAAGCTGGACTGAATTTTTCTTCTGTCTGAACTATGCTGACATG
This sequence comes from Sitta carolinensis, assembly GCA_032173965.1. NCBI lineage: Eukaryota > Metazoa > Chordata > Aves > Passeriformes > Sittidae > Sitta > Sitta carolinensis. Next base: position 34,107,517 of record JAVUNC010000004.1, read on the forward strand.
TAATTTTCTTCCATGATAGCCTGAAGAGAAACCCATTCCAGTTCTGCTTGACTATAAGTCTTTTCCTGAGCATCTGAGATGCAGTCAGCTGGAGTAATGTAGATAATAATGACAAAATATTTGAAGGATATCCTCAAAAATTAGGTAGTTTTTGTTCTGTATGCAGAAATGTGTCATGTTGGAAGCAAGAGATGAGAAGAACTAAACCCAGATTTACTTGTATGGATACACCTGGCAGCTGTAATATCCCCAAAGTTACCAGCTGAGCTTGAAAATGGAGGAAGAATTTCAGCATTTTCATATATCTGTGGATCTCTCTGGTTTCCATCTTGTCTTCTCTCAAGCAATCCATCATAACTAAAAGAGCTGACTCACTAATTCCAACTACTGTAAACCAACCCAAAATCTGTATGAGAAAGGAGTGAAGGAAAGGAGAGGCCAGATCATCTTGGGGTGTGGAGGCAGGGTGGAGAATGGGTAACATATTGAGGGTTTTTTTTCTTGCAATCAGCTCGAAGCCTTCTCAGGACTTTTCCTCCTTTCCCTGGAGGCTGTATTCTCTCTCTCCTTCTCTCACCCTGTGAAGTTATCTTCATCTACACATTTACATCCTCATCATCTGGCAAGAGGAGCCCTTTGTTTCCCTTTTGCCAGCAGCCTCTACTGGGCCATGGCAACTGCTGATGCTTCCCGTGCTTGGAGCTGGCCTCCTCTGAACAGTAGAGATGGGGTTAGCAAACAGATCTTAAATGCGTGGCTGGAAATGACAAAGCTGCCGAGCAGCTCAACTGCTCTGGTTGTAATGAGAATTACCATGTTTATCAAGTTCCTTGAATTTCTTCCAGTTATCCTGAAGTGTAGTTAGTTCATTCCCACTGACAAGTGGTTCATTATAAATGAAGAAAATCTTGGCTTCCAAGTCTGCCTTTGTAAGTAGCGAGCACTTGAGTATCGTGTTTCAAATGGAAGGCTCCAAGGCATCTATTGAAGGTTCTGTGCTTTGACTGGCCTTTTTTTTCTTTCTAAGAGTAGCAGAAGGGAGCCATAGTACTCCACCCATCTGCTTGCAGAAAGTCTCTCTAATGAAGCCGAGAGAAAAAAGATGGACTTCTCTGTAAACTTACTTATGAGATCATCTGGGAAGACATCAGCCATCACAGTGGAATGACATCAACCAGACTTTCTATGTGAACAACCAGTTAATAATTGAACTTTCTTTAGGGCTCATGAAGTTCAGCTGTGGAGGAATATCAAATATCCAGACCCTGAGGAAAAGCTGAGAAAGGGAGAAGTATTCTAAGGAAAAATAGAAAACTCATTCTCAAGCCTGACATTAGAACTGTCTTCTTCAAAAACTATATTAGGGCTAAGCAAATTTAAACCAGCTTTTCTACATTAATATCACATAATTCATTCCCAAACCATGCTAGTTTGTGACAGGCTGGAAATAAAGACAAGGAGATGCTTCCTCATACAACATGTAGTTAAGCTGCGGGAACTCCTGGATGCAGAAATTAAGTCTACAAAATTCTATATGTATTCAAGGGAAGACTGTCAAACTAGGAAGAGAAATTAACTAAGGTTTTCTTACACTACAGAAACTATTTCTGCTCTAAAGTCCATCAGGACCAACTGGTTGTAAGTTAAGAAACTGTAAGGGAGGAGGTGCATACTTGGTTGCCCTATTCCTATGCCTATCCTCCACCCTTAGGCAACCACATTTAGTCAGTGTCAGAAACAGGATTTTAGGACAGGCAGGCCTTTGGTCAGGCCAGAAAGGTATTTTTATATTCTCATTATAGTATTTTTTTATTTTGGCACTTTCTAACTTACCCACAGATATATAAAATAGTAATTCCTCCTCAGATTTAGTGCTAATTGAGCAATGACTGAACCAACACTTTGAAGGTAACTTTGTATATCAAAACTAATGTTTAAATGTACATATTTCTGCTATACCAATAAGCTAGATTGGTGTGAACAGCTGGTGTCCCTCTACAAAATCTTGTGCCTGGGGTGATTCCCCAGCTCTGCTTTCAAAACTTTCAGATATCTTTTCATATGACCACATACACCCCAGAGCTCAGACCTGTGAGTCACTGTAATCTCCAGATGTCTTAGGAAAGTCCACACATCTTCTTCAAAAAATGAGTTAGCTACTTTAAAGACAGGGAGGGTTTCTTTGTATTGTAAAATGTGGTATATGTGTAAATTGTAAAATATATCCTAGTAAGTGGACTCCAGTTTAAAGTTGGTGTTCCATTCTGGCAAAGGTGAAAAGCATCAAAACTATGCTATGGCGAATTCACCTTCTGAACTTTGCATCAGAAGCAACAACCTGTGGTCAAACTGTAGTGCTTACTTAACTAAAAAATTATAAATATTACTTATTATAGACAACAAATATGTCTATAGGGTAAAGTTGCCTCAAAAATCTAGGAGTCACTGGTCCATTATACAGCTTTAAAAGCAATGTTCCCACTTCTTTTTTCATATACCCCTATTTTTCATGCTAGATATTCAGCTAGCCTGTAGCCAGGCTGTTTCAGGATAGCACCACTTCTATTGTTCTAAACTAAAATTAAGGAAAGCAGTTATGTTTGCCTGGGCCTACACTGCCATTGCAATGTAAACCAGAGAGCTTAACCACATACCAATCCCTGAATTGCTTGACTTTTAAAGTTTAATCATAGACCCTTTCTTTCTTCACTGCTGAGGTTTCCATGTAATTGGAATGAAGGATGTTGGAACTCAGTACAAGTTTCCCAGTGGCAGCTGCCAGTGGTTGGATAATGCCACTGACATCAGTGCTGCCAAAGGAGAAAAATAGTCTTTTCAGTAATGTTTTGAGCTCAGAATCAAGAATTCTGTGTTCAGTTTCTGGCTGTGACTCGGACTTCTAACAATTTTACATTTTTCCTGCATGTTTCCCAACTACGGATGGGAATAACACTGCTTTTTGTCTTTCCCATTTAAAGTATTAGCTCTTGCATAACCCCATCTAGGTGGGGCATTCCACCATAAGGCACAGACCACACAGTTCCTCCAGCCTTTGTGGGATCCTGAAAAAGCATGGTGATGAGTAACCAGACTTGTCCCTCCTACTCGACTGAACTTTGCTGCATGTGTATATAACCAGGAGACTCCTCTACACCAGCAGCATTTCCTTTCCTCATTTGTCTGTCTATCCTAGAAGACATTGGTTCCTTGGGAGAGCAGTTGGCAAAGTGCCATGTTTCATACTGCAGATTCATAGTTCACAGCTGAGTGGGTAATGGAGAATCACTGGTGACTTTTAAGTAAGCTAAAGCCACGTTTTGGCCAGAACATGAAAGAGCACAATTGGTCTGATTTCCCAAGGATTCCTAAGTCTCGTGAGTGAGTCTGTCTAGCCATCTCTGCTTGGATCCCAACTTCTGAAACCACTGAAGGTTTTCAAATACATTCTGCCTTTAACTATATAGCTATAGAAAAGAGAAACAGAAATATAATATGTAACTGCATACCTTTAGAATAATAAAACCAGGATGCTCTACCAAGTGGAATGACTCAGACTGCTGTACACTAAGGGAAAAACAGGTAAAACTCAACTGGTTTCATCTTCCAGTAGGTAGCTCAGCGTGGATGCTGGCTGAATTATCTGCATCCATCATGCTAGAAACAATTGGAAGAGTCAGAGGCAATACAGGGAATATCTGAGGCATTTCTATTTTGAGCAGATTGTAGAATTCTGTTCCACTGATGTCAGTTCTAAAATTGCATGATTATACTTAGAAGATATTAAGATAATGGTGTGAATTTCCAAAGTGTATTTTCAAATCTCTCTTTCTTGTTTTAGAAAAAAATAAAATAAAATGGAGCTCATGTTACTGCTATTCATATTTTTCATACCTATATTGGGTCTCAGTAATGGAACAGAAACTGAACAAGATTTTACTTGGCACTTAAAGAAGATTCCCCAGATAGTGAGAGAAAAAACTTTCTCCCTTGACAGCCCTAAATTTGAAGCAAAAACCAAATTAGAGCTGAACAGTGTATGTGGAATTGAATGTCAAAGAAAACTGCCAGTGCCAAGCTTGGCTGACTTGAAGAACCTCTTATCCTATGAGACTGTTTTTGAAAATGGCACACGGACCCTGACTGAAGTGAACGTCCTGGGAGCAGTGCTTGACCCAGCTGCAAACACAACCACACGAAGGTCTTTGAGAAAGAAGAGGCAGATATATGGAACAGACAGTAGGTTCAGCATTTATGACAAGAGGTTTATGACCAACTTTCCGTTCAACACAGCTGTGAAGATCTCCACAGGCTGCAGTGGCATTCTCGTTTCCCCCAAGCACGTGCTAACAGCAGCCCACTGTCTGCACAATGGCAAGGATTATGTTAAGGGCAGCAAAAGACTGAGGGTGGGCCTGATGAAGACAAAATCCAGAGGCAATGGCAGGAAACGCAAAGGTGCCAAAAGAAGTAGGAGAGAAATTTCTGCGGCCAAAGAGGATCCCAAAGCTGCCATAGCATTAAAGCGGCAATACAAAGGTGATGAGAGAAAGCAAAGGAGGTCTGAGAGGAAGCAAGGGACCTCAGATGGCATGCCCTCCTTTCAGTGGACCCGGGTGAAGAGCACGCATATCCCAAAGGGCTGGTTTAAGGGTGTCTCTGGGGATATTGCCCTGGATTATGATTATGCTGTTCTTGAGCTCAAGCGCCCCCACAAAAGGAAATACATGGAGCTGGGAATCAGTCCAACAATCAAGATGATGCCTGGGAGTATGATCCACTTCTCAGGTTTTGACAATGATCGGTCTGGACAGCTGGTCTATAGATTTTGTAGCATTTCTGATGAGTCCAATGATCTGTTTTACCAGTACTGTGATGCTGAACCTGGCTCCACAGGATCGGGCATCTACCTCCGTCTGAAGGAGCCAAACAAAAAGAAGTGGAAACGCAAGATAATCGCTGTTTATTCAGGCCATCAGTGGGTGGACATCAACGGTGAACAGCAGGATTACAATGTAGCAGTACGAATTACTCCTCTCAAATATGCCCAGATTTGCTTCTGGATACATGGGAATGATAAGAATTGCACACAAGGCTGAAGAGAGCTGAGCCTCACTTGCTTAGCACCCTCACTGCCATAGAGTGAAAGGCGTCAGCAACAGTGACTGGAAGATCACTCCACGCCACAATGTTTTTCAACTCAAAGCTCGCAAGTAGTGATATGGTGACTTAAGGAATGCTGAAGTTCTAGGGGAGGGGTACAATTGTCAGACAAAATATTTCTAATTGTAATCAACCTAGATACGCACTTAAAATCCCAAACTATATTTATGTTTGCAATTGTGATAAATTCAAGTCATTCATGAGGAAAAAAATGGCTGCACCTGTTTGTCATTTTTTTCCCCCAGGGGAAGGGAACATCTCAAACTGGTGTTATTAAACAATACCTAATTTTTTTTTCCAATGGATTTATTTTTCTCAGGGTTCTGTTCCAATTCTTCAAATGCAGGTTGTGCATATAGCATGTTACTGTATGCACAGAATGATCCAGAGAACTGCATGAGAACAAGACATTATTTTGCCATTCTCTAAAGACCACGGGTCCATGTTGAGAAGCAGCACTATTAAGTTAATTATTGTTAGTTTGGAAAACTTCCTCTTCTGGTTGCTGCAGGAACACTCCCATAGAAATTCCAAATTTATGTAGCTGAGGGTTACACCTTAAAGGAAAATTCACTTAATTGCTCAGTAAAAAACAGCAAAAAATAAATTAATTAAAAAATGTTTCCATGTTTGGAAGAAGAGACACATTTGGACAAAGGTTAATGCTGTTAAAAGTTCTTTGAGACGCTACAGAAAACTTAAACACATGCATTTGCCTTCCAGTTAGTATTTGGAGAGCTGTAGGTTTAGTTTCTATTCAAATGTTTAGCTTTACCATTGGGAGAAGTCACTGACTCCTGAAGTGGCTACTTGACAATCATTTGGAGCTTTGCAGATGATATATTTTTTGGGTGCTAAACATTTCTTCATTTTTTTATAAATTACTTTTATACAAGTTCAGCTTCATAGATAGGATAGTAGGTATTAGACTCGGAGTTGGAAATCAGTACTTTAGTTTGGCTTTATACAGTTTTGCAAAGTGTGTGGTTTTAATCACGTTTATTCAGACTCCACCTCAACATGATTTACAAGGTTAACTAAAAATTTCTCCCAACTAAATTATAGCACATTCTGAACAGTAGAACTATCCTGTGCATTATGAAAGGTATCTTGTTAGATAGCAGAAGTAGTTAGTGAATAATTTGGTTCAATATGTTTGCAGAACTGTGTATTTAATGAAGACACAAACTGAGCTTTACTTTTTCACGCCTTTAAACACAAACCACCTTCTTAAAAACTGTTGTTGATTTCTATATAAGTCTCTATCTTTTATTTTATGTCAAGATTTTGTAGTACATGGAATTGTTATGGTGCTACGTTAATCTAAAAACATAAAAAGACACTGTGACTTTCTGATCATATCCTTTGGGTTTCAATACTTTCAGAGTATTTGCCACAGTAATATTTAATTTTTTTTTACCATAACTTTATGCTGACTAAAATACATTTTCTTCCTGTGCAGAAGGAAAAAATACAACAAGATTTTAAAATATTATTTGTTTGTTGGAATCTTTAAGACATGCTTGTAATATTTTTTGATGAAACAAGATGATTTTAAATAACCCATTGTTTTTGGTAGATGATTGAAAGTATATTACCTGATACATGGAATGTGCAGGCAACTTTGTCCTATTATTGCCAAAGCATAAAAATGTAAGACTTTCTTTCATATCATAACCCTAACAATGTTTCATTGATTGAAAGAGATCTCACTTTAAAGGAAACTATTTCTATTACTGTTAAACTTTCCAGGGAATACTCAACTTTTCATCTTTTATTATGTTTTAATTTTATTTTGTGTGATTGTTTGCAGAAAAGTAATAATAATTTTTAAAGTTTAGAAATAAATTTCTAAGATTTTAGGAGTAATTATTTTTTATTGTTGGTAACATCTCTATTAACACATGTGGCTTTGCTGACAGTAATTTTAAATCACCTCAGTCCAGTATTTAATACTCTTGCTCTATGCAACAGATATATAATATTCTTTAGTCAGGTCTGTAATGCTTTTCTTAAGTGCCTTTTTCCATAGTTACTGTGACAAATAAGGTACCACATCATTACTCTGATACAACACAACCGAGGTCCATGAATTTTTTTACAATTATTGTCATTGTTGATTTGGGTCCAAAACTGAGCAAGATAATGGGTCTTAGTAAATTCCTTGTTTTGTTGAGTCTTATTTAGATGTGCTCTTCAGAAGAAGAAATAAAATCTATTTCTTTATCACTTTGGGAATTGGGAGCAAGGTAAGAATGAAAAATGTTTAATGTCAGCTTCCAAATGGTCTTGTTATAACAATCATATGTTGTAAATATCTCAGCCACAACCTGAGGTTTCCATACCAGGCTGATAAAAATTCTTTCTTTTCAGAGAATAAACACTAAATTCTCAGTGCTTCATTTCGTGGCACTAAGAGATTAAAGAGCAACATAAAAATATATTTAAATTTAAAATGAACAAAAAAACCCTCTGTGTCTCGGTGTCCATGCACAAACACATGCAAATATACAGGCTTGGAGAATATGTGTTGTTTTGATTGAGTTTTGGTGTTGTCAGAACCTTCAGGCCAGGGAACGATGGTAGAAGACACAGAAAATATTTTTCCTGTTGTCTTGGCATGCTAGGCAACATTTTGGTCTTCCACTTGGCCTAATAGAGAAATAAATGCTTTATGTAGGTGTTGTGACTACTTACTACAGAGACTTCTGGAATAGTTCATATATCAAGTACTTACACACAATCCCATGAATTCAATGTCCTGCATAGAGTTCTTGGTACTCACCACTGCAAATGGGGCAAGAATTTCTGAGCCATCTCAGATTTTCTTAAAAACCTGTAATTACTATCAAGCTAACAATGAGAAAATATGAGGAAGAAAATATGATCTCAGTAGATCAGATATTGCTGTAGTCTTGGACACCAGCACCAAGGCTGGATTCCAGCCCCTGTGATGTTTCCTTAAAGGATTTTTTTCCTCTCAGGTACCAGGCTGTACGTAATCTGTTTTTATCAGTACTAATTCTTTTCCATAAGAGTTGGTATAATAGATCTTTCTAAATAACTGTATTTCTGGCTTTAGGAAAAAACAACCTCAGTCAAACCTCTTTTCTCCTTGAGGGCTACTGGAATTTATAAAGTCAACAAGAAAGTTTTTTTGTCAGGGCCAAATATAAACTTCATATGCAAGCCATTAACACACCCAGACCAGCTTCTGCAAGGTATTTGTGCATGTGTTTAAACTGAGGCTCTGAGACACACAGTGGAAGTCAAGGGGCTTATCTGCCAATGTGAAAAATTAAGTATAAGTCTGTTTTAACTTAACAAAAGAAAAGCACAATATTATGTAGGAAATGATTTCTGTTACATGAGGTATAGAGTACCCAATGCTTTAACAATGGCTCAAAGAAACTCCTTGACTTAGGGTTTACCATCTTAATTTTGCAGATTTATGTGTCTATATGGAGTATGAATCAGCACTAATATGGCTTAAATAAAAAAAATAGGTCGTCCACATGTGGAGGAGAGAAGCAGCTGGGCAGTTCTTTCTATTCTGCTGATAAGGGATGACCTGGCAGCAAACAGCAAATAAAACAAAGAAAGAACAAGTAGATGGTATGGAAGATGGAGATGGTATGCAAGGGATAAAGAAAGTGTGCGAAGTAACAGATGAAGTGGCTGCAAGGTAGCAGAGGCACCTATTGTCAGAAAGAGTAGACAGATGCTAGACACAGTAGTATGAATTAAGATGTGAAATTCACAAGTTCCATGAGCAATTTTTCACTGTTAAAAATAAGGCTTTTCTTCCCAGCCAACAGCAACAAGGAAAGAAAGGGCTGTGAGAGGACTCAGGCTGTGGCAGGGAACACTAGCAGGCAGGGGTTTTGACCCTGATCTACAATCCATGCTTGAATTCACAGGGATTGTGCTTCTGTTCATTCAGGGTCCTTGGAAAGCAGCAGATCTGTGTTCTGACCAAAAGGCTTGGCAGTATGAACCTCCCAGTACACTGGATCACCAAGAGTGTGGGAGTTTCTCAAACCTGACCTTTTGCTGAGATTCCTGTAAAGGCTGTTCTCCACTGGAAAAAAAAAAAATCAAACAAAAAATCTCAGACTTAAGGCGTTTAAATATTTGCTCCATTTTTTGCGTGTATCTAGAAATTCTAGGCAATAAATTTTTTCAAGTGTCTTTTGTTTGTGTTTGGCATCTGTAGAAATTCAATCAACTGCTTCTAATTTTAAAGCACAGAATATTGCAGATAGTTCCATCTACAAATTCCTGGATTAAAGTATGACTGGGGGAAATAAAAAGAACGTTATTAAGTTGAAAGCTTAAAATTTCACTCTAATCTCAAAGGATTTGGAAGTATATTTGAATACCCTTTGCACCAGCCTTTTGCTCCAAGTGTCAGAGCATTTAGGTTAAAAACCTCCAGAAGTAGCTTTGAGGATTCTTTCATGTTCTAAGCTTTTTCAAGACTGACAGAAAACTGTAAAATATTTTTAACTGTGCAAAATGACAAGCCATTTGCGAAAATTAATGCGAACCTTTGCTCTGATATTATATGATGCACTTATTATGTCAATAAATATTTTCTGTTGTTTTTCTTTTCCTCTGTCATGATGCAGTTTGTTAGCTATGGTGTGTTACACAAACTTCATTCTCTAAGTGCTTGTAATGATTTATCAGTGAATCATCTGTGACTTGGTCTTACAAGATATTAATATCTCTTTAAACTTGTCCTGGGAAAAAAAAATCTCCCTGTCTTCAAGATAATTACTCCATGAGCAAATTTGATGAGTAAAAAATTTAGTTCAGCAAGGAAATGACTCATAGTCTATGCCGCAAGTTATTAATTCTAAAATAAGTAATTAGTTCTGTTTCTGCTATTTGCTATAGTTACACTTTCTGCCTTGGAGAGCTGTTGAATCAGGCCAAATTAGAAGGATGTAAAATATTACAATCCTGGTTCTTAGAATTATCTTAACTCAGTGCCCTTGAAACTGGTGCTGATTTTATCTCTGAGGGTAAAAGGAGAGATTTTTGGCAAGGTCAAGAGCTGCTGAAAATATTTAATGGAAAGTTAAGAAATTATTACAGCTGTTATTAACAGTGTGTCTAATACAAGCAATATTTACCAGGGGTCTGGAAAGCGCTTACCCATCAGCTCTTATATGGGTCTTCACATGGGGGAGAAGTAAATGCCACAGGGAAATAAATAGGATTGAAAGCTGTTTGACCTGGAAAAAAAAAGTCTTTTTGGGGCTGGTAACAGGATCTAAGTATTTTCATTGCTGAAATCTACTTTTTGCCATGATCTGGGAGAACCTCTTAGTGCCTGAGAAATGTTTCTCAGTTTCTGTACAGGGAACACAAACAGACCCAGGGGTGACAGCTGTGTCCTCTGCAGGCCATTCCCAAGACACTGGCATGGATGTGGTTTCTTTGGAAGAAGATATATTCCAACATATGTTATAGATTGCACACTCCCAAGGGCCTTGGAGGGCTTGAACTGGAATCTCATCCAAATGTCTATTCAGTTCTAAAATGTTCCCATACAACACAGATCCTTGTGCAGGTATTTTCCAGTCATACTCTCATTTCCCATAGTGTCTAACAAATGTTCAGAAGGCCTTCCTCAGATAACAGACACGAGAATCCTCCAAAGAAGTGGCACCTTATGGTGTTTATTATGCAGGTAGTCCTGATGAATCAATCATTACTTGTGCTTCAAATATATCTTTAATCTTGATAATGGCTAATCCTTCAGTTGTTATTGCTAAGAAAAGAAATCAGATATACTGGAAAAGCTACACAAATATTTACTTATGCTTCTCAGTAATTATGTACACACCATACTTTTTGTAGTTGCTATGGCTCTACTTTTCCATTTGAAAGAGTTTGAAAAGTTTGGATGAAACCAAATTGAGCTGGTTTTCAGACAAATTACTCAGCTGCCCTTTGGATGCAGTTGCAGCATTCTCCCACCCCTCCCCTCCTGTTTAATTTCCAAATTTATGGATAAAATGCTGTTTAAAGCTTTGCTTAATCAAGGATGAAAACAGCCAGGAGACAGTGCACAGCAGTGGACCCTTTCTGGCTGTATCTCTCTGTGGACATTTTGAATCAGGGAGAAGAAGAGGACAAGAGAAGGCAAAGGTGAAGCCCATGATCAGCAGCAAAAAGCTCAATGCTTCACTGAGTGGGAGAAAACGTGATTTCTATTTTTTCCTACTGTCAAAGGTAACATCAATTTTTGTATTTACAATTCCTTTGTGTTTTCTTGAATGATTCATTAGTTAAATATTTTTGGCCCTGTACAGGAATGAACCAGTGGTAGTGGGGATACAAGGTGGCCTTGAATGACAGCAGGGGCTTCCCCTCTTCTGAAACACACACACTAAAAGAGAATGCTAAATTACCCCAAAGGGAATTACTAGTAATATAAAGAGGGGGCAAAAGTCACCTCTCAGAAAATCACCAATGGGATGTTTGGGAAAACAGTTTATGCATCAAAGGCAATGGAGACTTTATAGCTACACTTGGCATATGTTTTTTTCTGCCATGGTTGTCTGTGCAGGACATTGCTGCATTCCAGAGCTGTGGTGAGTCACATGGTGAAAGAAAACCCACCTGCTGGTTGTCTATCCCACCATCATCCCACAGCAACAGGGACCTACTGTGCTACCAAACCCTTGCTGCTTATTGTGAATTTGAGCTCAGACCTGGCCTCCATAAATGGAGGCATCCTTCCACAAAAAGGATATGGCCACAGACATTCTAGGTTTTATATATTTTGCTCTGCATCTACATGGAGGATGAATGAAGCCATTTTTAATAACAGTGAGTTGAAACAGTAAGCTCTTTTAAACACATGCTGCATCACATTCTCCTCTCAATTGCAGTGCTCAGTCTTGAAGGGAAATTTGACCCATCACATAATATATGTATTTATTTGTTGTAGAACACTATACACTAGCCATTTGTGACCTGTAAATTTCTTTCATATAGAAATAAAAAGAAATCCAATACTCAAAAGGGAAAGTAGCTTTATCAGTGTTCAATTTACTGCTCAATTTACTTCCTTGCTTGCCAATTAACCTGGTGCAACAGTGACCTGTGATCCAATAATGCTGCTCATTCAATGGATGTACTTGAATCCTTCACTTCTTGAAACTGTTTTTTCCTTAATAGTTCACACTAGATAAAATCCGGCATCTATGTGAAAACGGTATTCACAAGCTTAAAAAACAAAAACAGCTGCCACTAATTGTATTTCATATCAGTTTCCAACTTCATCCTTTCTTGCCTATTTCGAATTCTTTCTAAGTGAGAGGAGAAAATTCCACTTTTTTTTTTTTTTTTTTTTTTTTTTTTTTAGCTGTGCTCATTTTGGATTTTCACCTCATTTTCTACTCTAACACCTAAAATTAAAATAAATTAAATAATGCCCAAGCATTGCTGTATAACAAGGAGCTTGGGTTACTGTTTAAGAGAAGCCAATTCAAGTTGCTATTAAGGTAACAGCTGCAAACAGAATGAAAGGCAAAATCATTGAAACAAACCGGTGCTCATAGCTCTAAGACAACACATCAAATCTCGAGCTAGCCTCGGGAAATGCTTTCATAAGCTTTGAGTCAATGTAAACACAGGCTGCCAGCTGAAGGAACAATCTTGTGACATCCTTCCAAAACAGCTCTGGGAAGCCCTGAGAGCTCCTCCTGCAACAGATGCTGATGGAGGGAGAAGCCACTGGCTCTGGACCCCAGCAGCAAGCACAGGGTTTAAACTCCCAGGCACATTCTGCTCTCCAGAGGAAACTGATTCAATTTCACTGCTTTAAATGACTGCAAAAATAGCAACGACTTGATGCCATTAGTCAAGTTACACTAACTGGGCTGGAAATGGCTCCTATTACAAGATCCACTGTAATGACAGTTTCAAATAAAAAGTGAACGATCCCTGACAGGGAGATCTGCCTGTTTGGGATCCACATCTGCTCAACACCTGCAGAAATTTGGCAGAAACTGGTTGGTAGCTGACTGTGGGTGAGGTTTATTATACCAGTTATTTGAGCCTACTGCTAAGATAATGTCTTGTTGCAGCAGCACAGCCTTCTAGGGCTAATCCAAGGACAAAGCCTGGAAAAGGGCAGTTATAGATGTTTCAGACTGTATTGCATTTCTTTACATACCATTTGTGAAAGAGAACATGACAACTCTACAGAAAGGGCAGAATCTTCACACTCCAGTATGTACAATGGAAACAGTGTACAATGGAACAATGTACAACTGGAAAGAACCTAGGATGTGCCACACTTCATTATGCCCCTATTCTAGCCCTTTCTTTATTACCCAAGGTGCAGCCAGGGCTGTAAGCACAGCCTGTTTGCTAAACCTGTGCTGGCTCTCATATGCTCATCTCTTGCCACAGCTGTCAGAGCCCACATACAGAGCCAAAATTACACAGTCCTGGGACAGAGGGTGCAGCCACCTACTTTTCAAGGCCACAATATAATTTTCTTTTTTTTTTAATTTGGCAAAGACTAGGCTTACTCCAGGTAAGAATTTTTAGACACATAAGAAGTCACATTTCTAAATCCAGAAGCCAGCTCCCTCTTCCTAATTTGAAAACAAAAGGAAAATTTTTGTGTATTTTTAGGCTTGTCTGGCAACATCACTGTGGAACCAGCTCCTGGTAGAAACATAATAAAGATAGAGATAAAAGACTGGTAGGAAACAAAGTTACCTATGAAACAGATAACCGCTAAAATAATTGTTAAAATAAAATAAAATAACAGCCATTCTTAAAAAGAAATGACAGGGTATTTTTCTACTACCTATTGACTATGTGCATGAAAAAAATTGGGATTTTTTTTTTTGTTTTGTTTTGTTTTATTTTAGTGAGATTCCAATGTCATCTCTTAGCAGAGGGCTTTTTAGGCAGCTCCACCAATTACAGTATTAGGATTTCAGCAGATGGTGTTACATGCCCTGGGGCAATCCAAAGGCAGTAGGGAAGGTGATGATGATGATCAACCTACTGATGAAACTGTTGGAAAAAAAACCCAACCAAACTACCAAAAAACCATCCAGATGTTATGGCCATCAATACCCACAAAACTTTCCATGAGAGCAGAGCAGAACCTGTGTCCTGCCTCTCACTATTGTCCCTTCCATATTCACAGCTGTGGTGGTTTGAAATAGCTTGGGGTTTGGTGAGGATGGTTCTTTTCCTTGCACAGGTTTCTTTCCTTTGCTACCTGTGCTACATACACATGTCATGAGTGAGTGCAGCTAGCAAGGGAAGGGAAAGAAACCTGGGCTCCCAACCTGTTAATGCTACCACCATCCTTGTCTGAGAGGCATCTAAAACATGCTGTGTCCTGTCTCTTCCCTCACCTCTCCCATCATCCTCCAGAGACCTGCAGCTGCTTCTTGTTTCTGTCTCTCCTGCCAGGTGCATGAGCAAGCCACATGTGGGAGTTTGAGGATCCTGCATTTGAGGGTCGGGGGAGGATGGATAGTCCCATCTCCTCTAGAGCCCCTCTGCCCTGCCATCTTTGCAGTGTGCTGAATAATCCCAGGACAGTTCCTGATGCACAAAGGAATGCAACCACATGAAAAGCAGGATGTGGGCAGACATTCAGCCCACAGCTTCCCTCTTCCTTCCCAAATTTCTCCTTATTTTATAAAGATTTAACAGTGTGCTGAGTCTTATTAATGTCACAAAGAGTCCAACGGTAATGCTATATACTGATATTATTTAAACAGTCAAATTTGTACCTTTTAAAGCTTTTAAAAATTACTTCCTTTAAGAATTTTATTTCTTTTTTTTTTTTTTTTTTTTTTTTTTTTTTCAAAAATGGCTATGCACTATGAACCAATGTATCATGAAGGGCAATTGCTTAAACTACGGTTCTTCAGGAAGCTCTCTAAGAGTCTCTAAGAGAGGGGCATAGGCTGACCACAGACCAAAAGTGCAATCCTGCTGGGGAAGGCACAGGTGCCACAGTTGAACACAGTGCAGAGAATACCAAGATTGAACGGATATCTAGAAAACTTGATTGGCAAGGAAAGTTTGAAGACAGTGGGCATAAGCTAAAAGCATGACCGTGATAACTGTCCAAATACTATCACTGCTACTGCAAAGAACAAAGAGGGTATCCCTGTGGACAGAAGAAATAACAGTTCAATGTGCAGCAAGGAATGGTCAGGTAATACAGCAAAAACACCCCAGCAACTCTTTCAGGGTGAAGGTGACGATGCTCTTCAGTGGTGTCTGGAAAGACTGTGGAATGGTGGAGTTCTAGAAAAATCTGCTTTTATTACCCAATTTTGATTTTAGAGCAAAGAACTAGAGTAGATATATGTGATTTCTATCTTATCACCCTGCCTAGCAGTCTTAAAGTGGAACCTTCACATGCTCTGAATGCATCACCTTTGCAGTGGAATGCAGAAAGCTGTGTTGGCCTTGTTTATCTGTAGCAGAAAGTCAAATTTTAAATGAAACAGTATGCACAGTTATACTGATTTTTTATATTGGCAATAAAATACTTTGGCTAAGAAAAAAATATTGTATTTCACGCTAGAGTTCTGTCCCACAAAAGCACAGATTGGATCAACTTAGATCTCTAGTTTGGCTAGGAAAAAATTATTTCATTTCAGTTGCATGTCTCCTCCACCTCTGACAGATCTATCAAAATACTGGATTTACCAGTTCAAGTTTTCAGCCACTGTAGGTTCAGTTTCAAATGGAAAAGTGTGGCTGGTATGCTGAACTCTGCTACTAGAAAAATAATATTCTCAAAGCTTGCCAGCTATTTTAAAGGTCATTAAATGACAGAAGCACATCTATGACAGGCTCTTCCTGCAAACTGTGCTGAACTGGGTTGTAATTAATTTTGAAATTTCCAGAGCAACCACTAACAATACTGCAGTGGTTACTCAAGTAAAATTGGTTAAAATATAAGTTAGGACTATTCCTATGTTAGCTTCAAAGGGGTAAAGGTACAGCAAAGACAGCATTGCTGGTTTGAGATGGGGGATTTTCCTTGCTAATGACAGAAGCAGTTCATGGGATACAGCCTGGCTTAGGAGTTACTGCTTCCAGGGCTTGCAACTCTTTTGCAGTTCTCTGTTTCTCTAAAATATGCTGTTGAATGGATTGCAGATGATTTGCCCATTGCTCAGTACACACTCCTCATCTAAAAAGAGATGGAGGTCATTAGTGATATGTTTGGAAATTCTTGGAGGAATTTCTAAAAGCTGTTAAAAGCACAAACCACCCAAATCCAGCCTTCAACAACTGTTGGAAAAAAAAAAAAAAAAAAAAAAAAAAAAAAAAAAAAAAAAAAAAAAAGAAGCTGTCTGAAAAATGCACAAGCCAGGCTAAATGACATAGTAGGATTAGAATCAACCTTGATGATCAGTCATGAAGCCAAATGGCTAAAGCAAGAAAATATTTTAACAGATACATAAGCCACATTATTGCAATAAATGATTTCCAGGATTTTAAAATCCCAGGGAAACCAATCCTAGATACAAAATACTGTATTTTGGTTGGACAGAACACTGTAACACTTCTGTAAATTACATTTTCCTTCACTGAAGGTATATGTGCAAGATATATATATCAAGCCCTAATATTACATCTTAGTAATCATCAAGAATGTAATCTGTCAGGCTCTGTTTTAAAACCTCCAGAAAATAACTCTCCACTTCGGAATCACAAGGTGCACTTTTTCGAGATAACTGAAAATACTGGAGAAACCAGGTGGGCTTAAGTATACATAGACACAAGTATTACCTGTCCTCCAGCAACATGGTTAAACAGCTGCTTATGAGAAATAGGTTTACTTGATATCTCAGACTAAAGAGTGCGAGGAGCATTAAAGATTTATACACACAATTGTATACATTTATACAGCATTAAAGATTTAAATACAATCTTTAACATTAAAGATTTTAACGCAAATATGTTAGTTTTATAATTGCTACTTGCAATAATAAAAAAATATCTGAGCATTTAAATAGAAAAAAATCTTTTTTACTGTCACTATGTAATCTTTTTACGTTATTTTGAAAAAAAACAAGTATTTTTGGTATGGTCTCAATCAATGGGAATCAACTCTCTTGTCTGTACAAGGACTATGGTAACAAGGTGTTTTCATTTGCATATTTTGGATTTTAAAATATAAAGTTCAAAAGAGGAAATAAAATTATCCAGGTAAGTAGCCTTATTTAATTTCACAAAAGTTTAAGAAGATGCTTAAAAACTGTCCATACACGAACCCAGATTAACTGCTGGGTGATGTGTATACAACTGGAATTAATGGAACTTTTATATCAATTCAGAATTAGATTCAGTTGTTGAATGCTGCCTTGCCTCTCTCCCTGTCTGAGCCTCAATCATGCCTTAGAGAGTAAAACATTTCAGCCATCCTACAAGAATTACAGGCAGTCAAATATTTTGAGAGAGAAACACATTTCCAGTACAATTTGCCTTGGAGCCAAAGGTTCTTTAGGCAAATTCTACACACTCAAACCTTGAAGAAAATAAAAAGAGGCAAGCAGCTGGATTTCCATCAATACCATTTCTGAAATGAGAGTGACAGGAAAGTAAATCAGGTGCAACATTGCAAACTATCACAAAGGGAACTGCAATACATGGGACCCAGGCAGCAAGGAAAAGCCAGATACCTGAAATTTTAAATGTATTTAATTATCTATATTTATTTGTATATTTAAATATATATTCAAAATCAGGACAGCTCATGTCCCACAAAACACAAAGCTAGGAAAGCTGAGTGTGTCTGCTCACCCCTGAGCAGCAACAATGCTAGACAGGTGCTGGATACTGTCATGATGGGATGGAGGTGAGCGGGAAGTGAGGACTTCAATACACTGCTGGAAACCTCTCTTTTCAAGCACAAAGGGGATGATGTGCTCTATCTCCCAAAGGCATGTCCACAGAAATAGCTCCTAAACCAAAATCTCAAAGTGGCTGTGAACTTTTCTGCAAAGGTAGAGTCAAAGATGCTCTATTGCCTAAGCCAGAATTTGTATAGTAAGACAATCTTATTTATGCAGTCTGCTGCTCTCAGTGTTACTATTTCCACCCCCCTTCTTCCTTTGTTAAGAACTTAGTTTTTCCAACTTGCAAAAGAAAAGTGATCTATTTTCTGTCTTGCTGTTTTTCAAAACAAATTCAATACTGCTCTTTCAGTTGGCTGGAGAGTGTGGAATTATTACAGAAAGTAAGAATCACTAAAAATCCTCTTGATTGATCAAGCCAGACTGACAGGGTGTAATTACAGACACATCGCAGGCACATAAGGCATAATCTTAAAATTAACTTCAGAATTTTACTTGTCCTACGCTTGCATCCTGGTAGCATTTTAAAAAATCACTTTTATTTATACACAGACACACTCAGACTACAAAAAACTATTTCTTTTAAAGCTTGGTGTCTGCAGCTGTAAATTGTTCTTGTACACAAAATCTTTTTGCTGACATTCAATACCCACACTGCAGGCCTGCAGCAGCTTAAAAGGCTGAGGGCACAGAACTGCCCCCTCCCTAGGGTCACTCTGTACCCACAATGTTCCAGTGGCCACCCCCTTGCTCAATTACAGACAGCCTGCAGCCCCAAGAGCAAGAAAACACCATCTATCCCCCACACCATTCTCTAGTGCATTCATCTTCTTCCCTCCTAAATACAAGACTATCCCCTCTCCCACATGGCCTCTTTCCAGACTTAGATAGGCAAAAGTACAGACAAGGACTATGGAAAGCTCATGTCCTTGGGAGAGCAGAGGAGGATCCCTCCTACCCTGTGTCACCAAATCCCACCAGTCAGTCCCTGCACTTTCCCAGAAAACAACTAACCTGTCTCCAGCTACCAGTTGCAGTCTGAAAGACTGGCTCAGATAGTGCAGGATGTGCCTTTGCTGATGCACTTAGTGGTATGAAATCTCTGCTTCCAAGAGATGGGATAGTACTTTGGCAGGACCTGCAAGACCCCTTAAAAAGATGGCTACTTTAGAATTTCAGGATGTTGAGGTAAATGGAGAAATCTCTTTCATCATAATAAACTACAGTTTTGAAAATATGATTCAAACTTGGCCATGTTCAAGCATGAGAATTTTAACATAAGTGCTTTACAGTGCTGTGCAGGGTAGACATTCAACAACCCTTCCACAGATTCTCCAACACCATCAGAGAACAGGTTTGCTCTCTTTAGTCCTTGCAGTAGATGTCACACCCAGATACACATTTCTTCACTTGTTTCAGTTTCTGTTTCTGGTCTAGCACCTTTACTAACTCCCAAAGGCTACTACTCTTACACCTTTAATTGCAGCAGAGATGTCTTGGGCAATGAAACAAGCATTGGGCTTCTGCTGACCATACCACTTGCAGAGTTTAATTAAGGAAAAGGGAAGAGGTGGTGAAACTTTAGGAGCCAAGATCTGGAGCAGAAAAAAACAGCAGTCCTATCTGCTTTAAAATATGTATAGCCTCTCTCCTTCTGAAGTCCCATCTCTGAAATTCTTATTTCAACCCCTCATTACCACTCAGTGTCTGCCACTTCCCACACTGCTCACAGTACTAGCAGTATATAACACATGGAAAAAAGATCTTCTATTTTAATAAAATTTCTGATGTATTTCAGGTCCTGGAAGATCTGAAACACTAACTCAGAGCATTTTCTTTATGTCACTGCCACTACTCCTACTACAGTAAGTTTCAATTGGCTTGTCTAGGCATGAAAATTACTGGGATGTTTTTCCTTCACCATGTAGAGTAAGTTATCTGAGCATGCAACTCTTACTCTGTGATGAGAAATGGGGAAGGAGAGGCAGGAGCAAATGTTCATGTTACAAATAGAAAACAATGTCAGTTGTGGCTACCAGACATTTCATGAACTAGATGCTGTCTGCACCTAGTAAGTAAGTACCTCATAATATCGAAGGAAATAGGAAAAAAAAAATCTTCCTTTCCTTCCCTCTCTTTTCCCCTCCACCCCAGAACAGCTTTTGCTCTTGACTTTCCTGCTTCTTTTTAATGAAAGTTGCTAGCCTTTGCAGCTGCCTTACTAAATCTGAAGAATGGAAATTCAGGCAACCAGCCTGAAAGGCTCAGGTGGTCCCAAGGATCTTAGAAGGCAAGTTAGAGATTAATTTCTCACCATCCAAGTTTCATCTGTGGAAACATCAGCATCAATCCAGAAGCCATCAAGCTACGTTTACAGCTAAAGTTTTCAAATAAATCCAATTTAAATTAATGAATAAATGAACAAAAGAGTAGGAGGCAATGCTAACTCCAAACATTCAAAAAAATGAGTCTGTTCTGCAGAATGAGTTGGATTTTTTTCAAACCTCTGCAGGAGGCTGAATTCAGGTTCTGCAGGTGTTTACCACTCCTTAAGGCACTCATAGCTTAAGAGGGAGCTACAAAAGCCTCATGTGGCCAGATGTGCCAGTTTTTAAAAAAGTCAGCACACAGGTCAGCAAGCACTTGGATAAGGGACATATCAGCTGTCTGAAATCTGTCCTCCCCTCATGACAAATGCAGAGGAAGGAGACAGTTTCTTCTTTACACAGATGGGAGCACTCCGTTCCACCCACTCTTCCCTACAGCTTGTATTGAAAAGTGGTTAGTCATAGCAGGACACAGACACGTTCGTGCCTGGATGATGAAACTCAGATGATAACAAGAACATGTTCTTGTCTACAGGCCAGGAGACAACCACGTGGGGCCCTTGCAAGCCAGATTTTATAATTCCTTTGTGCCTGGGAGAGCAAGTCACTTTTGTTTAGCCTTAGTCAGCATTTGGGGAAATACACTGGTTTTACTTCCCACAGTGAAAAAGCTTCTAGATGCTCTTCCACCAAATTTCCTTTTTTGTCCAGGCTTCTACTTCCTCACAGGATAACAAATCACACACACATACAGAGACAGCTGTTGGCCACAACATCTACAGAAAACTAATCAAAAGTCAGGACCAAGGGCCTGGGTGAAGCTAATGCAGAAAGTCTATTACTCTGCAGCAGGGGCATGTACCTGGCAAGGTGAAAACCCTCACCCTGAGGTCTGGGCCCTTGAAACGTGTGACATTGTAAACATTCATTTGCAATTCAGTGAGTAGTAGCTCATCATCTCAATTTGAGTAAGACACTAACAAACTGGTCTAAATATATCTACTTGTTTGGTTATGATTCTCCTTGGAAAATGCTGCCCTCACTTTGAGAAGACATGCACAACACAATGGCAGCAAGTTGAGTGTTCCCTGCATTTGGCAAGACACAGCACGCAGTCAGAGTAGGAAAAACCATGGTGAGCCTTTCTGGGGTGAAGTTACTGACCTTGTGCAGGTCTTCATGCTCAAATAGTGAGGAAACCCAGCGATTTGCTGAGCCTTATCCATTTTTAATCCAGAAATCTGGGATGCAACTGTGAGTTGATCATCACAAGGCTGAGCTATAAAAACAATGCCCCCTTTGTCCTGCCCTAGGGCACTGTGAATGCTGAGTGTCAGGTGGTGCCACTGTCACATAGGGGTCCTGGGGGACCCCAAGTGCAGCCCTACCCCCCACCCACCCTTCCCCCCAGTATCCTTCCAAGGAAGGCCTTTAGGGTCCTGGGGCAGCCCCTGTGCCTGGGAGGCCCAGGGGGCTGTTCCTGCCCCTGGCTGCCATACACTGGGCACAGCTGAAAACAGCTGGGAATGGTAGCGATGAAGTTACTGATGGGGTTATTCAGATACATAAAAGAAACTATACAAAGCAATCTTCTAGCACACCCTTGGTAATTAATGGTTGTAAAATTGGTGCAATGAGTGCAGAAAGCTGTAGATGTGGCACTTAGGGACACGGATGAGCAGTGGAGGTGGTAGTGTTAGGTTAACAGTTGGACTCTATGATCTTAGATGTCTTTTCCAACCTAAATGATTCTATGATTCTATAAAAGTCATTCCCATATGCAGCAGACTCATCAGTCAGTGTCAGGGCTTAAACACATTTTCCCCCTCTCAACGTATGTAATGCTCTCAACATAATGTGCTTAACATTTTAATGAGTATGAAACTGGCAACAAGGTATTTACTTTGATCAAGGTGTTTATTGCATCTCAGAGGGCACACATGCACTGGGGTTTTTTGTTTTTTGGGATTTTTTGTTTGGGATTTTTTTTAACTGAAATACAAAGAAAAGCCATTTTGAAATTAAATTTTTATAGAACTTTCCCATTACAGTGTATGTTATCCCCACAGCAAATTCAGATACAACCACTTTTAATGGTACCATACATTGATTAAATAGTTCAATTGAAAGACTTTAGGTGAATATCTTTCCAACCCAATATGCTTCTACAGAGAAACTGCCAAGCCACTTGTAACACTGATCAACAGTGACCTCATTGAAGAGTCAAGATCTTACACCAAGCCATCAGCAGAAACAGTATGAGAACAAATAAAAATTAAAGAAACACAGTATGTACAGTAAAGGGCATGGATCTCTGGATCAGAATTAAATCTAATCACCAATAGTACAAAAGCTACTCACAGCGCATTCGGGGCAATGAGAAAACACTATCCTAAGGCATACACAGGTCAGCACTAAATTAAGAGATGTACGGAAGAACTGAACAGAGATGAGCAACATCACTTGTAATGTTTTGACTACAGATATACCAAAAAGTGCTCTCATATTTGAAATCCCTTAATGCCAGCACAACTATGGTTGCTTTTTCCCAACTACATGGAGAGAAATTGACCCTTTACTTATTTTCAGTGCATTTAGCTAGAACTGATAAATATGCCAATTATAAATGCTAAAACTTAATTAAAATAGATTTAAAAATAAAAACAGCAATAAATACGGTATTCTTTCAGATATGATTTTTCATTCTTGGTAAATCATTGAAAAAGTATTTGTTATGGAAGTTTTCCTTTATATTACTTTAAATTATTTTAACATATACAGTGCCACAAAAATAAAACATTTTTTTCACGACAATTGAGATTCCTGTGACTGGAAAAAAGAAGTATTCTGGACTATTTTGTAAGCATTTTCTTTACTATCTGGTATTATCACACTATGTTTTGTAACAGATAAAGGAGAAATTGAGTCCTAGGGAAACTTTGGGTGTCCTCGAAAAGTTATATACATTGAAACCTTCAAAACCACAGACATTGCTCCAAATGGCTCACCAAACAACAGCTGCATAATCTGCCCCTGTGGGATAGGTTCAGAAAAGCACTAGAAGGCATCAGAAACATACATCCATTTTTTAAATTGTAAAACACAAATAACCCAAGTACACAAATTTCAAGAGAGTAGGGATAACAGCTAAGGTAGTACACATTCCTAATGTTCACTTTCACAGCTGTGCTACACATTTCAGGAGGAAGAGAAAGTCTGAGTAAGCACTGGGTTTGGTACTGGTGGCTCACTGAGAAACTCTGAGCATCCATTTGTAGACTCCAAACTCACGTTTTTAGCATCCAGTCAGAAAAACCACAGCTGTGAAAACAGAAAAGTATTAGAGGAAAGCTAATACAATGAGTTAGTAAAGCATGTTCTACAAAGAGCACCAAATCTGCTCATCTCTTCACACATCAAAGGATCTGCTATCAGATTCTAGTGAAGTAGCTGCCTTCCCACAGCCAGTTATGAGTCTCTCTATTATAATTACAAGTTGAAAGCATTGAAGGTGTATTTCCACTCCTGGCTGTCTCTGCCAAGTGCCAGGGACACCTCCCTGGGCCTGGAATTTGAAGAAGGGTGAAGTGGGACTGGGGGATGCCTGCTAAGAGCAGCCTGAATCACTGCTGTCAGCTCCAGTGCAGAGTGGGCTCAGAATAAATTTTAGAATTAAGCTTTAGGAAGGAAGAAAAATGACTCATGAAGTAGGCTTTAAAGTTATGTAATGATTATCCTTTCCTCACCTTATTCTAGACACATTATTCTAATATTAATTATAAAATGCATAGCTTATTTCTGCAATATTATTTTTTTAATTGCCTTAAGTATTTAATTCAATTTTATATTTTTACTTGGCCCTCCAGAACCATCAGAATAATGTTTTGGCCTTTATTTCCTTCCTGTTTTTTTGCTTCTCCTTCATTTTTTTTTTTGCATTTACACCTCTGTTCTTCCCCACTGTTGCTCTACACAGCACTGCTCAGGACCTCATGGCCTTAGCATTCAGAAAAGCAGTGCCTTGAAAAATTGTACGGCAGGGGAGAACACTGACTTGTAGCAGTAAAGAGCTGCAAACAACTTTCCCTTGATGACAAGAGTATGTAAGTTTTTCCCCTTTTGATACTTTCACACCTATGATACCAAATATGTCTCAACACCCACAAGACTGGACCAAGCCTCTTTGTCACCATTTCCCTCCCCCTAAATATCTGTATCCCGTTATCATTCTATGTGTTTCACTAATAATTTTAAGGAAAAAACCAAACATGAATGTTTGGACTGAATGAAAACAAGGTAAAAATAGGAGTTATACATTGAAGATTTTTTTTTGTGACAAAAACAAATGTCAGGGAAAGTTATCTACAAGTTAATCTTTCAGGCTGAAGTTATGAGTGTGGACAGAGAATTTGGTTTTTGTTACAGTGCATGTTTCTAGCTCTGCAGCTGCGATTTTATCTGTCATATTCAACCTAAACAACATCTGTGTGCCAGACATGTACCACAGTGTGACATGCTGGAGCAGGCAGCCACAGAATACCTTATCGTTTACAAGAAATCCTTGATGTTAAGATCCGCTAATGGGTCCTTTGTTGGAGGTTTCTTGGGGCTCTGAGTAGCAGGAGTTGGGCTTGGAGAAAGCTGACAGATGCCAGCCAGGAAGGCAGGAAAAAAACAAAGCAGACAAGAATACACGAGCATTAGATAGACACAGGCAGCTCTCACACAAACATATTGCAAGCATACAAAGTTCTCGTTTGTCTGCAAGTTCAGCGTGGTGCGGTTTTGCTCAAGCACTGTTTGTATTCCTTTCTTATTACAAGGTTAAGAATGTTTGGCAGGTTTAATGGATAGGTTTATAGGCACTGCAGATCCTAATTAGCATAACTTCAGATCACTCCCTCCCTGGAAGACAGGATGGGTTAGGATCTTCAGCCCAGACAGAAGAAAGACAATTGTTAGATGTTAAAAATCAAGGTGCAGAGCAAGCAGAGTGCATCCTGCAGGGTAGACTGAAAATCTCTGTGACTGGCAGTTAAGTACAAATTATTTGACAGTGGTAATGTAAATAAAAGTCCAAAACAAACTGGAAACATGACTACATCATACTAGGTTCCTCCTCTGATAGCTATAAAAATCGTCATTTATCTTCCATAGAAAATGTCGGTTTTGAAGTTCCACGCAACAATTCTGACTATGGTGGTCAAATGATTCTCCCATTCTGTCCTTACTCCTCCCCATTCCTACCTCAACTCAGGGCAAAAGATATTTTGTATGTAGCCCTGGAACCTTGATGACCACTCTTTAGGAAAAAATGTTCTGTGTCCCATCATCATATTCTTGGTAAGTGCAGAGATAGTTTAAAGTGGGAGGAAAAGCAAGACTAAGTATATTTTTACTTGGAGTGGTTTCAAGTTCTTTCCATTTCTACACAGAAAACCTTGACAAGATTCATTGGGAATGTAGTTCCCTAGTTAAAAAGTGTGGTTTGCTATATGTTGATTGCTTAGCATTTGCAAAACAAGGGATGTAGCTTGGTTTCCAGGGTTACCAGTGAGATTTTACAGCTGCAGCATCAACTTCCATCTCCCTCCTTACTTGAAAGGCAAGAAATCAAAAAAACAAACAAAAAAATTCACTTATACTTCTGACTCACAAAAAGCAAAATACTACAGCCTAATAATTTCCTGCTTCTCCTCTGGAAAGGCCTTTCCTTTTCAGTGTTATTACAAACCAAACTCTATTTTGATGTAATAGCCTAGAACAGGTATTATAGCTTATAGCTGCATCACTTGCTGAGTGTAGCTACAGTAAATTTTGGTAGGCTGCGAACAGAATAGCAATGCCTGAGAGTTCCACTTGGAGCTTTATTCAAATATCCTCCAAAACTAGATCTCAGATGTAGTTAGCTGTAGGAGACTTTTCAAACCTGTTCCATTGGTCTCATACGAGGCAAAGAGAAATAAAATCAAGGTGGTTCACGTGATTTGCTTCAAGGCAGGCAGGTGATCCTTTACGACATCTCATTTACAGACCCAGAGCTAGAGCTGAGCTGAGCCAATGCACACACACACCAAGCTACTTTCTAGAGGCATGGAGAGCAATTTAACATCCGTGTAGCAGTGAGGCTCACCTGTACACCAGGGCCAGCGGCGGCTCCGAACGGGGGCCTCATCATCGGCTGCCCGTACATCACCGGCTGCTGGGGCATCATGGGCACCCCTGCACCTGCTGGGGGCTGCAAACCAACACCGAGTCAGCAGGGTTGGGTGAGGGCAGGAGGGCAGTGTAGCAAAAGAGACTCACCATCCCAAATGCTGCTCCTGGCTGTGGGACAGGTGGAGTACCTCCTGCGGCAGGAACAGCGCTTGCTGGAGGCACAGCTCCCGCCTAAAAAATAAATTTAAAGGAAAGAAACAAAAAAAAAAGCAAAAAGAAAGCAAAAATCTAACAGCAACCATCTGGAAACCATACAGAATCTCCAGCATTCTCAAAGCTGTTCTGGAAAGTAGGACTGTTATGCAGCACATACGCAGCCCCAAAACCACAATGCTTCAAAGAATGAGAGAGCTGAATGAGTCCTTATGCTCAGCGTGTTTCTTCATAAGAAAGCAATGGTGACAGGCTCCATTCTCTTCATGAACAGAATCCATTTACTGACTACAACTCAAAAAAGGCTGGAGAAAACACAGTTTCCTCCTCCTGCTACATAGTGTAAGAATGCATCCCAATTTCATAACAGCTAACACACTATGACACTTATTGTAGCACTGTATTTTAGTAAAAGCTTAAGCCAATTGTAAAGCTAAAGGGAATAGCTGCTATAATTAGTTTACAGTGGAGAAAAAATAATTATGCACCAAGATTCATTGAAGTTAAAGGATAAGTTCACACACTTAAATCACAATCAGAACCATTACATACTTTACTAAGGACAGTTTAGTTTATCTTGCTATGATTCTCATTCATATGCTTGACTTGTGATTTTCATTCAAATAATATAATGCAAAAAAAGGGTTATCTTCCACAAGAATTTGGAAAGAGAGAACTGTTAGTTTAGTAGTCCAACTGGATATACAGCACAGGAGCATCTTTAAAAAGGCCACCCCACCTTACTTATCTAGCGCAGCCTACACATAATCCCTTTTAGCTCCCTTCTCTGTAACTTCCCATGCAGAGTCTCCTTATAACCCTGATAGCATCTAAACCTTTTTTTTTTCACAGACACCTATATACAACCCAAATTAATAATGACTCAGAAAAGAGGCAGAAAGCATTCAAGGAAGGGATGTAAAAATGGCAGTAGGATTTCTTTAATGCTCCTGTATGGCCTAAGCATACTGGCACAATTTATCAAGCTATTGCAGGAGCTGTATGGTCGTGCCTGTGCCTCCACATTCTTACCACCCACCCTGAGTCAGTAACATCCCACAACACTTGGAGAGCAGCTAGCACACTTATAGTCCAAAGCAGAGTGTGCCTCTGGAAATAAGCTGGAACTGCTCACTGAACAGTCCACTTCTGTGAATGCTGCATTTTAGTGCCCTTGGTTGATCCTTGCTTCCAGATTAAAATATGCCAGTTTCTTAGGAAGCTGGAGACAAGTCAACATAACCTGTCCCAGTCTCATTATCCAAAACCACTGCATTTTCTGGCTGAGAATTTATGAACTCTATTCCAGTCTGAATGTTTTCTGGGGAGCATTTCAGTTAAAAACTGTACTATGGTAGCAGAGTCTCCAAGCTAAAACCAAGATCTGGACACTCAGGTATGTAAAGCAAGAAATTAAACCACACAGGTTAATGACAACAGATGCAGTGATCTGACTGCTTTTACACATTGTAGTTCAACATCCAGCTAGGCAGATGCCAAGAAAATGGCCATACAAACTGAATATGCTTTTGCCTCTAAGCACAAGGTCACTCAAGGGAATGGGCTTTGATGTGATTCTGCTGATTTTAATCCTGGAATTGAAAGATCAAATAAAGGGAAGAAGTGATCAAAACTTAAGTGGTTCGACATTGGCATAAAGAAAAGATTCATTTTTGTTTCATATTTATTTTGCCTGCGGACCTGGTTTTCTTTGTATTCAAAAGGTACCTAAGTGCATGATTTTTAAGAAATATATATAACACATATGTTTCATGAAATGCTACCAAGACTACCCAGCTTCCCAGAGAGACTAGTTAGTTATCAGATGGTAAAATCACTACAAGATCAGGCTGATGCTGCAGAAGCTTGAAGTTTCAGGCGATACAAGTCATCAGGTAGTTTACATCCTAGTAAAGCAGTAAAGAGATCATTTTTAAGCTTACAGCACAGAAATAGTTCTCACTACTGCCATATTCAACCCATTGGCTGAGAATTGTCTGTTGGACAGACAGTCCAAAAGGAGTCATGTTAGAAGCTTCTAGCTAGTTTTAAGCCAGCAGTAATAACTGCAGTGCAGGTGAGCTGCTGTTAGTATCTTCATGTTTAGTAAGTGCAGTTAAGAGATTAAAACCAAAAAATTCACTTACACTGTACAGTATTGCCCAGCCTTTCTATTAGGAAAAAAAAGTTGATGTTACAACTAACACATTAAGTGAAGTACAGAGAATTATTGTATCTTTCATAAGGTTATGGAACATGCTCAGAGTCAAGTTAACACCCAGCTGTGGCAGCAAGGAACTGAACTGGTCATGGTCCCCCTTTAGAGTTCTTTCTTTGCCTTGCTAACCCAACCTTGTTCAAATGGAGGCTGTTTTAAACTTCATGAGACATTTGATGAGTTGAGGTATTAGCCCTCTTCAGAGTACTTTTGTAGCTCACTCATGATTAAGTTGCTCATGTGCCAAGTTTAGATTTTTATCTCAATTCACTCTCTTCTCTGAAAACTTGTTCCTTCCGATACTTTTTACAGGTTAATCTTAACTTTTCCAACTGCTTTACCTGTTAAATAAGCTACCCACTCGCGATATAACATCGGTTACCTGATCAGTATGAATACTGTGTAGTCTTTTGATCTACTTCATTCAGCAAAACTTGAGGACAACCTATATATTTTCTCTCCTTATAGTACACCAGCTTTGGATCAATAATATTTTACTTTGGGTACTTGATCTGGGCCTGATCCTGGCCAGACTCACATAATTAATCACACACTTGGAAATGCCCACAGGTATTAATGTACATGTAGAGCAATATCTTGATACATATGCTAGTGTATTTTTCATTTACTACTCAATGGTTTATTTGTACCAGCTATAAATCTGTTCTTAAAAAATGTGACTTGAAATACTCATATAATTTACACAGAGGCAAACTCTTTAGCCTCAGTAGAATGAAGCAGTCCCTACAGGTATGCTTGCACAGTCTCATCAAATACTGGAAGTCCAATAGCAGTGTTATCTATGGATTAACCACCTACCAATGGACCACCTGGGACACCACCAGTTGACCATGTTGCAGGTGCTACTTTTGGCTGCCAGTTTGCTCCTCCTGTTAACTTTTTCTCTCCAGCATTCCACTGAAGGTCTCCCCTAACAGAGAGGGAGAGAGGCAGGCTATTATTTGCATATTTCCACAGTGAAAATGAAAACCAGTTACAGCACACATTAGCATTAGACGTGCAGCTACATTAGCATATGGTGTATGCAGTTATTAATAGAAAGATATACTTTTAGTGACACTCAGTTTCAAGGGTTGTTAGCAGTAGACACCAGAACACTCTAGGCTGAAGTCAATTACATGATTATGGCCTTTGTGGTGAGAATTAAAGAGAAGTTTTACTTAGTATTGACTGAAGGTAACATATCGCATATACCCTTGCAAGGTAGGAAGAGGGACTGCTACTGCCTATTCTACTGGGGCCAGGCAGGAGAGCTGCCTGCTAGATGTCTTTGAAAGGCCATTTCAGTGCTGGAAATCTTGCTCAGACAGCTGAAGAAGGAAAGCATTCAGTTCTGCAAAAAGTTGATAGATACAAGAGAAACAAATCACTCACTGAATAAAAAGACTGTCACAAAACCAGGTTTTGTTACAGGATGCTCAACCCAGAATAAAATATACCATTTGAACAAAGTAGATTGAAGTGGGCTACATTCTGGGGCTAAAACTCATGATGTGTTTGTACATATCCCTCCTATCATCTCCACAGAGGCACAAAACATTTTGAAGTCTTGCATTCAGAGGAAGACTCAAGGTAGAAGCAAGCAGTTAGGTTAGGAAGATAAATAAATAAATGTAATATTGTAAGTATTTCTTTTTGCAAAAAGAAGCTTATCGCTACATGGAATGAACCTCTTTTCTATCCTGGAAGTATTTCAATGCCTACAAAATAAGTACGTCCAGCATCTGCAAAAATATAACAAAACTATTACAGATTAGCATCGATTACTGAGGGGAGCTATACAGTTTATTATCTGGACTATTTGTTTATTGTAAGCTGTTTGGAAATCAGCTGTCCAACATGAAGACAGTATTTTACAGGAAAGAACATATTTTTAACACTCAGATTAAAGACAGCCAGTTTATAAACTATAGCAGGAACGTTGAACCTTAATTGTTCAGGGAGACTGTACAGAATAGAATACTTGCTTCAGAATTTTTCTGGATTGGGAGGTTGGGGCATATAAACAATTCATTGTTTCTTAATAAACCCTGAAAGAGATGTAGGGCTAAACAGCAGAGTACAAAACTTCCTTTTATATTTAAGCACAGTTAAACTTACTTTTTAGAAGTAGTACCAGAAATTCCAAGATCTGAAAATTGCAA
The DNA here is from genome assembly GCA_032173965.1 of Sitta carolinensis. Lineage (NCBI taxonomy): Eukaryota > Metazoa > Chordata > Aves > Passeriformes > Sittidae > Sitta > Sitta carolinensis. Next base: position 34,138,637 of record JAVUNC010000004.1, read on the forward strand.
TAAAAAAAAAGGAAATAAAAAAGAAGCCACATGTTTAGTAAATTGAACCATATCAAAGTAACAGCTTACATTTCATTGCATCTTGGCTTATCAAGAGCAAAACACTTTTGTCTGTCTTCATTTAGTCAGCATCAGAGGACTGGCCACATCTACCTATACTTTAGAATAAACATCTGATAAACCTTGCAGATATTTTGTACTTGAAAAAGTAAATTTTGCTTCAAAAGCAAACCAAAGCAACTACATTTAGGCCCACAAAATTCTAAGCTATTTAAGAGCACCAAACTATTTACCATGAATGACAATACTAGTTACTATTCCTCATTCCTCATTTTTATGGAAATAAAAAGCTGTATTTTACATACCCATATATGTGGACATTGCCTATAAGTTTTGCACTGTTTTATCTGCTCCATCATACATGGAAACTCCAAATAGTTTCCTTAATTACCCTTTGGAAGAAGTCTTAAGTTAAATTTTAAAGAGTACTCTTCTCACAGGACCAGTGTAAGTCCTGTAACTCATAAATTGCTGTTTGATTTTTATCCTCTAAACTTGGATATACCAGATGACTTGCAGAAGATGTTTCAAGGGATTAAGAGTCTTGCTAACTTCTAAGCACAGTATTTCACCCCATACCTAATAGCCATGTCTGCATCATATATCTTTGTTGTGGTGTGTTTACATACACTAAGGGAGTATTCCTTTTATACAGCCTTCCAAAATACTACTTCAGCAGGGTTACATCTTAGCCTAGGTGGGCTTCTGTAAGGTTTTTTGGGTGGTTGCAGCTACTGATCTCCAATTACAAAGGCTCTAGCTCTTTTTCCTACTATAGGAAAGTACATATTTAAGTTTAACATTTCAAGAACTTGTTTGGTATGTTCTCTGCCTGAGAGAAGGCCTGTTCTTGAGTGCACTCATCACCCCCCTGCAACTCTTTCTCTTACTAAACATGAAGTCAGCTATTTGTGTTCACCACCTTTGCTGCTTAAACTGACATTAGACACTTTGGACAATTTTCATCTTTCCATCTATTACAGAGGGACACATCCATTAAGAGCCTAATGTGCCTCTGAAATATACCTGGGAGGTCACACATTACAAATCATACATACCAAACAAATGCCATTATTTGACTCAGATCCTGGTCTAAGAAGTACAAACGCAAACTAAGTGAATCAGCTATCTGAACCAAGCCTTATTCCTGCAGACAGCTCCCCCAGTTTCCACACTGGAACAGAAGGATACTGAAGCAAGCTAAAATAAACAGGTATTTGGATCCATGGAAAAGCAACATGCATGCCACACCACTTAAAACCAAAATTTGTCACTTACTGCCTACTAAGTTTGCAAGAGACGAATCAAGATCACTTCCAAGGCCTTTGCTTGCTGCTGCAGCAGGGACTGATGCTGTGGCTGTAGGTGCTACAGGTTGACCAGAAGGAACCATAGTTGGCATAAGAAGATCACCTAAGCCATCAAACACTGGAAGTGAAAGGGAAAGTGAGATAGAACAGCAGCTGTGATCAAAAATGCACTGCCTGCTACTCTGCTGTTGCTCAACGAGTACAGCACAGACAACCACATCACGAGTCTTACCAAAACACCATTTGACATTAAAAGTAATGCCAACAAGGGCATGCATGTCATTTTACTAGACACTGAATGTACAGTAATCCTCAAAAAGCTATGCCAATGAAAACTAATATGAGAAGACATGCCCAAAAGGGATTTAATTGGAGCATTGAATCTACATAGATACAGCACCACTTCCACATGACACTATTTTTCTTACAACCATCCTTACAGAGATGTCAGATACACACACATTTGTCAGGAGATATTCATTTAAAGATTTTTAAAATGAACATCTTGTGGCAAACACCAGTCAGAATTACTATGGCAAAGGCAGACTTATACCTTGACATCTCACAGCAACAGGATTGGCAGTCTCAAGATGTTACTATTCACTTGCAAGCAGCAGGGAATTGGGACAACCTACTAACATCTTATGAGATCAGAAGGAACCAGAACCATCCACATAGACAGTGCTATTCTCCTTAGTCTAGCCATCTAACTCAGAAGTTCATTTTTTAGATCCCTTGAAGACAAACTGCTTGGTACATTTCATGCCTGAGTTCTATCTTCTGATCTGTATTTGAGGAACATGCTAATGTTAAGTCAACAGGGAGGGGTAGCATGTGCACTGGCAAGCAACCAAATAACCAAGCAGCAGTACTATTTCCATCTTTTTGTCTTGTACAGTTGTAGAACTCACCAATTTTAAGTTTGTAGCAAGGACCCAGCATGAAAAATATAGAATGGAAGAGATGCAAACAAAATGATAGCAGTGATAAAAGTTTAAGCTTATAGACAGGCAAACAACTGTAGGCCAGTTTCTGTTGTGTGTACCCTCAGGTGCCATGCAGGAGGCTCCAGAGGACCATCAGCAGTAGTGGCAAGATGACTTGCCTGTATACTTGATTTACACAGTAGTGTTTTCCTTGTGTAATTCCTGATTCATGCTATCAAGCACATGCAAGGATGATGTATACACTAGTTTGTTTTTTACTGACATGGCAGAATAAAAAATGGGTACAAAGAGCTCTTGGGAACACACCAGCCTTATCACCACCCTGAGGTTCTTCCAGTAAAAAGAAAAAGGAGGTCACTGATATTGCTTGTACTCAGAGCCTTAACATCGTGTTATTAACTCATCTGCCACACAAAACACATTAGAAAATTCACAGGAAGAAACCCTGCAGCTCACCTGATGCATCAAATGAACTGCCAGCTGTTGGAGCTGTTGTCCCAAAAGCTGCATCAAAGTTAGGTTGTAGTAATCCAGTTTGAGCTGGAGTGACTGGGGATGGTGATGGAGAGGGAGCAATAAAAGAACCTCCAAAGCCTTTAAAAAACACATAAGAGAGGTGAGGACATTAGAGCCAGCCTTGTTAAGCTGTGTTTACCAAAACCTCAGTCTTTAGAGGGCATAATGATAAAGACAATTCATACTAGGCCATTTTAAAATAAAGAACATTTCAGCAGCCTATGTGAGCTTCCCTATGTTTATTAGGCTTACTTCAGTATAATGGAACCAAGAAGCCCTCATAGACCAAATCCTAGCCGACAGCAGGGCTCACGCTCACAGTTGCTAACCATGAACATGTCAAAACACACTGGGATCAGAGGTCTGCCACGGTCAGTTCTTGACTTGAGTTTGTTATGGAAAAATTTAAGTTGGAGGGGATCTCTGGAGGTCAGCCAGCCACACGCCCTGTTTAAAGTCAGTCTAATCAAATCAAATTGCCCAGACATTTGCCTTGGTACCTCCAAGAGGAGATTTTATGGGCTCTCTGGGTGGCCTGTTGTAATATCAGACCATTACAGTATTTAATGAGTTTTCCCCACACAGTGCCTTTTTTTTTTACTATCTTTGTGCATCTCCAAGAACCTGGCTAGTCTCCTCTTCATACTCCCGTAAGTTTAGATATCTATAAGGATTCTCTTTGACCTTCTCAAGGCTGAATGAGCCCAGTTCAGCCTCTCTGCATATGTCATATGCACAAGTCACCATCTCTGTGGCTCTCCATTGAACTCACTCTGGTGTGCCTTGATCCACATCAAGAGATTCTCTAATGGATTCCAGACTACGCATGCCTAGCTGCATTCCCTATCTCCCTTCCAGCATGTACTGTGGTGGTTCCAGTTGCCCTAGTGCCAAAGCTTGTGACAGTGATGCTTTCTCCAGCTGCCTAAAAAAGGATTCCTCCACTTGCCTCTTCTTGATCAGCTGGTCTGCAGCAGACACTTGCTGACACATGACTGACACTGGATCTTCACCTGCCCAAGGCAAAGCTCCATGCATTCAACTATCTGCACAAAAGTATTAATCTCCACAGAATCAGACCAAAAGCAGGCTGACCAGATCCAGGGATGACAAAGGCAGTTCACTGCAGCAATTCCTGAAGTACGGGAGTCATCTAAAGAGCCTGTCTTTCCACTCTCTAAGTGAGAACAAGGAGCCTGGCAGAAGGGTGTGATCCAATATCTATTAATAAGATTCTGTTTAGAAAGTTCTGTAGCCTTTCACAAAGCCCCATAAAGTGTCTGTTTTTCCAGCTACAGAAGAGAGGACTCTCCAGCTTCTGGTGAAAATTTCTGATCTTAATTCCATAGCGTTTAGCCTTGCATAATTTAAGAGGAATACCAGGGACAGAAGCCATAAAGATTTCTTTAACGAACCAAGTTCCTAGTTGTCTAGAGATTGCACAAGACTCCAAGAAAGTCTGCAGACACAGCAGCAACTGAGTTAATGTGTTGTCTGGACATCCTCAACTGCCTGATTTGGAGGTGCTTTTATACAGTTGAGATTTCATATAAGAACACGTTATTAGAATACATACTGGGACACACATGCACACAGTTTAATTGGGTGATCTAGAATGATCTAGAAGGGAAAATGGCTAGACTGTTGTATTTATCATAGCACAGTTCTAGTTTTGTTTGCTGAAAGGCTTGGAGTAAGAAAACATTTCTTACAAATTTCCTAAGCAAGCCAAGATCAGGAACTTATTTGACAGCAGAACACTTAAGAAAATTATGAATAGTAAGTATACTCATAACACTATGCATATAAACACTTAGTTCAACCAAGCACTCATAAACCATGAAGGACAAGCCTTCAGCCACCATATGAACTCCAGACACTCTTAAATTTAAAACAGGATTACACTGCAGGCTATACATCTGCCATTATCTAGAGTGAACAAATGCTTAGCAATATGCCGCAATGTTTATAGACTCCCTCTGTCTGCCAAAAAAAAAAAAAAATCCAATCTACTTAGAGCCCATTGGAATGTATATTCAAAGAATAAATGAAATAAAGTTTTAAAGATCATCTATTTACCCAAACTGCTTCAGGTCTGCTTAATTATTTAGACTTAGAATATCCCTTCTATAATTTAGGTTTTGATTTAATGCAACTCATCAGATTCGGAGAGCACATTGCTGAAATTTAAAGCCATCTGGAGCACAATTCCTACTTGCATTTAAGCTTAGTTACAGATAACGACATAAAATATTTTGTGTTGTAATGTTCGTGTAAGCAGAATTAGCTTCTGTCCAACAACCTTATTGCATCCAGTCTCCTGATAACACATGTAACTGCAAAATACTGTCATGTTCCAGAATCTATTAGTTAAAACCTACTCTACGGCCTTAAGCCATCCACAAACTAATACAAAAACCTATTGAAGCAATATGAAAAAGAAAAAATTAGTCTTCTACCTTAAAATCTGAAGCAGTCTGTCCTAAAGCTTTAACATGCATTTACACATTATGTCCCAATTTAAGAATCTGGCTTGTTGATTGAGAATGGATTATTATCTAGTCAACCTTTTCCCTCCTGAGGCACAACTAGACAATTTCCATACTTTGAGCAGGTACTTGAAAATGTAGTGATATCCTAACCATCGATTCTAAATATTGTACTGGTTTTGGCCGGGGTAGCATTAATTTAAACCACGTCATAAATTCCCTTTTCAGAAACACAGCAGAATTTAAGACAAGTCTTCTACAAACCAGAAGTGCACGTGTTGGGATTTTGCACTCTACAAACTTCAAACTGGGATGGGGACGAGTCACAGCTGTTCAGCACAATCACTGTAGCCACCACCATATATGGTATAGCACAAATTCTGGAGAATAGCATGGATGGAATTCATCTGAAGCTGCTTATCTATAGACTGCAGACTAAAATAATACAGTTATCCAACCTTTGGTATAGGTGGGACAGAGACACCACACTCAGCACTAGAAGAGACCTCATCTCACCCAGTATAAGGAGAGGGTCTCTATCACTTCTCTGCCCTTGTGCTCAGAAAAGTATGCTCTCATCATCCCACTCTCCTTGGCTAAATGCAAGACTGCTACCAAGTCAGTCACCAAGCTGCTAACATTTAGGTGTTAACCCAATTAAAGAACCAAACTGAATGAACTCGAAGTTTAATTAGCAGTAGGAACAAGAAGCATAGCCTGAAACATTGCTTCTTTAGTACTGCTACAGAGAGCCAAAGAAACTTTATGAAGATACTCATACTCAGTGAATAGCACAGAAAAATAAGGTAGTGTGGGAGGTAGGAAAACAAAGAACGTGGAAAGAAGATAATCTAGGAATTGTATATTGTCTCCATTATAAATCACTCTAGTTTTAATTAAAACATCTAAAATACTAAGAAATCTTGTGAACAAGTATTTTTTCCACTATCTACACCCAAGGAACATAAAACATTTCAAACATAATTTCTTAGTATTGCTCTAAGATAACAAGTTTTTAGAAGTTCTTTATTACCAGCAAGTAGGTCTGCAGAAGCGGAGGAACTAGAAGCAGCCTGGGTTGTGGGCTGGGGTTCAGAAGCACTACTTCCAAAAGCATCTAAAGGGAATTCCAGAAAGCATCAAGAAAAAGTGAGGCATTCAATATTAAATACACCAATTCATCACTTATCAAAAGATGACAAAAGAATAGCCCCTTCATACATCAGAAGAAGAAAATGAAACTGCTTGGCCATCCTTATTGCAGAGCAGTACCACGGATGCAAAGATCAGGTGGAAAAAAGGATGTACAACAAACCAGCACTTGAAAGAAATATTTTCTCTTTTATTTGGACTTCTCAGCTAGAAATCACATCATTCAAGACAAGAGGGCTTTAGAGATGAATGCATTGGTTGAGAGTTTGGAGTAATTCCAGCCAGAAGCCAGTGGCTCACATGAAATCTTTTTAGAGGAGTATCTCACTAATGTTTGAAATTCACTTCTTCTAAGCACCACTTCTGTTCTTCAACGTGCCTAGAGTTGGTTGAGCCTATCCTAATTTCCACCTTGTCAAATCCTTTTTGTGATTCAGATATACCCAGTTTGAGACAAGTCACCCTCAAAACTTCAGCTGCTTTGAGAAACGGAACTGAGAGAAAAGAGCATGACCATGGAGATTAGCAACGGAGGAAAAGAAACGCCAGAGCAGAATTTCACTGGACATCTGAGGAAGAGCCACACATGCACCACTGGGGACGGAATGGGAAGTGTCATGACAACAGAACAACCACACAGCTTATTTGCAGTTCGTTATGGTGCAGATTTAAGAACCAGACATGCCAGACTCAGCCCTAAGGCCAAACAGAAAAGTTGTGAGAAGGAGAATCCTGCAGCTTTAGCAAAGCGCAAAGGTAATTGAAATGAAGTGATTCAACTCTGAAGTGGTGAGGAAACAAAAATACCCACCACCAAATAGGTCAATCACACCTGAAGAATCCACCTTTGCTGGAGAGGCAGTGGGTAGAGGAGAGGGGGCTGCAAATGCATCCACTGCAGTAAGCATAGGATAAATAATATTTAGTATCAGCAAGGCAACAATGATAGCTAAATATTTCAAAGCCTCATGGGCTCCAACAGTTAGAACCACAGGTGTGGTAAATTCAGGTAATAGTCTCCAGAACTGCAAACAGAAAGTGTTACATTTCTCACACAGCAACTGAAAACCATAGTACTTTAAACAAAACATGGCTTATGAAGCATTTTCTTATGCTTAGAGGATTTCCTCTCTCAACAACATTTACTTACTGAACTTCCATGTCAGCCACTTCATGTTTTGCATCTTCAGCAAGTGCACATCTTGTGACCAAAGTAGCAAACCCAAAACTTAGTATTTCTTGATATTTCAGTTTAAAGACGTAAATTGGCAGTATGTTTTTTTTTTGTTTTGTTTTTTTTTTAACTTTTGGGAAAAAATCCAAACCCAGAAGGTCTGTGGAATGGCCTGTGAAAACAAGCACTCACCAGATAAAAGATCACCAGTGAGAGAACTCTCAGGCACAGGAGAAGCTCCAGGTTGTGGAGATGAAAATGTATCTTCCAGAAATGAAAGAAAAAACAAGAAGTATCACTCAAATCAGTTTATACCATTGCACAGCCTCAAAGCAGCAGAGTATCAGAAGAATTCTGTCTTTACCTGTACCAAAGAGATCTATGCTAGGGGTAGCATCTGGTTTAGGTGCTGCAGGTGCATCAGGAGCAGACTCAAATAAATCTAAGGCCAAGAACACAACACATCTTTAACTCATTTTTGAAAGGCAGGACTGAAAATAGAAGTTTCCAATTTTGCACATCATGTTTGAAATTAATAGGCTCTCTGGTTTGAAAGCCTAGCACACAACACGCATGCAACAACGAATTGTTCATTTGGTACTCCTGACAGATCAATCCACCAGAATCAAAGAGTTAAAAACAAAATTACCACCAAATATATCTAGAGCAGGAGGAGCGGAGGTGGTGGCGGTAGCAGAAGTGGTGGCAGTAGTGGTGGTAGTGGCAGTAGCTGTAGTAGCAGTAGCAGCAGCAGCAACAGCAGTAGCTGGAGAAGGAGTTGTTGCAGGAACTGGAGTGGCTGCACTAGTTGTAGGGGTAACTACAGGAACAGCAGTCTCTGTTGGCTTCATAGCAAAGAGGTCCAGCTCAGGAGCAGCCTCTGCACTACCTTCGGATGGGGCAAAGGGGTCTTGTAAAAAGGAGAGGGGAAATATATGTGTATGCATACTTAGGATCACTGAGGGAGGAAGTCAAGAACAAAGCAACTATAGGCAATGCACATACTGCAAATACACCCACGCACACAGAGGAGGTCTCTCTAACATCTAGCTTACTTATCCAGACATGTTACTTAAGTTTTTCTAAAATAAAGACTGAAAGGCTGAGCAGTCTAGTTACTAGAGGGGAGAACTTTCAAAGGCTCTTCGATGAGGCCCAAACACCAAATATGACAAAGGACTATCCAGGCTATTGCTTACAACTCAGCACTGACAGAACTGTTCATTAGCACTACTAAATAAACATGAAGTCACTGGGACTCGGAAACAGGCAGTTTTGTTAAGCATGCTCTTCAGTCTAAGGTTTGTTTTTACCAATTGCAAACAGAATGAAATTTTCAGAAAAACACACTGCCATGTAGTTTAAACAAACAAAAAAAATAAACCAACCAAAAATCAGCAAAACAAGAGACTATCTAATGACATAAGACCCACCATTTCCTGAACATGCATCAAGAGCTGCTGCTACAGGGGTTGGGGTAGCTGGTGCTGCTGCCCCTTCAGCTGCTGCAGGGGCTTCCCCAGGAGAAGCTGCAAAGGCATCTTGGGTGCAGTTTGAAAACAGAAATTAAAAAAAAAAAAAAGGAATAAAGAGAAGAAAAATATAGTAAAAGAACCAAGTTAAATTGCATAGGTAGATCCCCTTATACAACATGAATGTAGTTACTCCAACAGCAAGACAACTCATGCAGCGCAAAACGCTTTGTCTCTCCCCCAAGCCCCACACAAGCAGGTTCTAGACAGGGATTGCAGATGGAGCTTCTTGGGTTGCCCACAATAAGCACAGGGAGTGTAAAAGAAGGCATTATTCTCATTGTATAAGGGTTCAGAGCAGCATGCTCATGTACTACCCAAAATTAACTAATTAACAAAATTAACTTAAGAGCAGATATTAACAACTTGCATGCTCAAAGCCTGTATTACATGTGATTAATTTGCAACTGTGAGTTTACTTGCATAGTGCTTTGCACCATTATGAACAACAATCCAATTACTCTGGCAGATATTGGCATCTACCATTTCTAGTCTTTGAGCCAAGTCAATCATGCAACATCTGAAAAACTGAACTTACTTGTTCCTTAACAGTATTCCAACTGGATCTTTCTGAAGCCATAACCTGATGCATAGGTTGTATTTACTCAGCTTGCTTCAAACAGATCAAGATTGTTCATCTTAACCAATGGCTGGCCAGCCATAACCAGTCTGTCCTTTTAGGATCACTTCTAGGCCAACCAGCTAGAGAAAACAACTGGTTTGGGGTTTTGAAATTACTTGCTCATTGTGGGGGTTTTATTTTTTTTTTTTTTTGTTTGTTTGTTTGTTTCCCACTTGCTCTTAGACTGTATTTTTCTTTTTGTTTGCCAGTTCCTAAGTGGCATGCTTAAATTTCAAGCTATGAACAGCATTATTTCTAGGCTCAAACCAGCATTTGTGCTCTTAATTCTATGAGGTAGTCCTAATGGATAGTACCATTTGGACTATTCTCATAGGCAAGCATTTTCTTCACAAAAAAAGACCGCACAATGAGGATTAAATACTTCAAGACGCTTGTAAAGGACATTTTTCTACTGCTACAAAAAATAGCAAGTTTAAAAAAAATCTGTTGGGGAATACTGCAAATTGCACTGTCAAATTAGCACAGGAAAAAGCTTAACATGCTTTAACTTGAATGTCAATTTTAAAATGAAAACAACCATTTTAAAAACAAATTCGTGCCAGGTAATCTAAAAAGCTCAAAAGAACATGCATCTCAACAGAAGAGAAGAAAGCCCACTAGTCTATGTACAATAGAATTAAAATGAGTTTGTAGCAAAAAAGGCCTGCTAATAAACCATTTCAAATCTAATTCTATTTTTCAAGTAACAGGGCTGTTCAACAACAAAACTGGATGGCAGTTGTCCAAGTAAGAACATCAGAATGAGTCAAACATCCCAGTGTTGTACATGTACCAGACACTGGCATGCACTGTGTGGAAGGAGTTCAACACAGAACTGAACTGAAGAGTTTTGCATCATCCTGCTTGAGAAGATGATTTGTGTATCATTTGTGTTGTGTGTTCAATTTTGCACTACAGGGTCAGCTTTCAGATGAAGGGGCACCCTGGGCTCTTTCAAAAAAAACGTATTTGTGCCCACACAAGCTTGTAGGCCAACAGCACAGACCTTGGTCAACCCTACTTGTAATTATTTCCTCAAACGAAAGGATAGAGTCCAGATAACATTTAAGGCAGAAATTCAGAAGGTATAGAGCTAGTCACTAGTTCTATGCTGGGACCACCTCAGGCTCAGAGTGACACCTATTCCTGTCCAGATGTAGGCTACTGAAGTTCCACATGTAACAGATATTCAGGTGGACACAAATTCCTTCCAACCCAGAGATGCAAGGAAACAGTTTGGCATCAGCTTTATTTTTTACTGACACTTCTGAGCAAGCTTCTTGCCAAGCACTCTATTTTTCTTTTAGCATCAGACGCTTATTAAGTTCTTTTCAAGACTCTGCTGCTCCTGCACAGTTGCCCTCTGCTAAAATGTAGCATAGCATGCAAAAATGGATACAATTAAATCTGCATATTTTATTATTAAAAAAAAAGGACCGTTTATTTTCTTTTTTGTTCCTCCATATTGGTGTAATAATGCTACATTTGCACATTCAGCAGTGTAAGAGATTTTCTCCCTCTAAAGCAGTTACAATATTCTTTGTATTTTTGCATCTCCTATTTAAAAAGTGAATTTAGCTTTTAACTTCTAGAATCAAATAACATATGGTACTCACTTGATTTTCTTGACATCCTGAAAACTTAAAGAGATGTTTCTGAAACCTTTGCAAGTTCACACTGCATGGAACATCTACCAGGAGTGACAGGTATGCATTATGTACTGCATTACACTTGAATTCATAAATATAGTTCTGAAATAATGTGCAAACAAGGGGTTTTCAAAGTTGTTAAATACTGGAGTGCCTCGATACATCTTGTCTGCAGTAAAATAAGTGTTCCTGCAGAGTGATCTCTTTCATCTCTTAAATTTGTGCTTTATTTGATGCCGTGGCATCAATACATGACAAATTTACTCACACAGATAATACAACTGATTTATAATCATTAATGTATTATGAAACATGTGAAACAATCCCGTGGAAGTCACAAGAAGAAAGATCATAGAACTGAAGCATACACAAGAAACTGTTTCCAGAGTTTTTTCCCTCTTCAGTCACCCTTCATTAATTTTTGACATAGAAAACTAGACCTGAGTTATAAAGAAATATTTCACTATGCTCAGAGCTAGGAAATAATAATTATGCAAAGTGTTTTTTATTAGTTTGGTATTTATTAACTAACTTCTAGCTTGCTATACCAGCATGTACCAGCATAAGGGACATTCATTAGCCCTTAACTGCCAAAAATCTTCATTGCTTTGCCTGTAGTTTCTTTACAGGAAGACCATAGTTCTGCCCACTTACAATTCAAGTCATCTTAATACCTAATAATTGACATTTGCACAGTGTCTGCCATGACTTGTTACTTGCACTGATTACAGAGTAATCCCACAACAAAATGTAACTCAATAGAACATTACACGTGTCCAAAAATACTGTGCCCAAATTCTATTACTGAGTGGCATACGGAGGTATTTTGCCTTTCTTCTACCTTTGCACTTCTCTTTCACAGGAATGGTTCCAGCTGCATTTTGAAAACAAACCTCCTCTTGTTTATCTTTGAAATATGATTAGGAGTTTCCCAGGTTGGCCCAGGTAACTGAAAGCTTGCCTGTTAATCAGATGGAATTCTTTACAAAAGCTATGCTGGATCAATCCTGCATTTCTTGTCTGCTTTCCAACACCATATTAGCAACGAACACATAATGCAGAGCTTATCTCTCAAAGACAAAGCCCAGTCCTAGGCAGCATGCAGACTCCTATAAGCTGAAGTATCAGCCATACAGTGCAGTCAGCAGTTATTCCAAAGCCTCCTCTACTGCTTCTTCCTTCAGCTTGGCTATCTTTTCCGAGCAGCTTTCAGCTTCTTTTCCTACACAGACACTCCCTGAAAACTCTTTACATTCTTTCTCATGAGATCACTGCTCCTGTACTTTCTCCTGCCATACCTGAGCACAAGAAATCGTGTGAAGCAACAAAGCACTGGCACGTTTCAAGAAGTTAAGGTGACCTTGAAGACTGTATCCTCAACATACCTCAAAGGTGAAACACCTGCTTAATAGGATTAAGTGTAAGCATGTCGAGCATCACAAAAGCTAGAGACTAGCAGCGTCTTCCCGAAAACAACCTTTTGCACTGGATACTCTTAATATAACAAGGAATGCTAGTATATGATGCTATTATATACTTAGAGCACAGCCTTCAGGGGAAAAAAACAAAGAAAAAAAAAACGCTCAATCCATGAGCAGAAAGATGGAAGTTCAATACAGACTAAAAGGTCTGTCCAGTGGGTGTCTTGAAGGCACTGCAGAAATATCTTTGCTGTTGAGTGTGTTTACATATTTTTCTTTTTGAGAACTACAGGTTTTCTGCTATCATAAATAACAGAACCTTGCTTCATTCTGCAGTGTTCCAGGGGAAAAAAATCAGTATGAATCTAATATATAATCCACTGCAGATTTATCGCATTTGAGCGACAGAATACATTCTCTTTAAAGGAAGAGATCAAGTCACAGAGGTCTGCATACCACACGAGTGAAATCCTTTCCACACTGAAGGGTGAAGCCCCACTTCTTAACACCCATCACTTAAGTTACCAAATGATCAGTTAAATCTCCAGAAACTAAACACATCCACGTCTTTGCCTGCCAAGCCTGGAAGCAGGCACATGATTTGGCAGTAGCTGTTTTTCCAGGCACAGAGTAGTGGAAATGGTAGGGAAAAAAAATTGCATCTTGTTGCTGTAGTACTGGAAAAACAAGCACAGGAAGTTGTTTTTCTAATCCTGCTTCAAGTTTACAGTGACTTTTATCTGTTTAACTATTCTTTCATTTTTCAAAAAGTCACATACCTATTACTAAATTAATTAATTACTAAATTAATTACTAAATTACTAAGTTAATAAATTGATAATGTAATCTGAAGGTGTAGTATCCAAGACTGGCTCTATCTCAGTGCTCACATACCAAAAGTTTCACACTCTATGCAGCTGCAGAGCTGTTAATGAGCACAGGCCCTGGCTTCTGCAATAGGCTCCCAAATGCAACCAACATCAGACTCTCTCTCTTGCTCCTGGTGGCATCCAGAACCTTGCCCATGACAATTCTGATGTTGCTTCTCAACTGGCTGATCTTGTGGCACTTAGATTATTATCAATCTTTGTAAAAGGAGGAGTAAGCAGCAGGTAGCAATTGTATTCCTTTATTGCAGCCCTTCAGCACTTTACTGGGGGATGTTTTGGTGCTGTCTGTTGAAGCCAGTCCTATAAAACCCTTCTAACTGGGAACTTTCATTCTTAAGAAGACACCTTTGTACCAAACTGCTTATGTATGAGACCTCTCTGGCACTTCTGTCAGTAGAAGTGATGGATAAACACACCCCACAAAGATACTGGAATTCAGTCTTGATAGCTAATAAATTACTACTTATTCCTGACATCCCCTGTCATGCTGGAAATATGCATGAGAGAAAACTAGAAAAACATAGTGGTCAGGTGATCTTAAACGGAGCTTGTAAATGAGAAGATTTCTCCATTACTGGGCTGGTATATTGTTCAAAAGAAACATAATTTCTGGCATGCTATTGGGAAGCCTCCTGCTCCACAGGAGTACGAGGAAAACTGACAGCATACAGAGAGGTATATATTCTTACTCAAGTGGATAGCAGATAACATTAGAAATTTAATGAGCACAACTACACTCCAAGAATATTTTCCTTTGTTTCCTTTACATATTATAATTTGCATAGTTGGCATTTAGTACAAGTTCATCACCCCTTCAATTTACCGCAGGTATTTGTGAAACAAAACCCTGATTCAAGATTGCTGAAATACAGTAATTTCAGCTGGCTGGATACTCTATTTGCAGGAAATACACAAAAGGAACACAAGACAGCACAAGCGTGACACGTAACAAAGGGGAGGATACTGTCACATCCATCCTCTGCAACTACAAAAGCACAGCTGCTTCTCTCAGAAACTGTAGTAGAGTGCATAGTTATTGAACAATGTGGAAACAATTCCTGCTTACCCCAATGTGGACCTGAGAACTACTGTTCTTAGTTGTTCAATCATAATGTAGCTCAGTCTTAAGGTTTACAGTTTTCCATATATACGCAGAGGAGTCTATTAGCTAAAAGCACAGCAAACAGAGGTAGTTGGGCAGTTTATATTTCCTGTTCCATCTAGCACCCAATGCACAGGCACTTCTGGTACAGTGGTTCAACCAGAGGCCTTGTTACACAGCTGAGCTCAATACTGCTTTGACTGGATCATGAACTGGAGTAGAGCACTACAGCAACCAAACTAACCTCCAAAGAGATCCACTTCAGCAGTGGCAGCAGTGACAGTGGTGGCTGTAGTGGCAGCAGCAGTAGTAGTTGCAGTATCAGTAGTTGGAGCAGTAGTTGCAGTAGGCTCTGGGGCAAATGGATCTGAAATCTGTGGCTCGGAGGTAACACCAGAAAGTGCAGCCAGATTATCTATATGCAACCATGTAATGGAGATCAAACAGGAAAGGTAAGGGGAAAGGCAAAAACCACGGTGGCACAGCTCCAGAAAGCTGGAGCTTCTAGTAAGAAGTAACATACAGAAATCGAAAATACTACTCACCCTCTCCCAAGAGGTCTAGTGATTGTCCATGAAAATGACAGCAGAATAAAAAAACAGAGTAATTAATAGAACTGCCAGATTGAAGATTGCACATTAGCCAAATGTTCATTCTAAATCACGTCTAGGTTATGTCTAGAAACATAATTTCTACACTTGTTTTTCTAACATTCAAGAAGTTATTCTCATATGACAAAGCTACTCTGTTTAATAACTCTTCAAAACAGAACCAGTACATACCTAGAACACTTCACAAAACAGGCATTAAAGCAAGGGTACATTAGCAGTGAGCAGCTTGCAAATAAGCGTTAAGTTACTTTGGATATGATACATGGCATCCCTAGTCCCCAAATATATTCTGAGAGAAAACAGGTGGCAGATCTTGGATTTGGGACAACTGCTAAGTGCAAAATAAAGAAATAAATCAATAGTGCAGCTCCTCTTCAAAAGCTTTTTCTGCATTTATAATAGAGCAAACATGCTCTGCAGGAACAACTAACTCTGTTAACACTTGCTACGAGGAGTATGAATGTTGACATATAAACATAAGCAGACTGGCTCTGCTCCAAGTTTGGCTCCTTAGTCAACTGTTTTTGGAAGCCAATGAAGCATCTTTAATGACAGACTTTCCTACAATTTGATGTCCTCTAAGATCAGTCAGACTGAGCTCAAGCACACTAGTTTTGCCTACATAAAAATCAACTGCGAGATATAAAAATATGTAAAAGCTAATGAGTTTGTCCTATTAAATTTTTATTCTGTAGTCAGGATAGTCTGAGCTCAGCCACTACCTATTTACTAACCAGTATGTCAGTGCTGCTCCTAGATTCTTTGCCCGCTTAACAGGTTCATGGGTTCATCTGATCCACTCTGAACAGCAAGCAGAGTCCTGATGCTCTACTGTGGGTCAGCATTTGGAACCAAAATTATTTGAGCAGGCACAGCCCTATCTTCACAAATTTGTCTTTATTTTACAACACTTGTAAAAAAGGCAGCAAAACCCAGCATTTAGTTTTTTTACAATTTTTGTAATTGGTTCCTTGGGCGAGCTCTACTCGAGACTGATGGCACAAGCTGAACTAAGTCAAAATACCATTCTGAAAGAGCAGAATAGTACATTAAAAATGCAGCACTCTGGTATCCCATTACTGCACACCAGGTGAATGTCTCACAGCTAGACATGAAATAAACAACTGTTGGCAAACTTTTAAGTTCTATTAGCTTAGTCTTCAATGCCTTTTTGTTATTCAGTTATGTTAACAGAACTCAACGAAGAGAAATTACAATTATCCAGCACAGCCATCTTAATATGGGTATGATCAAAAACAGTGGGATTTTGTACAGTAGTATTAAAGTAACAATACTGTTAGCAAATCAGTGTTCTAAGGCACACTGTAAGGTGGTTCAGAGCAGAAATTCAAGTCAGTTTGCTTTTATATCCAAGAATAAAACCTCACAAAGATGCAGACTTTGACCTACTGTATATTTTGTAATACCATAGTGTACTCTACTTGCTAAATGGCTACCTATTCTCCTTGCAATATGCTGCAGGCACCATATTACCCTATCTTGATGGTCTCCTGATAGCACAGAAGTGTAGATTTTCACAAGTTATAGTTCATTTGCCAGATGACATATCGCGTATTCACAAATACAGTACTTATGCAACAAAATATACAGTGTACTGTACACAGCCCCAAATATAATCCACCATATTGAATATACAGCATATGCCAAAATACATAGAATCTACACTGCCAGAGAGACTGAGAAAAGCAGGATTGTTTATTGTTGATATGTATCAATGCTGCAACACGAAGTATTTGACAGTCACATTTTCCTGGCAATTCTGAACTGTAGTACTTCTGCCAGCTTCTCCCTCTAGTACTATTTTCTTACTAATTTGCTACAGTCCAGAGGAATAAGCAGTTCAAGTGGCAGGGAGGCATGGTTACACAGCCTCCCAAAAGTCCTGGGTGGAAGGAAGGTCATCTTATTCAGCCTTTTGTTTTGAACAACAGTGCTCCCAACACCAGATCAGGTCAGACATGGCTCTGACTAGTCAGGTCTTGAAAAATCTCCAGGAATGGAGAGTTCACTAGCTCACATCAGGGATCTACCTCAGTACTGCCTTACCCTCCAGGTGAAATATTTTTATTCTTTCAGAGAGTTAGGAAAAAAAAAAAAGCACAAAATTCCAGTGCAGTTAACAGGACAATAATCTGGACTGCTGCCAGCAGTAAAGCAGACAAAGCTGCTTAAGTTAACTTAAAACTGCTACTAAGTTACCAAAATACTACTCTGAAAGATAAGACTGAATTATACTTGATGAGGGCAATTCTGGCCATTGGAAAATAGCTGTCCTATTCGGTCATGGAGTAAGAAGACTAAGCGCATTACTAGTCAATTTTAAAGTTTTTAGTAATTTAGAAGAACAAAAACACTTAAGTTCCAAACTATGGATGCTTTGTCCAAAAAGACAAAAAACACCAAAGCAGCTTTCAAATTCTATGTAAATCAATACTTTACAATGTTACTGGCTATTTATTTGTATTTCTATTGTTGCAGGAATGAGCAACTGCTTAAAAAAGTTAGCTCTTTCAAACTTCTCAAAAGCTTGTATTTCAGTGCTTGGCAATGACAAAGTAAGACAAATAGGATGCAATCAAAATAATGCAGAATAATCAGTCACAGGCACCCTAGAATAGATGGTGGTCTTTGGTCTTTCTGTCTGGGTAAGATTATCTTTCTGTTCATGAAATTGACATTTGCGGGGGGGAAAAAAAAGAATTCAACAGATTAAACTGGAATATGCAATACAATGTCTACATGACAACCCTAGCTATCTTCTCATAGTGAAGTGGCTGAAATACAATGTAATTTTTAATGAACTACAACTCAGAACAGAAAGGGACTGCAGAAGCCATGACCAGTACCCAGTAGGAGCACTGACAGCAGAGTCAGCATGACTCAGTGCTGCATTCCTGCCGGGAGAGGGATGATGAGTTCATTAAGATGCCACACAGAATCTCCTAAGATTACACCACAATGGGTTTACAGCTGTGTAAATTAAATACAATTTACTGGACTAATTCCTTGTTTTAACAGGACAAGAGTGTGCACTGCCTACATTTACTGTGGTCCTCCAGATCACCAGCTGCTACTGCTGCCTGGAACAACAGGGTCAGATTTCAGCGAGTCAGTTAGTTACTCCTGTTTGAAAGCATTTAACCCTTACTTCTACTCCCACATTAATATTCTAAGCACGCAAGGAAGAAACTTTATTAAAATATGTTAAGACTTTTCAGTGGTTACCACACTTGCAGCAGAGCTAAGTTGCCACCATTTGCTTTACATGCGTTTTTTTTTAAAAGCTATTTTTGTTCTTTCTCCTATTGATCTGTGGGCTTTGCTCCATGAACAAAGAAGAGCTGGTTTCTGCCCCCACCTTGCCAATAAACACACAACAAGTTCTGGTTCTTCTGTTCTGAGGAGCCTACCCTACCTGCTCACCTTCATCCATCCCCTTCCTGCTCACTTTTAGTCACATAATCCTGGCTCCCTCAGCTTTGCAGTCAGGCCCTGATAAGCAGCTTATACTATTCTGCATATCCCTGGAAAGAAGAAGTAGCCTTGTGCTGCAGAGGGATGCCTGACTGTCAGGTCAGCAGAAGCCTGGGAGTGAGTTGGGAACATCCTGTGCTAGCAGAGAGAGGCAGATTTCCAGTTCAGCCAGGCAAGAAGATGGAGACTGCAAGAAGGGATGCTGATAGTGAGGTTTCTCTACCTCCCCAGGAAGTGCCTCCAGCAGCAGCAGCAGCAGCAGCGCCCGCAGGAGCAGGTGCTGGAGCTGCCTGCCCAGTACCAGCAAAATCTGGCTGAAGATCCAAAAGATCACTGGATGGTTTGGAAGAGCTGCCAAGAAAAGGAAGAGAGACATTAAATTCTGGAGGAGTTTGTCCATTTTAATCAATATCTTAAAAAATGTCATGACTGGATTAAGGAATCAACCTTACTTTGGATGCAACAGGGACTTTTTTTCAGGCTTTAGGATTAGAGCAGTGGCCATAAGCACCCCTAGTGTAGTGAGTCCCAAGAATATGCTACAACCCAGGACTGGAATTTTAACTTACTTCCACTTCCTGATAAGGGCAATGCAACAGGTCCATGAGACTTAAAATTCTTTAAAAAACCCCCAAATAATCAAACAAAAAAACCCCAACCCAAATCCAACTAACCAAACCAAAAGAAACCCCACCACAACACCCAAGACAGAAAATGCAAAATTCCAGGTGGTCCCTAAAAACAGAGAAAATAACTGTTGTGACTGAAACCAGCACCATTCTGCTTCCAAATTTCATCATGCCATGTCAGAAAGCAAGAAACCTGCATTTCCAGGCAATGAACTGGCTTTAGGTAAAAGAGAATTGGCAAAATTCTCTTCTACCTATCTAAAAAGAATGGGTTAAACCAGTCAGGTATTTACTTAGGAAACCAGATCTTGTTCATCTAGAACTTTTAAATGAGACAATAGAAGCACTTTCTTCAGTGAAGTTCTTCACTTGATACTTAAATTAAATCTTACAGACTCTCTTGGTTCAAGCTTAGAGTTTTTATATCTCTAAAGTTCAATCACTTCTGTTCTCTACAATGAGCAACAGTGCTTTGTTCTGGTTTTGACTTGAAAGGGAGGTTCAGATTTTCTCACAGGCAAAATGTTTATTTTTTATTTTAACCTTCAGAAGTTCAATATCTTTGTGTTTCATTAACTGATTTGAAAAGAAAGAAAATGGAATATTAATTCAGCAGTTTTAGAAAGAGAATTCTGAAGGTCAGCAAAGATTACTGTGGACTTAAACATTACTTTAGTCTATTCAATTAGAAATTTCTGTACAGCATTTTTGTGTTTTTTGGGTTTTTGTGTTTTTTTGGGGGGGTATTTTGTTGGTTTTTGATGTTAAAGTATATTTGTGGTCTATACTGGTTGAATAATGTATCCCTTTGAAAACTGATGTACACTATTTGCAAAATAAGCAAAGCCTTTCATGCAAGCCTCCTCTTATGACTTTGGTACCTACATCAAGCTCAGTAACTCTAATACATTTTTTAACTTACCTGACTGGAGCAGCTGTAGATGAAGTTGCAAAAAGATCAACTGGAGGAGATGTATCAATAGTTTTTGCTGGAGTAGAACTAGGAGATGTAACAGTTGTGGCTGGAGAAGACTGGAGAAATATTTTAAATATACATTCAATATACCAGCATTTCTCCCCAACCAACTCATGCATAGATTCACATACTTTAAAAACCCAATTCTGACATCAGATCTTTTTACTGTGAGCTGTTTTCTCCTCTGAAAGAATTTAAGGCAGTCTGGATTACATTTTCAGATGGTAGTAGAGCTGAGAAACCCCAAGGTGACTCCAAAGAAGGAAAAAAGTTTTTACAAGGTTTATTCTAAAGGAGTTGTTTCTATAACTGTAATTTTGTCTATTTGTTTGTTCACAATAGCACCTTAGTACTCTACCCACAGAAATGGTGAGAAAAATGTTTAGAAACTAGTTAAAAAGTGTGTTTGTAAACCTTCAGAAGAGAGTTTAAAGAGCCAGCAACAGCACTCAGGGTTAAGTCCTTGGGAAGATACAAAAGACAGCTCATCCTATGACTTTGTTTCATTAGCTGCTCCAATTCTGGATAAAGATACTTCAAGTGTGGCAAGGACAGACACCCAGGAGAGTATATTGCAACTCCTCCGTGAACTTGAAGACTCAAGTTACCTTGTAGAGTGTCAATTTAATTCTAAAAGATACTGTAAGCTTTGGTACAGTACCTCACATGCTAGAGAGATCCTTTTCCTAACAACTGAAAACAAGTCCTAATTTAAGTACTTTTTGCCATTCTGACCACTTCCAAGAAGGAAAAAGAATGGAAAATTTGAAGATATTTTCTCCCAAGTTCTTCTACTGCCATCCCTTCACCATAGCTGTAGCAGATGGGTATAAGCTTTCTAGACTCCCCTCAAAGCTCCAGTAAGGTTTGAGACTATAATGGTCCCAATCCCTCATGTGCATCAAGGAAGATGTGGTTAAAGCTGTAAGAAGACTTCCTGAGCCATCATGTAGCTCTCACTGACTGCTCTCATATTAAACAGCAGAGTAGTGGGGGTTACATTTTGTTGTTTTTCTTTGGTTTTGTTGTGTGGGTTTTTTTTAGTACAAGGCTTTTCAGAAAGTAATTTAAGAGCTTTCTCTCAAATCAAGCATTGAACTCCCTGCCATTAGATTCAGATTTTATTGAGTTTTGCCTCCACAACACCCATTATGAGACACAGCTATGGCACCTGGCAATGCTCCAGGGATACCAGGAGATACTATTACTAACACCATAAAGCTCATTAGTTTATCTGACACTCAAACCAAGGCATTTTCACAGGCAACTCTTGCTTTAAATTAAGGTCAGCAGTCTCACTAATGAAGGTCATCTCTGAAACTATATTGGATGAAAATTTTCTTCCTTTCTTCATGGCTTTTTACATGAACATGGTTTTAGAAGAGTCAGAATTTCCTTCTAAAAAGCTTTAAGGGGAGTGAAGGATTTGCAGGAGAATATATACATATATATATATATATATATATATATATAATATATACTTATAAGCTCTCACAAGGAGCAATCATCACATCCAGGTGAAGTTCCTTAGCATCCTGATAGTACATGAACTGTACCCCATCAGATCAGTGACATGCTCTTATGGGGCCAATATCTATAAAGCCATTAAAAGATAAAATTTTGTAAATTAGGTGGCAAAGTCTAAAAAGTAGATTAAGAGGTGGAAATTTAACTCCTTACAATGTAGTAAACCATATCATCTGATCAAGAATTATCTAGTATTCCAACTGATAGTATTTACCTTGCTCAGAGGAGAAGGAGCGCCAGATCTAGAAAAAAAAGGGGGTTTTCAGATAAGTACAGCTTTGAAACTATGTTTCTGGTCATCAAAACTCCTGCAAAAAGACCAAAGCCTAAGCAAGAAAACTTTTTGAAGATCTCTTCAATTGCATGTCCTCTGCATTTCTCAAACTTCCGTGCGCCACTTTAGACAAGGGATGAAAATTTTACTTCAAATCTTAAATTAATCTTTTAAGCTAACTGGCATCACAGTATTATTCTGCCTTTTAAATAAGCTTTACCAAATGGAGGAAATGCAGAGATGCATGCAATTATTTTGCTTTGGGGTGTACAGGACCCAGAAAGAAAGAGTTACTGAGGCAAGATGTCACCATATTAGAAAACCATGCAACAGCAGCAGAACACCACCAATACTGAAGCAGTTATCTAACATAAGTCTTCTGAGGATGTGTCAGCAAATTTTCAAAGTCTACTTTCTTTCAAAGAAAGTCAGAGTTACTTGAAAATAACTTCATTTAAAAGTATGAAAACATTGAGTTGGAAAGTTCAAGCTGCAAGTTCTCCCCCATACACACAAATCACAGTAACAGAAACTGACAGAGCCTTAACCATAACTTAAAATGCTCGTCAGTGCATTTGTTTGCTTTTGTTATGAGGTATGAAAATACTGCTACATATTTTTAGAGCTGCTTTGATCTAAGAGATGAAAGGAGGAGTTGAAGATAAAGCTGCACAGTATTGAACTAGCGTCCATCCCAAGTTACTTGAACTGGATAAGTTCTAGGAGTTATAGAACAGATTTGAAGATTTCCAGATCTTCTAATCACAGAAACAACAAAAAGTAACTTAATGACTATATACAAAATCAAAGAACAGTTTAGCTCAACTCAAAGAAAATATCCATTTCTAAGTGTTCAAGAATATCTTTTAAAAATACACATAACCATGCCTGCAAGCAAGTGACATATAAAGGTATGTACTTACCCTTCGCTAAATTGCAAGGATAGCAACAGTAAAAGAGAAAACAGAGGTTTAGCTTAATCCTTCCTAGATTTAGCCATGACAAGTATCTAGTATGAAGATGCAAAACCATTAGAAATAAATGGATTTTGATGATAAAAGCCTGAGCAGCATGCAAACCTCCAGTTCATTCCAGCTTTCCTCACGTAATTTTAGCTCATTTTGGAAAGCATCTAGTTGTTCTGTGTGTTTCCTCCACCACCATTAATTAAAGAAAATGTTGCCATTAAGATGACTTTGTAAAGGAAAGGAAAAGACTTGTCTTATTTTCTAGCTAAGTGACAAAAGGAAGTTGGAGGAGGCAAACCAAAACATCGACTAATCTCACACTGTCTCTATTATGCCTAGATACAAGGTACAACATATATACCTACTTGTTGCCAGGTTTTTTTCCTTCCAGTGAGTTTAGATGTTGCTCAAGGGTCTCCATGAGACTGCTGGGAGCCTTGAAAGCAAAGAGAAAGATACACACCTCAGTGTGCTGCAGTGATCTAACCATTCTTTGAAATCCAGCACCAGCTTCCCTGAAGTCCATGATGTGTATGTTCATTCAGTTACTTTATTTACATCAGTGTGAAAACAGTGGATTTCTGTGCTAGAAGTATTCAGGCAAGGCCAGCTTTTAAAAATATATTACCGCATCCAAATTTGCAGACAGAAAATGTTTACCTCCACTATGCAGCACCTGATGCCTAAATCCAGGCAGGGTGTGCTGTTCATCATGCTTTAAATGAGTGTTAAACATTGACAACAGCACAGGCATCCACAGGGTTTTAAGATTTTAAGATTCGTATGTTCAAGGTCACACTTTCAATTTTGCTTGTAGTCAGACCCTCCAACACCTCTTTCATGGACCAGAGGGTTAGAAAGCATTTGCAGCCTAAATAAAACAAAATCCTTTCCAATGCCCCCAGAAGGAGCTACCTTTGGCTGAAGACTCCCAACACCACAAAACCTTACAGCTGTTCTCAAAATGGTAGGTACCCCAGCACAGGTTACTGTGCAGCTAGCTTGAAGTGCAGAAAGACTGCTATTTTAGACATCTATAAAAAACTAGGCTTTTTCAGGCATCCCTGATCCTGGGTTTTATTTCAAGCAACCTTTTTGTGGTCAGCAGCCAATACCCACAGGCACTTGCTGTTACAATGGCAGACAGAAAAAGTAGCTGTAAATGCACACTGGGTTTAGCTATTCCAGTATAAAAATAGAGTCTGGATAAGTAGACTCCTAGAAGATCAACAAGCAGGGAAGAAACCCTTGAGAGATACAGTAGCATATAATAAATTAATATTTCATCAGGGTTACAAGTTCATCAGTTCATCAGTCTCTAAACAGGGAATTCTCTTTATCAGTCTCTTTCAGATCAACCACAATTCCTGACAGCAATGCCTATGATGTTTTTCATAAATAACATCTTTAATTTCAGGGCAGACATAATTATCAAACAAGTCAGTTTGTGATGCTTGGAAACAGCCTATCCACTGCTCCTGTGCTGAAAAACCATCCGGCTGGCTGAATCAGATATTTCAGGATGCATGGCACCAGCTAGTACCAATGCACAGCTGTATACTTGCAGTGCCTGCATATTGATTTCAGCATTAAAACTAGTAACTTAACACAACCAGAAACTTAAAAGGCTCAAAATAATCTTAAATGACAGATTGAGTTTAAATACATCCTACGTGTATAAGCAACAAAGAGACATCTTGACCTTGCTGTTTTTATGGGCATATTTATTAATTCTTAATTCATTTGGGCATAATAAGAAATTGGTTAAACACAAGTGACCTAGTTATAAGAATTCTCCAGCAGGAAGTAAAAGAAGAAACTAACCAAAAAATCCAAAGAGATTCAGACTTTTACATATTCAAAAAGGCTAAGCTGTAAGATACATGCTGTGAGACTTTAACAAGTAAGTAAAAGCAAGGTTTTAAATAAAAAGATATTTTAAAAAAAGATTGCATGATTTCCTGTTACCAGTTACCTCGAGACATCTTAGATAGCTTTCGATATTAGTCAAAGGTTTCTTAAAAACCAGCAAGGTAATATAAAACTTATCTAATGAAAAGAACTGAGAGAAGAAGCTTCAGAAAATTTCTTCACAGATGCAACAATTTGGAATGGAAATACTATCTGGTATCCAATTTGCAACACTGAACACCACTTAATTTCTTTTGGACACTGTTTTAACATTAGATAATCTATCAGTCAGCATTGTGCTGGAACCTTAGATACGGGTTCCCCACTACCAACTAGGGGCAAAACTGTCATACTTTAGGAAATGATAGTAAATAAAAATGAGCCAAGTTTTTTAGCTGCTAAGATGCCTTCTCAGCCTCCAAAACTTTGCATCCAAACTATAAAGTCCAAAGATGACAACTATCAACTTGAATTACACTGCTGGGACCACTTGTCTAGATTTACAGAGTATGTACACACGGAGTGTCTACACAATCAACCCCTTGCAGAATACTACAGATTACTGCCATATCTTGCTATAGGAATTCAGGTATAGCATTGATACTACATAGAATTATGTACTAATTGTTAGCTGAAATTCAGTCTTATTATTCATCTTTTATTTGTTTCTCTCTGAAATATTCTGTTTTGGTCTTATACATGGGGGAATACAGCTGTGAGGGACTACCTGAGCAGAGACTGAGGTGATCAGGAAGTTGGATGAGATGATCATTGTAGACCTCTTCTTTCCAAAAGGACAGCTCCATTTTAAAGTGATGGTTGATGGGGTGGGAGGGAGTAGCAGTAACTAAGGTGCTGCTGAGCAAGCACAGCACTGACTGATGATCATGCAGAACAGGCTGGCACAACATGAGCAGAAGCAGATAAAAGTGCCACAGAAATTTATAAAATATATTTCATTAACAGGGTTCCAGGTGGTTTCTACTGGTTTAAGGACTTAGTTCATCACTAACTGCACTGTGTTAAAAAAGAGCCCCTGAAGTACAGGGTTAGGGAAAAATACTATGCCTACTGTTTCAAGATTAGGTCTGATATTACACGTGCTGCTTTTGTCTGCTGAAAGAGTGGCCAGATTTTAAAGCCACAAAATCTGAAATCCACAAAGATTAATAATCTCCATCTTCTCATAATGTCTCACTTTAAGAATTTTTAAGTGGCATTTAACTGAGAGAGACACTATTCTGATGTTGATTTAAACCAGGCTTTCAAGAGGCTATCAAAAACTGCATGAACAAAAACTATATGAACAGTTGGGGTTTGCAGCTGCTAAGTAGTTTGGGTTGCTCTTCTGTTCCAATTTTACTGGGATCAAAACTGCCACAGGTGAACTCTTCAGCATGGATCTCCTCCTCTAAGTAAATATCCTCCTCACATTAAACACAAAGCCAGGCACCCAGGCCAATTTGCAAGTGGTACTTAAAATAGAACAGCAGCTACAACGTTAGGTGGTATGACTTCACCAACATTTGTATTCATGGTGTGCTTTCCTAATTACATAACTTTTATTTATTACACAAATCCAAAAAGACTACAAGAGAAGCTTACCTGTGTAAGATCAGGGATATCACCTTTATCAATTCCAACTTGCTGTAGAGATAAAAGTGTAAAGGTAAAATCTAAGTGCATTACTCTACTGCAGCAGGCATTAACTTTGAGTAGAACTGTTCTTCAAGCTATAATGCACCCTGTCTTTAAAAAAATACTACAAAGTCAGAAAAGAACATGTTCATCTTTCCAGTAGCCACCTTCAACAACCTTCAGCAGTCATTTTTTTACCCCACAAATTATATATCCGTTTAAAATAAAAGGATAATAAAACTGAGCTTACATGAAACTCGTACTATATACTGAAATACACTGGTCATATACCGTTGTCTCAGAGGACAGCAAATTAAGGTCTAAGTCTGCAGTCTTCTAGTAACAGCCCTGTTGCCTCACACTATGGTTCTTCAGAGTGACTGCTATTTCAGCTTTTGTAGAAGAAGAGCACGCTCCACTGCAACTCATAATCCTGAAGCAGAGTCACTATAACCCCTGTCCAAAAACTGACCTGTGTCTCTAAAGCACTTTACTCCCTTAAGTTCAATATTCATATCTGACATTACAACTCATTTCAGAGTCTATCAGGCTTCTCCATAGATAAGTGAATTAACAAAGAAACAAACTTTATATTCAGGTCATTACTACTGTCTATTATAATGAAGCATGAAACATGGAAAATGTGCTCCCTGTGCCAAAGAGTCAACTACCACAAATGAGAATCCAGCAAAGGAGTTAATTAACCATGTAATAGTGCTATTATCCACATAAGAGGATGATAACAAGGAACAAAACCAGGAAAATCTCACATTACAGTAAACTTAATGTTGACTGCAAAGACTAAAAAAACAGACTTAAAAAATTTGCATGCTTCTATTCCCAATTACTATATCTTCCTCTAATGTTCAAGCCTGTCCTAGAAGTATGCATTTAACACAGCATTTCTCAAAAATATTGGAATTTTGAAGTCATGTCATCTAAATTTAACCAGGAAAGTTGAGTTTGGCTGCACCATAAAGACATGTGGAAGTCCTAAGCAGGCTCAACTACAAAACCTGAAGAAGCAGACCCAAGATCCAGATCCACTTGGATGGATCCAATGGATCCAAGATCCATTGTGACAAATGATTAACAAGCGCAATTACTATTTTATATTGGTGCTAAAAATCAAAAACAAAAACAAAAAAAATCACAAGATACTTTAGTGCCAGTTTCCAGAAGACTGAAAGCCAAGTTGCTTACCTCCGCAACTTTAAGAAACTCCGATACTCTGGTCATTCGAGTTAGAAATCGTTTGTAGATTTCAAGAGCATCTTTACATTGTCCCTTTTTCATTTCAAAAAATTTCTCTAAAGAAATAATGTAGTAAATTTCAGTTACAATATCTTACATATATGAGCAAGTCTCGTTTTCAGAAAAATTACGTGTCAAGAATATGACACCATATTAACATTTATTACTTGGAGATTAATCTAGTGGCATCTTTTCTCTAGTATAGTTTAGAAGTTGGGCTTGATGAGCTGCTAAAGAATTATACAGACCATAAAACTGAACCCCAGCTACCCACAGCATTGTGTGTGATGCCAACCATTTCTTTTAAAGACTGAAAAGTAGGCAGGTGAAGTAGCTACCCAACTTAAAGTTCAAAATAATTAAGAATACGTAGACGTATACTAATATATGTCCTTTCCAAATTATCTTCACTCCAAAGAATTGTAGTTTTTCACTTAAGTAGGTCTCTAAAGTCCATTTATGTCCATATTAAACACAGCTGCCACATATTTCAACCTGAACTTATATTTTAAGTAGCAGTATACAGTGAAATTTCAACTAAATGTTTATGCCCAACCCATTGTGTCATGCTGGTGATCACACCAGGCTGCCTGAGCTTCAGAACATGCTGACAGCCTCTTTTCCTTTGTAGGCTGATGGTAGGTAGGGTTGTGGAGGGGATCCGGTTTTGGCAGTCATGCTTTTGGGCAGATCAGGAATGTTACTCAGGAGTATATTACTTCATACAAGGCTTTAGATACAAGTATAGTACTTCATTAGATAACATTATCACTCTCTACAACTACCTGAAAGGAGGTTATGGCCAGGTAAGGGTTGGTCTCCTCCCAGGCAACCAGCAAGAGGACACAGTCATAAGCAGTGCCAGGAAGGTTTAGGTTGGACTTTAGGAAGAAACCTCACAGAAAGGGTGATCAGACATTGGAATGGGCTGCCCAGGGAGGGGGTGGAGTCACCATCCCTGGAGGTGTTTAAGGAGAAACTGTATGTGGCACACAGTGCCATGACTAGGTGATAAAGTGCTGTACAGTCACAGTTGGACTCAATCTCAGAGGTCTTTTCAAACCTACTTGATTCTGTGATATATAACAGAAGAATGTGAGCATCTGAAAAATGCAAAAGCTTTTAACTTTGCAGGACATATTATGCATGCTCTCACACAGCACTGTACATTTTTTTTTTAAGCACAGAGATGGTCACTGTCTTTTAAGTATCCATCTACAGACTTTTAAGGATATGTGATGATCCAGCCTCAGATAAACACTAATGTAAGAGGGTACAGCTTAAAATTTTCTTGTATTTCAGACTAGAAGAGTCAAAAAAAATGTAGCTTTAATGAAAGTTAAGTAAAAACTGAAGCAGATCTGAAACTGATTCTTCACTTACGTATGGTATGTGAGATAAAAGCCAGGTTACTTACCTAGTAAGTTAATAACTCCATCATTGTAGCAAGCAAAAAGCTTGATGAGATCTTTAAACAGAAGCATGAATGCAGCATTTATGACACCATTTGTCAGTTCATTTGGATGAACCTACAAATAAAATATCAGTTATTTACAAAACAAGCGTCAAATGCAATCAAACATTTTGGCTTATATGAGGTATTTGGTGCTGCTATAGACAGAATCAAGCACTGAAGTTTTCATGTTAAGACACTAAACAAAAGCTTTGGTTAGCAGATCAAGGATTTCTTCCTTCACCACTCCAAAACAATCCACTACAGCAGAGGAGTATCCACATCAACAGTAAACATCTTAGTCTTGTCTCTTTTGCTAATCATGAAGACAAGGAAGGCAGAGATGCTGTTCACAGTTTTAATGAAATGGACAAAAGATATCAGTTTACAGAGGAGCTCAACAAAAACTTAGTCTACGAGATAATATATTTGGACTAATGATGTCAAGATCCTTTCTCACATTAACTTGTGAAGAAAATATGAGGTCATTTATTGAAAAGGTTTTCTTTTCTTAAAAATATCTCCTCTGCTGAGAGCACTATCAGAATTCCTATGCCATTTAAGGAATGGAAAGCACAATGAGACATGTACTTCAAAGCCTTTCCTCTGAGAACTGTAGTGGGCTCTGCCTTCCTCCTCAAAGTGTATCTTGCTGCCCACCAACAACAGAAGAAACAATTCCTTCAAAGAATTCTTTGAAATGTTACACTGTGGCTCCTTACACAACTGATTCCTGGTTTTATCCTTAGGTCAGATAAATCATCCCATCAGCATTCATGACATGATAAATATATTCTACACACATATTTCTATGAACAGTCTAGATTAAACTTTAGCCAGTTTAGTTCACAGCTGAAAGCTGGATGAAGATTTTGAGGAAACCAAACAACATACATGTGGTATTTTAATGGGGTTTTCCCTCTCCCCCAAAAGAAGCTGGTTGCCAAGAGACAGAAAATAGTGTTCAGTCTCCTTGATTTGTCTATTTCTTCCCCCTCACTGATGCAGAAGTTGAAACTCCAAGTTCTCTCTCTACAAAACCAGAAGTGCAATCTTTACATTTCGGACATATGGGCAAGGGCCATCCTTGGCCACAATCCCTCAGTGGGACACTGAAAAGGGGATCTTTTGGCCCTCACTAAGGGATGATGAGAAAAGCATTAACTACAAGGTGAAATGTGTTCATTCTAATGCATCATTTATAAGTCACTACCCAGTGTCAATACTAGGTCAGCTTCAATACATACATCAAATTCAA
Organism: Sitta carolinensis; assembly: GCA_032173965.1. NCBI lineage: Eukaryota > Metazoa > Chordata > Aves > Passeriformes > Sittidae > Sitta > Sitta carolinensis. Next base: position 34,169,495 of record JAVUNC010000004.1, read on the forward strand.
GTAGTGCATCAATTTGTTCCTGTAATATTGGCATACTCTTCAGTAGCTTTTCAGGAGCCATTGTTCTCATTACACCTTCAGCTCTGCAAGAGGGAATACGGATTAGAAGCCATGCTGTTTCCTCTCTCCCTTCACCCAAACTCATCTGTTGTCTAAAATTTATGCTTGAAGCACTTGTAATTCATTTCAAACAATTTCAAAAGCACAGTCTGATTCTCCTGCTTCACATGTCATCATGAGAGCTGGCATGAAAAATCCTTTATCCAGCCACCCTTCCTGACAGCAAGTTTTGTGAGGAAAGGTTTTGTGTTAGAGTGATGACTGCAAGAGATTGATCTCTTTATGGAAAGATGACACTGGGAGCTTAAATGACTAACTAGAAATACTGCCACAGAAGTACTTAGAGAATTGATATACTTTGTGCACAAAGTTTGTTATGAAAAACTAATGACAACTCATTGCTGACATGTCCATGGATGTGTAGCATTTCTTAAGTGTCATCCATAGTCTCATAGCAGTCGTCAAGCATGGTCATTTTTATCTCTAATTATGACAAACCTGCACAATCATCATTATGTATTGTCCTGTTCCGGCTGTAGACAGGTATGTATATATATATATGCAGACTGGAAATGCATACCACTATTCTTACTTATTTTATGCTACATTCTGAGTCAGCACACTTTGTTATGAGTACCAGGCATAGAAAGCCTTTCCAGGAATTTAGAGCAAGGCAGGAACAGCAGGATCCCCAGCAGCTCAAACTTAACTTTAACATCAAGCGTTCAAAAGTGAACTTGTACGGTCCCCACTAAGGGAATGGCATCCAGCTACATAACAAAGCTGCCATTATAGACCCTACACTTTCTGGCTGTTTGAGAAGCAGGAGAGAACAGCCTGGTAGTGATGCCTCCATTAACAGGTCAGAATCCCAAGTTGTAGAACACACCAGAACTGCCAGAAGGATCCTGTATGCAACTTATGATTAGCAGGAGCATCTTTAGTATACACTCAATTAAGCTGCACCTTCAGTGGGTGTTAAGCTACTTGCTGTGTCAACTGTGCTTCAAGAGAGCATCTAGAGCCCTTAAAGTCCCAGTAAGAGAAGTCAGAGACAAAAAAAATATTCTCAAATACCAACACACTATTCTGGGCTAGGTCAACTTTTTTTTAACATAGTCCTTGTGGGGAAAAAACCCCCAGCAGTTTATAACCTTATTCTATTCAGTGTATAACTGTTTGCTCTGTTGCCTGCTAAGAACTTCAGGCATTCACTTCAGGCTTTGTTTGCAATCAGCCATCTTTCTTAGGGAAAGTGTCTGGAGAGTAATGAAACATCCTAAACATAGTTTCAGAGTGTTTCCTTCTCCAAATCCTAAACACAGTCTCACTGCTGCAAGGTTTAATTGGGGTAAGATTTAAACCTAGCACTAAAAGCTTACAGTTTTGCAAGGCACCTTCCTTTGGTCTTCAATATTTGTCTTACTGCCCAGTATTTCCTCTCCTCTTTGGGTAATTTTTGACCAATTACAAACCTTTAAAAATCAGGTTTTTCATTGTAGCTACACGAAGCATATAACAAAAAAGTCACCGAGAAACTAAAACTAAGTGTAATGCCACAAATAAGATTTCCATGGGTCAGACAACCTTATGAATTTATGTATATAAATTTTTCTTACCCTTTCTTCACTCTTGCAAAGTCAAATGCCATTTGTCTGTAGGAAAACGCCTTTTCATTCAAGTATCTACTATAACGCCTTATAAAGGTGGACATGTCATAACCTGCAAAAAACAGTTTCACATTTTACATTTAATTTTCAGGCTTGTTCAGAATTTCTTTAGTAAATGATAATATACAGAAAACAGACCCCAGGATTATGTGCTTTCTGTTACACTATGCAATTTCACATACAGAACAGGCATCATAAGACATCTTTCAGTTTCTGAAAAAAAAATTAGTAGTGGTACACCAAAACAATCTACCACTGCCCTGTTTCCAACAGAGTTGTTCAATGCACAGTGGCATGGTTCTGGGGAAACCTTCTAGAGGCCCCTACATAGTTATGGGGTAACATCACTGATGGCCAAAACGTTACTCCTTTATTAACAGTGAAAAATACCAATTTTACAAAAAGTTTTTACTGAACTCATACATGCCTTCCAGGACAAAGCTCAGGTTCAGCTTGAACACTCTTGATGTTTCATGTATGTTGGCTACTCCAACTCTTACATGGACCTTCAAAATTCCCGACTTGGTTTACCAGAACAAAGAAATCACAAGGGCATCCACAGAGATTACTGCCTTCCTTGAACTGCTACACCACAAATACTCAAGGCACATAAGGTGTCTCAAACTTCAGTGACTTTCAAGCCTATGACATCTGAGCAGTTAGTATTACAGACTACGCCCCAAAGTTTCTTCCTCTAAGCCACAGAAATGTGTGCAGAAGGCAACTCATCTTCCTCTTCAATTCAGGTCCCTTTTTGCTGCCTTTCTAAAAATCCGCACCCCTCAATTTAGTTATTGATTATATTTTCCCTATATATCTCTTCTCATTAAGTATCCTGCCAACTCAAGCATATGACTACCAAACCTGATGCCTCATTATCTATGAAACACTGTGTATTACCTACGAAATGACAATTTAAGTTTAAAGAAAGTAGTGAAGAACACAAATGCATGTATTTAAAAGAATTCATTGTTGCCAAGCACCAGTGTCTTTAAGCATATATATATATATACACATATATCATGTTTAGCTCAGATGAACACACTCCTAGTATTTGTTTAGCTTTGTTCCTTCTGTTACCACAACTACAAGCTGCTAAAGTTTTCTTGGTGTGACATGTCTACATCAAGAGATGTAATAATGTGGCATTGCTTTGAATTTGCCCATTACTGTAGCATGTCTGTAGTCTGCATGCAATTTACAAATATTCTCTGACAGCTGAAGAATTATACTTTCCCTCTTTTCTGGTAGAGCTACCATGAAACAAGCTTTTCCTCTGTTAATTGAGGGCACAGGAAAATTCACTAATAATTCCAGAGAGAAAAGCAGAAAAGTAGAAAAGCAGGCTTTTTAAGATTCAGAGAGAACAAGCCCTTAATTTCTGCATACACCTTTCTAAAATCATTAGTCAAATCAAATCAAAACCAACCACTTCTTTTGGTGCCAACAGCCCTACCATTAAGAAGTTATAGATAATGCCTAAAAAGCACAGTGTCCCCAGGCAACCAAATTATCATTTAAGACTGAGTAAAACCCAAAAAACTAAATGGAAATTTCAACTTTTAATACCCTAAGAGTTAAGGAGATAGCTGATCCATCCCAGATTTCAACTAGCACTTAAAGGATTTGTACAGCTATACATTTTGAGTAAAAATATTGCAGGAGATGAGAAATACTGTTCTGAAGTTGTTCAGTAGTTCACTTGTGCTCTTATATTTATTAAGTACTTCAAAAAAGGCTTCAGTAGCACATTTTTATATTACTTATATCTTATGAATGAAGGAGCAAATTAACAATAGAATCTTATTTAAAATCTTTTTAAGATTATAGACATAAATAGGCTTACCATGGGATCCACTTTTGTCCAGAAAATTGCTGAGATTGAACAACGTGTTTCTAGATGCCAGGTACTGAATAAATCTCTGCAATACAAAGTAATTTTTCATACCACAGGATGTACCTGAAGGTTTTGTACCTTCCAGCAGCAAGATTACCAGTCTACTTTCAACATACAACATGAAACCACTGATTTTTGTCTTAGCCTGCAACACCTTCCCCAAAACATTTTGTCCATTCTGATTAACTACTTTTAGTCAGAATCTCTACTAAATATTCTACTACATATATATAAAAAATAGATTATGCACAAAACACAATTTATTGCAAAAGTAGCAATAAAAATGTTTAATTCTCAGGGATTTGAGGGAGCTCAAGATTTATCTGCTTACAAAGCACATAACCAGGCTAGTCCCAAACTTCTCAATCCAGCAGCCCTCAGTTTCAGCCAAGCTGAGGGCCTGTTTAATAACATCAAATTTAGTCCCTCATCGAATACAGGGACTAACAGCCTGAAACAGTTAGAGAAATCAGATGAGAACATTGACCAAAACTTGGACAGGAAAAATAGGCAAAAGAATCTACACTGTGAGAAGTTCATTGCACGAAAACACTTTACATACAGCCAGGGAGGAATCGTTTCACAGTCATTCTGAAGTTCTTTAAATGTGCTGTCTCTTTTTATGCAGACATACCTGTCTACACAGGACAATAAAAAGCAAGGATAAGGAGAATTTGAACTAAAAGGCTATCAAGATAAATTTACAGCTCTAGGAAGATTTTAATACTCATGCAGAGAAGGCAACTATTTGGATGGCAGTATACACATGCCATCAACTTCGACCTTAGTCAAAAAATCCCAGGTAGTGTTTAATACTGTCTAGGTGTTTTCAGATCCAGTGCATAAATTGTCAGCATCCTGGCACAGGCTCCACCTGGGTCTTATGCTATGTTTTTGTAAATAGAGAGACAGATAAACAGCCCAACTCTGTTGTTAAGAATAAGTTTTCTCTTCATCAAGAATCATGCCTGCCCTTTGTTTCTCAGGTCCTTTCAGACAAGATGCCTCTGCACTACTAACGCTTTTGGCTTTTGGCTTGGAGTGTGTTCACTGCTGACCATGGCCTTGAGAGGGCAATTCACACTTACCTCATTGCCATGGACCATTAGATGATGCGTGGTGACTAAGGCTTTGAATACGACCACCCAGCTACTATTCGTCGCTCTCTCAAAAAGCGTATCAGCCATCTGAGGGATATTCACGTTTGTTTCATTAGTTGCTTGGATCAAGTCTGTAGGAGGGAGAAAAGGAGAAAAGGAAGGTGTTAGGTGATACAAATATGATAAAAGGTTTGCAGCATGGCCAAGTTCTCAGACCACCAGGCTGCAAACCATGGTTATGAGAAACAGGAAGTTTACTGCTTACATTCCGCATTTTAAAAAAAAAAGAAACAACAACAACCCGAACTAAGATTATACTAGTAACAGCAACAGTGGTCTCTTTCATCCAACAATAACAGTTTCCCAACAATTCTGTCCCAAGCTATGACCAAAGATTTCTCCATCTTTACCCCAGATGAAGTTAGGGTGCACAACATCATATGATTTTACTGCTTGCAGGTTTTAAAGTTAATTTTTGCAGTTTATTACAACTGGGTTAGAGAAATAAGTACTATTGAATTCTTCACTTACAGGTAACATGTCAAGCACACTGAACCCAGTCACATCAGCAAAAAGAGGCATCACCAGAAACAGATACTCTGTCATTCCAGAGATTGTTTCAATCAGCAAGTTCCAGCACACCTCCTAGAGTTTCTACGGACCCAGAAAGCAGAGGAGTGCATTCAGGCATGCATTTAGACCTCTTCAACAGTGAGAAAGAACACAAGGAATGACATTAGTTTATACTGAAGCAACTGCACCTTACATAGCAGAAATATGACACTAGACTGACTCAAGGAAAAATGATAACATACAGCTTGGTGTCCTGTACACTAAGAACATGTAAACTTGCACAGAAGAGTGCATGAAATCAAGGTACACATTTAAATCATAAACAGTAGGGCAGCAAGCTTTCCACTATCCTTTATATCCCACAGGATCTGTGATTTACTATGTCCCCTGTTATCTACCAACTCCAGTTAGGTAGTCAGCAATTACTTTCTACAAGCTATCACCTATTTTTGAGACACAGCTGGAAACTGCACACTGCAACAGCATGCCCCAAACCTGTGTGATGTCAGTCACAGCCCTAGCAAGACTCAAGGAGACAACTTCATGCAACATGAAGAGCACAAAACACAGATCTAATTCTAGGGCTGAGGCTTAAAATTTGAAGACATATGCAGAAAAAATTAAAAGTTTAACTACTAGACTAAGCATTATCTGAAATTAAAATACTCATCTTTTACTTTCCCTCAGAGGAATCATTGTTAATGATTTCTTCTCCACCTCCAGACTAGAAATTTTCCTCCAACTATTCAAGTCATTCAGTGATAACAGATATTCTACCTCAAAAGCAGACAGGACATTTTGTGATTGATCCTTGCATAATTAAAATATGCAAGTCTCCAGGAGTTCAATTCACTTGGGCAGTAGGCTAACCACTTGGCAGATTTCCTTTCCCTCCCCTATAAAATCCCAAGCAATGGAGAGCATTAATGTTGCTAAGAGTGGAATGTCAAGGCTCAGCATTAAACTACTGATTCTGATACAGGAAAAGTCCAGAGGACAAATCTGTCTAAATAGATCAATGAGTCACATCAGCGACTGAGACCCACCTGGTGTGTACAGAAACCCACACTGCTCTACCAGAATCATTCAAAAGTTCAGGTTTTGTTTGTTTGGTTGGTTGATTTTTTTAAATTCATGGCATGTAATCTTTATGGGTTTTTTTACCTTCTATTACAAAGACTTATTTTATTTAAGATCCAAGAAATCTCCACCTCAGAGTCACAAGCTTGGGAAAACCGTAGTGCTTGCTTGCATACAAAATTGTCCATTGGGCATTTTATGGGCATAAAAGCCACAAGTTGTCCTCAGTTTCAGGCCAGGGGAATGACTTTCTGGGATGATACAGGAGACCAAAATTATGTGATTCGTTTGCCAAGTTTGAATTGAAAATGTATGTTGTCATGGCATTTCGTTGTCTTGGTTATGGAAGTTGGGTTTGAAGTATTTTGCAGAACACCTCCTGAAATGTTTTTACTTCTATAACCTCAGTATCACTACTCTTGAAGGAGGCAGTTTTGCAGACAAAGCATTATAGTAGCAAAGCCATGCTATTGAATGACAGCCGTTCAAGATCACAGCGCTCTAAGAATTCTCCTTGATCTTATGGCACTACCAGGGCAATGATCTTTTATTCTGTACTGCTGATTAACACATTACAGAGGACAGTGGTTTGTAAAAGCCTAGAAGCAAGTCACAAGTGGCTTACTCACTGTTTACTCTGCTCAGATATTTTACTGCAGGTGACAGCATTTGTCTTACTAATATAAGGAAATATATAAAATTTGTAAACTTTCACTCTTGGGCTTCAGTATGTAGATTTCTGTGAACAAGGGACACTATAAATTGTGTATTCCATCAGTGCACTTTAGATAATGAAACCTCAGAGGAGTCTATCACAGAAATGCTGCCAATGGAGACAACAAGGCACTGCTATATGATGCCACAGCACTGCTTCTGAAGTCACTCAGTCATTTCTGTCTCCTCTCCAAACTGCTGGAGGGTACAGCATCTCAGTCTGCAGCTATGAATGTTTTAGGACATGAGTAATTATAGTGCACAAAATAGAGAGGCATGATTAAAATTAAGTCTACTACTTTCAGTGCACAGAAAAGAATTAAACCATGCATGAAGATGTCACTTGTCATCTGAGGCCAGAAAAAGGAGATTGGGGGTGGGGGATAATGCTTGCAGAGCTGTTTCCCATTTAGTCGCACTACAAAGATAAGGTATTCAAATTTCATGGGTTTCTTTTCCCAGTACCACAGTCTCCGCTTAACCAGCAGCCATCAGCATCTGGAATGAAGCACCAGCACAGTAACTTTAAGAAACTGCGCACCAGAGTTTGGTGGCTAAGCTAAATTTTAAAATAAGAATTGGAAAAATTAATTTTACTTTAATGTGGTAAGGAAGAACAAATACAAGGAAAAAGAAATCATATCCAAAAAATTCTAGAAACTATATTTTCAAAATATACAGATTCAGACATTTGCTGGGTGGACATGAGACAATTCTTCCAAGAAAGTCACAGGTACATTTGCTAATACAGAATAAGTAATATTAAGAAGTAACAGATGAAGAACAACCAACAGAAATCATATGAAGCAATCTTGCAAGTTAATTCCATTTGGGGCACAGACAAGTAGGGCAAATAAGGATTAAAGGTACCTTCCCAAAGAAGTTTCTGCTACTGCACACATCCAGTACACTGACAGCTAATCCCCAAACCCAGACACTGAGCTCAAATACAAATTACAAGCAGAGTCAGAAATCAGAATCATACTGCAGTAGAGCAAGTGCTTTTACCATAAATTTCACAGAAACGAAGTAATTGGAGAGTGAAGACCTATATATGCTTTATTCAAAGCCATTTGTTTACTGTGGGACTAAATCACAATATGTGATTTCTTCTACTTCCTCTCTTCACATTTTCACGGTTGCTATTTTAAAGACTTCTTCAATTGAAGATACTTTTAAAAATTATAGTTTTACTTCAATATACTTTTTCTAGTTAAGCTTTGAGATGGAAAATCAGTGCAACAGAAGAAATAAATGATTATCAATTCTCAGACACTGTAACTTAAATCTAAACAGCAGCCTTTAAGCTTTTGGACAGGCCAACTTTTTCACCCAGACTTAAGACAATTACAACTTAATCATACTCTAGGTTTACTTCTCTTCCCCTAATTAACACCTCCATCAATGAAAAGACAAACCTGTCAAAGAGAGGAAGAATGGTAGAGGGTTCACTGAGGCAGACTGAAGCAATTTAAGAGATCTTGGCCACGACGTTTTAAAGAGCCCACTAAAAGATGGGTCTAGCTTTAGTGTTTGTTAAGTTCATAAGGTTAAAAAAGGGAACAGTAAGAACATTTCAATGGTTTCAGAATTTCAGACTCTTTCAATCTAGCTAAAAATTAGTGTCCAGTTCTTTTTTTTTTCTTTCTTCTTAATGAGAGAGATTATACAATACTTTAAAGAATCTCTTGGTCCTTTACCTTTCCAGATGGTATTCTGGATCCATGCAGGGGTTTTTTCCTCTTTTGTTTAGGCATCCTCACCCTCCTCCACAAATTCTTTAATAAGCAGACCTGGGATTTCCCAATTCATGATTAATTATTCATAATTTACATTTCAGTATGCAGAGAAACAGCAGCAGAGCACAAGACCTCTCTGTTCAGAGGAATATCAGTGCCAACTTAAGAGCAGCTGTCATTCCAGACTGAATTAACACACAAGCTGCCTCAGCATCTGAGCTGTGTCATATATTCAGTTCCTAAACTTTGCCAAGTCTCTCCAGCAGTAACCCCCTTACAGACCTTCCTCACTATTACTCAAATGCTGGGAGGGTTTTTTTTCTTGCTTATAAGTATTTAAATAATGCCTTGAACCTATTGAAAAGGAAATGCAGGATTGTTCCAAATCCGAAAGAACTGAACAGAATGACAAGATCCAAGAACAGAAAGCAAGCAGAGTAAGACAGCAGTTCAGAGTAAGAGTTTACAAGCCTCAACCAAGAAAGTTAAATAGACAAGTAAGAGTACAGTCCCTCCCCCTGCAAGACAAAACTGTATTGGGAAGCTGCTACATCACTGTGCTAACCAATCCAAGAGCTGAACTTCCCCATCTACAGAAACCTGACCACAAAACAGTATTGGAAAGCAGAACAAAGTTACCAGTTTCTGCTTCTACAACAATTGCTCATATGAACATTAGATAATTTGAATGTTGTTGGCTTTGACTATCAGGCAATTCCATGGAAAAGAGTTTGGAACTTGTTTCTGGGTTTATAATTTATTATTTATTATTTTCACTTCCAGCTTGCCCTGTCTACACAAACATGCACCTTGATCTGGCTTGAAACAAACACCCCAACAGCAGTGCATGCTGTTTTCTCCTTCCTCCCCAAAAGCCTTCCTCAAGGGTTGCTGTATCTCACCTTGATGCCATCAAGCCTACCCTTAATCAAAGCTCAGCATCTTTCAGATATTGCCTTGGATCTTCCATGCCTATGCCAACTCAATAAACCTAAACACAATCTTCCACTGAGCATGTGCTCTCCAGGTACTTCAGACTCCTAGTAATGCAGCTGTAGCTCTTGGGTGTGCTACCTCTTCTCTCCAGCCTTACTTCATATACTTCCTCCTTCCAAAATAAATCTCAGACTCTTTGAGGGCAAATACTTGCTGCAGATCCTGAGGTTTGAGAGGCCACAACAATCTGTCTTTGAACCACACAGCAGCACCCCATACCAAGACAAGTTTTACATACAATTTCTTCCTCTCTGCCTACTCACAGGCATATTGAACTACCCAAAGTATTAAGTGTTTTGCAGAATCTATCAATCACATGAAGGGTCTGTGGAGAGACAGGGTAAATGCCTGAGTACAAGCAAATTTCTCTTGAAGCATCTTCCAATTTATCAACCTGAGAGTTTAATTAGCCTTAGAATGATCTTATTATCTCACTACTCCTTTCTAAATACAACAGTGCACCACCTCCTCTATTATCAAATACCTCTTTAGAAACAAAGTGAAAAATCTACTGCCCATACACACTGCTGGATTTTATTCCAACATACTGCCGTATAGTTAGCACCCCTCCTTAACCAACAGATCAAGGCAAGATATTTGGCTTTAAGTCATCAGCAAAAATCACCCCAGCTCATTAGCAGTGTTACATCAGTTATGCTGCACTTGTGTTATGCTGCACTTAATTATTTATATGTATGGATTTACCTCCTGAGAGGTTCAGGTTCAGCTCTCTTGGAAACATGAAATAAAAGCCAATGATCAGATGGTCCCTACTGGATCTAAAAGGGTGCAACTACAGCAATTGTCTAAGTGTTAATAATGGGGGGAAAGTGTGATTACACTGTGTTAAAAAAAAAAATTGATCTTGATTTAAGCAATTCCTTCAAGTTTCATGAACTATGAATATATTTTATATAAAAAAAAAAGTTCCCAGAACTTAGAGGTCCACTGCCTCTGGGGGTGAGCAGTGTGCACTGCCTTTAATGTTTACACTGGGGCTGTCAAGGAGAGTAGTAGAACTGAAAGGCAACTTTCAGGCCAGCTGCAGAAGCTCAGTGTTAAGGAGCAGTCATTGAGGTTTTAAGTACAGTCTTTAAGACTGTAAAGTCATTAGTGATTAATATATTTTATGAACAAGGTCTGAGGCCTTGCTGACACCCATGATCCAACCAGTCAGAAGAATAAAAGTTTCATTTTTACTCAGGAATAACGTACCTGGCATAACAGAAGATAGGCGATATGAACTTTCTAGTACAAACATACTATGGAAAGCAACTTTCTAGCCTCACACATACGAAGCCAGAACACCAAACAAAGGGGGAAAGGCCCCATGGTCCAAGAATTCTGCCTGCTTTCTTCCCCACTACAGCTACCACAGCTTTTTTAAGCATCTTCACTATAGGAAAAGTATTAGTTATCAAGCATGGAATCTTCTCACTGTCCAAAGTCATAAGAAGCTCAATCTTGAACCGCATTTGTACAGAATTCACTCACTTTGAATACCAAAGAAGCTGTCTCAGGCAATAATACAAGGTCAGAAGATAGAGGAAAGATGAGAAATCACAGCTTTAATGACCTTTTCCTCTCACCCTCAGAATCCACTTCCAACCCTCTTTCCATAGAAATCCTACTCCACAACTAGCTCAACAGAAACATGCATTTTTCTGCTTAAATACAAGAAGTAAGCATTTCCACTTAAGTTGATATGAAACACCAAGTAATTCTGGAGCTAAATGTGCCACTTCTCTGTTTTATTGATTTACCATAAGTAAAAGCTGAGCCACAAATCATTAGTGCAGTGCCTTTTTTGCATAGCTCTTAATAGTTTAAGATATGCAAAATTCCACTTGTATTGGGTGGACACCAACCAATGGTTATAAGGTTAGAATATAACAGCAGCTCTCTTGGAGAAATGCTATTTCCCATCCTATTGTAATATGGCATCTTAAATGCCAAACTCTAGGAGAAGAGACATGGAAAAAACCCTGATAACATTAAAAATAGCTTTTGACCAATAACTGCATGAAAAGGAACTTTTATCCTGCACGGCAAATCTCAGACCTCATTCTATAAGACATTTCCCTCAGCACTTCAAACCTGGAAGCCTTAACCAAAATAATTTAGAGATGAAACTGCAACCACCAGCCAATCTTCTGCCAAGCCTTCAAAGCATTTATTCAATTTCCTCTAAGGGAATTGTTCTTTCCATCCATGCAAGCATTAAAGCAACAGTTCTCTTGTATCTTAGCTCTTGCTGCAAACAACAAAGCAATTTTAAAGGCATTTTAGCACTGCAAGATTGTTGCTTAGAAGGATAACAGTTAATAAAATCTACTTAAATGACTATTGTCAGTTGCCTATTGACATTAGGCACATCCACAACTGATACCAGGATTGCAGCTGTGGCCTGTGATTATCCTTCCATGAAAGTGACCAACCTCTAATAATACCTGTTGGCTGTATTAATTCATAGCTCTTATCACTTGGGTGCTCGCTGGAATATCAATAACAGGACCAACTGCAGCTTTTAGGCAGAGAGTACAGTTATACTAGAAACACAAGGATTTCACAGCTGCCACAGCAGCACTGGGCCATTTACTGTAATTGCTGCACTACAGCAATTTCTAATCCTAATCAGCCTTTATATGCTGGGTTGATTTTACACTCCAGACACATCTGGAAGAAAAGTAATAATCAGCTGAGGCATGGTACCTGAGCTCTTTCCGTTGCCATGCTGCAGTCCGAGAAGAATTCGACCCCCAAAATATCTCCTCTCCTCAGAAAACCATTTGCTTTTAATAAACTTGTAGAAATGAAACTATCATTAGTCTATCAACTCTGCCCAGAACAGCAATTTGTAATCCACTAAAAAGCTGAATGAGACTGAAAATCTATTGCAAGAAGCCTGATGTTCCAGCTCCAATACTTAGGGGTTGTGTTTTGGGAATACATTAACAAAACAAGCAAAAAAAGTAGGTGGGGATGAGACAACATGCAAACAACTTCAGTGACATGGTAATTAGCTACAGCCTTAGTGCTGGAAGGAGATCAGTTGAACAGGCAGCCTCAGAAGCTGACACATCACACTCAATATCTAGTCCATGGTCTACGTTTTTTACTACTCCGTCAGCAAGATTATTCTCAGAGTTCAGTTTTTTCAACAGTGGATGCCACATAATGACACAACCCCAAATTTTTAATGGGGAATTAAATCCCACAACCATCTAGGCGGCCCTGTTGAAAACATGAACATGACTGTAGGAAAAAGAAACCAAGTGTAATGCAAACCTCTGCACAAGCCAGTGCAACAGTATGACCTCCTGGAAGCATGTTGAAGCAGCTCCAACCAAGCAGCAAGTACTTTCTAACATGGCTGCGGTCATTTCAATCCACTGTCTTGTATCTGTGTATCTACCATAAACAGAAGAGTTCATAAAACCAGATGGCTGCCTCATTTGTGAATGTTGTGCCTTAGAATAGCCTTTTTAACAAAATTAGTGATACCCTTCACAGTGAGACACAGCTTTACTCTCTCCTTGCTAAGAAAATCAAAAAAAGGTAAAATATGAAACTGCACAATTACTTTATGTCCATTCCCTTGTACTACATCAATTAAACAATAACCCTTTTTTCTGCCACACAGGACAAGGTGAGTTTAAGTCTCAAAAATCTTGAAAATATGAAGTCTCCTTCCAACAGACTTGACTCTTCAACATGAGCCAGCAGCCTTTCACATACTGCAGATTTCTCGATGTTGCAAAAAACCCCAAAATGTTAAATTCAATGGAAGATCCACCTGAGAGATAAAAGATGCAGTAAGGATTACTCACATTTAAAAAAACCTGACAGTACTAAGTTGCTATCAACAGCTTGAAGCCACCAATGCCTCTGGACAATGCGTTTGCCACTGGGGGTAGAAATCTTCTATAAAGATACTGACGAGTGACGAACTTGGAATCCATCACACAGACTCACATCCAGGCACTGAAGCTTTGTGCAGAGTTGGATCTCTTACTGGAACACCCAGAAGTGACAATTTAACTCTTAAGCATGATATGGAGCATGATATTTGAAAGGTAGTTTCTCATAATGCTGTCTAAGCAATTTCCAGCTTTCTGATGAACAAGAAGCAGCTCTTTAAACTCAGCTCTTACAAACATAGCAAACCTTGCCTGTTAACACTCTTGCCATTCACCAACAACAAAGCTATCTGAAGTTTTAATCAACTTAGCAAAACAAGAAAAAACTCTAATGTAGAGTCTTTCACAGTCATTTCAAAGAATGAAAGATCAGATCAGAAAGTCAAACGTAAGGCTAATATATGAAAATACCATTGTTTCATTTGCCAGCAACAAATATCATGCATAATAAAGTGTACATGTTTTCAAAACATGTACAAAAACTGGCACACTAAACATGCTGAGTTGCTTCTGGCTTGCTGTCCCTTAGCAGAATGCATATTCTCCTATAAATATATTTAGATGAAGCTATAAAACTTAGATTAGGAGCTACAAGCACAATAAACATACTCTGGATTCTAGAGTCACGCAACAGGATCCAAACCCAAGTCTCCATTTAAAAAGGTTGGATTTGAAAACTCCAGGGCTGGCAAAGGACTGATGCAATGATAAGTCAAAGTTTTCATCTATATTCGACCTATATGTAATGAGAAACAGCAGCCGTCAGAGGCAGGAAACAGGCCAGCTGGCTTGCCCCTCTCATACAAGTCCTACAGTCTCTGAAGCAAGAAGCAAAAAGTCCTGTGAAAAGCAGCCTGAACTCCCAGTGAAGTGCATCTAGGTCAGCTCTACAATTCTGTTAGAGACGTGCCCCCTCCTAGTGCCATCCTGGACTTTGGCAGGATCCCCGATCACTGCCTTTCTCTGAGGACATTCCCCTAAATTTGTAAACTTGCAAACAATTTAAACCATGTGGGTGACAAGTCAGCACGTTTTATTCATGATTCAAGCACTCATGTCTTTCTCTCACTTCTGTGCAGGACCATTTTAGAACATTCTGTAAAGTATCAGAGTGATTTAAGGTATATAACAAAACTACACTAGAGGCACCAGAAGCCTGCCAGGCTCTGCAGGCCAACCCTTGACCATCTGCTATGGAAACACCTGCTGCCATCATGTCATCTGTGCTCATGCCAAGCCAAGAGTCAGTTCAAAGTGATGCACTGTACTTTCAGCAGTCAAGCCACAGCCTTGTGGACAGAAAAGTTTTAGACATTTTCTTGAAAAGACATGTCCTTTGGTCCTTTAATTGTATGGTAAAACAAGCTTAGCTCAAGTGGATACCAAACTCTCAAATCTACCCTTTCCAGTGTCTTGCATTTCAGCCATAACCTAGTCTCTTAAACACTTAAAAACAATGAGCAATAAAAGCTGTTTTCTTTTTCATTCCTTCTTTGATTCAGTAAAGGAACCTTGTCAAAGCATATGGCTCAAATGTTTTGTCAGAACTCTGTGGCCCAATTGCAACACAGGAGTTCCTGCCAATTTGCTACTTACCTGTGGTAATTTTGCATATTGGGTTACAACCAAAAGGAGTTGATTGCCATAAGTCAGACCCAAGCTGCAGACACGTCCTGTCAGCAACCTGCAGTTCTCAACACACATGAGAGGCAGTGTTTGGTGATCTTCAAGCACAATCATGTCTATCTACTCCAAAAATCCCCTCTACAAAAAACATCATAACACATTTGAGTTTTATCAATAGCTTGAAAAAATAGTCTCTAGGAAAGGCAGCTGACTGACACTCTGCCTCTGCTCAGATGGCCAGAGTAAAAATTACATAAAGACACAATATTAGCATAACATCAGGACCTTTTAGCATCCAATCCCTTTAATTAAACTAAGTTAAGATACAGATATAATCTACAACAAAGCACAAGATCACATTATACTGGGCAGAAAAGAGAAACAGAAATGTATTTAGACTTGGCCAGTCCAGAAGTCAGTGGTAAAACTGTGCACTGTCATTTCCTGTGCCTACAAATCAACAGTGAGCCCCAGACACCCAGTGAATGCCCCATTTGCCAGAAGCCTAGAAAATACTGTTCCAGTATTCCACCAACTTTCATTTCAAGGCTGATGTCTAACATCACTTGTGATGCCAGTGCAGATGGATAGTATAGTATATTCCCTCTCTGAGTGAACTATAATTCTCAATTGCTTTAGTAAATATGTTTCACAACCTAAAGAGAAGACTTTATGAGCACAAACAAAATATGTTTTGTATGGATTTTGAGTATTTTCAGTCAGCTCTGAAGCAAACATGATCAAAATAGCAAGATTAGAAGCATTAAAGACTGTTTAAAGGGTCTAGCATATGGTTTGCAAGATTCCAGAAAAAGCAGACCTTAACATACTTTGCAAAGTGACAAGCTAGCCTCTGCCAAGTATTCCAATTGCCTTCCAGCAATTGCCAACACTGGTTTATTCAGGTTAATTTAAGCCACCAGCTCTTATCCAAGCAAAATTTTGGACAGAAGGAAAATCAAGCAGCGTGTGAATCTGATGGGGTGGGATACTCTAATATCAGTTTACCAGTGAGGCTTCACACTGCAATCTTGCTGATACTGCCGACTCAGAGGAACAAAAGTACTGCTGCAAACCCTGCACTACAGATCATTCTGCAAGGCTACCAGGAAGGCTTCTTCATCTTCTCATTTAGTCTGAGTTCAGGGTTCAGTCCTGTGCCAGGTGACCCATCCTTTTCTTTATATGTCCTGAAATGAGACTCAGACCCTGATTTCCTGTCTTGCTTTTCTTTTTTCACAGTATTTGAAACTCCTCTCCAAACCAGCCAGAATACTATTGCTAATCTGCATGACTTGCTCGGAGGCATGGTGAGACTCCTGCATTAACCTGAGGCACGCAGCAGAACTTGTGCTTTTCCACCCTTACCAGCATCCTGATCTGTGCTCCAAAAAAGGAACAGGCCATGGTAACTTAAGCATACTGTTTGGTACTGTTTTTTCCCCAATCAATTTTTTCCCCATCCTCAGAAATACTGGAGCCAGCTCCTTCAGCAATACAGCACGTCCACAGCTGACTGAAGAAGGTCTATCCCTTTGTTTTCTTTGGTGGCAGGGGGTGAACTCGATGCACATGGCAAGGTCTTAGTAGCACTGGGAAATGCTGCAGCTGTGACTTCTGAGAATAGGGGTCTCTTCCAGAGGTTGCAGAGGATATCTGCTCCAGCACCATGGAGTGCAGCCTGTACCTCCCACTCCACCTCTAACCTTGGTGTTCTCTCTGCCATTTCTTTTTCCTACTTCCTGTCTGTCCAGTATTTTCTGCTTTTTCTTAGGTTTGTTTTCCTTGAGGTGCCAAAACTTGGTGGGTGGGCTCAGCTGTGTATTGCAGCAGATTCACTGTGGAGCTGGCTGTGTCTGGCACAGAGCATGTCCAGGCCTCCTCACAGAGGCCAGCCCTGCAGCCAACAACTTGTTATGGACAGTCAGCACTGGAGGAAGGTAAGTAGGGCAGGAAGAGCAAAGTAGTCTCAAGAATCTTGAGCAGCAGTAGAAAAATCCTAAAAGCAGTGTACCTCTACTACACTACCATTTCTTCAAAAGTGGGAGCTACGAGAGCAGGAAATTCTCCTCTCTGGCTACCAATTTCTCAGCCCAGCAAGAAGCAGAGAAAATGAGAACCCTTCAAAATCCCTCATGCCAAAGTTATGCTGTCATCTACTTTAAAGCACTTCAGAGGATCCTTCACATGTCAGAGACACAGAAGCATGGACTGACCACACCTACAGAGCATATTTTTGGATATTTCACAGAATTCCTCACTAGTGTGGAAAGGCTCATGTAAGGCATGCACAGAAGATAAAGGGTTCAAGAGTGAGGCTGGGAAATCAAGAGACATAGATGAAATCAAAACACAGAAAATCAACCAAACTTGCAGATTTTTGTTGTCATTTAGAAGATGTTCAATTGCTGCCAAGATCTAAGGGAGCAACACTATGAGACTAATATGAAACATACTCAACTACTAAATAGAACTGATTAAAACCATTCTCTGGTCACTGTCATCCTGACCATCTCATAAATAGCTACTCCATTATCAAGGTCTACAATGGAAGTCAGTACAACAGAAAGACCTGACTTGTCGCAGAATTTGTCATCCATGACCTTGATAAAGCATGTTTAACAGAAGGATCTTGCTTACTCTTGAAAAAGACTACGAATACCTAGTCAATCTTTATCAAGTTACACTGCTTACATTAAAAAAAAAAAAAAGTTTAATACAGTGCCTACTCTTGTTCCTGTTCCCTCATCTTCCCTCTTCCTTTCCTTAGGCATTGCACCATAAGACAACTTACACACAGAACAGTTGAAATGCACAGGATCAAGTGATCCTGCCCATATGTCACTATTTGGATTTTAACATGAATGCAAACTTCTACCCTAATTCAAACATATTTTTAAGAATTGGCCAAGTCTTAGATTGATTAGAAGGGCAACCTTCTCTTGGTATTACACATGCCTTAAAAACAGTATGGGGCTGGGGGAGAATTGAAAGTTAATGCCACTTAAATACTCAAGAACAACTAATCTAAAAAGTGTTCCTATTACCCCCCCTCACCCATGACATTTATTTCTACTCCTATTCAGAGACCTGCCTTCCTCCAAATGAAGTGTGTCCTCAATACCCTTTTGGGAAAGGACATGGCAGAAGCCCACAGAAACAGCCATTCAACATAAAAACTGATGAGTCCTTACACACAATAAATGTGCTAATCCAACATCCAATAAAGAATTAAAGAAAATAACTGCTTGCTTGGATACTTCTCTTTACAGGTGTGAAAGCAATTCACTGGGGTAACAGAGGAGCTTACACTATAAAATCCACACCAGCTAGGACAACAGAAACCAAGATACAGTATTCCAGTGTATTCACACATAGAAACTGTGGCAAATTAGTTTCACTAGTAAAGAGTGAAGGATTTCATTTCAAAAAACAGTTTCATTAGTAAAGAGTGAAGGATTAAGCCCAGTGTGTACAGGGACTCAGTTCTTGGCAGCTTTCTTGAAGATACTCCTGCATCTGTTGAGACTGAGTGTCAGCTGGACTGCAGAGCAATGCAGTACATCTGCACTACTCCAGCTAGGAAACTGCCATAAGTGCCAACAGTCTTGGAACTCTCCCCAAATCAGCTTCAACAGCAATCAACTTTCAAAATAGACACATCCTAGTTAACCTTGTCCTTTAACCCACTGAGTCAACAGACACTGAAGTCTAGGTACTCAAGGTAGTTCCACTGACCCCCAGCTTTTCCCAAAAAGCAGAGACAGGCATATTCCTCAGGAATAAGACAGAGGTTTCTAAGACTAACCTGTGGGACCCAGCAATGTCATCGTTACTGAGCCTAGGCAAAAAAGTTTAACACATTGCTTTTGGTCAACAGACACTTCTATTTCAACATTAAAGACTACAATGATTCAAACTTGTTAGGTCAACACCAGAGACTGCAGAAGAAAGCAGGAAGACTGTAGAACACAGGAGGAAGAAATGTCTGTACAAGCAAAATACTGGCACCAGATTGCAGTTCGGTTACCACCATGAATTAAACTTCTTTTTAGAGCCTCTGTCTGCCGGGTACACGCAAATACGCAAAATTAGACTTGGGATGAAAATAAGTTACAGCAGATACACAGGTCATCTCCACAGCCACAGAAAATCAAATCCAGATATTCATCTGCTTTGTTTTGACTTTTCACAAACATCTCCCAGCTCTTGATCAGGCTTCTGGGAAGGTTCTCTCCCTTATGAGAATTTTTTTGAAGAAGTAAGGAGACATATGTGGTATTTTCAGACTACACACTGAAGAACTTCCTCCTGCTGTAACACAATTCAATTAGCAAAATAAGTCAAGGAAAATCCCAGCTATTTCTATCATTTTCACAAACAGGAACTTGTTACAACCACCTGCAGATGCAGTAACCTCACTAGTTTTCCATTCACTTCCCTAAATGAAAGCTTGAAGGCCTGTTTCTGAGTGAGATCCTATAAAAAGAGCTGAGATCTACCTACTTTTCCCTCATCTATCATGTGTTTTCACGTTTGGAAGTCAAGTTATTTCCCTTCTCCAAAAGCATCTCCCTGTTGATACCATCAGAGTTATTTCCATTTGAGGCTGGAGACAGCATTTTACTTGGGCCACACAATTAAATCCTCAGTGAAGCCTTAACACATCTTTCAAAACAATTCTAAGAAACAAACTCCTATGCTGTGCACAAGTATTGCCTTCCCACTTGAATTATCAGTTTATAGATCCTTAATGTAGCCCATATGCCTCATTCGACAACTCTGCAATGGCCCTTCCCACTGCATCAAAATAAATTTGCTAATTCCCCATTTATTCACAAGAATAATAATTCAGCTAAAAAAAATTGGTTAGCTGAGGGATAGGAATCCATATCACTGTGTTGATTTTTAGACAACTTTTGGATTACAAGTTTTGTAAGTCCAAAATGGTCAGTGCTCAACTGTCCCAAAACATAAGAGCATCCTAGTTTTACATTCCTTTTCCCACCACAGGGGCTTGCAAAGCTCATTTAATGCCATCTGGCACTACTTCCAACAGTTGTTGAAAATTCACTAGTAGGAGATCTGGAGTTCAAGAAAATGGTAAATCCTGTTAACGAGCATGACATAGCAAGAGAATGATACTTCAGTGCTCCTTCACATGACCAGGCTGTCCAGCACTGAGAGCCCATGCCAAAAGACACCAGCATCTGTATTACGGTCCATATTTGAAAAAGCAAGTATAGAAAACCACAAGCAAGTAAACACTTAGCAGCTCAGCTTTTCTATACTGAAGACATTAATTCTATTCTTTTCTCCTTCCTCACACACCACCTTTCACCTTGTCACCCATGATCTCCCTATAACCCTCTGGAATTATTATCTTCTGCAGAAAACATATGACAACAGGCATCATTTTATCCTATCCTTACAAGAATACTTAAACCATGTTAAATATTTGATCTCTCAATTTAATTTACAAAGCCCAGTCGTTAAGTAGGGCAGTGGAAGAGAGGGTTGTGTGACCTGACATCTGGCCACTAAGACACTAAATAAAATTATGGAGTTCCCTAAGGACACAGAACCCCAGGGTCAATACCAGAATTGCAGCTCTTCATAAGGCATCACTCCAACCATCACCCTCTGGAAGGAACCTGAATTTTTAATCATGTAAATCCCATATACCTTGACATAAAACTTATTGTACGGCACTGGGAAGTTTTACCTTTCATTCTCCACATCTTCAAATGCTACTTATCCAACTTGAAACGCACCCAGCCAATTAAACTCTGAACTGTTATTTACAGCTTGTAAAATAGGAAAAAAAAAAAAAAAAGCAGGCATATGTCTTCCCACGAAATTATAACTTATTTTCCTCTTTTATGCATGACATGCAGATAGGTAAGAAATCCTGTGGAATTCTACTGGCTTCTGTCTCCAGTACACTGACTTTCTTGAGCAGTAATATTATCACCAATATCCACACACAAATCCTTTAGTCCTTACTAGAACACTGGTAGATTACTTCTACCTCACTTTAATTGTGCCTATTCCAGATAGTACTTTTATTTATATATGTATATACACACAGAAACACAGAGACACATAGACACAGCATGCTTTCAAATATGTGAACTATGCTTTTTTTAAGCTAAAGCTTCTAGTAACAGATACAGTCTGTATAGAACAGTCCAGACAGAGCCTACAGATTAAAAAGTATTGACGGCTACCAAACAACAACATAGAAGAGACATCAAGAACCAAGATAATTTTTTAAAATATACAAGAAAACATGACAGAATACATGACACCAAGACCAATTATCTACTTAAACAACAGTTTAGACTCCAGTGAGTCTTCAATCAATGCTGCTGACATCAGCATTTCTTGGACATACATGCAGGAGCATTTAGATACACTGAACGACCAGCCTACTGTTTTTCACTTGGAGGGTCAGATAGAAAGTCATTAGAAGTGAAATCTGGAATTATTTTCCAGAAGTAATGCTACCTCCTTTTAACAAATACTGCATCATCAGAACTGCACTTACAAACACCTGCACCAGCATTACTTAGTAATGGCCAGCAGCCAAGAGACTGCCTGGTATAAAACCTGCTGATCTTTGCTTGAACGTACTTCTTAAAATGTCCAAAAAAAACATGGGAAACCCACTTAGTTTTAGATATTAACACCTGCTGTTGATCTGCCAAGTTCAATGCTAGACAGAGATAATACTGGTAAACAAGGCAAATTAGTATCACACGACCAAATTCTTTCACCATTCTACTACTTGGTGTCTCCAAGCAGGGGCTTACAGTTTAAATGAAATTGTCAAGATGAAACTTGACTAGCTCATTTTTTTCCAATAAATGTTTTGCTCAACCTTGTTTCATGCCTTAACTAGATAATGTCAGTCCAGAGTACACCAAAAATCTGAGATAAAGACAACAACCACCTTTAACAAAGCATGACACAAACTACTGGACAGCTCACGAAGTTCCTGTCAGATATTCGGACCTCAGCAACAGACCTTAAACTCTTCAGAGGTTGTCCCATCTACAGCACGGCGTTATCCCAATACCTTGCCATTTAAGCACTCATCATCCGAACCTCTTCAAAAGTGGAGATGCAGTGCTGTGGAGGCAGCCCTACTTGTATTGGTGCTCGGTCAGCTCTGGGAATGTCATTTATGTGTATCTCATCCTAGCTTAACCCTGGCTGAAGTAGGCAGTGACAAGCATGTGTCCATTTTGCCCTGTGTCTGATTTCTCTTCCCCCTTTCCAAGCCCCTGCTCCATAAGGCTCTCTCTTTCCACTGTCTTCCTAGATAAAAGGCAAGAGGTCATGAGGAAAAAAATGGCCGAAAGAGCAGTATTATGCAATAAGAGAAGAAATACAATAATAACTCATCCTCTCCTGGAGATTTCCCATCACCCTCATGCTTTGCAAACTGGATTAGAGCAAGCGTGACAGCCAGCTGGCTGAAAGGCTCACTGAAGTGCCCTGCGGGCAGGCTCCTCAGCCCCGGGCCTTCGCTGGGGAAACAAAAAGAGATGCTCACAGTCCAGGTGCTTTTTCTTGGGCCCCATCACTTCATGCGTGGTGGCTTTGCAGACGGCTCTGGCTACGGCCGATCCAGTAACGCTGTACTGAGCAGCTGCGATGCGATCTGTCAGCGTCTGACCCGACATCTTCGAACGGCGTGCTGGCTGCTGCGTGCTCTGCAGGGGCGAAAGACACGGGAGGGGAGATGCCGGGTCTGCGGCCGGGGGCAGGCACGGCAGGGAAGCGCACCGGCAGGGGCACACGCACACGGGCGCTCACTCACACAGCCCCGCCACACGCACAATGGTCCCTCGGCCAGCCCGGCCCCTCCCGAGGCGCCCCCCCGCCCCGTTGTGTAAGCCTCTGCCTCGCTAGAAGCCGCCTGGGGCAGGAAGAAGGGTATTTTAGGCGTTGCAAGGAACGGATGAAGGGGAAATAATGACGGCAGCTGAAGGAGGCGGCACACAAACACGGTGCGAGTCCCCGGGATGGGGGGCAGGCAGCCCTCCCGCACCTGCCTCGGCAGCGCCGGCCCCGGGAGCCGACCCGCGGAGCAGCCTCCGCCGCGCCCCGGCCCCGCCGCAGCGCCCGCGCCGCCGCCTCCCCGGCGGCAGATTATGGCACCGTTGCGCCATGTTCTGCCCTCCCGGTGCCTCCCCCACCGCCACCCCCGGCCCCGACAGGGATCCCCCCCCCCCCGCGCCGGGAAGCGGGGCGCCGCTGGATGCGGCGGTGGCGCCCAGCGCCATGCAGCATCCCAGCGCCGGGGGGACAGCGGGATGGACCGAGCGCCAGCGGCCGACCTGTCAGCGCGTCCTTCCCTCCCGTTCTCCTGCCGCCGCTCCGGGGAGGGCACTGCCGGCCCCCGCCGAGACCGCTGCCCGGCCCGGCCCGCTGGCGAGGCGCCCCGCGGCGCAGCAGCGCCCCCCGGCCCCCCAGCCCCGGTAGCCCCAGGTGCCGGGCGGGGTGTCCCCTCCCGCCGCCGCCGGGGATGCGCTGGGCGTCCACGCCCGAGAGCCGACGCTGCTATTTCCAGCCAGCGGCTTAATCCTCCCGCAGCCTAATCCCCGCGCTACTGCCGCAGCAGCGCCGCCCCCTACCCCGGTGCAGAGGGCGGGACGGAGCGGAGCCGAGCGGCGCTGCCGCCGCAGATCGGTGGCCCGGCGCAGTCAGGTGACCCCGTTCCCCCACCCGCATCCCGCTCCCCGGAGCTGGCGGCGGGCACGGCCGGAGCTGCTCCCACGCGGGGACTGTCCCGGTGGGGATCGCGGCGCGGGAGAGCCGAAGCCACTGATGTTTCCCCGGTCTGCATCGTGGTCCTGTCGCGAACGCTTAAAATAGTGCCTTGAGGGATCCCAAAACTGCACATAGACTAGATTTCTCCCGAATGTTGTTATTGTTATTAAAAAACATCTAAAATATGTCCCCAGAAGGGTTTTCTCTCTGTTATCTAAGGTACCCTAAGGGTCTTGGTTACAACCCAAAGACACTCGGGAGATAAATTGCTACAATATTTTTGTGTAAATGAAGCCTACCGGAATGATCCGTCGAGTACTGGGAAATGCGGCGTACATATATTACCATAAATTGGCTGAACTTAGTTTTGGAGTAAAGTGATTTTTGTGGGTGGGGTCTAAACGAAATGGCACTGGTAGCAATTACCTCGAACTGCCGGTAGAACAAATTTCAGAAGACGATGTCAGCGCATGTTATTAATTAGCTGGAGAAAACACTATGTACAGTCAGTGTTGAAGAGTTGTGCACACCAAGTGATAATTGGGTTGTGTTGCATACAAAGACATATGGCACCATTTTTATTTGTTATACCAGGAGCAGAACACTGGCAAGGGATTGTGGTCTGTGACAGTATGAAACAGCAGCTTTTTTACTACTTCGTTCTTTCTTTATTTCTTCTTCTTTTTTTTTTTTTTTTTTCTTTTCTTTTTTTCCTAACAACATTGAAATTTTAAAATCCTAAGTAGCCTGAAAGCTTGGGAATGCTATTAAAATAATGCTCGAAAGTTCAAGATATCTTTTCTGAGGGAATTCTCTTCCAAAATAGCTGTAAAATGGTGCCTCAGACCACTGAAGACAGTGTTCAGATTTGCACATTTTCGGTATTGGTTAAATTTCCCTTTTTTTGCAGAGCAGATAGAGATTTTTTGATTTCAAGATTCAAAAGGTTTTCTGGAATACACTGTTTGACTATAGAGAGGGATTTAATGTCAAGAAAATATATAAACTGTATATCACTGTTAGCAATCAGCATTAGGAGTCTGCAAACTTCGAATGTTCCTGTAAGAGAGACTGTCATATTCCAATAGTGAGAATGTGTCTGTGCTTCTCAGCTCTTTTCCATAATAAGTATCAGATAAATAAACCTTGGAGTTGCACAGAAAGAGAATACTGTGCTCTTTAGCATTACTATGGTCCACTGTTCAAGTACAGACAAATTTTAGTAATATTTAGAAAGTGTTTCTCTTACCTCAGAAATGTTAACTTCAATGCCTACGAATTTGTCATTAATGACATGATTTGTGGCAGCTAGAAGCATGTCTCAGCAGAGGCACACAAACAATTTTTCCTCTGTACTTCACAATCAGTTATTTGGGTCATACTCCCAATTGATTTCAGAGGAAAGAAACAGTTGGGATCTACCGATACTTCATGTTCCATTACTCCATTAAGAGTGACTCTGAACCTTTCTTGGTAATACTGACAGGAGTTTAGAATGGCTTGACTTTAAAAGAGAAACTTCCTTTTTAACTAGTATATTACGGAAAGAAAAAAAAACAAAAACAACTGAACAAACTGTTCTGGAATTTGTTGACTCCACACAGCAGAAATTTAGAATGGTTTTATTTCCTGCTAGCAGGATAGTTTTCAACTTTATGCTAGCCAAAGTATTTAATTAGTGATGCAACTTTTATTAACATCTAGTGTACATCTTTAGTGTGAAGGCCTGGATACTTTCTGAACTAGTCCATATTGTTATCAACAGTTACTCTCACTGAGATTCTCAACTGTGTCACCAGAAATTGTGATCGTTACTCGGCTAATTTTATCTCTTCATACTGTCAAACTATTGAAGCAAAAGATAAGTCAGATAATCTGTACTACTGCATTAAATTTTATGCAGTTTCTTAATGAAAACCTAAGTTGCTTTAAGAAGGTAAGACAAGAAGACATTAGTACTCTTTAAATTCAGAGTGAACAGATGTGATCTACTGAAGCTGTATTGCTTCTGGATTTAAAACCAACCACCGCTCACCCAAAATAACCCAACCCCACAAAACAAGAGTTCATGCTTGTAATGAAAGCCACACAGGGAGTAGGAACCATCTTGAATATGGATGTACCATGGAGGGAGCTGCCCAGGACTTAATAGATGGGGAGTTGGGGTTGCCATTTCACAGGGTAGTTTTAGATGAAGTCCCAAGAAGTTGCCTGGTGTGCTGGCCCTGTGAAACCCAGGTCCACAGCTTGCCTGGTGGAGGGCTAGATGAAGGCCATATAAGTATCTGGAAAGGGTTCTTGCTGTTAAAAATAACACAGAATCGGTGATGTCTTTCTTGACTCTTTATAACTGTGCTTTCAACTTACTAATGAAATCTTTAAAGGGGAGGAGATACATTAATGACAAACTGAATAGCCATTTTGAGGCATAGAAATAATTCTTAACTAAACTTGAAGTGAGAAAAATAGAGTTTGTCCGTGTTAATCGCACATTCAAACACATGTGGAGGGAAGGAGGCATGTCTAAGGGCTGATTCATCACACCTCTCACCTGAATTCTGCCCCAGACATGCCCATGTCTCAGGTGATGTAAAGCATGTAGACTCCCTTTTCGTGTACTAAGATGCACTGATAATCCAGAGGTTTCTGACCATAATTCTGCTTTTCTCCATTTGTTTCCCAGTTTCTTCTGTCAAGTCTCCCAGTTCTTCAGCCAGCTTTGACGCCCTTTCCTCCTGCCCTCACAGGCCAGGCAGAGATTTAGACCCTCCCCTGTCCGTGCCTGAGCCTGCATCGGGCCCAGGGCTGTTCTGCTTCTCCCTCTTACTCTTAGGGCCAGTGGTACAAACAGAGCTCCTGGAGAGGCTGGCTGTAACCATAGTGATAGCAGCAGTCCTGAACAGATCTGTTTAGCTCTGGGGAGGGGGGAAAAAAAAGACTTTTCAAAGGAGAAGCAGCCTCCTGACTTTGTATCAGGTTGATGGAGCCAGGTAGTTTGCATTATGCTTTATCTAGAGCTCATGCAACAGAAGTTGCAATACAACAATAGGTACTTAAATCATGCAATACTCAGGAGTTTTTGTGCTTCTGCTGTCAAATATAACCTCATTGCTTGGTCTTGTGGGGGTTCTGTCCCCGACTGTTTGTTCAGCCTCTGTACTCACACTCTTTAATGGCATTTGTTTCAGTAGTTCCTTTGGTTGCTGTGATATAAAGTAGCAATGAGAAATTAAATTTTTCAGTCAGAATGATGTAGCCTGAATGTGTTTGTACATCCCTTGAATGTGTTTGTACATCCCAGGCAGAAGAGTTATCACATTTTGGAGAACTACTTAAGCTACCAAATCTATGAGAACAGCCAGTGGTAAGGGTACAGGCTTGGTGGTGTGAATATATACTCTGCATCCTACAGCAAATGCCTTTTTTGTGTCTTTGAAGAACTTTGAATATTAAAAAGTGAATTTAGATAACAGAGAGAATTAATAGAAGAGAAAAGTTACACGAGGAATATCTAATGCACTCTTTTACTGCTCATTAAGCCACGTCAGAGTGAGGTCATGTTCTGTAGAATATGGAGTGACTGCATATTACAGAGAGGTGGTAATTGGCATGTTCTGTGCAGAGGAAAAAGGTGTGTTCTTTACCCAGCACTCTGGTTTCCACAAGGACAACCTTAAAATCTGTATCATCTTAGAGACCTCTGTTGACTGATGCATTAATAGATTCCATCATCCACATCACAAGGATAGTTTTTGCTGCTGGAGTAGTTTTTGGCTTAAGTCTGGCAATAACACTGAAGTTAATAGACCAGAAAGGGGAAAGATGGATATATGTATCAGAAATGGAGCAAAAGTCCTGTAATTGTGAAAGTCAGTACTTGTGAAATTCCTCACTATTTAGTATTGATTTTGGTCATTAATTCTGTAATCCTGATAGAGCTTCCAATGCAAAAGTCTGGAGGTATGAAGTGTATTGCACTTCCATATAACAGATTCAGACTAGACTTAAATATGTCTTTTTGTT
The DNA here is from genome assembly GCA_032173965.1 of Sitta carolinensis. Lineage (NCBI taxonomy): Eukaryota > Metazoa > Chordata > Aves > Passeriformes > Sittidae > Sitta > Sitta carolinensis. Next base: position 34,197,674 of record JAVUNC010000004.1, read on the forward strand.
TGCTTGTTTGTTTGTTTGTTTGTTTTTAACTTTTTCTTTTACACAGAGCACTAATCTTTGACAGATTTATTTTAACAAGTCTGTGTACCAAAATCAGGTAATATGTCTTCTAATATAGCCCATGTGGAAATAGCATTTTCTATTGATATTAGAGGGGAGAATTGATTTAAGAGTTTCAAGTCAACTTCAATACAAATGTTATACTAAGCTTCACAGACATCATGAAACAGATTTGTAGGAGTATACAGAAAAAGATAATTTAGCATTAATTGATGTTTAAAATTTATTACTCATTGACTAATTGATAGTCCTGTCTCTCAATACAGAGTAACTCCAAAGGCATTGATCCCAACTGCATTATTTCCTCAAAGAGGGCCAGATGCTGCCTGAAATAAAATCCAAATTTCATGTACCATAGAAATTTTTGATCCATGGAAAAATGACAGGCATTTAATCTACCTTGGCTTTGTGTACATTCAATTTTCCTTTTCAAGCAAAATTAAAAAAAAAAAAAAAAAAAAAAAAACTTTTTTGGGTAAAGGTGTATTATTTTGGTATTCATACTTACAAAGTGGCAGCATTTTGCTGTAAATGGTGAATTGTTGTATTAATAATAGTAATAATTAATTGTACAGCTGTAATAATTGTATTTTAATACAATAGTGGCTGTATCCTGGCTATGACCATCATGTGTAGAACCAGGGATGCTTCGTTGACTTCTGTCTGCTCTGCCACTGGAAGCATTAAATGCTCTATCTTACACTGAGCACAACTGGTGCAAACTGGGCATGGGAAGCAGCTAGCAATGATTTTTAAGGTAGAAAGCCTCTCTATATTCTTCCAAAAAAGAAAAGGTTTTCAAGAGAAGAAAATTCCATTTCTTTGCTCTGCTAAATCAGTAAAGGGTGTGTGCCATCCTGAAGCCTAAGCCTGGTCTCTCAACCTGCTTCTCTGGCTCTTGGCAAATCCCCAATTTCTGCTGAAGTGGGGCTGCTTTTAAACAATAACTGTTAGCATTCTGAATATTCCTTTGCAAATGATGTCCATTTACAGGACTTTTTTATTTTACATGTTGTTCAGTATCTGCAGGAGCTGCTGGACAGAGTGTAAGGCAAAAGCTATTAAGAGAGGGCCTTCAGCCAGGTCCAGGAAGGGTGACCCACCTTCTCTTTAAGAGCTCTGCCAGGTGATGTGAACTGCTTATTTGAGCTTTTTGATATCCTAGAAGCAGGTTTTAACCAGAGAAGAACTTGGTGTGTCTTAGAATAAACCGACCTACAAGAAGGAGGCTGTAATTATTCAACAATCATTTTCCTCAAGGTCCATGGAATATGGTACCATCCAAACTTCAGGACTGGGCTTTCAAGCATTTACTGCCTGCCCTGTCTGCTGCTGCTCTAGGCTCAGAAAATCTCAGCTGTATAGTAAAGTGACAGTCAAAGTCTTCTAGGAAATTTCTGAAGTTATAATTTCAGTGACAGATTTGTTCAGCAGAAGTTCAATAGATGCCAGATATATGTCAAATAAGAGTACAACTTTCAACCCAGAGGGTGAAATAAATTTTAAGCAAAAAAAAGATAAGGATGTATTTAATAGGGAAAGGAGATTTATAATTGTGATAACTTATGACTAACTATGATACCTTATGACTAATTATAATACCTGCTTGAATATAATACTTGAAAAAAAAAAGCTGATTTATGCAATTAGGTATATGAACTCGGAAAAAAAAAGCTGATTTATGCAATTAGGTATATGAACTCTTAGGTCTGCTAAGACTAACATACGCAAATATGTAAATCATAGTAATGTTTTTAGCAATACTTAATTCCTACTCTTTTAATAGTTTTGGTATTTTCAGTGCACATCATAATTTTGCTAAGGGCAGTGAGCCTAAAACTCAGTCTTCTAATGTAAAATCAAATTCTTAGCTATTATGCTTTTGAAGTGGTAGTGTGACTGGTAAAGCTTAGTGAGTTCTCACTTCCTACTCTTACAGGCTTGAAGTTGCTCTTTAACTCAATCTGTACACCCACAGGAGGACATTTTTGATTGTACTGGCCTCCAGTGGCAACCTAAGAACCATTTTGGTTGTGAGATGTAGTCAATCAACTCCTTCACGCCTTCTTCTTGACTTTATGACTCTCATATTTAATTGGTCTTCCTTGCACAATACTGATTGTGTCACAACTATGTAAAAAATTATGCCTTTCTGATTCTGGATTTCTTGATAAACTAGGATCATTAACAATGCTTTAATTCAGTCAAGTGCATATATCTAGAAGCAAATCCTAAAAGATTACTTGCTGGAAAGCTTTTACTCTGAAAAAGGATTAGGGGTCATTGCAGGCAAACAGCATATTTGAACTTTCAGTGTCATGCTGTGTGGAAAGACCTTGTCAGGCTTAAGACTTTGTAATCAGATATACCCAACAGGACTGGGGTGTCATTTCCATTTCTGTATATGACTGGAATGACTCTGGCACTACAAGTCTGCTTAAATTCCTATTTTCATGTCCTCTTCATGGAATTTTGTGAATATGCATTAGAGTTTTAGAAGGCTCTTTATATCTCCTTATAGAGATGTCCATGCATACCCTCATGGTAGATGCATACCATGACTGTAGGCCGCTTTCCCTAAAGAAAAAGAATTCTTCTACTCCTCTAAATGGGATAAATTATATCATAAAAGTGGAAGGAGAAGGGGACAAATAATCTTTGCCAGGAGCATGTGTAAGAGCTGCTTTTTTTTTTTTTTTTTTTTTTTTTTTTTTTTTTTTTTTTTCCCCAGATGAAGATATTGCTACTAGTCCTGTGGACAGAGAGATTAATCCTTTTATCCTTTTGCATGGAGTGGTTGGTCAAGCTATGTCCAAAAGATTTTCCACAGGCTCTCACAGGGTCAGGACTGTACTCAGGCTTTTTGGAACATCTAAACACAGACAACTATAATGAACAGTGTTAAGTACCCCTGCCCATTGTTTAGGTCACTGTGTAGTCTGATAATGACCATCTAATTGGAAGAAATATATTCCAGCATAGGAAGAAAATTGGCTGCTCCTATGTCTGCACACACCCCATGCAAGTAAATATTTGGCATAGGCCATACCAGTACAACCCAGATGCTCTTAGCTATTCTTCCTTCAGCACTTCTATCACCTCATAATGAGACCCTTCTTTCTTGCCCATGAGGTATTCCTCATTTCTTTCTGTGTACCTTCTTGTTGTGAGATAATATTGTAGTTTCATCAAAACTGCTTATACTTGAAGAGAAATCCAGAAAAGCCATCCTCTACTTAAAAATTTGGACTATTAAAAAAACAGTGTCATAGATGAGGAGATGAGCTCATTTTATTCTTAAGACTGTGGTAGGAATGTTTCCTCACATACTACATGGTTAGATTATCACAAGAAAGCATATTTCTACAGGAGGTGCAACCCTGACCTTAGTGAACTAAATTACTAATAGAATATTCATCAAAGTTGTTTTCTGCTTGAGTTTAGTGCAATTGGGTAAGCACAGTGTGGCGTTTAAAATATATAAAAAATACAAGTTACCATAAGGAGTGCTCAAGCATCATATTTAACAAAGCCAAACTCTTTATCCTGCTGCTGTGGAATACTCAATGTAGGAAGAAAACAACTGCCTGTTAATTAGTTTGAGATCAGAAAAAGAGACAAGTATTTCCTGATGCTGCATTGAGTTCAACCTGTGGGAAGAATAAGCCTTATATTATTGACATTTTTCAATCTTTATTTAGCTATCTGATGAGACAGTTTTTTAAAAGCACTGAGTGCAAACACTCTCCTTGAAAGTGATGGTACTCTGAGTATCTTGCAGCTTTAGTGAGCAGGATAATTTTTTAAGATCCAAAGATTAACAGGATTTTTTTAGATCCAGGATTGACATTGACACTGCAACAAAATTTGGGGTGACTTAGAGAATTCAAGTCTATTACTAGAATAATGCAATGCCCTTTTAGCATGCACACTTGTATATGTAGCCTGCATGGTTTGATCAAGAAACATTGCTTCCAGTGGGCAGAATGGTGAAAATGACCTCCAGGAATTGTGATAAAGGAAGTGATAATCCAGAGTGTACTCCCAGAATGGAGCCACATAAAAGGAAGAATAGCAGAACTTGCAAAAGCAGGAGGTTAAAGATTACTACAAATTTTTGTGCTTGAAAAAGTGGAACAGCCTCTAGAAGCAAACATGAATTGAGATCAATATGTAGACAGATATTGCCTAACTGATCATGTCTACTGGGCTACTTATTTATATCACTGTGTATACAATCAAGTGCCTATGTGGAAAATTTCAGCCTAAAATAATAACTGATCCACATCTAGCAGGAGACTCATTTCTATGTGTTGTTAATAGAAAAATTACAGTCATTACTGAATAATATTGATTGTTGACATTTTTGCTTCACAGTGTAATTTGCTTTAGCTGTCATTTCTATGGTGTCTTGAATTCAAAGAGCTCCAAGTATTTCACAAATGCTAATTTAACCACCCAGCTTCTCTGTATGGAACATAAGTATTATTACCCCCAGGGACTGCCTTCGTTTTGTGTCAAGGAAGTGCTCAACACATGGCTGGTGTTGCTAGAGACCTTCCATAATAAGCACAGGAGGCCTAAGGAGAAGAACAAATAAAAGACTATCTTTGTTCAACATGAAACAATTCTGATAATAAATCTCTAGGTACTAAGTCTAAATATGGTCAGAAAAATGCAGCTGAATGAAAAAAAAATGTAAAAGATGAAACAAGGGTGGTATGTAGAAAACATGTATATTGTGTCATGCTCCATTTATATTTTCATAAGGACATGGATAAACAGGCACGTGGTTTTCAGGTGTACATTACAGTCAGTAAGTCTTAGTGCTGTACTTTGCAATTGAGAGTATGGAAGTTCATCCTTTTGTTTTTTTTTTTTTTCATTTACAGTGTCAGACTTGGCAGATCAGGGCAGAACACTCAGTATTTGTGGGTGTTTCATCTTGAGAAGTTTGAGTGGGACTACTGTAGAAGGAGGTTAGCTCACTGCATAATGCTAACATATTTACATGTCTCTTCAAATAATTGATCATATGAATTTATGTCCCTTCAGTAAGCAGTCATAGAATCAACAGATTTCTCTCTATAACATGAAGACATTGCTTTTTACTTACATGGAATTTCACCTGAATTATAAAGCTATTTGATAACTACTCATTAGACACGGAATGCATATACCTTTCATTTAGACCAGTAATGTGTATTGTACATTAATAGTAGATTCATCATTAAATAAATTAAATTTTCAATAGAGGTGAACGGGTCTTTCTCTCTCAAGACTGACATTGGAGAGTTTAGCAAATGAAGGTTTAATATCCAGAATGCTTGATAGTCATTCCTATTACCAATACTGAGTTTGGAATAGATGTAATGAAGTGGAATAACTCATTTACATTTCATCTTGTCAACACTATTATTAATTTAAACCATCCATTTTTGAAGATTAAAAGTAGTTTTTGAGGATCTGGATTGGCAAACAAATAACTGAGCAGAATAATTGAGCTGCCAATGCCCTTTCTGCTACTCCTGCTCATAAATGATCTGGAAACCTACCAGGATCATCCAACAAGTATTTTTTAGTGGAATAAAAACATCATATGGATAGCATGTTGTCTCTTTCCAGCCCCTCAGCAGAAAAGATGGCTGATCTCAACCATGAATAACAGTAATGGGGATGCTAAATCCCTTCATCATGGTTTCTCTAACCTGTATCGGCCAGAAAGAATCTTAGTGGTTGCTGTAATGCATCAAATAGACCTCAGCTCAGCTGTAATATTGAAGTTAGGCCTAAATTATGTGGTTAGCCTTTAATTAAAATGCTAGAGCAGTTTGTAGAGTCAATTCAAACTTTAGAGATTATCTTGGTGTTTAGACTGCTTGGATAATATGAGGCAATGCAGGAATGTCCCTGCATGCTCTGATTTGTATTGTGTTGGTTCTTCACTGTACTCAGAAATCCTTGAAATGTTCTTGAACTGCCTCAAAAAAAAAATCTGAAGGGAAAATAAAAGAAGGTTTCTTTTGTATATTACTGCTATCAAACTGGGAAAAACAAAATCAGAATTCTTTAAACTTTCTTTTCCATTATGCTGCGGCAGAAAAGAATGATGAGGTAACACCTTTTGTCCAAATAAATCAGATACAGGCAGCCTTGCCCATGCATCCCTCACACTTACATTCTTTGCACTACTTACCTTGGAGGGTTAATGTCTGATTGCATTTACAATTCAGCCATGTTCTGGTCCACTGTTCATGTAGAAAGTTTTCATATAGATACTTTATGAGTGCATAGAATATAAGAGAAGAGTATGTAAAAGTACAGAATATAAACTGTTAACTTTTGACAGGTTTTCCTTAAGTGTTTGATGCAGATGTAAAAGAAGAACCCGGGTCTTACAGGCTTTATTACCGTAGACCTTGTACAAAGGCTCTGTAATTATTACAGGATTCTTCTGAGACAGAGTGGGGTGAAGAAATGCAGAAATCTCCAGGAAAATCAAACAAATCAGCTACCAGCTACCACAGTAATGTTGAGAGGGGGGACGGTTATTACCATTTTGTCATTTGCATTGCTTAGGGGTTTATGGAAATTTTCAGAAATGTCTCTATTCACAGGTCTGGAAGTCAGGTTTAATTATAACCCTTGCTGTCAGTCCTGACACACAGAGCTATAAACAAATAAGAATTCCCTCTGAAACTCACTGAGCCATCTTCAAGTTTTCACTGGATTTGCTGATTTTAAACAGTTGGATGAGTGGATTCTTCATGATCTCTCAGTATTTTCAGCGTGTAAATTTGCTTCTGGCTCATGTCCAATTCAAGGAAACAATAAATTGCTTTAGTCTTTTACAGGAAAATTATACAGCCAAGATTTCTGTTCAAGTGCATATGCATCTTCAGATTGTGGTTTGTTTGGTATTTTAAGCAAGGATAATTAAACTTTTTTCTCCATGTAACATGCAAAGCAAAATGAAAGAATCAAATAACATTTCTGAGTTGATTTAGATATATTTCAGCTTCGGTCATTATATTTCTGTTTTCCCAAAAGGATAAGACTAAATTACATAAGGTTCATAGCTAAAAAAATAAAATAGGATTTTCTTAAAACAATAAAAAAACCTGCAGTCAACCTGCTTCAGGCACCCACTTAAAACAATAATGAAAACTGCAGTAAATCTGCTTTAAGCACCCACTCAAGGAGCGAATGAAAAAACAGTCACTTAACATTTGATGATCTAAAAATTGTGTGTTGAAATATACTCAGCTTGAAATCAGTTGAAGATGCTTTGGGGATAGTATTTTAAGAGGAGATTTCCTAAATAGATAATACTGTGATGCTTTTTACAGTACTTAACATGTAAGTGTTGTCTTGAAATAATAAAAAAATTTAACTTTTTCCTAGAAAAAAATCACTGGAGAAAGAAAAAGTGTAAAAAAATGTCCTATTGCAACTGGTGAAACAGGAGATCATTGCAGAAGCATTGCTCTCCAGTTCTTACTCAGAAGGATGAAATCCTTGTCTTTGGCTGTATTTCCTGCATTCTATAATCTTCTCCAAAGCTACATGCGGTTTTAACTCTCATTTACACACTGGTCACTGTTATGACAGAGTACATTGTGCTAGCAATGCCAACAGTGTGAAGAGATGGAGATTTACCTCTAGAAATACAATTCAGTTGTTGAAATTTAGACACTGAGCTAAGCTATTTATTTTTCCAGCCAAGAAGTGGCAATTCTGAACTACACTCTGTCTTACCATAAAATAGATGCCTTCATAAAGATCAAATGAATCCTGCAGGTATTTTTCCCTTGACAATAAAGGAAAGACAGGTAATGAGTTCACACACAAACATCCATGATGTGGGCACCTAAAATGACCTAAGATGAATGTTAGTCCTAGCCTCAGCAATTTAATTTAAATTCTGTGGCCTTTACTTCTCCATTAATGATGTTGTTTTCCCTGAATGAATTCTGAAAAGTAGAGACAATGGGATAGGACACTAGAAATGTATTAGCTCTGCAAAACACATAACATATAGGAATCTGTCCTGTGTCTTTGTACAATGTTTTTGTATGTATCTACCAGGGATTTCAAGAGTGTTTGTAATTCCTTATAGCTGACAGTTTCAAAGGCTTCTCAAGTGCAAGATGAATACCTGGTCTTCAGCAATAATAAAGGCTCCGGGCAGTATCAAAGGTCCAAAAATCTGTGACCTGCTGAGCTGCTGAAAATACTTCAGAACATACTCCTTTGCAGCCCTCTTTTATGAGGAAAGAAAAGATTTTAGAGAGAGTGAATTTAGAGCTCTCCACAAATCCTGAGTAAATAGGCTTTAATATTCTTCCTTGAAACTGAGTGGGAGAGGTGGGGAAAGACAAGGGAAAGGAAATTCCTTCTGTTTTGCAGACGCAGATGGAGAAGGAACAGGACATCTGCTCCTCCAGCGGGCTGCAATAGTAGCTGCTTCCATGGAAGAGACCGTCAGGAGAGTTTCTGACCTATTTGTGCCATGTGCTTTTATGTTCCATTACTTACATGACCCAGTAATACTAGGGCAGAGAAAGTTGTGATGTACTGTCTGTCATACCTGTTTCAGGGACTTCCCACTCACACAGCTCCGTCACACAGGTAATTCTCCACCCCCCACTCCCCCTGTAAGTACAACTCTGTAGGATGGGTAAGAATTTTACCTTAATATCACCATCCCATTCCCTCAGCAAGTAGACTTTAACATGACAGGTTCTGCTAGAAATAGAGCACTAAGATGTTCACCCAACATAAATGAGGGTTGTTTTACCTCAGGAGAATAAACTGTCTGCAAAATTTAGGGAAGACACTCAGTATTCTTGCACCCAGTTTGGTGACACTTTGCCTCAGTGGCAGCTCCGTCTCTGTCAGCTGGCAAGGCTGCCAGAAGAGACACAGTGAGAAACTGTGTGTGTGCATGTGCATCAAAGTACAGACAAGCACATGTGACGTGGTGGAAATTTTAGCGGTCACAATTGCATAAACCAAGAAGGCACCATAAAAACCTGGGAAATATGTGAAGATGTGCTCACACAGTAGCCCTCAGTGCTTTTTCTTAGCTTAGATGAATTGGAAAAAAGTCTCCCCTTGATGTAAAATAGAATTAATTTTCTTATACGTAAGCATCAGGGAAACAACTGGTAGGAAACATGCAGGTTGTTGTAGCTACTGACAAATCCCTCATTGTGTAACATGAGCACTGACTATAGGGCAAAAAAAGGTAATAAGCTATTCTTTGATGTGAATAAGAGTTTTAGAATTTGAATCTAAGAGAGCATCCTGAATATGTTTAGATTTCCCATCCCAGTTTTTGAACTTGTCTGGAAGTGCCAGACATAGATCATCACAACATAGGTTGTTGCAACCCTCTCATGACAAAGAGTCAATACAAAATCCTTCAGAACTGAGAAAAATTGTCATTTCATTTAATGTTTCTCTCTCTGGTTCAGTATTCTTCTGTGGCTTCAAGATGCATTTGATTGGTGGAAAAGAGATGTATATTTCTTGCATTTAGTTCTTTAAGAAAAGACAATGCTTTCATTGTCAGAGCACAAACTTTAATAAATACTCTACCATCTGAAATTTTTTTTTTATTAGTTCTAACTGTTGTCTAATAAGGTACATATTTCAGTCTATGTTTCTATAATAAAACTAATTGGTATTTCATCACTGGCTAGCCAACATTCTTGCCACATATTTTGAACTAGACATAATACTAATTCTACTATCAAAATCAATTAGGGAGCAATTCACCACTCTAAACCTTTAACTCAGCCCAATCTGGGAGAGGCTAATCTTTCTTTCCTTTTTTTTTCTTTTTTTTTTAATAATTAAAAATCTGTAAGGCCAAGGAACACAGTTAAATACAACATTGATTTTATGTTCTTGCTCTTGCTCACTTGGGATGGCAGTGCTCAGAGCATGCCAGGCAATACTTGTTTAACATGATTCACATGTTGCTATTTTCTTCTGTAAAATCCAACTCATTTTGTCATTGGTAGGACCAAATATCAAAAATATAAATCAGTGCAGTAGCTGAGGGTATAATATATTCGAAGACTTTTAAAATAAGCTATAATTTAATTCAGCAAGCTAACAATCAGTAAAGGCTAAGTCTTATTTTCCTACTTATGTGAGTTAGTACATTGCAATGAGATTAGTCACCTAACATAAGTAGGAGTTGGTTCTGTAATAAATCTGCAAATACACACCAAAAAAATTGAGTTAATCCTGAAATACCATTTTTAGCTTGCTCTCATTGTGTCTCTTTAATATTGTAGAGGTCTCTTAGTAGTGACAGTTTTAACCTTGGCTCTCCTGCTTTTTGAGAGATGAAGTCAGCCCTTCATCTGAATGGTTTTTTCACAGTTTAATATCCTCATCCATTTTACTTGAAAGCTAGGCTAAAAAAAATGAATAATAAATTTGATGAGAGCTGGTTTAAGAAAGCATTGCATTGAATCTGTATTGCTCCCAGCCATCTTAATTGAACAAAGGGAAATTTTCCAAATACACCTTCTGTATTAGTTGACTGCCTTAGAAGGTCTCTGAAGCTAGAAGAAAAAGTCTTTCCTCTCCAAATTAAAACACATACTATAAAAAAATTCCTGAACTATTAAAATCTGTGGTATGAAGTAACACCAGAAGTAATAAAAACCAGATTCTTTCATTACAAGCTGGCACTAGAATTAAGCTGTCTGGTTTGGTGCTAGAATAGACAACAAAGTTCTAGTTTTTGAGATTATGTAATTTTGTATATTGATAAAACACTGGGTTTTTTTAAAGAAAATGTTCTCATTTCATTTGGATAAGTGTAAACTTAAAAGTACTAGCACTCCTCCCTAGCAATGTGGAAATTGATCTGCAAAGTCTGACCCCAAACTGGAGCTGGGGCTGCCAATACCTGAAAGCAGTCGAAGAGAGACAGCTGGTGGCATCAGAAGAATCAACTGGAGCTTGGATTATTTGAAGACTAACCCAAAATGCAGTGTTTCTTCAAGGCACATCATCCCTTTGATATATTACCCCATAGTCTGTTGTAGCCAGAGGTCTGCACAGCCTGATTTTCCAGCAGCAGCTGGAAGGCAGTGCAATAGCTAAGTTGATGACTCTCAGTGAAAAAAGTTACAACCTTGTTATGTTGGTGCTTTCTGACAGAGGGATGGGGTTTCTTCAACATTAAGCTGCCAAGGAGTTCCCTCTGGTGATGGGAAGGGACTGTAGGACAGGCAAAATCAGGCTGGTGGTGGCAAAGTCTCACAAGGGCTTTTGCTGGGGTGGAGGAACAGCAATGCAGGGGCTGCGAGCAGTTGGGAGCGTCCCTCCACCGTGTGCACTTCAAAATACAACATCCATGCACCACTTTAGAAAAATCCGTTTTAAATCAGCAGGTTCTGGGTTTGCCTGTTATGGCACTGCCAGGATGGGGTCTGCCAAACCCCATGTTGGTGGGGTGTCCAGGACCTTACACCCTTGCTATGTATGCAGTTGTACAAGGCGGCGCTTGCAGAACTGAAGGCAGCAGTTTATATGATGTGTCTAATGACAGCCTGTGCTCCCACCAGGATATCAAAGGTTTTTTCCATATGGGAAAGTGTACCTGCTTCTCAGGAGCAGCAGGAACATGTGATTTTCGTAGTAAATAAGCCCGAGCAGAGAAAGGCAGCAAAAATATACATATTTAAAACAAAGGGATGTTATTGGTTATTATCTGTACGGGGTATTTCTGTCTGCTCACAACAGCAATCTTCCTTGTCTTCTCTAGACTTAATTCCCTGTACTTGTCACATAAATTGCAAGCTGATGGAAGCTGCAATTTACCATTGGGTGTATGGCAGTTATAGCCAAATTATACTGAAAAATTAGTATACATAGAACTTAGCTTGCAGAGGCATGTAAAAAAAGGATGTTTTGAAAGAGCTATTCAGGTTCTTAAAAGTTAGGGAGTGCCAAATTTCAAAGAGCAACTAGAATTCAGCTCAGTTTTTGGTAATATCATACCTAATGACACAGTCAAGTCTGCTTCCCACGGTGCTGCTGCCTTGTTTGTCTGAAGGATGGACAGACCTCACTGAGGGGCAAGTGATCAAATATTCCACTTCCAATAAACTCAAGCATTACTTACACATTTTTTAACACAATTATTCAAATCCCTATTGAATTATTAATCTCATGAGATTTACTGTGATGATCTCTTTGCAATATTATCACTGTTCACCAACATTATTGAATGTATTCTTACAGCTCTGCTTTGAGGTTGCTCTTCCCATAAATTTATGTCCAGGGACCTCAGACAGAGAGACCTGAAGAACAGATGCGAAACCCAGAATTATCAAGTATTATCTAAATTTGAGAAGGCCCAATTTTAGAAACTCAGAGCCTGATATTTTTTATCTCTTCAAATTGCAGCTAGCAATTTTAAGTGCAGCTGTGACTGTTCAGCCTTTTTCTAATTTAGACACAGATGTCTCCAATCGGGCCAAAAGAAAATGAAAAATGACAGAGGCAGGGATAGCATCAATCTCTCCAGGGTAGCATTCAATTGCTCGCCCTGCCTCATTTTCTGCACATTTTGTAACTTCTGGAGCTCGTGAACCAGGAGTCACGCTGACAACAATGAGAACAGATACATGACCCTGAAACCCTCTTTAATTATTTGATTGCAGATAATTTTTTCCCAGCTTATTCAGTGCAGAGAAAGAACCATCTCCAGAAAAACACTGTAATGCAAACAGAGCAGGTTGCACATGCATTTCCTAACTATTAAGAGCTTCACTTTTCAAACTCTGCCTTCTCTGGTACATCAATGGGAATACCTTCATGCAAAATATTGAAATAATTTCATAATAAAAGGGTGTTTTATCTTTTTTTTTTTTTTTTTTTTTTTTTTTTTTTTTTTTTTTTTTTTTTCCTATTTCTTGTCACTGCTATGTTCTAGAGAAGAATGGTTGAGTAGTGAAAGCCTAAGAGAAGAAATTAGGAAATTTATTTCCAGAATCAGTTCTGCCATAGAATTTCTTAGTGACCTTGGGCACTCCTTATCCTTTCTGTCATTCCCTTTCATCATCTTGTGGCTTGGACTAGCACAAGGGCTGCTTCAGGGTAGTTTTGTGGAGCTTGACTCATTATTCTTGGTAGAGGGTCAGATTCTCAGGTACTATGAAAGTGTGAAGTATTATGCAACAGCACGCTGCAACAGAAGTGTCAAACACAAAGTGCTGTTATGAAATACCAATAATGGCATAATTGTATTAGGGGATAAGCCCTTAAAAATTGTTTGTACAAGATATCTTTAATATCACTGTTTTGCTTTGGCCTGATTAGGCATGATTAGGCACTAAGACTCTGATGGCAAATATAAAATGTGCAGCATCACTGTCTGGCTTCAGAGCAGTTCTACACAGAAAAACAAGTAAATACATACTATAGGACTGAGATATCCTACACATTGATATGAACTACTTGGTTACCTGCACGAAAATATATTTTGATATAGCTCAAAACAATCTTGTACAGGAACAAAAGTACTCAAGCTTGAGAGCAAAGTACTCAAGCTGTGTCTTTATGAGGGCCATGTGTTTGGGACAAGCAGACAAGCAGTTCTCCAGGAGAACTCAGCACCACACAGGATGTGCTTGAATGGGATTGCAAGCAGCAGAAGTGTGGGAAGATAATGCTGTAGGTGTAGCTGGTGAGGTGGATATTGAAATACCACAGAGTCCTTTGATCATTTTAGAACATAGGGAAGAATGTAGGCAAAAGACACAGAAAAAAAATTTCTGGCAAAGGGTCAGAAATCACAGTTGTTAATTTGGTAGACATTAGAATTTTACAAAGAGATTAAATTACTCTAAATCGGTACCTTTCTGGAGAAAATATGATAGGTAGGATAAGGCTCTTCAATTTGAAAAAGAAAGCTATAAAAAAGTCAGTGCCTGGAATTTTAAACTGGGTAAGCTTAATAGGATAAAATTCAGGGGGGTTTTATTGGGCTGGTAACTAATCATGGGAATATGTCACCACCAAGGATAGTGGTGGATTTTCTGTCCTTTAAGGAGTCACAGCTTGGATGCCATCTGGAGGATAGGCAGTAGTCCAAGACAAAAACATCAATTCAATGATATACAGGACAATGTAATGATCCCTTTTGGCCTGATACTCAAGGAACTGAAGTTCACAGGAGTTCTGCCACTGACTTTAATGAAGACAGGATTTCATCTTCTATTCACAAGGCTTTAATAATAGAAAAGGTATTAATTACCTCCACTCAAATGAAAGGAGTCAGAGTGATGTGTACTACCATGAAGAAAAGTTTCCAAAGAAAGCAGCAATGATGCAAATTGAAACCAATTTTTTATTATTTTTTTTTTTAAGTGAGTATTTTCTGCATTTCAGCTGCATAGTCTCTTGAAGCACATCTGTGTGGTCAGTTCTAATTATAGAACTCTTCTGGGACATAACCCTGCGTACAGTGGTAACCAGAGCTGCATTGGGGACTTTGAAAAGCAGCAGATGAGAGGGGGAGATCCTAGTGATCCAGATTTTGTGAAAAGAATGGATGCAATTTTGGTAATTGAAGGCAAGTGAGGTTGTCAAAGATGGGTCAAATTGAAGGTCAGCTGTGTTCTCAATGAAGAGAAACAGGGTTAACAGCAGTGGATAATTCTGGACTCTGGAGATGACTACATCTCTGTCAAAGAGCCAAGAGAAAAGATAGATTCTTCTGCTTCAGTAGGGTTGACTCGCTTCAACTTCAGAAACTGGCTGATTTGTATAGCTGCACTTCGGTGCCTTGCCAGAAGTGAGGCTGCTGGCTATATACTAGTTTCTCTTAATAAGAGACATTTGAATGTTACAAATTTTCACATTTTCTATTTATTTCTGTCTCTGTTGAGGTGTGCGTGTGTGTTGTGTGTGTGTGTGTGTGTGTGTGTGTGTGTGTGTGTACATCATGACAGCAGCATACTCTGCTCATTAATGGCTGATGAGTAATTTAACTTCCATGGGAAGAAGAGCTAGAAAACTTTCTATATTAAAAAATATGTCTGGTCTAGAAAAATATATTTTAAAGGTCAAATACAGGGAATACACTGATGATACTGAAGATATGGAAGGAATAGTTTTGATTTTCCTGTTTTCATTTAGATTTGTATTTTAAGGCATGGTTATTGAAATGCAAGAGTTCCCTCTAAGGTATGAACAGAATCCAGTGAAGTATGGATGTATATCTAAAGTGAGCACACATCTACAGACAAAACCACAAACATGTAATTGATCAAAATGTCTGTGAAGTATCCTGTAAAAGATTTCAGCATCAACTATTTTCAATAGCGAGTATATACAGTGAAGCCATCAGAACAGTCAAACAATAATGATCAATGTTATGCTTTATATCTTTGAAAATGGAGAGAAAAAAAAAAAGCATAAATAAATGGGTTCCAGTTTATTGACTCTGCCTGGTATATGCCTTTCTCATTCAGAAAACCCTGGAATTTCAAACTGAGTTTATAACAACCTCATTCTGGAACAAAGATTATGTGACTGCTCCACTGATGGACAATCGGTGATTCACGATCACATTTTATTTGCATGAAGTTGCACTGTTTTTTCATGATAGTTAGAACTAGGACATACAAATTTTTCCTCACTCTTTTCTGACATGACCTATCATCTAAAGAATTCGCATAGTCTCAGTGCTTCTTGATCTCCTTATCCAAAAATACGGTGCCAGTTGAGCCATACCAAGAATCACTTCAATGGAAGTATTTGTGTTTTTAAAGTTCCTTGCATCTTTCTTTTCCTTCCTCTGCTTTTTTTCCTTTCTGTCAGGTGGTAGGAGAACGACAGCATGTCAGAGAGGTCTGGCTGGTCTTTCTGCCTCTGGACTAAATTTGAAAATAAGGAGATAATTGAGTAAAAGTCTTCTTAAGAAATGTCTTTGATTACTAGATTATTAGGGGGTGGTTTTACCATCACTGGCCAAATTCAGACACTCAAGACAGTGCCATATCCAATCCTATTTTCTGTACTTTTGATACTACAAAATCCATCAAAGTCTATAGGTGCTGCTGTAATGTTACATCTACTCACCTTAAGAAGAAAACGCCCCAGTACTACAATGGTTTTTATCATTTGACAACTTCATCATATTAAACTCTCTCTTTCAGTGTCCCCGCACCCACTTTTGGTAAATTCACAGTTGGCTTTTATTTCTCTAATATCCTATATATTTTTCTTATATGATGGTGTGTTGTGGATACACACCCGTGGTTTGGGTTTTTATTTTTTGGTTTGGTTTTGGGGTTTTTTGTGTTTAGTTTGTTTGGGTTTTTTTCAATCCTACTCCCCAGCTACATTTATTGTTTTCTATTACATATATATCTCTTACACAGTTCAGGCAACTAGCATTGTTTCATTGCATTTGGTTCCTTCTGATCCTGGAATAATTGGAAGCCATACCTCTTGCTAAGTATCATCATTTTCTAAAATCCAGAAAAGTGATTTAGGGCTTATTTGCAAAGCACGTCATGAATTGTGAAAGGCTTTCAAATTCTGAACTTTGAAGCCCCTGGCTAGTAATATTCTGGCTCATGTGCAGTCTAAAGTGGGGTTGCTATTAATGTGTCACAGCTGATCCTACTCAAAACACAGGAATATATTTTCCATGCCCTTTCTCTGGTTCATGCACAATATATGCAGATGCACAACACCTGCCCTTGAGTATTACTTCAGAAACCTCACTGGTATTGTCAGG
This sequence comes from Sitta carolinensis, assembly GCA_032173965.1. Lineage (NCBI taxonomy): Eukaryota > Metazoa > Chordata > Aves > Passeriformes > Sittidae > Sitta > Sitta carolinensis. Next base: position 34,214,517 of record JAVUNC010000004.1, read on the forward strand.
AGATGTGCTGCATCGGTACACATCAGATGACTGAAACTATAGATACAGATCTGTAGACAATTTTTGAATAATTAGGCCATTTAAATAACCAGTTAAAATATCCTTCATTTAAATTCAGTAGTGGTTCCCACAACCTAAACTGACTAACCATCATTGCAGCCATTAGTCATATCAGTAGAAATTATTGGTGCAATATTATGAGTAACTGGAGGAAATTCTGAGATCTGTTTAGTGTAGACTGCACCAGCTGTTTGTGGTTGCTCAGAGAAGATGGCAATGCAGTCAGTGGGGTCCAGCTTATGACAATACATCTGAATTCAAGCACCTACTGTTGCCCACACACAGACATCTAGAGCCTTTTGAACATCCCTTGGTGTGCCCTCAGCTCCTGCTGCAGAAGGATTCGTGTCTCCTTCAGGTCTCACTGTTGCATGTGTCAGCTCTGTGTGGATGTGTGAGATGCACAGGGGCATCTTGAATAGCACAAGCTGCTGGCATGTGGGTGCTGCATCCCACTCCTGCCGTCTCTCAGTGGCTGTGAGAGCTTGGACAATTATCTCACATGTAGACTTTGATATGCAGATATCTATCTGCAGGTGTTTGCCTCCTTCCCTGTATGCCATTGAGGGAGAGATGTTAATTTCAAGAGGTTGTTTAGACATATCTAGGGCTGGTCCTAGATGTGATGTGCTCTACAGAGTACATTTCTCCACAGATACTTTATGAGGTCTCAGAGATGACCACAAATTCAGAATCAGACCCTGGGACTGAACGAAGAGGGAGGAGAGAGAAGACACAGACCTCTGCCTTGGGGTGGGCAAGCTCTCCAGGCAGTGCTGGGTTTGTGCACATGCCCTTGCCAGCACCACCGACTGCTCCCCTGAGAGGAGTTGCTGCTGCTGGGGCAGGACTCGACAGGGAGCACTGCCAGAACTGCTTGCCAAGAGATGAATACACAGACCACAGACACACTGCAGCACAGCTGGGGAGAGGCTTGTCCACTCAGTGGTTTCTGCATCTGAGAGCTGTCTTTGCAGTGCCCTGGACACGGCCAGACAGCATTCCTAAAACAATACAGTGATTTCTGGCTGTGCCACTGAAGGCTGGTCCTTGAGGATGCATGGGAGGAAAAAGGGGCTGACATAGCAACTGACATCTATAATGAACATATTTTTTGTGTCAAAAAACAAATACTGTATCTTCTCTAGCACTGCACTTCCTTTTTTCAGTAAAGAAGAAACTAACTTCCTATGAAGTTTCCTAACTCCATACCCGAAATTAATATTCTGTGCTTCGTATACAAAGGCCAATCTGAGAAGTATTTAGCCACTCCATAAGGTACTAACAGCCTTTAGGCGTTCACATGTAGCATCAAACCCCTGGCAGAGAAGTGACACATTTATATCCATGGACAGATATAATGGTGCATTGTACATCAGTGTCGTTGCTGATCTCATTAAACTCATCCATATTCATGATTGTCTTCCTAAAATGATCCTGGGGTGTGGGAGCCAGTCTCCGGCCATAGATGGCACCAAACAACCACGAGCGAAGCAATCCCTTCTTACAGACGGAGCAGTCGACTGAGGCTGTAGCCGGAACAGCCCCAGCAAAAAGACTGCCTGCCTTGAGGTGCCAGGAATGTCACGACTGCTTCCAAGGCACGATTCTGTATATTCTTCCAAATCAAATAATCTTTCTGAGTGTCACAATTATTTTTTCCTGTTTAATTCTCTTCCCTACCCTTGGGTTATTCCTTTTTAAATACAGAAGCATATAGAAGGTCCTGCTACAGTCACAGATAGAGGATATTGACATTTTGAAAAAGTGTGGAGTGGGACCAGTGCTGCCTTGAAGACCTAGCAGTCTGAATAGGTTTTTGCATAGGGTTGTATGCCATGAAACCTAATTTTTATATTTTCATGCAATTAGGTAAAGTAATTGTATTCATAAAATGATGAAGCTGCATTTTAAAACCTAATTATTGGGTTTTATTCCAACAATAGTTACTTGGATGTGTTACCTGTGTTTCTCCTGTGCCTCTCTGAAAATCAGAGAGTTTTAAATTTCCAGCCCAAATTAATTTGTAGTCATGCTATTCTTTTTCATTTCTGTACCAACTTCATGTTTTAGTTTAAATAGCTCTTTTCTTTACCCAGTATTTCGTGCTCAACTGAGCTTCCCACCATTGGACATTGTAACTTGCAGCCACATAGCCACAGGCATAGGAGAAAGACATTTGCTCTTCTAGCCTTCACTTCCATACACAGAAGGTATGCCCAGAGGTTTTCCCTCCTTGTCTCCCAACAAAATATCCATCTGCCACTGGGGCTAGAGCATCACAGTCTGGGTAAAGGGCTTATGAAGATGTCAGCTTGATGAGGCCATCTGGAGGGCAGAAGTCAGGTAAGGTCAGGGGAGGGATGAGTATGGAATACAAAGGAAAGGGAAGAAGCGAGGGCATGGGATCTCTAAAGAAGAAGTGATGGGGTTGAGTAGTGGTGCTGATAGCTTGGGGCAGACTCCCTTGACAAGCTTTGGAGGCTTCTGTCATTGCCTGCTGCAGGCATACCAGGGAGACTAAAATACAGACATTTGGTGTCACACGTGAGGTCAAGGCCTTTCTCAGCTCACTTTGTGCTAGTACCTGTTGTCTGGAGTCTCGCCATCAGAGTCATCAGCATCCTGCAGCTCATAGCTCATGTTCTCCTGACCTCATGGTGTCTCATGGCTCTGTGCACTTTGGAGCACACCCTTTCCCCAAACCTGGCCTCTAAACAGATCCCAGTGCTGATCCTCCATTATTTCTCAGAATACACTCTCTATCACTTGCTTGCCTTCAAGCACAGTGTGCCATTATTCTCCATGCTTTCTCCTTTCCTAAGTTATGGCCACTCCCCTCACAGTGCCTTCCTTGCACAGATGAGTTTTTCCATTTGGAAGGCTTGTTACAAACATTGCAGGTGCAGAGTCAGGCTTCTCTCCTCTCTGAAATAGGTAATTTATTTTGAAATGAGAAAAGTTAGACTAAAATTCAACAACAATCTGATGAGCAGGCAAAACAGGGGATTCATTTGCAATACTTACACAGAGGTGGGCAACTCGTACCAAAGCAGAGCTACTATATTTTGGTCCAGCTTTGCAAACTTAATTGCACACATTGAGTGAAGTTTTATGTATCCTTAGTTAAGAATGGAGTCTAGAAAGACTGCATATTTCTAGGTCTGAGTGTCTGCTTTCACAATCCTCAGCTGGGATGTACAGTATTACATTTGGGAAGACTCCTTTCATTACTCGTCCATTTAATTTTAGTCAATTAATATTGAGTGATACTGACTGATTGCTACTGGGGCTAAAAAGGGGAAAATACTACATGAATATGACAACAGCATAAACAAACACAACTACATGAATACGGCAAAAGCATAAGCAACTCTTTTGCAAACACAAATTTGGATTTTTAAGACTTTGTTTGGGTATGTCATTAAACAATAGATAGTAAGTTCTAGAGATGAGGGGGTTTGTGTGTATTCTGTAGAACATTTGCTCTGAAATCAATTATAGATGTATTGTGAGTTTTGCTTTAGTAAACGTGGAAGAAAAAATGCAGAAGCAGAATATTAAAAGGGTTCAATTTGCTTAGCCCAAAAATTTTGTATTAACAGTGACTCCCTCTGAATTAAGAAGATAATATTTTCAGCTTCAGTATGGAATTTATTTTCTGTAAATTATGTCACAGAAATTAATTCCAAATCAGAGTACCAGATAAATTCACCTGCAGATCCCAGGACATTTATTATCAAGCTACTGCCTTTTAGATAGGCTGAATACTACCTGCTTTCCAGGACCTAGCAGCTGGTTTTGTATGACCTCAGGCTGTAAAGCCACCTCCACATGCACAGGCAGGTAGAGTGTTCTCAATGTCCTCAACATGCCTGAGCTCATAGAAAATGAAAAGGCTCCCCTGTCAGGCCCCAGAGGTATTTGGAGCATGTATTGATGGTGGCATGGAGGGTGTTATTTTTTCCTGACCCCGAAGCCTTGAAGCATGAGATTTGATTATAATCATTGTCCCACTGCAGAGCTGCAGAGAGTTTATGAGTATTAAGAGCATGGCAGAAAGTCTCCTTTTCTCTGTAGAAGACCACTGGTGGGTATGTAGAGTGACTCTCAGATTTCAAATGCACACACACAGAGACACACACAGCTTTCCCTATCACACCCAGAGACAAGAGTGGGACAGCTAATTCACCTGAAAGCATGTAAGCAGCATCTCTTTCTCTCCTGGATGAAGCACTGAGGCATTCACTCCTCTCTCTGTTCAGTTAAGCCCAGAGGGAAATTCCTGAACCACATTTTGCTTCTGTTTCCCAGGGTGAAACCATGGCGGCTTCTCCATATGAGACATGGTCACCTCCCACCTTTCTTTTGTGAAAGGTTTTTCCTAATCTCTGGATCACTTGTGGATCTCTTCTCAAGGCTGGTGCATTGTAGGCACTCTCCCAGCTGGGCTGCATGGGGAGCATGTTTGCCCCCTCACTTACAGACCACTTTTACCCTGATGTGACCTCTCCTTCCTTACAGTACCATGATTTGTCTTTCTTATCTTTCCATTTCTTCTCCTTGGAGCTGCTGATTTCCAAAATATTCTCTCACATTGAAAATGTGTAGAAATGTGCTTTTCCCCCCAATAACTGGATCTTTCTTTTGTAGATGTTAGAGCAAACCCTACTGCATCAGGACTATGTACACAGAAGATCCAGAGTGCCAAGTAGCTGATTCCTGGTACACATTACCAATACAATCGTCTGAGATCCAAAATCTTGCCAGCAAAGACTTTGTGACTCATCCTGTGAGCCATCAACATAAATGCTGAATAGCCTTGGACCAGAAACTGAGTATTGGGAGACCTGTCAAAACCTGCCCAATTCATTGGAGATCTCCATTCTCATCTAGCTTGGGACCTGTCTGTAAATTTCTGGATTTAGCACTTGCCTTCTTTCACCAGAAAAAAGCTTTTAGATCTCAACATATAAATAAATAATATAAATTAAATATGTTAATATATATTAGATACATATCAATATATTAATTACATATATAAATACTTTGCCAAAACCCAAGCAGATGTTATTGACATGTTGTCATTATTGTCCAAACTGTAGTTAAGTCAAAGACAGTTAAATTTGATTTAAGAAGATCTGTCTCCTATGAAACCATGACATTGATTACCTGCATTTTTCATAGAACCGTAGAATCATTGAGGTTGGAAGACACTTTCAAGATCATCCAGTCCAACTGTTCACCCAGAAATGTAATCCCTAAACCACAAAATCACATCACCCAGCAGATGCAGACACATCTTGAACACATTTCTAGCCTCACCTCTTTGCTGATACACCCTTACAGAAACCATTCCAGTGTTTTGCCTATCAGGTTCCATATATTTTCCCCATCTTCTTAATAATGCAAATGAATATAATGACATAGTTCAATACATTGAAATATTAGTGCTAGTAATGAAAAAAAATCTCTTCCTTTATTTCCTTTAAAATCCTCGGTGTGACATTTGTTGGATGGTATATTTGAAAAGGAGTAAATTTGATAGGCACTGCTTTGAATATTCCCATGTTAATTTTATGAAAATGAAAAAGTTCTGTGCCAGTTGAAAATTTGTTGCTGCGGTTTATATTTTTCTTTTTGCCTGCACAGTTTGAGTAGAAAACTGGTCCTTTTAATATCACTAAAGTATGAAGAAGAAATCTGAGCTTCATGTGAGAGCTTCACCCAGGGGCTTTTAGGAAGCAGGTTTGGGGACCCTCCCTGCCACTGTGGTGGTGGGTGCTTGGGGCTGCCCATTCCTCAGTGCCTGCCATATTCACCAATGCCCAGAGCACACCCCTGGCTATTCCATCTTCATCTTCCTCTTGAGAAGCTGACGTAAATTGAATACATTTTAGCTACATGGTTGGCAAGTTTTGTGTTTGCATCCTGATCACATGTGGTTCAATAGATGATTTTTTCTAAGCATTTAAAGAGCTTTAAATGAAAAAGCAACATTTTTTGAGTCTAGTACTTTAATCACTGTTTAATGACGCACTGTGCTTTTACTGCTCCCTTCCTCTACAGTTTTTCTTCCCAAACACTTGTTTCTAATCTTCAGGTGTATTTAAACACTACAAAATTTACCAGATTGCAAAGCACTTACTGGGTATCTTGTCACTAATTGCATTGCCAGTCCTGTTTTTCCCTCCACAGTTATCACTTATGATACCTATATGAGGCCTTTCCCCAGATATCTTAATTGATATTGATGTTATGGATGACTGTAGTTTGAGAACTCTTGCCTCTGTTGCTGTAGGGCATTTTGCTCTCAGATTGCACCAAATACTAATTATCTTTTTACTGTGGAAAGTGTGGAAATAGGTTTCCTACAGCTAATTTGAACTCATCACTCAAGGGAAGTTTAAGGAGATATCACAGTATGGCCACAGTAGTCCTGGGAGGGCGACTGTTGGGGTGGTTCAGGATCTCTCTGCACTCCAGCATTTACCATATGAGCTACAAATGCCTTTGGCTGTTTCTTGTCACATTGCACAATGACAATCAGCAGGTTTTTTTCCTCTGAACTGTCATAACTAATGAAAAATTCACAAAAAAAAGCTTGCTAGTTCTTAGAATCATGTAAAAATTTGTGTTGGAAGGGACCCTCCCCTTCAATGAGCAGGAACAACTTCAACTAGATCAAGTTTCTCAGAACCCAGTCCAGCTCAACCTTGAGTGTTTCCAGGGATGAATTGTCCACAACTCTCTGGGTAACCTGTTCCATAAGCTTGAGAAAGCCTTACTTAACCTGATGAACAAAAGTCATGGTGTGATATAAAAGTTCCCAGAATTGCTTTAGTTTTGTTCTAATCTAAGCACCAGGTGCTTCAACTGAAGTATTAGAATAAATCCTAGAGGCTTTCTACAGTTAGTTGGTTTTGTGAAACATTTCTGATGTGTTACCAAAATTTCCCACAAGAGCTAAACATGTAGAAAAATTCATCACCAGCTGACACAAGCTCAGATACACTTAAATATTGCATTATATTGTTTTGGACTGTACTCCTGACAACACCTTTCTAAGACAACAGAGCTTTCGTTTCCTGACAACACCTTTCTAAGATAACAGTTTTGAAGGCATTTGTGTGTGAGCTTAACTCATCCTTACTATGTCAGAACTTTCATCTTTTACTGCTGTTAATTGAGACAATCAATTCTAAGGGAACTTACATAATACTAAGTGAAAAAACTAATATAAACTAAAGTGTGTCCCCAGCAGAGATGAGAAATGTTAAAAATACATCGATGAAATGCTGGCATATGTGAGCCAAGCATGTGAAGCAGGTGAAGGATAATATAAGTGTAAATATGTAATTAAAAGTGAATTCTTTGTCCCAAAGGAACCAAGCCAGCTCTTCAAGAAACCTGAGAAGTCTCCCCAACACTGGAGCCATGCAGGAGTTGAGAGCAGTTGCTGATCCTCGCTGAGACCGTGACTTGGGAGTTACTCCTCAGTGACACTTGACAAATTAATCTGAATTAGTGATTTGGTTTTAGAAAGTTTAAAAAAAGATGTTAATTTCTAACATGTCTAACTAGTTGATCAGTAAAGGAGAATAAACGTTAAAGTACAGGACATGCTCAAATGAAACATTATCACTACAAAGCTTTTTAAATCAAGTGCCCAATGTAAATAAGTCTGCAGTAGAACAAGCTGAATGGGAATTTCTGAGACTTACTGTATGGCTGAGAACGTAAAAATATGGCTCCTGATTTGTGCCATTACAGAGTTTCAGCTTCAGTTTTTGTTGCCTTAGATGCTCCAATATCCCTGTGAGTACTGGTCTGCACTGAAGTTAACCAGATGAGATTTATAGGGAAGATTTAATTACAGATTCAAAACCTATAAATCCTACATCAGTCTTAGATTCGATTACTAAGTTTCCATTTTTCAGATTTCTTATTTCTGCTTATTGATATTATTAAAAATATTGAAATGTAAAATTAATTATAAAAATGTAACCCATACAGTTGTATTTGCATAGTCTGCAAACCACAATTTTGATACTTTAGTGATTGTAACAAATGTGAAATAAAAAATATTTTGCATAAAAATGCCTGTAAGGTATGCCTCAAATTGAAATTCTCAAGACTTTGCTTTATTTTTTGGCTGTTAAAACTAGCTGGAAAATCCCAGGATCTTTGTTTCTTAAGACGATGTTTCCTTCCACTATTTCTTTCCTATCCTAAGCCGCAGACTGTAATCCTGTTGTCATCACAGTCTGTCGTGGGAATATGATATGATGCTGTTCTCACTGACCACAAAATGTGTTTTGACTCAGAAACACAGGGCACCACATTGTATAATCTCTTTCCTCAGTTTATATGACAAAGAGTCGAGTCAGCCCTAAAGTATCAAATGAGTAATGAATAAAACGTTGAGATAAGGAAAAGTAATAGAAAGCAGAATGTTCCAGGTATGTGAGAAATAATCTCAAATTAATTCTTTCAAGTGTGTCAGTACCCCCTACTTCCTGAAAGCTAGTTTGTGCACCAGGCTCAATGTGTTCAAATACCTTATGTAAGTCTCTTCAGGCTTGAGACACAAGGTCAGAGATTGTGAACAAAAATTTCATCCTAGGCTCTATGCTTTCTGCATAAAACTCTGGAAACTGTCTTGCAGAAGCACACGATGTGCAGTGGCAGGGTCCCTCAGTCAGAAGGGCGCCAGCATGCTCAGCATAGCACGGTTCATGGCAATACAAAGAGAGGCTCTGGAAAATGAATGAATCCTCAGGACCACCTTATGTCATTTGCTCTCTTGCCAGGATGTTACTCCAGGATTTGAATTATTTCATCACAAAGAAGTCATGACCTCTTTCAATCCCAGCCACTGTTTTCCTCCGCTTCCCTCTTGTTAAATCAATACTAGCAAAGGAATTGAATTTTTGTTCCTGAATGCTTGCACCTAATCTAAACCTGCTAAAAAAATTCAAGAAGAAAAAAAAATCAATAACTGTACATATTTTTTTTTTTAATTAGACACAAGGTTCTTTATTAGAAAAGAAAGCCTATATGCAAAACAACATAAGGATATTGGATACACCACACTGATCTGCAGATTTCCCACTCAGTTTTTTGTGCACCTGGAACAAGGAAGGTACTTAGAATCTATTTTTGTTTTTTATCATGGAAATATGAAGCCTAAGAAGAATGTTACAGAAAATCTCCATGGGTTAGGAGAGAACATAAAGATCATCCTATAAAGAACTGCCCACCTTGAATTTCTCCATAGATTCTGGCCAACAGGAAGACAATAAGTCTCTAAACTTACAAGTAATCATACCTGCAAACTCTACATTTTGCTTGCCTCATTTTGTGCACTGAGTTGATTGAAGGTACAGCATGATCTGCTCAGGGGAATGTCAAGGTTATCAAAATACACTCGAAGGTTTACAGCAAGGAAAGAAAATGAAAGATTTCATACTACCAGAACAGTTAATGAGAGAAAAGATGTAGACAGCACATATTCAGCTGCTCTTCCCTGCTTATGTCTGAAGAAAAGGCAGGTCATTCTCATCTTGATGAAATGACAACAGGTGGAGTTAAAATTAGAATTCCAGGAAGAAACAAGACATTGTTGGAAATAGGTCTGCACAAGAAAGTCTTTAAAGCAAAGGAAAAATAGACATACACGTTTGAGTTACAAAGTAAATATTAACTACCTAATCTATGAATGTTCATCTTGAGAACACTGTGACTTTCCTACTCCCAGGATAACCTTCCCCCACCAGTGTGGTCTGGTGCTTCTTGATAGGCCTTTTTCTGGGGAAGGTGAAAACCTGAACTTTAGTCCTTCCAGTCTGTGGTAACAGTCAAACAGATATATCCAGGTGCAAAACTTAACTGAGACCTCCTGCATGGTTTATAAAGATCAATAATCCCTTTTCAACTGATAATTATGGCAGATAAAATGGACAGATCGCAGAGCAGACCACAGTCCACCCTACTATGTCCCTGAATTTAGCAGTCCAAAGGCACTGACTTTTTTGTCTGCTCAGTTCAAAACATACAGCTCTGTGAATATGAATAGGAAGTTCCTGTGCACATTACGTCTAGAGCATTTCTAATCATAATATAATTTTGAGTTTCCGGAAGGCTGGTCAGATGTGAAAATGTAAAGGGAACTGATCCTGATGATAATGATAAGGACAAAGGGGCATTTGGTGTTTAGCTCATGTTCTCTTAGAACACAGCCTGATAATAAAAGGGAACAAAAGAAACGTGATGAATGAGAGTGGGGCTCCTAAGAGGAAACAAAACACAGTTGTAAACAAAGATAGTGAAATAATAGGGATCCTTTAAACCAGTTGGTGCTTTCCCGCAGAATCTAAAGGACACAAAATTCACATAGGCCAAAAAAGCTGATTGCTAAACATATGTGTGTTTGTAAACAAGGTGCAGTTTGGAGTCAGGAAGAGTCAGGGCTGGATGATGTGCTGACTGAATGGAACATTAATTCGGTCAATTGAGCTGTCAATGCTCCTAAAACTTGAAAGACCTATTTAAATAATGTAACTGTCCTGTATTTCAAATGAAAATTAACCTTGGACACGAACATTTCCCTGTTTTCAGATTTTGTAAAAAGAAATTTGGCACTTAGCAGTAGAACACAAAATGGAAAGCATAAAAATTCAGCAAGTGAATGTGCATTTTTTGGCATCCAGTTTAGATAAAATAGAAATAATAAAAAGTACCAAGGCAAGTACCTGGTTAGGTCAAGGCCTGATGTCTTCCAGTGCAAACAGATGCAGGTGCTTTGGTTTCCTTTTACAGAAGTACTGACAATATAGTCAGCAAAACTATAGTTTTATAAAAACTTCAGGTTTTTTATAAGTATAAAAACTGTTTATAAAACTGAAGTGAAACCCCTTCAGCTTTCTTTGTCTCCATTGTAATCAAAGGCATAGAAAACAACAGAAATCATGTTACCACGAGTGCACCGCCGAGTTTAAACATGGATTAATTCAAAAGTAAAAATTGTTGCATTTCTGATGCATCACTGGGCCAGTGTGCAATGCAGTCATCCCCACAGTACCCCAAAGATGCCTGGCCTAAAATCCCTAGGGAAGAACCTCAGACACTTCGGCAGGCTGCCAGGACCCCTGGTACCCCCTGTGCTGCCACTGGTCAGGCAACACTTTAATACATTGTAGCTCCCAAACACTCTCCTGAATTTCATGGCTGGGATGCTTTCCTTTCTGAATACAGCCTGAGCGGAGCCATTCTTCCCCCAGAGACCCAGGAGCTCCAAACATGTGAGGTCATGTGGCACTTCCACAGTACAAGGATGGATAATTCCTGCGCAGTTCCTCTGCACCCCCACCTCAAACACCAGTCAGCAATTAAAAGAACAGCACAAATGAAGGGAGTCCTGAAGAGTGGAGTGTTACACAGCCCCTCAGATGGAGAGGAAGATGCTGGGGCAGACAGAGCTAGTGGCTGGTCTGGCACAGAGATGCAGCCAATGCTCATGTGCCAATGTTGGCCCATATTGACCAATATACAAGCTCACATATAACCATGCACATCTGCATATACGTGCTTTTTACTTCTATGTGTAAGATGTAGATTGGGCTCATACAGACTTGGACAAAACCTACTCTAGCCCCTCCAGACTGTGGTGGTGAGGCTGTGAAAATCTGACCTTCTCGCAGTGGGGAATAACTGCAGATATATTCTAGTTACTTGAGAGTTTGGATTTTGTTCACTTTTTTTTTTTTTTTTTTTTTTTTTAAGCTGTGGGAGGACTACCTAGAGTCTTCTTAGCACAGATCCTCCCCTCCTGATCCCAAATAAATAGTTTCACTTATTAACACAAAAGATCATAAGATACAGAAAAACAGTAAAATTCCTAAGTGAGAAGAGTAATCAACACATGCTAGAAAACCTTTCACAGGACCATTTGTAGAAATAGCTGTAGTTGTGTTGTTTGCATTAGCACTCTGAACTATTCCCAAGCTGAGACCAGATCTTTGTGTTTGCTCAGGCATAAGGGGAAGTGTTAATGTTTACTGAGACAGAATGCTGTTGCTTAAGGAGCTTAATTAAATTTATCGTTCTTGGCCCATGGTGCTTCACACACTGAGAACCAGAGAAAGGCAGATAAGGACAACTCCATTTTACGTGTTTTTCAAGTAACTGTGACAAGTGGAAACATCAGTCTGAAAATGACCCTATTCTATTTACAATTTTTCTTACCAAATCCTCATTATAAAATAAGAACGTGGAAGTGGAAATAATCAACTTGTGAATTGAAAAATATATATTTCATATGAATTAAAATTACTTATCTTCATTAAAATAACCTGACAGAGAGCTGCTGTGGTTCATTCAGTTAGAAAGACTTGGTATTCATGTTTATTTTCCATTGACAAATGAGAACCCCTGAGATATGATAACATAGCTGGAGCTGCTTATTTTGAAATTTTTACTTGGAATCTAGCCTGGTTTGCAATAATCAAAGGTTATTATCTAATGGATGGAAGTGGAGAAAATAATATCTTGGGTTTTTTTCTTGCAATCTTTAAATTACTTTGGTTAGAATGTGAGCAACTTTCAGATAGGAAAGGCACTGGTCCAGCTCAGACTGTGACACTGGATGCTGAGAAGGATGTGATGGATCTGCCTTATCTATGTCTGGTAGTTTTTTAAACTTCTCTATTCTTTTGATCTCTGCGACATCCTTTAGCAATGAGTTTGCAATTTTAATCACACATTAAATAAATAAGCATCTTCTGATAATTTTAAGCCTGCTATGCCCCACAGCTGTGTAAAAAGAGCTGTTTACATTCTATATAATTAATGATTTACAGATATCAAATAAAATTCTTTTATCCACCTTTTTCTTTTCTATGCTGAAGAGTAATATAAGAGAAAATAGTCTGTAATATTTCCTCCCCTTGCCAAGGTGTTGTTCCTATTCTCTGATCCTAATTGCTGCCTAGCTTTACCAAGCTGTATTTTCTAGTTATGCTGTATCAGTGGAGCCAAAGTCGATGCAATACTCAAGATAGAGTTTCACTAGTGGCTCGAAGGGTGGCATAATCATGGTTTCTGTTTCATTTTGATACCTGAACTTAAGGAACTTCTAGTTCATTCGTGAAGTGACTTCAACCTTTACAAGTCATACTTACTCCCTCACATAAAAAGCCATATAAGTTCCCCTTTAATTTATTTTTAATACTCTTGTCATTTATTTTTGACTAATTTCATCATTTGCAAGCAGCTCCCTTCTTGAACTTGGGATGTTGGTGCATTTTCCATTTTTTGCAGGAGTATTGTATTTGAATACCTTAGACTACTACAGAGCTATTCTTCCACAGTCATAAGTAGAAATGCTTTCTTTAAACTGCTCAGGATTGAATTTAGAATAGCTTTTCTTCTTGTGGATCATCCGGCTAGTTGGGCCAAGAACTGAAGCTATCTAAACCGGGTGTCTCTGAATAATAGCATGCTCTGAACTCTTCCTAATCCCCCTGCACACAGCTGCAGTCTCCCCTTGCATCTATGTGACCCTCGCAGCCTTTAATCTGAGGGTGCTTTGCAGCTGTTGTCACCCTCTGTGTGAGTCACCAGAAGCACAGCCTCGAGTATCAGGTGGATTTGTCATGCTGAACTTTACCCACTGAACAGGTAAATAAAAATATTTTGTCAGAGTTTGCCAGGCAGACTCCCACACTTGTCATCAACAGAGAGGGACAGGCATGCACAGAGTGTTGCTCGTTCTACCAGCTTTGGGATGGGGGGGCTGTCCTCTAGATTGTCCAAGCTGACTTCCCAGTGCTGGACAACTGGTTTTTAGCTATTGCTCCTTCCTGGATAGAAAATTTCAGCCCAAACTGATATTACAGCACATACTCTTTCTATTACCAATGCCAAGCTGAGCTTTCTTTTAACAAACACTTCTGTTGAATGGTAGTCTTCTCTGTTATTCAGATGTATTTGAACTCCACTGTATTACAGTATTGCACTGATTATTTTCTATCATATGCCTACTACTATAAACATTTAAAATTAAATATTCCTGTTCACTAATGTCCATCCTCAGACTCCCAGCAGTCACACAGAGCACTTTCATGTAGAGTACTGATCTAACCCCTGTTTGTATGTCTAGTGTTTCCACCAATCTTTGTTGCCTGCTGTTTGGATTTTCTCATCTTCTCTCAGGCATAGAGAATGTTTTCAGTTTTGCCCTTTCAATAGTGAGTCAGTCCAACTGGTGTGCTCTCCTGCATCTGTCACCTTGTCCTCAATCCTCCATTTTAAAGCACTCCAACATTCTTCTTTTCTTTTAATCCTGAATTCTAGCAGACCCTTTCCCTTCTGCGCTGGGGTTTTCACACATTCTGCATATGCCTCTATTACATTTACTGGTTAAATAATGGTTTACTGGAAATAGAGACTTGAAAACACAATATTTGAGATGTTCAGGGAACAGAAATCTTAAATAATAAATATGAATCTGTGAAAAGGGACACTCAATCATAGCAGGCCAGTTCAACCAGAGAGCAGAGACATGGTGAGTCTGTTGATCTTGCTTACAGAGTTCCTTTGTACACATCAGTTTGGTTAGAAGGAACAGCAAACATAGTTTGTGTACAATTTATCAAAAATGGAGATTTGTGATTCTAAATAAGCAAACAAAATTCAAGTATTTCTCAACCTGTACACAGTTATACAACAGAAATAAATGAACAAACACATTTGCAAACACAGAGATGAATATTTTGAAGTATGTGCATGTGCAGCACAGAGGAAGACACAAAACCTGTGTCCTCCCCCTCCAGGGAGTGCTCCCAGAAAACTTTCCAACCTTAAATTCCATTACAGATCTGTCCTGCTGCTTGGCCTGTAGGGAATCCCATGTCCACGTAAAGCCCCTGGAAATAACACAGCCTTGTGCTGCACGTGCTCCTTCTCCACGGTCAGCCTTACATACTTAAAGCCTGTGCTGGGGAGGCTGAGGCTGATGCCATTCATAAATCCAAGCCTTTGCAGAATATTCACTGTGCTTCCTCTCATTACACTATACCAAGGGCACCTTGAATACAAGGCAGAGTAAAGTTTGGTCAAGCCAGTACTTTCAGGGTCATCCCACACCTGACATGTAACCACCCCTGTAACCCCTAAAAATGGAATTCTCCAGAAAATTGAAGGTATTTGTATTTATGACTAAGAGCAAGAAACTGAAAACTCCACATGGAACTTCCTATATGTGTTGTGCATGTGTAAACCCTTGGGTATTTTACACAGCAATGTTGATTATAATTATAGTACTAGAACATTTCTATCTACCAAAGCGTCTGCCTCACACCTGCTCTCCTACCATGGAAAGAGAGCAATGAGAGAGAACAGAAGCTGCATTAGGAAAGGGAAGAAACCTCTTTAGAAAAGCACCATTTTTTATCCAAACAAATTTTTTCTTGGCTTCAGTGTGGGGAAAAAACAAGCATGGATCTTCCACTCTTTCCCTGCTCATATTATAAGCAAATGCATGAAGGACATCTCAGATCTATAGTTCTTTGAAGAATTGAAATGAAAGGATGGATCCTCAGAAGCTGGTATTTTCTCTTTGTCTGGTTGTACAGCAACAGGTCTTGAAGAGTCAAGACAGGTTTTCTTTCCCTCCCTCTGAATGGAATATGTTTATTGATGCAGTGACATTGCCTTAGGATTCATATGGCTTCCTTGCAGGTCAAAGTAAAGCCAGTGCAGGTTTCAGAGGGAGCCAAAGCAGGATTTAAAACAGCATTTCCTTTTGAGGCCATTGAATCCTTTCTAGATTTCCAGTGTGCTGGCAGTCAACATAGATTTTTCCTGATAAAAGCAAAATGAAAATTTTGCACCTGGAAATGGAGCCCTCTGCTCTTCTGCAGTTAATACATAGTCCTGGGTTTCAGATAAAATGAAAATTATATAGTAATATATATACTACAGTATGTTCAAGTGAAAAAAATAAGAACTTTGTCTCAACAAGGTGCTTAAGCACACTTATGCATAAAAGTTGCTTTAACAGAGCATTCACTTATTATTTCTTAAAATTATGCCTAGCGCTCCATATTCATGTCCTCTTAATCCTTTCTATGTAACTCAGTAAATAAATAAATTAATAAACCCACAATTAAATATAGGTGTTTCAATGTATTTAGGGTATTTATTTTAGACAGAAAGGTACTTGGTGTGCATTCGAAAGCATATTTTATTATGCAGTATTTTCCAACAATATGAGAGATTTTTTGCAGTGCTGAGAAAATGAATACCTAAGGTAATTTCCAGGATTAGCTCTGTGTTTCGGGTGGAAAACATTCTTAAAAATTTTTTGTGGTTTAAATTTCTTCTTAATAGCAGCAGCATTTTAAAAAATACATATTTTTCAAAATTTTTATTTGGGAAGGTACATCTGACAAAGTTTAGATTTCTTATTTTTCAGTTTCCAACTAGACCATGTATATTCAAGTTAATTTAATATATTTAATATGTACTTTATACATATGTAAAAATTCCATATATATTTCATTATATATATATATATATATATATATATATATATATATATATATATATATATTATATATTATATATAGTATTCTTGGACGGTAAGAATATATGTATTCATTCTCCTAGATAATGCATGTTTTTATGCAATATACTTTTACAGTATAAATAAAATATAAAATTTATATAAAGTATAAATATAGCTAGAGAGAAATATAAATTCTCTGAAGGTGAAAAAAGAAAAACAACAAGAATTTACAATAGCCACAAAATATTTCAGTTACAAAAGAAAAGACTTTTGATATGATATGAACTGTTATTTTGAAGAAAGAATCAGTTTAGACAAACGAAAGGTAAATGTAATGGAAAAACGTCAGACTCTTTTTTTATACTCATGCTGCAGTAGTGCCTGGAGGCCAGACAGATACTTGGCTGACTAACAAAATGCTAATTATCCAAAGACTTCTGTTTCACAGAGTAAAGCCACATCAGTAATTTGGAAAGTGGGATCTGTGGAATTCTTAAAGCATACTAATGAAAAAAATGCCAGGAGAAAATTTAAAAGATGAGAGAGTAAAAATTTTTAATAATGTGATATCACAATTACTTTTTATCCTGTATTTCATATTGTGAATACTAGGATGTTCAAGAATACAATGTCTCATAATGAGACCATGGCTGTAGCTCAAACAGGAAAGAAATCAATAAAAATGTAAGCAGGGAAGGCACTTAAAATATTGAGGATATAGTTTTTTAAAAATTGTGATAATTTTTTCAAGGTCTTAAAAATGAAAAATTTATGACTATCAGAGAAAACTTTTAATCATCTACTTTGAAACTTTTACCTGTGAATGATACCTGTATCTGAGTATCCACATTCATGTCAAAACCAAACATTGTATCCCATAGTTTTCTGCTTGATATAAAATATATTGAATATTTTGATAAATTTGATAGTGAATAATATCTTGAATATTATGTTTGGGCATATAAAGACATGCATAAAGTCTTTTGAGAGAAATGAAAATGGGGAGGATCTTAGGCAAAATAGAAGAATGGAATACAGCATAGACATATGTCTTACACTCATGGACAATTGTGTGTCAAAATAACACTATAAAGACTGTGAGAGTGAGCATCAGAAAGTTAGAAAAATGCCATTATTAAGGTTCTCTATACAACCTAAATTCAGCTTGCATGTGTATATGCATTGTAGCAGTCAATGACACCCCCACCTCCTGTTTTTCATAAGTCACTTCCCCCTCCCAGCGCTCAGAATAGGTGATGAGATTTTGATTGGCCTTGCAGCACATCATTTGTTCTCTGCTCAGCATTCACACTCTGATGGCTTTCTTTCACAGCAAAAACAAGACAAGATTTCAAAATGCTGCTCTGATGGTCAGGGGAATTGAACCTAGGTGATTTTTAGGGTCCCTTCTATCCCGAAACCATTCTGTGATACTAAGGTTCTACCAGTAACCACAGTAGCTTCTCAAATTAAACAGATTTCACAGAGCCCTTAGGGTCTACTGCTGCCATTTTTACCTGGTGGCTAAAGTTAAAAAAGCTCTTTAAACCTGGCTGGACAGTTTGAGATAATGAGGACTTCGTTTTTCCATAGACTTGAATTATGTAGTACTGCATTTAAGACATGATTCTCATTAATATCAAATGCAGTCCTGAGCCTCAAATCCATAATGTTCAAGCTATTTAGGACACAAAAATGCAAGAGGGAATTTGCACTTGCAAACCCTGGAAAGGATGGAATTAAATACTTCTACAAATCTTACTGCAGTCTCTCATATCTGACAAAAAAATACAGAAACATGTCATTTGGATTCACATTACCTAGCTTGAGACATCTAAAAGCTATTGTCAAGCTAAACTAGGTATTTCTAAGTTAAACTGGTCATCTTTCAGAGACAGTAAAGACACAGATTGTGCCAGAGAGCTTGTCATCTTGCCTGCCTTTAGACATTTTAGGATTTTTAGGTGCATTTTAGACATTTTAGGACATTTTTAGAAGACATCCTCTTCTTCTAGGATGCAATCAATTGTTTGAAGGTTTCTATTGAACAGCAGCCTGAATTCATCATGTTAGATTTAGATGAGTAACTATTAAACACTTAAATTCAATGAGCTACAACTCACATATGAACCCCACAGAATTTTTTTAAAGTTTCTGTTTTTTTGGGTGACGGACTGCAGCATTAAAGTTGTTCCACATTACAGTCTAGAGATGAATTGCTATATTATACAAATACAAATGAAACAACTAGGAGGGAAAAAATCATCAGGTCAGGAAATAATAGGACCAGGATAGAAAACTTCACGCTTATGATGCAGGATTTTGTTCTTTGAACTGAAAGACTGTTAGTGGTACTAACTTGGAGCCTCTCCAGAAGGTGATAGGATCTTTGCAGCAGGTTTCTCAGGCTTTGCTGGAATAGGGTCTCCAGAGGTCCACACAGGCTTTGGAAAGGTCTGCACTGGGGCTACAAATCCTATATCTATTTTATTACCAACTCAATTCCCCTCTCCCTTCCCCTCAATGTGCTTTAGTCATGTATCTTCCCAGTTTTGGCTTTTTTTCTTACTTCTTATTAACCAGTCCCAGGTTCTAGCTTTCAAACCTCTCTTTAGATCATGTCTAGGAACAAGACATCCAGGCTCAATGTCCTTCATTAAGAAGAACCTGTCTCACGTCCTTTGACTGTTTTGTCCGTATTTTCCCATTTGTAAGCACTTGGAGGTTTTCCTGTCCTCAGTCCTTCACCTCAATCTTCTTACCCTGCTCTGATATCACCAAGTTATTCTTTTCCAGTCCAAATTGTCCTTGCCATGCTAAATGCTCTCTTTTGCCAGCTCCTGTTCCAGTCACTTTGCTTTGCTTCTGCAACCTTGCTCCCTGGTGACTGTCCTACCCCTTCTCTCTTCCTGTTCCCTGCTGCCTATTTGGGACTTGGATCCAGTCTCCTTGCTCAAACATTGTTTGTTCTTCCCGCATCCTCAAGCCGCCCTTCCCCATATCTACTGAAGCCTATACCTCTTCAAGAAAAGGTACCAGAACTTTTTTATATTGCAAGATGATCTCCCAGTCCCCAGAACTGTCCAAGGCCAGGTTGGATGGGGCCCTGAGCAACCTGATCTAATGAGTGACATTGTTGCCCCTGGCAGGGGGGTTGGAACTAAGTAACATTTAAGGTCCCTTTAAACCCAAAACATCCTACAATTCCAGAAAATAACTCAGTGATTAGAGCTGTCTTAGATCGCAGACTCCTCCACTCCCACCTTCCCGCCGCACCCCCAACTAATTCCTCTACCACAGGAAAATTAATCCCAAATAAAATTTGGATAATTATAAAAAATGGAAATCATGACTTTAAGGGTGCTGACAAGCAGCCTTAAAAACAAGTGACACCAGTATTTACCTTTGGTACCTCTGGGATTTACCTGTATCTTCATTAAAACAGACAGGCCAGCAGCCTGTACCAGCCGATTCCTTGTGTTCAGTGCTATCACTAGGGATCCCTGGGAAGTGAGCATGCTCAAAGAAATGCTGAAATTCTGACATGATGTAACTGGCGGCCTCATAACATCAGTCACAAGAAGCCAGGGAGGAACTATAGGCTTAGAGGGTCTCTGTCAGCACCTATCTGCAGGCATCTATGTAAGAGCTCTGACATCCCTGCAGTGCAGTACGAGATACTGCGTGTACTCCTCTGGCTGACACTGCTTATCTTTAGGACTCACATTGCCTTTCTCAGGTGCTTGTTTGCTAGAGGTACAGCTATGTTTCTTGCAATTCATTCCTTCCTGACAGAGGTTAAATGCTCCATTATATACATCATGCTGCATTATATACATCATGCTTAGTGGCATGCACCTTTTCGTAGAGTTGATGCTGTGCTGATAGCTTGGAGAGACAAGGGAAATTGAAAAACAACTACTCTGCCTCCATTGCTATCTTTGTACCCAGGAAAACAATATATCTGAAGAAACAGTTAATTGAATGGAACATTGTGAGAGAGGAGATGACATTGCTGGGGACTGTATTACCAGAGGGGTCAGATCAGGACATTCCAATGATTATCTTAATTTCTTCATCTCTTCTGTCAATAGATGTTGACTTCATTTCATTTGGCTGCTTCTCACTTATTTCCAGAGGAAAGAGGGCAAATCCTGCCAGTGCCACACTGCAGCACTGTGTGCTCCAACTGCAGCAAACACTGTGACATTATGCTGAGCCAGCCAGGCACTTCTGCTGAGCCCTGGCATCAATGATGTATTAGTGTTTCACTGACTCCCATTCTATTAAAAGAGGTTAACAAGATTGGTGTTCAGCACTGATGTGTCTGTTTCTTATCTGCATGGAATTTAAAGTGCCCATAACTCAATAGCAAGTGATACTCCAATTTTTTTAAAAGATCCCTGTAACTGGTGGCTGATTCCATTACACATTCTCAGTCCCTTAATGTGCTGCTTTCCCATGTGGATACATTATCCTTTACCATTTGCCACCAGCCTGGGTCTGGGAGTGGAGTACAGAGGGGGAGGGAAACAAGGAAGCCCAACCTGCTGTGTGCGGTCACACTTTGCCACATGGACACGCGGGGCTCCCACGTAGTGCCACAAACGCAACACATTGCTCATCCCCTGGCAGATTCCATCACCCCACCACAGTTTGTAGCAGCATCAGTTCTGGGATAAACCCAAGAAATTTGGAGGGTTCCAGTCTCATTAACAGAGTGAAATGTAGAGCTGTGCCCCTTCAAGTGAGGCCATTCACTCCTGAATTACCAGGAGCTCGTTCTCAATAGCAAAAAGAGCGTGAAAAGATATCCTTTCTTGGAATTGCATCCCTCCTTTTCACAAAGTTTTCCTTCCTGTGTCTCAGTTAAATAGAGGAAGGGGAAGAATAATTTTCTCCATAAAATGAAAGAATGATGTTTAATACTACTACAGCCTAGTCAAAACCCAGAGAAATGAGGAGATGGATATGTCCATGAAAGAGGATTCCATCTTTAGACCTCCAACAAAGACTTCTGTAGGAATCACCTGGAACTTTGGTTTAAGTGGAATTACACTGTTTGATTATATACTGCATTTTTGTATATAAATAGATAGAAAAAAATACACTCCAGCAATAGGACAAGCATAACCTTTATTAGCCAAGTAATCATTTTATAGCCATTGGTAACATTGGTAATGCGAATAGACTGGTCTGCTGACTTAGTTCTGCTCTTTATTTTTTAATAAAGAAAAAGTTAATTTGTATTTATTTATTTATTGGAACATAGTTTGGATCTCATATTACATACTGACAAAGATAAATCGTTTTGTGGAAATGCTGAATGAAGTCACTCACAGGTACATTAGGTCTGTTGAAAATGCTGTATCAAATCCAATTACTGGTATAAAGGTTGATGAACACATCTGTGGTGGGTTTTTTTAGCAAATTGATATTTTATTTTCAAATTATAGCAGAAAGAATACCCTTTGTGTCATATCACAACTAAAAAACGCTTAAGGCCTCATAAGAAACCACTGCAAAGTTTTCA
Source organism: Sitta carolinensis (assembly GCA_032173965.1). Classification (NCBI taxonomy): domain Eukaryota; kingdom Metazoa; phylum Chordata; class Aves; order Passeriformes; family Sittidae; genus Sitta; species Sitta carolinensis. The sequence continues at coordinate 34,236,680 of JAVUNC010000004.1, forward strand.
GTATATTTTCATTGTGCATAGATGAACATCTATCAAAACTGTTCACAAACTTCCTGTGCAAACCTTGCTTTTAGTGGGAAAAAAATGAGCTAACAGACCAAACGTAAATAAATGACATGCATGTACAGTCAATACCTACATTCAAATATCAGGCATACACTGAATTTTAAAACCTGGTCCTAAAGTGTTGCTAAAAGTGCAAGCATCAAGATGAATCTAGGCTATAAAATAATCAAGATCAAATTTTGCCTGTTAATCAGTTTTCTCAGTTCAGCCTCAGTAAGCAGAAGAACAGTTCCACGTTTGACCTTGGGTTTTTTGGTTTTGTTTTTGTTATGAAACAAAGTCCTGACAAGATCAAGCCAATTGTCTCCCTATATCAACTCATGCAATAATTTTCATGCAATGTCCCTGCTTTAATAATAAGTGAGAGGTATGTCTGCCTTAACCGAGGTGAATACGAAGCCAGCTGACTGTCCTCTGTCCAGATATTCCCATGTCCCAGTGTGAATAGCACTGTCTTGTCAAATTTAGCTCTAAGCCATTTGTGAACAGCTTCTTTGTTTATAGTAGCACACTGAAATCTGCACAGATCTCAGTGTTTCCTTTTCTGTGTATCCTATCAACAGTGCACTACATTTATAGATATCACACTGCAGAAAGCCACAAGTGTTTTTAATCAAATTAAACCAAATTTTTTAAAATTACTTTCATTCGGGAAAAGTACTGCTTGGTATAATTCTGAGAAAATAAAATCTGGGTTTTAGTCCACTGTTGTAAAATCAGAGTGACTGTACAAAATTTTTGTATTGCTTTTAAAATTCTTCAATTGTAATTTTGTACAAAAATCCCTATAAAAATCAAACTATGACTAAGCAGGATTGAACCCTGTAAATCACTGGCTAGGATCTGCTTGGAAAGTGGTGTAAGGAAATTTTTTAAATCTACAACCTTGAGAGAAATTTTCAAAAAACTGATAACTGATCAAAAGCCCAGGTATTTTTTTTATCGCACAAGAGGGAATAAAACCACAAACCACAATATTTCAATGTTTATTCCAGTATAATAAAGCACAGTGTATTAGATCCTGATTTCCAGCCTTCCCTTCCCAGAGGCAGTCTAATTATATATATACAACCAAGAACAACCTTCAACTCAGAACTTGCACTTTTTTTTAAATATAAGAAATATGAAAAAGCAGGAACTAAGGCACAAAATGGAGAATATTGCTTTAGTTAGATGAGTCAAGAATGCATGAGGAAACTGCCTCTATTTGACTTCATGTTGAATTCAGAGCTAGGTATTCCAGTACAATATTAAAAGAACCACTTTTAAGTGTATTCCATCACTCCCATTTGACCAACTATTTGTTCAGCAGCTGTATGTAGCTCCTACCTGAAGAGATTTCAGTACAAAGAAACCAATGCACTCTTACTGTGCACAAATTGCAGAAGAGACAGTGACAAAGCATCTTCTATCCCTGATTTACTAGTTCCCAGCCCGTATTTCAAGGTCAATAGGAAGACAGTAAAATGTTAAGGGATTTTTTGGTTCTGGCTTTTTTTATATGATGTCAATGATAACGAGTTATTATTGCAATGACAGATTTCTGTATTTCTCTGAACAAACAGGACTGAACTGAACTATAAGGCCAGGAAGACTCATAGAGTGTGAAAATATGCAGGGGAACAACAGCTGTTAGTCATTATTTTCTCCTTATCCTTTCAACACCTCTCTTTCAATCTGCTCTCTAATGGGTAAATCACACTTTCTCCCTAGGACATTTTCTCATTTCAGGCAGGTACTAAAAAGAATCCTGAGACAATTAAGAGTCATTGGTCAAAGACACCCCATCTTTTGTTGCTTTCACGGTAAACACTAAAACTAATTTTTATGCTTTATCAAACAGATAAAGCTGATGTTGTGTTTTCCTTTGCAACTACTAATGTGATGGAAGCTGTTTCTGCTTTTGTTCTTTACACAATTTCTTGCCTCTTCTTTTCCCCTTATGTAGCCTGTGTTAAATTTCTCAAAGGGGAAATGTGAAATATAAAAATTATTGCTCTCACTTCATTTAGGCCAAAGAAAAATCTACCACCAGACAGATTTTAAGTATTTCTTTTATGCTTTACCTCACCTGACAAGCTTCACTGTAGCTATTTGGAAAAAGGGGAAAAGTGGAAACAGTTTTGCATATGACCACATTCAGTTTATTACACAAGTTACTATACTTTGCTCTGTTCTCTATTTCTTAGCTGTGAGATGAATACGTATTGTAATTTGAGCCTTTTGTTCACTGCGATTTTAATTAATCTGATTCTAGGCCACAGTGAAAATGGGCAGAGAAAAACACAAAGAGCTACAAACATCATATCCTACTAAACGTGACTTTTCACTGGAAAACAGATTTTCCTTTATTAACTCTTAAAGTCATAATTAACAATTTTTCCAAGTGGCCAAATGGCACAAATCTCCAAAATGACAGAGTGTGTCCTCTGGTAAAATTGGAATGTTTCACAGCACACGCAAGCTTGAATGTGTGCGTTCTTCCAACTAGTTCTCGTTCAAAGTAAGCGGTTGCTTTCCTTCAGAAAGGCAAGTCAGTCTACATCTGGTTTTGACTTTAGGATGTGAAAGATTAACGTGATAACACTTCCCATACAGCTTCTAATATGAAATATTTCTTTTTACAACTGGGACTGCTGGTACTATGTAGTGAAATGGATTGTGCTGAAGATGTTGTGGAGTAGGCACAAGTCTATAGTTACTCTTTTTAGAGTAGCAGCTACTTGCAGCTACTCTTGGGCAATGATAACACACTCCTTATGCCTCTTACAAACACAAGAAGGCAAAATATTTATCCAAAGAGTGCCTCAATCTTTGTGGTGCCTCCGTAATGTGGGTCTTTAATGGGACAATAAATTACCTGTGGTTTAAGCCCTCCTTCGGCATCTAGGGCAACTCCATCCCACCAATCGTCCTAAGGCTGATATACATACTGTTTACCAGCTCTTATATAAGTTGTTTCTGCCTCTCTCACATGCATCACTGATTGCAGCCTCAGAAAGAAAACGGGAAACAAGAATAATAAATAAAAATAGAAAGAAACAAGAGTAAACTCCCTTGATACGGGGAACATGGAAACGGCAGGAGCTCCGCGTAAAACCTTGCATGTGTAGTGACAGCATCCAGTGCTGGCAGCAGAATGAAGTATTGGGACCACAGGACAAAAGAATTAATGCAGGCACATTTCCTCGGTAAAAAATACCGTATTAAAAGTAGGTTGGTGTGTGTGTGTTTGCGCTTGAGCACATACATATATATATATATATATATATATATATATATATATATATATATATATACATAGAAGAACCACCACGGTTGCCTGAGGGGGAACACGACAGGGAGCGCGCTGGGGTTGACGCGTTATTGAGTCAGGACGTCTCCAAAGGGCGTCATGTTCTCCGCCACCCCGGGATGCGGTCCCTTTGTCCGTGCCTGCTCCCGCGGGCAGCGGCGGGCGCTCCAGCGGCGGGCGGGCGGGTCGCGGTGCCCACGCTCCGGGGCACAAGCAAACACGGCTGGAACAACAAAGGGCCACGGTCGCGGCGGCCGGACCCCGCCGCCGGGGCGCAGAGCGGCCGGGCACGTCCCCGGTGCCGGCGCCCCCCGCTCCGTTCCCACAGGGCTGTCCCCGCCCGCCCCCCGGCAGCTGCCATGTGTCTGCTCGAGTGCGATTAACACCGACTCGCCAAATCCCCCCCGCGCCCGCTTCCCCTCCCCGGGCCATTTGGGGCATGCACGCGCCCGCGCCCCGTGTTTACATGGCGGCGCCTTCGCGCGGAGCCTGTTTGTGGATGGCGCTGGCAGATGAGCCGCGGGAGGTGGGGGCTCCGCGCCGCGCAGCGCCCGCCGCAGGCTATAAAAGCCTCCGGGCCCGCGGGCGGCAGCGCCAGGCGAGCGGTCGCGGACTGGCGGAGGATGGAGAGCGGCTGCCCCCGCCCGCTCTCGGCGGCACTGCCCCCGCAGGGCTACTCGCTCCTCTTCTCGTCCCGGTGCGGAGGGTGGCCCGGTCCTGCTCTGACGGCCCTGCCCTCGCCCCGCAGCCCTGCGCCTTTCTGGAGACCGTGGGTGCCCGCGCCGGGCGAGGCGGCCCGGCGGAGCGGCCCGGACCCCGCAGCGGTGAGTGGGGCGCGCCGCGGAGAGCATCTGCCGCAGGCATCGCCGCGCACTCGGCCGGGGAGTCCCGGCGGGGCGGGGATGCTCGGGGAGGGCCCGGTGCCGTGCCGGCGGGCTGACCTCTGCTCTCTCCTCCGCAGCCTCACAGCCCCGGCGGGCTGGCGGAAGCCTCCCGAAAGCTGGCGCAGTACACGCACCCTGTCAGGTAAGTGACAGTCCCGGCCGTCGCCGGTTCCGCCGAGGACCTCGGGGCACCAGGGGCCCGTGGCGCTACGCGGCCGGGAGGGAGTCCCTTGCTCGCCAATGTAATTTTTTAGCACTAGCTCTCTCGCCCCTTTTGTTTCCACCCATATATTTATGTAGATATTAAAGTGCCTTGGGAGTGAATTGGCCGTCTATGTGCTTTTGAACGGACAGATCCTTGGGCAAATAATTGCCAGGACTCCTGGATTTAACATATTTGAGTTGTGCCTAGGTGATGTGAGACTTAAGACCTATTAAACAGTTATGTGGTTGTTTTTTGCTAGTGGTGGACTCGGCTGAAGCACCTTGCTACTCTTTCCTGTGCTCAGGATTAGAAAAGGCTCGGGGGTGTAGTACCTAGGCTTTGATGCTGTGCAAACATCCAGCGCCCTCCTAGAGAAAAGAGGCAGGTGGAGGCATGGGAGAGAGTGACAGGAAGAGAGAGTATGCACTGGCTAAGCCACCATTGCTGAGGAAAATACTTGTGTAAATACTGCTTTACTGATAATGATAATATCTGTGCTGTCAGTTCTGAAAAGGAAATAAAATAATAACAGTTGAATCTGTAGGAGAGTCTGTATTCAAAATGCTGATAGGTGTTGCAAGGTGCTTAAAATAATTGCACAGGTACTTTTTCCAGACAAAATGTGGCTTTCTTTCAAACCTATGCTCTGATTCTTCAAACAGTGATGCACTAACTAAGCAGCTGTACAGGCAGGCTTCACTGTGACTGCTCCAATGCTTAGGTTTGAGTGAGTGTTGTTGCAAGGAACACTGGGAATGGAGACCTGTTACAAAGCCAATGTCAGTGACTTTGTGCTGCCAGGGAAGTAGTGTTCTGTTAAACAGTAGCCTAAAAAGGATTTCTTGTAATCTAGAAAGCCATATAGGTATGTTTCTTAATGTGTTTCTATTTTAAATAACCTGTAGTCAGCATTTCATTATGTTGTAGTGTTCTAGTCTCTTGGCTTTTGGGACTTCCATGGTCTGTTTCTTCCAGCTATTTCCAAATTGTATGCAAAAGAGGATGGTAGTTGAAAAGAAACATGAATTTGGAGTACAATTAATTGCAATATATTATCATGAGCTGATAGCCCATGCTAACTGTGATCTTATCAGCCATATTATTAATTTCTGGATACAACACAGACTGCTTTAAAATGTACATCCATGGGACATCTTCCTTACAGAGTCTGTTGATGGTTTTTGGAAAAACAGATGAAATATCAGGGTCCGATCACCCCTTTGAATTTTACAGTGGTGTGAAACAAGTATCAATAACTTCCTAGGCTGGGTACCTTCATTAAGAAAACTATTAATTTGATTCAAATATATCTGTGATCCTGTTTGACATCCATTTTATTCCCTAGGAATAGTTCCAGTAGAGGCAGTACTACTTGGATTAGATCCTCAGGTAGTACTGTTAATGACGTGTTGGAGTGGGAAGTTTCAGATGGAGGGTCTTAGGCTTTCACAGTTTTGCTGCAAAATTAGCACTCTAAATCATCTTTCTCTTCAGATGAAAATAAGAATCCAGAGATTTTTTTTATCCCTACTTGAATGTAGAAAGCAACTTAGCAATTGAGCATGTAAGGAAAAGCTCTGTAGAATGCTTGTTTTAATAGAATTTCACTTGGGTGTTTTGCATGTCAGCCTCCAAGTAAAATGCCTAATAACATTAAGCAAATCTACTGTATACTTGTTTCAGACTATTTTGGCCCAAATCAAGGTGCTATGATTACTTGTATCAGGAAGCTGAAGCACTTCTGAAAAACTTCCCAGTTCAGGCTACAATTTCCTTTTATGAAGACTCAGATAGTGAAGATGATGAAGATCAACTGGAACAAGATTCAAGAACAGAATCAGGTTGCTGACTGCAGGGAAGGCCAATGACACTTCTAAGACTTAATTTACACTTAATATAAATATGTATGATAGTATTTTTAAAGATAATTTATTTCTATGTAAGTTATTCTAAATAAAACTGAGATGTCTTGTAATTTTATCCTTTTTACTTTTTTCTGTTCCTGACCTGGTTTAAGTGGGGAAGGTACTGATTCGTATTTTTATATCTGAGGTCCTATTGTTTGTACATCGTAAGCTGAACACCGATTTTTGAAGCAGAGAACAGATGCCTTACTTTGAAGGGCTCTATAGTTACGTGACTTTCTGAGTCTGAGGACACAAGGAAAGTTTGTCATTGTGATTTAGTAGGCTCCATATGGAAGTGTACCAAGGAATCATTGGATTAAGTATTCCAACTGCCTAGTGTCTGCTGTTACAACAGAGTTTAAAACATGGAGAAACAATTAAAAAAAAGAGAAACGTTTTTGAAACGGAGGAAAGAGTCCAAATTCTGTTCTAGTTCTTGTCGCGTAGAAGAGTTGGCCTTACATCCCTTGTGCTCTCATGTATATGTGCTATGTTGTTATACATAAAAGTGATAGTTTCATACTGCATTTGTTTGTAAAGTGGACATCAAGAAATGAGTTGTTATAATAGCGAGCTTGCTTTTAATAATGGAAACAAAGTTTGGTACCAATCATCATGAAGGCAAAGCCCCTAAAAGAACAGCAAAACAAATCCAAAGCTTAAACTTAAAGGCGTCCATCATGTGTACTTACCTGGGTCTGCCCTTGTGTGTGCTGCTGCAGGCCGCGTTGGCTCAGTGTGCCAACCCCAGCCAGGGAGCGCTTGCCCCGTCCCAGGCGCTCTAGGGCCCCCACCCACAGCCTTCTCAGCCTTCAGAGCGTGGCGTGCCCCAGCTCTGGGGCTCATACTCTGCCTCAGCCTCCCCGCCTAAGCACCTGCCGCTGGGACACCTGGACGGAGAACCGATCGTAGTGCACGGGCAGGCAGGCCCCCGGGAGAGCCAAGGGAGCGGGCGGAGTGCGCGCCGCTCCCGGCCCACGCCGGGGGCTCTCCCCCGCCCGCTCCGGCCCACGCCGGGGCTCTCCCCCGCGCCGCTCCCGGCCCACGCCGGGGGCTCTCCCCCGCGCCGCCCCTGCCCGCTCTGCTGCGCTGCCGGCCGGGCCGCGGCCCCGCCCGCCGCGGCGGAGCCTGCGCGCTGTGCGCCAGCGCCCCGCCCGCCTGCCCGCGGGGCCCGGCTGCGGCCCGGCCCGGCACCATGCTGAACGTGACGCCGCCGGCCTTCCCCGCGCCCAGCTCTCAGCAGCGAGCGGCGGCGGGTGCCCGCAGCAAGGTAGGGGCGGCTCTGCCGCTCTTGGGCGCTTGGGGGGAGGCGAAGGGCGCCCGCGTTTTTCCTGCTGCGCCGGCGGCGCCTGCCTGGCCTGGCCCCGCCCGGCCGAGCTGCGGTGGTAGCCGCTCGGTTCCCGGTCGGTTCCCGGTCGGTTCCCGGCTGCCGCTGGGGCAGGGCTGCCGCCGACGGCTCCCCTCCAGCGGCCGCCGAGGGGCCGCGGCAGGGTCTCGGGCGAGGGGCCGGCTCGGCTGCGTCGCTGGAAAGCACTTGGTACTTCTCGTTTGGGAGGGCGGCGATGATCGCGCTTCCGGCACTGCCTGCCCCGGCTGTTCCTCCTGTGCAGAGATGGAGGCTTTCACCTTGGATTTGCTGCGTGCAGCTTAGGCTTCGTGTGTTGGATCTTCCTCTTTGGACGGGTTTTGAGAGCACTTGTTGTTTAGAGACCTTGCTTGGAAAGCAGACTTGGACTTAAGAAGCATTAATAAACGTGGGTTTATCTGTGCTTTAGTATTTTTGCTTCTGTTTATTCCTGTGGTTTTGTAAGACCGCAGTTCTTAAACCCTGCCGTTAAAGTTTGGATCAAAAGGGTTCCCAAACTGTGGTGCTGTTGAAAAGGAAGGTGTTAGATACCCTGAAGATCTTGATTTGCCTTTCAGGACATGCAGGCCATGGCAATACTACTCTGGAAAGCTGCTAGACTTCTGTCCCAGCTTTCTCTGGGTGAGGCTCCCAGTTGCTGTAGGGTTTGTGGAAAGTCTTTATGAATACTGTGAAGGTGAAACTTGTCTTACCGTACCATGATTTTTAAATCTCCTTTCTCTACTTCTTGTAGTTTTCCTGACCGTATTGTAAGTGATTTACCACCACAGGCAGGCTTGATATCTTCAGTTTCCTTTGCAAAGAGCCATCTGAATGCTTGTTGGTGTTCAGTAATTTCTGTGTCACTACCCAGAACACATTATTCCCTTAAGCCCCCTTGCTACTGAGTAGGGCATCTAAATATCAGTAAATAGTATAAGTTGGGTTATTTATATTTTTTTTTGTCTGAACCCTCCTATGGAGCTTAAAAAATTGTATTCTTAGAATGGCTTTTTCTTCCTTTACAGTTTGAAGTTGTTCGTGCATTTGTTATTTTTCAGGTACCTTTAAAACCAGGAAGGAGTCTTATGGATTGGATTCGGCTAACTAAAAGTGGGAAGGACTTGACTAGTTTGAAAGGGAGGCTGATTGAAGTGACTGAAGAGGAGCTCTCTAAACACAACAAAAAGGAGGACTGCTGGATATGTATAAGAGGTTGGTTGCTGTGATGTTTCTTCTGCATTTTTTTATCTGACTTTTCTGTACTTAAAGAAGAAGCAACAAAACTGAAAGAACTCAAAAACTTAAAAAAAACAAGAACAAAAGTTTCTCCAAGAGAAACTTCTCCTCCTGTGCTTATGCCAGGTGTAATCTTGGCATAATTTGGCATAACTTCAAGTAAGAGATTTTGTGTTACAAAGATTTTCTTAGCTTTCAAGCCTTTCAAAAGAAATCTTCCAAATGGGCATATTTTATACCGATTTTATTGCTGTCTATGAACATAATAAAACACAAGATTTTAGGTCATGTATCAAAAAGGTCTTAGCAAGAAAATAGGGCTTTGAAAATGCTGACATGTATCCTCCTCAGTCTGGGACAGTTAATTATTTTGAGCAGTTGACTATTTTTAAGGATTGCTTTAGAGCATCCAGAGACATATAAAATTTAAAAGTACTACTTAAACCTGGAGAATGGTCTTTAGGAAATAACTGTGAAAGCACACATAAAACTTAGTAATGCAAATGACAGTTGCCACACAGAGCAACTGTAATCTCTGTCTACAATGAAAAATGCCTTTGGTAACTATGCAGTTCTGTTATTTTAATGGAATTTTAGCCCAGAAATCGAGTCATATGTTATACATTTAGCAGTACGTGAAGGTGGTCTGGGGCAATAGTTGTGGCTAGAAGAATATTTTCAGAGATGCAAATGAAGTTCCTACTTGTCATACAGAAAGGAGTAAAACATTTGCTCTGCAGTTTAATAATTTAGAGGCTAAAATACACTAATATCACCATAAATTTTTTAGGAGATAACACCAATTTCTATGAAGATAGAATCACTTTTTCTACAACAGTGTCCCATTAGCTACTCTGATCATCTTAATCTGTTAGTGATAACATTGATCTGATAAGGGAGAGCACTGATACTTAATAAAATGACACGTCTGAACTGCAGCAGAAGAAAGTTTAGAATTTCTGAGTGAGAGTTATTGTACTATTGTTGGGTGTTAAAGAGGATGAAAGTGAAAGTAAAGGTAAAATGTTATTCCATACTGGCCTTTGAGCAAAATAATAGGATTGTTAATTCCCTGTGCTGCAGTTGCACATGCTAGTATAACTACAGCAGGAGGAGAGCTAAAGAAAGCTTGTTTGCTTTGGACATCTGTTCATTTTTCACTCTGAAAAAAGGAACATCTGCCTGAAAATGCTTCTATTTTCTTTTTAACCTCATCCTACCTTCACTGCATCTCTGAGAGTGGCTTTTACAATAACTCCATCAAGTTTCTTCTGTGTCTCTCCTTAAATTTTTCCAGGTCTGTCTTTTTTATGTTGTGCCTAGTGAAAAAAAACATCATAAATGAAAATCACAGTAGCCCTCATATGTGGACAGGTAGTAAAAGAATCTAATTATGAAAAAGCTAAGTTAGGTCTCTGCATTGGTAGTTAGATTGTGTCTCTGTAAGAAAGAGCAGAAACCCTTGAGAGTAATGTGAAGTAAAAGAACAGGAACTAACTTGGCTCAAAACCCCAGTGTGATCAAAGAAAGCTGTCATATAGGGCACAAATTTGTATATAAAGCGAGAGGAGGTGAAAAATGCGTGAAGGGTATATAAATGATATTTCTTTTGCTACAGCAAGTTTGGTAATTTCGAGTAATATTCAGGAGGCCATGCCTATGCAGATACTTATAATTTATTGTGTGCAGTAATCACTGCCGCACACACGATGGCACAGTGAATACAGCCATCAGAAGAGCAGGTTGGTAAAGAGTGCAAAGATCCTTCCTTTGTTATTGACTGTGTCTTTGTTGTTGACTGGGATGGTTGTTCTTGCCAATGAAGACTGTTCTGAGTATGTCTGCCCCTAGGCTTAGTGCAGAATATCTTTCTCACCTTCTGAAGTAATTATTGTACACTTCCTAATGTCTTCACAGCTTCTTCTGAAAGCGCTGCCACAGTTCTGTTTTCAGGAACTTCCTGTTTTGATAATGTTAAATATCTTCAGCTATTCAGCTAGGTAGGGATGCAGTAGTTATATTAACAGCAGTATGTTTGTAGTTAAATCTGTTTATAGCTGCATTCTTTAGGCTCCAATAACCCAGTTTCCTAGCAACAATAATTAGCCTTCATCATTTTAGACCTGTGAAGAAATATTGCTGGAAGTGTAGAAACAATGCTGAGCCCTTTTACTGGGGCAGACACCACCAGAGTTGTACACTTTTAATGAGCACAAGCTGTGTTAAGTTTCTTACGTTGCTGAATCTGAAGAGTGGAAGTTTTGTTGCTGATGGTGACAGTTTTTCCTTGTGTGAGACAGTTCGTTCCTGTAGGCATTTCATTCCATGATGATGATGGGTGGTAGAGAAACAACTATGACAACACTTCAGGGATAACTTAATTGCAAGGGAAAATGAGCAATTCTGTGCAATAGCTGGTTCAATTTTGTCTCTTTTTAAACCTGCCTGTGGTACTTTTATTCTCTGGCTAGTATATATCATGTTCAATTTCTAGGCTGAAGTCTTAACTCAGGGCAAATCGTGTGGCATTATAGGATTGGCATTTCCGTGTAATAAGATACCTCTTGGGCTCTATACAATTGTCACTTACGTTTCTGTTTTTGTGAAGTCTTACTGTTTGTTCCAGTGATGCCTACTGTTTGCTAGTGCGCTCTTGAATTTGTGCTAGCCTTTCCTTTATTTTTGGAGATAGGAGTGGTTGTAGAAATGGTCCTCATATGCTTTTATGTTGTTTTCTTCAGGATTTGTATATAATGTCACGCCATACATGGAATACCATCCAGGTGGTGAGGATGAACTAATGAAAGCAGCAGGAACTGATGGTACAGATCTCTTTGATCAGGTGAGAACAGCTGGCAGCAAATGACACTTGCTCACTGTACTTTGAAAAATGCATGTTTAGTGATTGTTTTTAGGGCATTTCAGTGCAAATGGTGATTAGAACTTTTTCAGGCCTAAGGAAAGGCAGCAGATCATTGCTCAGAATGACACATATGCTGGAAGAGATATGTAGTTTAAACTTTGTATCAAAAGACAGTAATGAAAATGTTACTTTATGTTGTTAGAATTACTTTTCAATTAGAACTCTATTTTTTTAGCAGAAGGAGCAATAAATCTAGCACCAATTTGAGATACCACCTTCTAAATAAATTGCTGCAATGACTACTGTTGTTAGAGAGACATATTTTTCTAAGAGCTTTCACTTTTTGGCAACAGCTTGTAGAATTCTTTGTCTATTTACTTGGCAGCTGCATTATCAGAAAAAATGCTGGAGCTTCCATTAACTTTAACTGGTGAACAAATCACAAGATGACAGTTGGTCTCATTTGTTTACTGTTTCTTTAAATGTTTTGAAAGTAGTCAGAAAAGAAAGGTTCTGCAGCATGGGTGTGCTTTCTGAAAGGAATCACAAACTTGGTGCTGTAAAATGTGATTCGCTGAGTTGGTATTTTTTAGAAACTGACATTCTGTGGGTCTTCATTACTCACTAGTTTATCTGAGGAAAGTGGGAAGAGCAGAAAAGAAATCTCTGTTTCTGAAAGGAAGTATGTTACATTTCGTGCATCAGAGTATGTTATGCCTTCATTTGCAAAATGTTTTTAACGTTTTAAATAAAGATGAATGATGTTTTAGCTTTGTTGAGTTTATCCTTGGTTTATCCTTTCACAAATGAAATGTTGGTTTTGGGCATAATTCTTTGATTTCAAGAAATTTGTAGTATCAAGTATCCAGTATCAAGTTGTGGCTTGGAATTATGTTGCTGGGTCATTATATGATGTTCTTGAAAACAGGAGTCTTGACATCAGGAGTGTTTGGGGAAGCCCCTGTAGTTAAGTTCACTTATATGCTTGAAACTTTTTAGATTTTTGTCATGGGAAGCAAGTTTAGATCCTGAAAATATGCTATTCACTTTTATTGTTTCTGGCTTATGACTTTCCTGTTACTGGAGGTGTTTGTTTTCCCCTTTGCTTTAGCATTCTGTGTCTGTCAGACAGTGATCTTTTTTTAAGAGTTTGGTAGATTGCTAGTGTTCCCCAAATTTCTGGAAAAATTAAATGTCATTCACAATCCTTCATTTCTTTCTTTTACCTGTATATGAGGAAACTTCAACTTGTTGATGGATTCTTTATCTCATCTCCTTAGCTAGTCCAGTTTAAAGCTTTTATTTTAAAATCTAGATACCATTCAAATTTGTTGTGCAACACTTTGTTTCCTTTTCTCTTCTTGTGATGTTATCCTGGATGCCCTATCAGAATTCGCTTTTCTGCCATCCATTTCCTCTACAAGTTCTCCAGTTCTGGTCTGTAAAGCTACTGCTTTTTCTTCACTTTATTATACTTTCTAAAATAGGGAATTTCCAAATGATTCAGTGATAGTTAAGACAGAAGCAAAGAAAAATACACCAGCTTGGTAGGAGGTGTTTGTTTGTCTTAATTATTATTCTTTGTTTGTTTCCTTCATCCCTTTTCCTTCACTTGTCTAAACAAGACTAATAAACATTGTGGTAATGGCAAGGTCTTTATTCTGTTAGTTGTGTAGCATGAATCATAAAAATGCTGTTCTGAAATATAATCTGTAGGTTATGATGTTCAGATATTGCAAAACATAAATGAGTAAATTTAACTATTGCTATTTTTTTCATAATCCTGTTGTTTCACTTAATGCCACGATATCTGTAATAGAAGTAAAAATAAGTACTGACTGATACAAGAGTGACTTCTAATGTGTTTAAAAATAGTCTGCTAAATTAATTATATTAGTCAATGTGCAAAATTGAACTTTTCTATTTCAGTGCATAGAACAACTATGTAGTTGTTACATAGTAAGAATTCCAACTTTTATGGAAAAATATTTCATTAATGTAGGTTCATCGTTGGGTTAATTATGAATCAATGCTGAAGGAATGTCTTGTTGGGAGAATGGCTGTCAAGCCTATTGCTGCTACAAAAGGTGAGTTGTTTTTGTTTTCTTCTGGAAATTATGAGAAATCCTAAATCACCTCATATTTATGAGGAGAGCCTCTATTCTTGCATAGAATTGAAGGCTTTTGCATATATTAATATTTTTATAGCAAATACCTTAAGATGAAATTGTTGCATAGTTGAAGTGACTTTTAGTAATGTATGATGTTTCTTCTTTTGTTTTCAGTCATTAGAAAACAGCTGTGCATGTGTGTTATAGGTCTGTGTATATAGAAATTACCTTTTACTGCCCTGCCATCCCTCTTTGTTCTTCTGATCCCAGAGGGCAAACTGTCATAGGCAGCTATCATATTGAAATAAAAGACAGTATTTTCAATCTGGTGATGTCAGCACCTTACATACATCTGGCAAGTTGCATATGTATGAGATATTTTAATACACTTCATAGGCAGTTTCTCTTTCCAGAACACTTTATTGGGTGCTTTAGTTTGAATTTATCTTGAGAAAATATTGCTGATACAACAGACTCCTCTGAGCCAGGAGAGCAAGAAATGTGGAATAGTCTTAGAATGCAGATGATGGTTTCCAGAAACTTTAATCTTCAGTCAGTTTTTTGGTTTGTAGCCCACAACCAAAATTTCCTGCGCCCGGGAAGCAAGACAGTGTTACTCAGTATTGGCCCTTAGCAAAACTGCAGTGAAAACATGAAAGGATTAATGATTACAACTATTTTTCTCCAATTCTGTGGCATACTTTGGTTCACAGTTTCAGCTATCTTGTAGCTCTTCAGCTCCTGAAGAAGTGCACTGCGTGCTTGCTTAATGCTTAGATAACATTGTCTTAACAGTTAGGTTGAGTTTGGTCTGTGTGTGAAGTGGAATAGTATTTTACATCTCCATGATGCTAGGAGCTAATTCTAGTGTGGAACTTTTAACATAATTGCAGCCAAGTATGGAGAAACTTCAGCAGCATAACTGCCTCATTGAGTTGAAGCATTAGAGACATTACTGCTACTTTTTAACTGAGTTAGAAATTTAAAAGTAAACATGAATTTTGTGGATTTTATTAATCTAACTTTTCTGCAACTGGAAGGGATTCTTGTGACAACCAGTCAGTAAAACATAAACACATCTTCACCCTTGCTGGCTCTGGCAGTCTGTTTTCTGCTGTTCCCTTTTTCTGCTTTGTTCTGTAATAGGACTAACCATTTTGCTGTAGTAAAATTCGTTTAGCATAGGATTTTTTCCCCGTGTTCTGGTAGTTTCTTGGAAGATGCTACAATGGTTTGCTTACTGAACTGCTTAAGGAAGCTGAAGTTTGTCCTTGCACACTCTAGGTTGAGGTTGAGAAAGAAGGGTCTTTTGAAAACGCTGGTGATAGTTAATGTTTTGTCAACTTGTATTTTGAGCATGCTGCTTCATGGTTTGGTAGTGACTAATAGGAAATTCTGAAGGGTCCCTTCTGTAGTGTTACAGTGGATCTTTGCACTGAAATATGTAGTGTTTGTACTTGCTGAGAAGGCCAGTGCAATACCCAGGTATGTAAGAGGTGATTTCAGAATCTCCCTCAGCAAACCTGTACCACATAAAACTGCTTGCTGTCCCTTCAGGGTGCTCAGCTGTGAACAGCACTGTCTGAAAAATTTTAATACCGCTGATGTTTCTGTTTAACAAAAGACACTTGTTAGTGTATAGTAACATAGTCCCTATGTTACTTTAGTGGTTACTTGGGAGTCTGAATGCGTATTGTATTATTGTTAATTTAACAAGATTAGACTGAGAGCTGTAATGTCATCTAAGGAAGAGAGGGCACGGCTGTGCCTTTGATGTATCTCACATCATCCTTAAAATTGCTGTGCTGATTTCTGTGCAGTGTGTTAAAACGTAGTGAAATGAGAGTAGACTTCTAAATACAAAAAAATTACCTTTCATTAGAAAGAAGTGAACAACTTGCCAATCCTGGCAGAAGCTATAAAGTGGCGTATAGCAGAATACACAGACAAATGTTGCCTCAACCAAAAATTTATGGAGTATTCTCTTTTTTACCTCAGCTAAAAATATGTGGAATATTTTCTTTTTAACTTAAAATGGCACAGCATGAAATCCTCTGGTGAAAGTTGTTCTTGAAGAGCTCTCATGTAATTTTGGAATACTGTATGGTTGGTGCTTTGCTCTAGGAGCCTTCCTTAGCTTCTCTCTAGCATTTTTTCTCTACCACTGACTGGTGTGATGCAGAGCACTGGGAAGGATACGGAAAAAACAGGGAAGAAACATTCCCATTTGGTTTTCGTAACGGAGCAGGAAGAACAGATTGATTTCTCCTACTTCCCAAATTAGCTCTCATAAGAGAGAATATAAATTGGGCCTTTCATATTAAGACATTCTGAGAAGTGCAATGCAGAGAAGGGAAGGAGGGGGCCCAGGTGTATCCAGAGGTCTAGTTTCTTCACAGATTTACTGAGAACAGAAGGACATATGGCTGAGAGGTGCAGTGCCTTTCCCATCAAGTTGAGCACCTTATAAATGAACTGACTCTGTTCCTGCCAAGGATTGGGTTCAGATTTCCAAGGATTGGGTCGTTAAGATTTATAGTCCTCTATGTGATGTTGTGAGACAAGTGTCTTTGGAATTCTTAACAGATTCAGTGAGCTTCTTAGCTATGAAGTTTATAATTGCATAAGATAATCTGTGATTTATTTTTTTTTAAGTGTCAGAGTTCTTGCATTTCCTATCCTCTGTGCAAGTGCTGTGCAATTTCTGGCACTTGTAATGTACCAATTTTTTAATTAGACATAGTCATTTGGAATGGTAATCAGTGCTGCATTTATTTGTTGCTTCTTGATGTTTGAAACATACTGGTCATTCCGCTAAGCCTTTTGGAAGGTTTATTTGAAGATACTTACTTTGGCTAATTTAACATGGTGGAGCAAGTACTGTAACTTCTTAACTGTTGTGCTTGTTTTTTCTTAATGCTTGCAGAGATTTCTTCTACTGTGTCTGAAGAGAAGAAGCAGCTTAATGGTAAGTTCTCACCTGAAGTGAAGTGGGGAGTGAATCTCAAAATTATGTGAATATCATTGAATGAGCAGTATTTACCCACACTTCTCTTTGCATTTGAATCCAGAGCTGATGCTGTAGTGGTCTGTGGAAATTTCAGAAGCCAAAATCCTAACCAAGTATTTTGAATTCTGTATTTGAAAGTATTGTAAAACTGCAGTAGAGTATTGTAGGCAAAGATGGTATGGGGGATGGACAAGCAAGGTCAGCTTGTCTGTGAAATGCCGGGAAGATTTTCTGCCCAAATTTTTTCTATCCAGTCAGGTCTTCCACTTGTTTCAATGGATTTTTTTTTTTTTATTTTTTTTTTCTTTTTCTTTCGAAGGGCAGCATTTTGCATTTCCTTCTGAGCTTCATGAAGTTTTTGTCAGCCCATTTATTCAGTCTCTCTACATCCCTTAATAACCTTAACCTTTCATGTTTTTCCTGTTTGCATGATTTGTTGTTGCTTTGACTGGGAGAGCGTGCGTGCCCTGTAGGTTGCTAGTGACTGTGTGAAACAGTATCAGCATTCCCTGTTCCACAGGGAGTGCTAACAGTAACTAGCCTCCAGCTGGACTTTGTATGCTGATCACATCTTTTGTGACTGGCAGTTCTACTCATTTTCTGTCAGTGATGCAATCCACCTACCAAACCCAACTCTTTACAATGTGGCTGTGAGGATGGCTTGAGAACCTTTATCACTAGCCTTGCTATCCCGTGGGACTGTGCAAAGCAGTCCCATGATGTGTAGGGTTGTGATTCTGCTTTTCATCTGGTCACCTTAAGCTCTTCATTTCATGCCTGCCGTCAGCCTTTGGCTTCCCCCACAGCTTTTTCTTTATTTGTGATCACCATGACTAATAGAGCACTTTGCTGAATTGTTTCACTGATCACCTGAATCATTCTTTTTACTGCAGCATGAATCACTGTTTTCATGTGACATCTTACAGTATTTCAAAATAATTCATAAATAACTTCGTTTGCTAGGGTGTTCTGTTTTATTGTGTCTGATCATATATTTCTCTGGATTTGCAAAAGCAAACAGAAGTATGTATGACAATAGATTCCTGTTATCCCTGAAGAGCAAGCAATTCATGTGATCTTTGTCCTCAAGAAAGATTTCGCTTCTGAGAAGGCTTTTATCATTAGGTGATTGCTTTTCTTTTGCAGTGGTCTGACTGCTCTGCAAATTTGGTTTCCTTGGCACCTGCAGATGGTGTGTACTTAAGAGTAATTAAGGATCAAAGAATAAGTAATTCCACTGAGTTTTAATTGCTTTGGGTTAATTCTGGATGATCAAATAGTTTTGACAGATTGGATTAGACCAGAGTGGCTTTTTGTTTTTATCTGCTTCCCACGTGGTAGAGTCACTGAATTATGTGTTTAAGCTTGTAGTCATATTACAAAACATACTGGCATTTAGAAGATAATTATCTGGGTAACTGAGAATTTATGTGCTAATTATTTTATGCATAGCTATTTCAGGTTTGCAAGGTTTACCTTTGAATGGGCTGGAAACCAGCACTTACCAGCTGTTCAGTCTGCAGCTTCCTCCATCATCTATTCTATAGCTTCTTTGTGTTTAAACTGATGCAGGATTGTAGTTGCTTTTATCTATCTCTGTGCTCAAGTTTTTGCCAACTATGTTCAATTTCTATTATGCCAGAGGTTAGGACAACAGACATTTTGAAAGCCTGACCAGCTCTTGCATCCCAGCAAAGGCTGTTTCAGACTGTTTCATGCAGTTAAGTAGTTAAAGTGAGTATATGAATTCTGTGAATATTCTTAGCAAAGTGCTGTATAGAAAGATGAGGGCCAATATCTTTGCTTAATCAACTGACATGAAATTTTAGTTGTGAATTAGGTTAGATTGACATCTCGGGTTGAATTTATTCATCTGAATTTTATAAACACGGTACTATGGTGTATGGAACTCTTTTAAGTTCTGAAAAAGACCTCCATGTTCTAGGACCCTGCTCTCCAAGAGAAAGTGCTGAATAAAAACTAAATGCAAAATGTACATAGTCTGGCTACCTGTGCAAATAAGCCACCAAATATTGTTTGAGGACACTTAGAACATTCAATTGAAAAAACCAAAACCACAACCCCCACACATACCTGAGTATTATTTATATTAGGCAAGCAGCCCAGCAAATATTTTAATGACCCTATGCTCTTTGCAGGTGTGCTTCCTGAGAAGAAAATGCTGGCTTCTTCTGCTAAAGATTTAAGCCCAAGGTAAGCCTTTGTCTGTCATTGTCTGTTGAACATTCTATTTAAGAATTTTATGCAATTTTTAGTAAATGCAAGGCAACTTCTTCCATGGGTAGTTCTTGAAATTTCAGTTTAAAAAGTATGTGTCATTACCATCCTTGTATAAACAGGAAAATTGAAATTTGGGTTTAAACAATTTGCCAGAGGCCATATGGGCAGATGATGCTGCTTTGCTTGTTCTGTTGATTCCTAAATCTTGTGCTGCCTTAATTGTATATAAATGTATGAATTTTGGCAGTCTCCTCAGCTTTGTTTCTTCTGAAAACTCATGGAAAGTGGTTGCAACTGGACTGATTACTTTCTTGGCTTTAACTAATTTGTCCATAAACAATTGCCATTCCTTGAAAAAGGGCATAATTTCAAGCTGGAGTATATTAAGATATGATAGCTGCATTCAGGTTTCTGCAATATGTAAAGCAAAGCAGGCCCTAAAAGTGATATTTTACTCCATGATGCCTTTGGTCTTCAAGGTGCAGTTTCTCACTTGGCATCAAAATCCCCTGGCAGTGTGTGTTCTCTGGGCTAGTTACATGCAGTCATAAAATACTGTGGCTTGAAAACAATTGGAATGAGGTTTATTTTCTGAAGTGCTCTCCAAACCTTTCTGACTTTCTTCCCATGTGTCTGGCATATTCTGGCATGTGACGGGAAAGTGTGCAGCCGAAAATGTGTTTGGTGTCAGGAGTGATCCTCCTTTTGTGTCTGCTTTTCTTGTCCAGGAGTAGATGGAAGTTACTTCCTGGCAAGTGTAAGGCCATGCAAATAATTATTATTTGAAGGCTTTTTCTTTGTTTTGTTTTGTTTTGTTTTATTTTGTTTTTTTTTTTTTTTTTACCCTGTATTTATTACAAGACTTGGACTTGGGAACATAGGAGTGAATGCAAAATCTTGATTTGTGGAGATGAAGAGAATCGTGGTTTTGTCATATGTGCATCAAATCTTTAACTCTTGGAAGCTACCCTGCCTATTTAATGCTTTTGTCTGGACTCGAGATTTAAATCATCCATAAGCAAGGTTCATATACTACAAAGAGAATGCATGTGCTTTTAAAGTAAAACTAATGCCAAACAATTTTAACTACAGTGTACTGACTATCAGGATACATAATTAGATGGTTAATTTAGTAGTTTTGTCAAAATTACTGACTTCAAACTTAGTCTTCAAAAGTACTAAGTAATATATTTGGCTTGTAAATTCATTACACAAGCTATCTTTGAAGGCTTGGGGTTAAATATGTTTTGATATGCTCAAGGAAAATACATCTTTTTTTCTTTGTTGTATTTTTTGTTTTCCAGTTATGACTGGTTCCAAACAGATAGTTTGATCACAATTGTCATATATACTAAGCAGAAGGTAAGTATGTTTCATGAAGGAAGAATTACAAGATCCAGTTGTGATCTAGCTTGAATTTTGAGAGAACTTTATATAAATTGTTGGGTTTTTTTTCCCCTTGGCTATGAAAGGACATGAATGCAGAGTTGGTGATAGTTGACTGTCAAGACAAACAATTAAGGGGAGAGATCATCATGGATGACCACTCATATCTTGTAGGAATTGGTAGGTACTGTAATTTTGCTGTTGAAAGTATTGAATTTTTATTCTACAATATTAAAACCTGCTCATCAGATGATAAGTATTTTACATGTACCAATTAATATTTTATTCCTCTTTCATTAGAGATGGTTAAAGTGCCTTGATGTAAAGGAATTATGTGGTTTAGCAACTCACATTTTCATTTGTTTAGTGTATACTAAATTTCTTCCATGTGTACTAAAATGTAGTAAGAAATTGATTTTAAAGTTGTGTAAAATTTTTTTTCAAGTGTGTTTTTTACGTTTATTAAAAAGCCCTCATTCACAAGGGCAAGTGCAATAATTGCAGATTGGTAGCTTTACATGAGCCACTGTTAAAAGTAATGGGAAAAATAATGCCTTCATGCATGAGGCTTGTAGAAGTCATGAGTCAAATTTCAAGGCCAAGTAGACATGCCTAACTTTTTAGGGTTATTAGTTCACTCAGTATTCCTAGACTTATACTTTCTGTGTATATGATGGCTGGACTAGAATTTTGTTATTGCTTAACACAAAGTTTATTTGTATTTATTTCAGACTTGGATCATGCAGTTTCAGAAGATGTGACTGGTAATTTCTATCTCTTGCAGCACTTCTGTATCTCTTCTAGGATAGTCCAGTGAGGAGCTGAACTTCCATCCATGATCCTTGTGGGTCCCTTCCATCTCAAAATACTCTGTGATTCTGATATCAGAGTGTGGAATTTCAGTTTATTTTTCTGACTCATCAGATTCTTTACATTTTTCCTTACCATCAGATCCTGACACAGTCAATCAAACCAAGCCATAACATTTTTTTTTTTAATTGTGGCATTTGGGCCTGTGAAGATAATAAGCTGATAGTGTTCTGATCCCTCTAAATATGACTAAATGTTAAAATAGCTGGAAGTTAGTTCTGTTGTATATTTGTAAACTGTTCTGTGCTTAGACTGGGATTTTCTTGGATTTAATTATTAATTCGAATGTCCTTGAAAAGAAGTAAGTGGTGGTAACTATCAGTTGCCAGCACATGAGGACTCTGGGTTCATGAGCATTTTTCTTGATCAGAATGGTCTGTGAAGTTGTCCTGGTTTCACAATCTATTTAGTAAATAATGTGTATTAATAATGCTTATGCAGTTAGTGCTTGTTTTTAACTGCACTCTGAAACATTATAGAGAGATAGCTTGGAAGTACTTTTAATTAGATACTCTCATTTTAAAAATTAATTATATGTGTCTTGAGAAAGGAGTAATTTTTCTGAATTTCATTATAGTTGATGTGTGAAATAATTTTTGTGTGGAGTATAACTAAAAGTAACAATATGAAATCTTTTCTCTTGTAGTAAATATTGCTGAAAAAGTAGGGAAAGTAGAGATTATCTTAAATAAAAAGGATAACATTCATTGGAAAATGCTGGGACAGCCCTGGGAGGGTCACAATACATTTACCAAATGCACAGACAGAGGTAAGCAATATCATGGCCAGCTACCAGCTGGTTTAGGACTTCTTGGAGCTTATTAGTAATAATTTTTTTCCAGGATTTTCTTTTTCTGTTGTTGTACCTTAATTTCTTTCACAATTGTTGTCTGATGTTGAAAGCTATTCAGGAATTTTCATAGAAAGGGTTTGACTTGGACGAGGGTTTTTTGCTTTGCTTTAGTTTCTTGGTTTGTTTTGACCGACAATGGAGTTGAAGGTCAGCCTAATACTGGAAAGTGAACACTGCCTGAGTGTTGTTCCATCTCATGATTATCTGTGTGCTTAATGACATCTCTGTCCATATGGAAACCACAGTGGACCCTGAGGAGAGAGTGCATGGATGTGTGTCGGTCATTATGGGGGTAACCGGAGTGAAGGATCAAAAGCCTTCACTTCCAGTTGTTACTGTAGATATGGCAACGTCTGTCAGTGCTGTAAGGTCGTTTCGTGTCACTGCATCTTTGTAACTTGAGCTCAGATTAAATAAGAGACTTCAAGTCATATGTAGGTGTTAAAGCCAGCTCCGAATAAGCTGATGTGTCTGCAAGAAGCAGAAAATGTTATATTTGGATCCATTTTGTGGTAACAGAATAGTATGAACTTATTGCAGCACCAAAGTATATTACAGAGGTCAGTGTGGGTTTGGGTTTTTTTCAGCTAGATTAAAAATTTCTGCACAATTACATTGAGTAATATTACCACACTCCCCCTGTTATTGCAGTTGCCTCATTTCTCAAAAGCCCTCTTGGTCCCCTGTCTAATAATGCTCAAAAATTGATTCTTGGATTACAGCCTGCCTTATTATGTGTGAAAGCAAAGCTGTGCATTTTTAAGAGCTAATGGAATGTTGCTCACCATGTTGTACACCTCTTACTGGCCCTCAGTTATGCTACATGGGCCTTTAAAGTTGAGATATTACTGTGGTACAAAATGGAAGACAGCATAAAAGCACATCTCTCTAGCTACCTTTAGCTTATGTGGAATGTAATTTTCCTTTTTAGAGTTCCAGAAACTCTTGAGTCATCCACATTAAAATTAGATTTTTCGATAAAATCCTCTGTATCTTAATGTGTTGTCTCCTGTCCGTTGCTCATTTTCTCCCTCCTTTTCGCTTTTTGTGATTCTAGAAAGCAGAAAGAGAAGATAATTTGAAAGAACAAGAGAAACAGAATATAGTGGCTTTATAGATCCCTTGCAGCAGAGGAAGGTGTGGATAGTTTAATGCGATTGACAAAATACATACTGAGCATTAGTAACCAATGCTTTCTAGATAATTACTCTGCTTTTTTTTCCCCTAAGAAGTCAATCTCCAACATAAGATTTCTCCTGTTATGCAGAGAAGTGTTTTAAGTATTTGATGACTTTATCACATATCATTGACTGAGTTCACATCAGCTTAAATTTAATATGTGGAAAACTTAAGTTAAAGGGATTGCTGACCCTGGGTTTCTTCAAATTCCTGATTACAAAAGGGAGGAATCTAACAAATAAATTTTATCTATAGCTTTTTAATCCCTACTCCAGAAACCTATTCTGCAGTCCTTTTAATTTTAAAATCTCCATATTTGAAATCGAGCATGCAAGAATGTTTATAGTAGAAGAATGCTCAGGCCTACATGTCTTTCCTTCCTTTGAAACTGTGCTTTCAGCTCAGCCATAAAATCTACATGTTGGATGCTTCTATTCACTTGGTTTAGTCTTGAAGTAGCCATTTTCCTTTTCTGCTCAGAATTGTGCTTCCTTATTCTAAATGGCAGAGTTTTCATTTTGTTTCCACTTCTGTGGTAGCAAAGTAATGTTATGGGTAAAAAACCCCATATATCTTGTGCAGTATGAACAAAGAAATAATAATTAGTGGCTAAAAATAATTTTTAAAAAGCTGGTTTATAGCTTTATACCTGGTATTTCTGTCCAGCACTAAATATACAGTAGCACTGATTTGTTGCCCTAAATATGTTGGTTTTTTTCACTTGAATCTTCCTCTGCTTACTCTCAGCATTACCTTTTATTTCTAATGAATATGATAGTCTTGTGTGAAGAT
Source organism: Sitta carolinensis (assembly GCA_032173965.1). Lineage (NCBI taxonomy): Eukaryota > Metazoa > Chordata > Aves > Passeriformes > Sittidae > Sitta > Sitta carolinensis. The sequence goes on from JAVUNC010000004.1 coordinate 34,260,926, forward strand.
GGTGCAACTGAAATTCCACTCTGAAAATTTGGGACCAGAACAGAAAGTAATTATGTTATCTTGTTACGCTTTTTCTTTTAAATTCATTTTATTCAATTCTTGTGTGTTATTAGTTCATTTGGTAACTTATGCTTTCTGATAGAAGTAATCATTTTATCTGGAATGATTCCAGTTTGGTGGCAAGGTAGTAAATAGTGAGTGCTTATGGGAGCACTGGTGTTTAATTCATTAGGTTTTTCTTATCTTTGAGTTTTTTAGTATTTCTGTGTGTATTGACCGGTTGAAACACTTCCATTGTATTCAGAGCACAGGAGGAAGGGCTGAAAACCAGTCAAGATTGACTTGAAAAGTTTATTGATTTTATGTCTTTATTACTTGTTGATATGACAGCATTCATGAATGAGTTTGTAAAGGACAGGTGTGTGACCACCACATGTGCAGAAGCATCTGTACTTTATAAAGTTATTTAATATTTATTTTTGAAGCAGACATATCTAAATTCTGCAAAAAAGTGATAAAGGTCTTCTTCAGGAGCAACACCATAATGCAGAGATGGTACTGGAAGCCTATGATTGCTTTATTATATGAAGAAACAATTAACATAAGCCCCTATTTTTTTCTGCATAGGCTGGGAAAGTCAGACTCCCAGATAAATTGCCTGTGTACTCTCAAATTCCTGCTGAGTTTATACTAACATTTTGGCCAGTGTATTTTAGTTAATTGGAAGGAATGAACAGAATTGAAAGGAATGAACAGAATTGTTGAATTTCCTCAAAGTTGTAGGGGATTTTTTTCCCCCAAGTTACTGCAATTTTAGTTAACTGCACTGTGTCTTAGCATGGTCAGGAGATTCAGAAGAATGTTCAACACTGCTTCTACTCTTTAAGAAGGATTAAGTGCTTATTATTCTGGAGAAACAATTATTTATAACCCACAGTATTTAATTGAAAACACAATTCAGTATAATTACATTGTCAGAGTAGGGGAATTGGTGACATTACTTTTAGGTAGAGATTATGAAACTGGTCATTAAAAATGTAAACAGTAGCTTATGGTCATAGGGCTGGCATCCTGTGAAGTTTAAATGCAGTATAAAAAGTAAGGTATAGCTTTCCTCATTGAAACAAAAAAAAAAACCCAAAACAAACACCTAAAACCTGACCCTCCCAACCGACCAAGATATCATACAGCACAGTGATAGGGTGCAGCTTTTCAAGTAGGTATTAAGACAGGATTTTCCTGTTGGTGCTTTTTCTGGGAAATAAGATATGGAAGCCCACTCATGAGGGGGCATGCACATAAAAGCAGTAGCCATATGCAATTAAAAATTACGTGTTAGTAGGGATGACTTGGGAAGGTGGTGTGTGTGTTTTTTCCTATGGAGAATAAACTGCTTCTTCCTTCTGAATATGATTCTGAACTTTTACTCAGATTCCTGTTTAGGAAAGTAACCTAATTACTGAGTTCTGCTGTTTTAAAGAGTGCGCAGCTATTGGCAGATGTTTAGAGTGTTCAGTAAAGAAACAAGGTGTTGTTGCCTCCGAGGGCTGAAATGGGATGCAATTTCATTGTTTTGTGCAGTGGTTTTTGTTCACATCAGTTGGATGATTACAGAGGTTTTTTTGTTGGAAGTGCCAGAAGGGAGCAGAGTGTGGCTGCAGCACTTACTGTCTATCAGCAAGACTGATGCTGTGACAGGGTACTGCGTAACCAGGGAAAGCTTAGAAGGTGTTGATTCAGTGGGAGCTTTATTTTGGGAGGGGAGAGAGGCCGTCTGGGATGAGCATGGCTGGCCTTTTTGGATAATAAGATAGCTTGTGAAATCTAGTAATAAACTGAAGCATTTAAGGATCTGATGATTTGATGGTCAGCAGTGAGAGTTCATTGTTGTCTTAACTCCTAAGACTGGGCTGCTGCCAAGAATGGTAGACAGCCACCTTCCTTCTGCTGTGTGGTCTAATCTCCATTATGTTGGCAGTAGTAGTACTTGAGGCTCCACAACCAAGTAACCTGAAGAAAATAAGGATTAACTTTCAGCTAGTTGGTGGACATGTTTGGGTGGTAAATGCTTGCTGAGAATGGGCTGGAATTCCTCTACCTAAGATGGAAGGGTAGTTGAGCTATTCATCTTTTTCCCAAGCTAACAGGTTAATGTTGCCACTGCAGCATTACTAGGTTTATGACTAGTAACTAAGAAATAAGAACTGTCACTGGAGTTTTATCACCGAAGAAAAGCAAAAAACATCATTAAAAGGAAAAATTCTTAAAACTCTCTTTTACGACAAGGAAGAACATACAGTACACAGAAGGATGATACTCTCCAAAGCTAGCATTGTCTGTACAGCAGGTTTGTTACTAAAGCTGAATTTGTATGCCTATAAATCAAGGTGCTGTAGTTCTTGATTCCAGCAAGGTGGAAGCTGAGTTTAGAGATTGATGTCTCTAGTTCATGATTGTCTTGTTTTTTTGTGGGAAGCCTTTGGTAGTGAGGGGCTGCAGGGCTGCTTCTCCTAGATCAGGTGCTGCAGTGCTGACACTTGATGTCTACAAAATGTTTAATCAAACCTAACCTCCCCACTAATTACTTTGTTCAGTTTGAAAAATTAGGATTTGCTGCTGGACACTGACATGGTGATCCAAAATTGAGAGAACAGTGCCTGTTGCTTCTGTATAGTAGCAAGTCATATGTCTGGCATCTGACAGTTAACATGGCTTCGTGGGCTAGCAAAACCAACTGTTTGGCTTCAGCTTGCTAGTAGGGGCTGGTTCCTTTTGTTAAAAGGCTTTTCTGCTTTGACAGTTATTTTTGCTTGTGGCCTCAGATTTTATAGGAATGACTGGTAATGAACTAATTTAGGTTAATGTAGCAAAGACGACAGTCTAAACTAGAAGTTTACTTAGAAAGTTTTCAGAAGTTATATTGAATTAATCAGGACAAAAGTTCTGTGTGGCAATTAAAAAGAGGGAGATAAAGCTTATTTATGAGGAAAAGGCTGGAATTAATCAGGTTGGAAAGGTGAAAAAATTGTCAGGGGACAGTGAATCAGTTGATGAATCAGTTTTTTAAGTTCTTTCTCCACTCCCAAATATGTGTAAGAGTATTAGCTGACGAGTGTTAAGGGTTATATTACCAACCTCACACATCCTTTTAAGCAAGTCACAAGTCTGCAGAATTGACAGCAATCTTGGCATATTTACTTGGCTACTGTACTTTGCAATGTTGTTGTATATTGTTTTTCAAAAGAAGGATAGAAATCAAATTTCCACAAACGTTTCTTAATATTTATCTAGCTGGAGAGATGCTGATGTTTTGTTTTACTTCGAGATCGGTATGACATTGAATTACTGACTTCCATTTTTTCAGGGTTTAAGGCATTCTTTTGATCCATCTGAAATGCTTGTTCATTCAAATTAAGGGATTTGTAGGATGTTAGATGAAAGATGTGAGAAAATCTTAATAAAGAAATATTTATTCCACGTCAGAAGCTTTATGTCATGTTTCTGCAGGCATTTGTAGTGGATAACTCACTAGTAGCTATTAGAATCATTTAAGAAAACTGGTGTATGCAGAACAATGCCATGGCCATCTACTGTGGTGGCAGTGGTATATAAGAAATTCGATCCTAATTTAGGCCATTCAAAAATTGCATGTGCAGCTCAGATTTAGTAACCTGAATGTATATTTCCAGGCATAACTGAATGTATTTAGATTCTTGACTGTTTGAGCAGAGTTTATTTATACCCTTGGAAATAAAGTCAATTAGAAAGAAGCGTGGCTGAGCTGGAACATATTGTTTGCACCCTTAACTTTTAAGCAATCTGTGGGTAAATACTGTTTTGTTGAAAGCTTTTCTCTATTTCAAATTATTTTGTTTCTGTTATGGTTGAATTGATCCTGCACTTATTGAAGAGGGGAATGTTAGTAGTGATGGCTGTTCCTTCAAGCAGCAATTGACTGCACTGTCAGAGGGCACTCTCTATCTGGTCTCCAGCTGTCTTGTACTCTTAAGCTATGTTTATAATCTAGGATTAAAGAAAAGAGCAAAATGTTTGGGATAATAATCCTGGAATAAGGAAACTGCAGTACAGATAAGTTACTTGAATAATGATAATTCACTAGATGAAATTACTGAAATACTCAGTGTGGTTCTTAAAAAACTCTTGGGATCATTGAGCAAAGGGATTGGACAGGCTGTCTTACTGAGAGCCCCTCTGAAGCTTTTTTGTTTAAAAGTCCAGGAATTGCTATGAGTCTGTGAACTGTAGCCCAAGTTAAGCATAAAGTTCAACCAGTTCATACTGACTTGGGGTTCTCTTCAGTGCTGTTGGAAGAAAGAGCAAGGAAGCAATGGCAGTGGTCACTTAGCTGCAGCAACGCTAGAATTTCCTTTACATTTAGATTTGTATTTAATGGACACTTCACTGGAAACTTGAATAAGCCTTCCTTCAGGCAAGACTCACTTAAGAAGACTCAGTGAAGTCTTCTTTGTTGTGTTGTATATAGTCTAAACCCTGATGTGAGTCCTTAGTCCAGAATTATAAAAATTATTATAAATATGCAAGAAGCATCTATTTGTTGTCTTTTTATAAGTATATAGTGAAATACACACATTTGTCTCTTATTGAAAGATATATAATAACAGAATGACAGATCGAGACTTCACTAACATATAAAATGCTTTCAGGACTGTTCTTCAGAAAATGCGAGTTGGTTGCTAAGACAGAAGTTACCCATGATACCAAACTCTTCTGCCTAATGTTGCGTAAGGGCACACATCTCCGTGTTCCCACTGGACAACATGTTTACCTCAAACAAGTCATTGCAGGTAAGAAAAATTGAGAATGTAGTAATGGATATAGTTACATAAATCGTTTTCACTGGGAGAATGCCAAGTTCATGACCACTAATGCCCTGGTTGTTGTTAGCAAGTCTTTCCTTCCAGGGTCATAATCAGTGCTTAATAATGAACTGAATTAATATTAATGGAAAGCTAATTATTGAGATGGCTGGCATTTACTGGTGCGCTTATTGTCTCTACTGTCAACTCCCCTTTAAAAACACCAAAGCAATGCTGTTCATCTTTGAAGTGTGGGAAACGTATTGTCTATTTCTTACATCATATTGAGTCAGTTCCTTTTACTTTGCAGCTTTTTTGAAATGAGGAGGGTACTGTTGCAATATTTTCTTTTTTTTTTCCTTCTTCTGAGGGATTTATAGTAGTCATGGTAACACTGTTTTATACTCCAGTTGTGCAATATTAATGATAACATAAGGTTATGAGAGGAATGTGTCTTGAAAAGCACATGTGCTTTTTTCAATGTGCTGTTCTTCAAAATTTTGTAAAAGCTTAGCAAAAGAAAACAGAAGGTCAAAGAAATAGCCAATTTACTATTTTAAAGGGTGTTTCTTAAAATTTGCATATTAATAGTTGTACTGGTCACTGTACTTGGAGTAAAGTATACATGGTAGAGACTTCTCAGAATTATTAAACATCCATTAATTGAGAACTGTTTTGACCTCCTCTTCCCTTTCTAATTCTTTCTTAGTGTCCAGCTCTTGAGATCTTCCTATCATTATAGAATAGCTTTTTGAAATGATACTGCAAGAAAATATAATTGTGCAGTATTAAAAATCTGCTGTTTAAATTTAGAATAAATCAAGCTATGGTACTTGAAAATTAATGAAAATGTTTAGATTTTCATATTCTTTGGGGATGACTCAAGATCTTTTTATCCTGTGTCCTGAATTGCTAAGTAGCATGGAAATAATATACTCAAGTTTTTAATTGGAAGTAGAAAGCTTCCAATTCTGTAATAAAAACTGGTGCAGTGGGAAGTAGTAACTTTTATAAAAGCATGGGAAGGTTTTATTTTTATGGTATATGCAGGTTATTTATTTACTCTTTGTTTATTTTGGTATTTGTAGTATGTGGATGTAGAGTGCTTTTCGTATTATTTAACCTGTATTTCTGTCTCCTCTCTAGGGACAGAGGTAGTAAAACCATACACACCTGTGTTGCCTTTTTTGCCACTGGATTTCCAAGAACCACCTCGCCATGATGGTGTGCATATATATTTAATGATTAAAATTTATTCCCATGGACTGTTCACACAGGCACTTGACCACCTACAAATTGGTAAATATATGTTAGGGGGTCGTTTTTGGTTTTGCAACAATTGCATTATTTTTAAAGATTTGCTGTCTGAATATTGTGACGTTCTTATTGTTTACCTACTTATTCAGGACTTAGTTAAAACTTCTTTTAAACTTTATTCTCCATTCCCTGCATGTAAAGTCTTATCCTCACTGTAACTAGGAGTTGTCCATTACAGAAAGCTCTCTCCTGAGTGATGTATGTGAACTGTATCACACATCATAGTTGATGGCTTTGATATGGTATGCTCTGAGAGCAACTTCTTGTACTTTTGCATTAAGAAAGTAGGTCTGTTTTATGGGACTGAGGATGCACTTCCTTTTTCTATTCAGATATGGAGGTAGATTTTTAACAGTGACTTTGCAAATGTTTGTGTACTCATACTGTAAAATCCATCAAGACAAAACATTTTATTTGTACATCTCTTCTTTTAAGTCTAGTACCTTTCTGAAAGAAACCCTCATTACAAAGATGAAGGCAATATGAACAGGCCTTTAAAAAATCAGAATGCTAATTAGCTTGTTTTCATTAAATTAATATTTACTTTTTAATTTTTTTAAATTAAGGAGACTATATTTCTGTCAGCAATCCTGAAGGCAACTTCAAGAAGTCACAAGTTCAGACTTCAGAAGATCTCCTTTTATTGGCAGGAGGCACAGGTTTCACACCAATGGTTAAGCTGCTGAATTTTGCTCTGACTGAAGTTAGCTGTCTCAGGTATGTGGACTTCTTGACACACAAGCTTCAGTGTTAATAAAGCAATTAACAAAATAAAATTATATGAAAACATTTTTTTTTTCAACTTACACCAAAATCTGCCGTGCTTTAGGGAACAATCTGTCAGAAGCCGAGGCAACTTCCACTTATTTGGTTATTGGCTACCATCAACATAATGGACTGATTTGCATTTTTAGTTTTAGTTGTGGTACAAATGAGCTCACTGAGTAGAAACTTTGAGGAGTTTTAGCTTCAAATTTGAGTGGGTTTTTTTAGTATGGAAATATTACAATGTAGATATTGGATTTTGGACTGAGGAGGGCTGCAACTGTTGACTTGTAGCTTCTCTCTGATACATTAGCATAGTTAGCTAATGGTTTTCACTTCCTAAGCATCAGTAACACATTGTTCCCAGAGGAGTTCCAGTTTTCACAGAAAATTTAGATGTCATTTATGTAAGTACAGTATTAAGTACATTCGAATTCATGAAAAGATGTGTATTGCATATGCATTCTGTATTCTGTAAAATCTACAGAAGAAAGCATTACTTGTTCTTGGTCAAAGGAACAGGTTATGTCTTTAAGAACTGCAGAAGTAGTACTTCTGCTATTGAAACATAGCGAGATTAATTGTACACTAATCTTCATACTAGAGCTACAAAAGATGACATAGACTGCAAAAGTTTGTTTCTAAAAAAACCCCTAAATCCAGATGTTATTCTTATATTGTTATATTTCAGCAGTTACATATAAATCCTGTTTTGTGAGCAGAGAGACTGTACTATTTGGCTCTTCCAAAATGTCCTGTACTGTCAAGTAGCAGATAAATAGTGGCTGACTGGTTTTGTGAAGCCAAAGGATGAGTCTATCATCTGACAAAGTGCTTGGGAACACATTTTTAACTCTTTTTATTACAATTTCATATGGGAGCTCAGTGTTAATTTAGGGTGCAGCAGCATCTGTTTCCTTACTTGTCAAAGTAAATTAATTTTTCCTTCTTGCTGTGGAGGCTGGTTAGGTACTGGAGTGACTTGAACTGAGACAGGTGCTGTTTATATGTAGTTTCTTTAAGACTTTGCTTTTGTGACTGTTCTGGGCAATTTGGTTCCTTGGCCTTATATTTGCTCTTTAACCCTCAATTTATTTTTTGGGAAAGTACTACCAGAATGTCTGGTATGTATATGTGTGTATATATATATATGTATATGAGCAGTATAAATATGATTTGCATATAATTATCTTACTTTGCAAAGTAACTAGCCACAAGCTTGGATTGCATATGCTAGGACACAAATTTTAGAGAGCTGAGGAATAATCTGTACAATTAATTTGTACAGACTTGTCACCTGAGTGTGCCAAAGCAACCTCTGTCTGGGCAAGTGCTGCAGAACCTCTAGTAGGGCTGCACTGTGAACTCTGTGCTGTAAAGGGCTCGGATAATCGGCTTTTCATCCTTACTGTGTAGACAAAGTCTGCCTATTATCTTGTAAGTCTATTTCTTACCTACTGTAAACAGGCAAAACAATTCGTTCCCTTTGTAACTTCACTATCCTTTAGTGCTTCAAGTCATGATGCTCTTTCTTCAGCCTTACTTCCTCTCTTACAGGCCAAATTGTATTTTTCCAAAGTATTAACTATAAAAGAATATTGGTCCGCTACACTTCCTTTTTCAGATGAGGTTTTTTTGCTCCTTTTACTGGTTTTGTATAACTGCAGTCAGGTGGGTACATTTCCTAAAGAGGACTGAAGCACAAAGACACTAAACACTAGGCAAGGGGCTAATGCTCTTCTCAAGTATAGGATGCTTGTAGTCTATTCTTGATTCTCCTTGATAGTTGCATCTTTGTCTCCAGCTTTTCATTCCTAAATTACCACTCTGTTCTCATATTCACCTTTAATATAGTATCCCACTTTCATCATTCCTTGGTAGGTAGTTTGGAAGGTAGTTTTTTAACTTTCTATCTCCTCTTCTTCCTCTGTGTGTAAATCCTGTAAGAGTCTTTAACTCTTTTTTATTCCATAAGACCTTGCATACCAGTGTTTTTAAAAGTTCATTAAAATCCACATCCCTTGAAGTAGTTTCCAGTATGTTCGATTCACTCTCTTTCCTTACAAAGGGCTGATGAAGCTTCTTATTTGTTATCTAAATTTATGTCCTCATTCTGTCAACTAGCTTTTCTTTACTGGTGGGGATCATATCTAAATTTCCACTTCTTCATTTAAATTTTGTTTTCCCTTATTTCCAGCAAGATTGCAACCAGTTTATTCCAAGTTTATAATTTTCTGTTATTTGTAGTGCTGAGTACTGAGCAGAACTGCAGCAGATACATTTGTCTACCCTGGGAGTACCAATAAGGGTGTCTCAAAACATTATTCTCCATATAACTAGTTTCTACTTTTGTGCCAAATGAACAAAATGCATGACTTTCCTATGCACTTCTTATTGACTTTCCCCCCAGCTGAGCAACACTTGATGCTGTGGTGTACTGTGCCACCATTTGGAGCACTACTTCAGTGTAGTGGGCTTTATTTTCCATGTTTTCAGAGAAGTGGGCCTTGGGAAGCATGTAAAGATTCTGGTACATTCTAGTGTCTGAATAAGATGATTTTAGTATTTAAATATGTAGCATAGCTGATTTGGGCCTGTTTTGTCTATACCAGGCAAGTTTTCCAAAACTTGTTCAGTGTGTCTTATTTTGACTTAAAATGCGTCTGTAGAAAAAAAAAAAAAAAGCTAAAAAGTTTCTGTCTGATGTGTTAAGTTCTGATTCTTTAACAGAAATAATCTGCAGTTAATTTTAATTTTTGTTTTGTTTTTGTTTTCTAAGGACAGTGAAGCTGATCTTCTTTAACAAAACTGAGGATGACATACTCTGGAGAAACCAACTGGAGCAATTAGCTCTTAAAGATCGAAGGTAATTAAAAGTCTTGTGGAGAACAACTTGTAACATCTCTGTACAGAACAAGTCTTAGGGCTTAGACTAATTGCACAGCTTTGGCACAAGGACAGATTCAGATTCTGTAAGCTCTTAGCTAAGAATGTAATGAGACCAAGGGAGTGAGAGGAGATCTATTGCTCACAGATGCATAGCAGAGGCTATGTTTTATGTTCTCTAGGTCCCATGGGAAGCCAGGGATTTCATTTACAGTGTTTAATAGATGGTTATTGGAAATGATATGTTAGATGAGATGATTTTTAAAACTGAAAAGCTTTTTGAGGCAGAAGAAAATTTGCCTTAGCCTTAACAGTAGAAAACACAGTTATGCAAAAAGGAGCACAGAAGAGAAAGAGAAGGAGAGTGTGCCCCAGGAGAAATATTCTGAATTTAGAGAAGTCTTATAAAAATCTTTTTTGTGCCACTGGTTCTGAAAATGTTTATGTAGAAATTCAAAGTTTAGATAGGCTCATTACTTTAATTTTTTCTTAATGTTGCATTTTGCCCTAATTGCAGGTTAAAATGCAAGTAGTGCACAGGCACTACTTAATGTAGGAATGTCAGCTTAATTCAACAGGCCATAGTGCTGTCAGGAGACACAGGATTATCAGGTTACCCTTTAATTTCAGTTCCCTTGCTGTTAGCACTAGATAAATTGTCCCTGCTTAAATTTTATGTGATAAAATATGTTTTGTTTTATGGTTAATTCTTACTTGAATTCTTCCTCAGTAGAAACCACTTGTTCTTTCACAACACTGAAGTGAAAAATCAATGCTATTTCATACCCTAGTGATGTCTGGCACATTCAAAGCTTTGTAGTCTAGGCATTGTGCAAATTTACAGTAAAAGCATGTTTTTCCTTTCCATAGGAGCCTCAGATACAAAAGTTGGTTTTTACTCAATTACTGTTCTATTTGTGCATTTTTGAAACCAACATTCAGTAATGAGTATTTTCTCATTACTAAAATTGTACTGACATTTTCACAAGTTTGGCCAAGCATTCTTATCTCACTGCTTGTGTATTGAGCTATACCAACGTTTGTGTGTAAGTGACTAACGGAGCAGTAAAGTCTATATTTAAGTGTCTCAATTGGTGCAAGCCGGGATTTTTTGTAAGGTGAAGTAGAAAGCTGGAATTTTTAGCATTGAAAGATTTGTTTAAATAAATATGCAGTATTGGAGGTGATTTGACTGACTTGATCAATGGGAATGACCAAATATCTGTGAGATCTGATACTGTACTGGGGAGCTGAGCAGGACAGGAAGATAATCATAGGAAACATCAGTGTCTTGGTCACTAGCATTTTGTGTAGCAGATTTCTAATCAGAAGTAATGTTTATGAAATATTCTTCTGCTTACCAGGTTTGAGGTTCATTTCATTCTTTCACAACCATCAAAAGACTGGGTAGGTAAACGGGGGAAGATTTCTTCATCTCTTCTCTCTGAGTTTGTGAAAAGAAGCAGAAAAGACTCCAAAGTGCTTATCTGCATCTGTGGTCCAGCACCTTTTACAGAACAAGGAGTACAGTGAGTATTTTAAATAATGAACTGGAAAGTGAGAAATTTTTTAAAATGTGATCACCTAATCACCAGTAGTGTTTCTATTTTGATAATCTTTTAAAAATGACCTTACAATTGTCTGTTTTGTAAGAAAACTTTCAAAATTAAACAAGAAAAGGAATTAAAGAAAACCACCTTGCACCATACTTCAGGAGTATATTTTTATTTGTGTGTAGCTAAGTAAGTATCAGCAATATGTAAGTTTCAGGAGTTATAGTAAGTTGTCCAGAACTTTGTAAAAGCAACTCTTTAACAGTGACCTTTTTTCCCCAAGGTTTTAAATGCTGCTTTTAATTTGATGTTCATAGAAATGTTGGAATAATAGAAAATAAGCTTTCTTTGTTGGTGTTAGCTTGATAAATTAAATTACAGAAGTAAAGTTAAAAGGAGTTGTTCTATCGGAAGAATTTTTCTCAATTTTTTTTAAATTAATGCTATTCTTTGTGTATGTACCTAGTATTTTCTTTTTTATGCATGTTTTAAGATAAAAGGTCCTATAAATTTCTCTTGCCCAGCTTCAAAATATTGAACCAATATGATGTCATTTGCATTTCTGCAGTTCTGTTGAGGTCAATGTGTATTGGCCAATAATTATGCTGCCTCTTAAGAAATCTGAGATAATTTAGATGATATCTGTATGTATTTTTAGAAATGGTTTTCATTGCACAATTTCATGAGCTCCTGGGCATTGATTGTTTTCTAAATGTATTTGCAGGAGTAAAGTTGAATGTGCATGTCTGAATAAAAACAAGGAAGCGGCGCTGAAGTAATGCTTCATTTGTGTCTGTGGTAGGCTTTGAGTTCCAAATATTAATATTGACAATTTGATTTCTGACTTTCAGATACCTGAAGGATCTTGGATACTCCCAAGAAGAGATACACGCTTTCACTGCATAAACCCATAGGAGGATATCAATGTTTGTTTGTATAATTGAGTGTTATTTATTTCTCTTCATGGATTTAAATAAGTGAGAAACAATTTTGTAAGACTTGAAATTTCACTCTTGGTACCAAACTGTTTCTTGGAAGAAGTATATCTTTGAAAAAAAGTTTTATACTGTGTTTTATCTTCTTTTTGTAAATATTTTTGCTAATATTTAAGTCATCCAGGGTATTAATTTATTGTAGAGGCGAGCAAAAAAGTGTAGTATACATTATGTCAAGCGTTTCATGTTGTTGGTTCATGAGAATTCTTAAATTTTTGACAAGCTCTCATTAAGGTTTTGATTTGATAAAGCTATTATTTCTTACTATAAAATGTCCAAAGAGCAATACTGTCTGAAATTAAATATTGCACTGTAACTCAGGTAATCGGTCATTGAAAAATTTTCCTTTTCATCTGATGTCTCTTATTTGACTTGCAAGTGATCCAGATACATTTCTGGCTTTGTAAACAAAGAAGAAAAGTACCTTTAGTAAAATATAAAATTTACATCAAATAATAAAAAAATAATTTACAGTACTTCATGTATTTCTGCAATTTTTTTTGTATTATCAATTAAGTGTTATAAAGAATGGTTTCCACAAGCTGAGTACTCCAACTGAGAACTCGGAACAGAGCCATGGAGTCTTGGTCTCCCACAAAACTTCCCTTGTGACCATGTGACTGATGTGTATATTTTAAGTTTTACTTATATTGTTCTAATACTTGAAAGACTTGGTGGTGGTTATAAATTTTATAATACATTCCTAAAGTGATTGCCACCATGTTGAGCATCTAAAACCAGGTAGAAATGTTTTTTGAAGGCAGCAATGCTCATGGTCTGGCTGTTTGCATTAGGAATCATCTCAGCCTTAATGCAGCTGTTAAAATGGAGTTGGTGGCAGTTGTTTTTTGTTTCTTGTAATTAACTATTTTTTCTGGTGATGCAGTCAAAAAGGCAGAAAATGTTTTGACTGTAAAGCAGCCCAGTGCAAAAAGACCTGGGGTGTTGGTGGCTGAACATGAGAAGGCCAATGGCATATAGTGTGGCCAGCAGGACCAGGGCAGTGATTGCCCCACTGTACTCTGTAATGGTGAGACTGCATCCCAAGTGCTGTGTCTGCTGTGTCCACTTCTGGGCCCCTTTACTACAAGGATGACATTGAGGTACTGGAGCAAGTCTAAAAGAGGTTAACAAGGCTTGTGTAGGGTCTGGAGAGTGACTCACTCAAAACAAGAGCAGCTGAGGAGGGAGCTGGGATAGTTTGCCTGGAGAAGGAGGCTCTGACATTCTCACTCTGCAACTGCCTGAAAGGGGGCTGCAGCCAGGTGGGGGTTGGCCTCTTCTCCCAGGCAGCCAGTGACAGAAAAAGAGGCCATAATCTCAAGCTGCATCAGAGGAGGTTGTGGTTGTGCATCAGGAAAAATTGCTTCAAGGGCTGCCGGGCATTGGAATGGACTGACCAGGGAGGTGGTGGAGTCACTATCCAATAGAATGTTCAAGAAACAACTGGACATGGCACTTACTGCCATGGTCTGGTTGACAAGGTTGGTGTTCAAAGGTTGGACTTGATGATCATAGAAATCTCTTCCAACCTAAATGATTTTGTGATTCCTGAAAGGTTTCTGTGTTTGTGTGAGCTGGTGTCAATAAAGTAAATCACACAGCAAACTCTAGTCAGAGTCCAGATTTACTTAGTTCTCGGCCAGAGTAAATAGTCTGTGGTTGTCTCTCTATACAGTCCTATGAGTATGCTTTACAGATTCTCTGAGTTAACTACTTGCCTTTCATTCTTTGATTTTCCTGTTATTGGATAAATTTCATGTTTTCCCAGCTGAAATTTCAGGGCAGGCCTGCATGCTTAGTTTCCATGGAAACATATTACTGTCTTCACACAAACTGGACATGCTGAGTTGCTGTGGCAACACAGGTAAAAACTTCTAGGAGGTGTAGAAAAGTGTCAAGTCCATGCTGGCTGCTAAGCCTGAGCATCTGGCATCTGCCAGGAGCTGCTGCTGGATGCCCCAGAAGGGAGTGAGGAGCTCCCTAGGATGTGGATCACAGTCTTAAACCTTAGAATGGCAGAATGTTCCTCCCAACTTGTGTATCTTTCTGCATTTAACCATGAGAAATGCACTTGTCTTGTGTGTTTTGTAAATTCACAAGGGATTTGTTGATTCTGTTATTGATGACTGGGCATGTAGAGGTCAAAGAGGAATGTCTGGGTTTTGTCATCAACTTGTAAACCTTTCTAAGTAAAATGTACCTGCTTACAATCCTGTCTGTGTTAGCATGTGCAGGTAGAAAACGTGGTCCTCTTGGAAATGTAACTATATAACTGTGTGATATTCAGTCACACAATTTTGGCTTTCCCCTAAGTAGAAACAGCTACCAAGGCCTTATCAGGTATTTTGCTCATATTGAAATAAATAAGTCAATAAATCGGTTCTTTTAAATGTGAACCTTTAAGGCTTTGGTTGTCTTTTGAACTCATCTCCTAGACTCTTAATTAATATTTGAGACATAACCTCTCAAAAGCTCCACTCCAGAGACCTTTGATCAGGTCTTTGCAATGGTGTTCTGCAGATCCAGAGATGGTCAGTGAACAAGGGCAAGGGAGGGAATTCTGTATTGGTAACATACTGGATGTTTGGTGTGTTATTTTTCAGACTTGTTGTTTGTGCATCAGTTTGTCCAGTGACACTAATCTGTAGCTTAGCTTGCCTTACCAGTGCTGTTGTCTCAAAATGTCTCTCTAACCTACTCCCTCCAATTTAAGGTCTCAAACCACCTCATATGCATGAACCTATATACCTTATACCCTGCAGCACTCATGACTGGTGTGTGTCTCCGTCTCCTGTGCTAAACATTCTCTCCTCTGCTCCATGCTGCTCTGTTTCCTTTCCCCTTAAGATGAGTAACTAATGAACTGAATCAAGTTAAACTCAGATAGACCATCTCAAATTTCAGCTGGAAATCTCTTCCTTGTTTCAGAGACAAAGCTGGTGTGCCCTCCTTTTTTTTTTTTTCTTATTGCAGTTTGTCTAAGACAAAAAATAAAGTCTCCCAGCAAAACTCATTTTAAAAGATTAAATTAAGATTAAAAAACTCAACCCTTTAGCATATGTTGAGGACATAAGAACATGGTGTTTTGTATATGTAAAGGGAGACATTTGCCAGTCTTTCTTGATAAGGCCTTGAGCTAAAGTATGACTTACCTTGGTGAGAATTTAACTCAGTGTAGCCCTCCCTCTTAGTAAAATAGAATAATTCAGTAATAAAATATGCCAGTATATCTATAGATACAAGAAGAGCTTCTCCCAGCCCAGCAAATAATTGCCTTGGAAAATAGTTTCTAAAACATTCTTAGCAAATAAAGATCTGGCAACAAAAATTGGAGCCAAACTTTATAGTCTCTTTCTGATTATTAGTATGACTACTTCAAAATGACTACAAATTAAAATTGAGTACAGCTCCTTTCCTTTTTCATCCTTTGCCAGAAGTGAAGAAAATGCATGAATCCTGTATATAACTGCTTAGTTTTTCAACTAGAAATTGTAATTTTGTATAATCTTCAAGGCAGAAGAAAAAAAAAATTAAATTTCTATACTGCAAGCTAAGGATGACTAAAAATAACTGTTTGAAATACATTTTCATCATTTATTAACCTTTTATTGACTACTAGTAGTAAAGACACTGGTTTCGGCTCCCTCAGCCCATCAGTTACCATTAAGAGAATTTACAGTGAACTCTGCTTTGATATCCCAATGTCCTCCAGCAAAATTGTGCAGCAGATTTGATGCTCCTGGTTTTGTCTGTGCTGTGTCATAGAGGTTGGTTTCATGGTACCTTTGAACCATAGTTGTTATACCAGAAGCCGTAAACAGAGACCAATGGACAGCTTAGACTCTGCTGAACAGTTTAATCTATTCAAGAGCCAATGTCTTAGAGCAAGGCACTGAGGTGTCCTAATCTGACAAACAAGCTGAAAGCACCAGAACATTTTCTTTCAGGTGCCTGGTTTTGATTCTCTGTATAAGTTTCTCTAGTCCAACTCTGAAAACTATCCTATGCCATGAACATGGAAAATGCACATAACCTTGCCTCTCTGCTGAGATCCCTTCACAGTGTGAAGTGTAGGCTTCTTGACAATGGCAGGCATGGTTTTTTTCCATTTGCAGATGTGTCTCTGAAGAGGTTCAGTCATCAGTGAATATCTGTGCTCTCCAAAACATACATAGATACAGCAGAATAAGCGGGAGTTCCCTTGGGTCTGAGGAATTGAGAAATAATTACCTAAACTGATTTCCTACCCCAGTCCTGTAACAGCTGTGTAGTTACCATAGCACTGAAAATGTTGCTCTGCATTAGAGAGGAATTATCTGGACTTATGGACCATGTTTGGAGCAACACTTAGTTCAGATTCCATTCACTGGGAATAAAGCCAACAGAACAATGTCACATTTAATAAAACAGGAAAATAACAAGACCACAGTATGTCTCAGGTGAATAAATTCTACAAAAAAAAGACACAAGATACAGTTTTTATTTGTATTCCATGCACTGTTGTGTTTATAATGGCATGCAGCAGTTTTGGCAGTCCGGATAGCTTCCTAAGTGAAATTATGTTTGCTTCTATTTCCCCTTTCAAATAGACTGGTATCATGGCACTGTTTGCAAATAAATTTTATGTACTCAAGGGAGAACGAATGTGAGGCAAATTCAGAATTTGTATCTTGTTAGGCTATGTACAGTGAGACCCAAAGACGGTACTCAGTAAATAAGATTTATATAATTTTTAAAAATAATAAATATTATATAATTTTTTAATGCAATGGAATCTCCTCTTGGTAAAGTTCTTAATCAAATTGTAAGCATGGCAACAATGCTTGTGAATTGTGTAGTGGGATGCTCACACAACATGAACACTTGAAAAAGGAGCTGACAGACCAAGACCCCAACAAGTGGAGTTATCTGGAAGTGTCCCTTGCTGTGTGCTGCTTGACAGGAGAGCAGGATTTAAATCCGTCACTCAGGCACAGGGGTTACTTCTTTATCATTAGACATTGGAGGTGACTGATCCTGCAACTGCCTGGTGTAGGCTGGGGCTCTCCCCATTCAGCTCAATGAATATTGGGTCTAGAAGGCAGGGTCACTGTTACTCTGATAGGGTTTTCTGACCTTGTTGGTCTCCTCTGAGGGCACAGCATCAGTGGGACGTTCCTCTTTCATCCTCAGTCCTGACCTGCTCTCATCTCAGATTTAAATCTAGGCTGAAAAGTTGGTATAGTGAAGATGCCTCAGTCTTGGTATACTTCTCTCCTCAAATTGGCTACTTGTTCCCACAAAATGGAAAACTGCTGGCCATCCCTTGCCCAGAAACTGCTAGGAAGCTTTGCCAGGAAGTCAAGGATGTAAAAGCATGCAGGGAACCAGTCGTTTAGCCTACTTCTGTGTCCATGCAGGGTGGGACCTGCATGTTGTCAACGAAGTGACACAAACACCTTGGGAAAGCAAGAGCAAGTCAAAGGTTTCAGTAGAGAGAAGATGGGTAGTCTCTTGGGAAGTGTCCTCAAAGGCAGCCCTGTTGTAGAGAAGTTTCTCTTTTCTGAGGCTTGTTAAAGAGTGCTCCCATGAGCCCAAAGGAGACAGGTAATGCTCAGCAAAGCTGCCTGTCCAATTTCTGTTGGAAACAAATGTTTCTCACTACTTTTGCAGAGCAGCTGTTACTGAACTCGTTGCTCTGTATGATGGAAGGCATGTCTGGCCCACATTTCTTTGGCACTGTTTTCAGCAAGGGATGGGCCTGGCCAAATATGGCTGCAATCTATGTGTCACGTACCTCAGCTGATGCTTTGGCATCACACTCTTGGAAAAGCAAATTGAGGTACAATTGGCTTAGCCTACTTCTATGTTCACTATTCACCATCCCTTTAGAATTAGAAGATGCTCCTGATCATAAGGTTTAGTGCATGAATTCTTTCCAGCCTAGGTTTGTGTGTTGCAAAGTGCTGAAAATAGTTTTAGCAGTAGTTTTATCGCTGGTGACTTGAGTGTGACCTCCTAGGCACTGAAAAAAAACCCACTTCAGGCTGATCCTGTGGTAGTGTCTATTTTAGTACACAATTGACTCTAGAGATGTCTATATTGGGACTGAATGTACTACCTATCCTGTGTGGTTGTTAAAGCTGGAATGAAACAGCAATGAGAACTGCAGTTCTTTATCTAAAGTTGACTTGGGCTCTTCAATATCTTTCACTTATGAAAATGTGGACTTGAAAATAGTGCCTGCTGTCTTATTACTATCTTGGGATGATTTCATGTGTTGATGGAGGTGGAGGGCAGCAAACACTTTATTCCTTCTCTCTTCCTCACCTCAGCCTTCACTGAAGAGAAGAAATGGCAGCATAATAGGGAAACACAGGTGTTGAGGAACATGAACAACCAGCAATTTCAGAATGCCTCTGAGCATTCCTTGAAAAAATGCTGATATAAATAACCAGGGAAAACGGACAAGCTAAATGCAAATGTTTTGACCAGTGGGTGTTATTTTACTGACATGTTCACAAGGGTGTTTAGAGTTGGGAGTATGACAGCTAAAGAAGTGTTTGAAAAAGAAAATGAAACCGACATGAAATTCTGTAATGTGCCTGTAGAAAACCAGGGGTGATGCCGAGGTGCAAAGTGTTACCTTTTAATTCCTTTGATTTCAGTGAGCCCAAGGCCAGGCCTTGAATGCACATTCTCCTACTGTCATCTGGGCTTGCAGGAGACTCTTGTGATGAACATAAGCAAGAAATATCTTCTCCCTCATCGCTTCACATTGTGCAAAAAATGTTTGACACAGACAGAATTTAATCAAAGTGCTACTTTGTTTCATGTCTCCCCTGCTTCTTCTGTATACATGGTGTTTTTTTCAAGTTTACATTGCTGTTGAAAACAAATCCTGAAACCGTTTTTTAATAAAATCTACCTCATCTGTGAAAATAATCTGTTTTGAATTGCAGGGGTATAATTACCACAGTTACTGTCAGAATTGCCTAATTTAAATCCTTTATCCTTTTCTTCTATGGAAGAAAAGGAACTAATTATTGCAGGGGTTCCCATTATTTAGGAAGAGCAAGATTCTTAAATGAAATTCAGTTCTTTGGTGACAAGTGACTTGTCTCATCCCATGAAGCACTGCGAGACTTGTCTGTGTGAACCCCAGGGAGATGTGGATGTGAGGACTTTGTTTCGGCTTTTGTGTTAGCCAAGTGCAGGCATCTGAATGTATATACTTAATTTGCAGAAAAAAGTCTCTGCACACATCATCTCCTAAAGAGATCCTGTGAGATGAGAGTAAACCATGTCCTCCTGGATCTTTGGCAGCCAGTGCTGCTGGTCATGCTTGTTTAGGCTGACAGATGGAAGATTTACTTACAAAATATGTCTCATCTTCCCTTCAGACTTATTCACAGATATATTATTTTATTGCCACTGCCAAGAAATTCTGATCTTTTCAAAGGAACTGGAAGTCTGTGGTGAGCATCTTGTGTGTCCTGCCTGCCTAATCATTGACCTCTTTCTCTCTGCAAGGATCCAAAACATCTTTATTTTGCCTAACGACTACATTTCCTGGCAAGATGTCTTAAATTTATTCCAATTACTATCTCTGTCTTTTATGCTTCTCACTCTTGGTAAGATACTTTGCATAATAGAGAAAATGCATCAAGACTTGTTTATGCTGTCCTTTGCTTCTACAGACTACCATCAAAGAATTATTCTGGCACTATGGACCTATCCTGTCTGTGCAAGTCACTTTCTGAAATATCTGTTAAAACAAATTACTTGGCTGGTATTAGTTCTGTTAAAAAACCAACTGGCTTGATATTTCTATTGTTATTTTATCTGCTATGCAGCATGATACTCTTTTAAACCATACATTTTTTAAAACATTAAACCAAACCAAACCAGGTTGGCACTGAAGAATGTAATTGTCAAGAAGTAACCTTTTACCTATCTTTTTCTGTGATATTTTTTCCAAATTGATCATTGTCCTGTAGTGTGGAATACTTGATGTGTCTTTATTGAGTCTTGCTGAGCTGGAGCTCACTGTTCTGTCAGTCTGGTCCTCAGTGAGCCTTCAGTGACAAGGTGAACTTTAGCTTGGGGTGAATCCTCAGCAGTCATGGTTTTCCCAGAACTTACTGCTATTTACTCTGATTTCCATGTTTCCTTCCCAGCTGTAATCTTAACAATCTTCTCCAGAGTGAAA
Organism: Sitta carolinensis; assembly: GCA_032173965.1. NCBI lineage: Eukaryota > Metazoa > Chordata > Aves > Passeriformes > Sittidae > Sitta > Sitta carolinensis. The sequence continues at coordinate 34,281,474 of JAVUNC010000004.1, forward strand.
AAGGGTAAATACAAAACAGACCAGTCTGGACAGGAGATGGGATGTGTGCAAGAAAAGGCTGAAGAAGTGAAAATGTGCCAAGACACAGCTTATTATTAGCTGGTTTTCTATAGAATCATGAAATGGCTTAAGTTGGAAGGAACCTTAAAAATCATCTAGTTCCACACCCCTGTCAAGACTTTTCTTCTTTGTTGTGGATTGTATCCTGTAGTTATGTCTGACATTTATGAATCTGACGTTCCTCATACATTAGGGCAGTACCCAAACACTGTCCATTAAGTTGGTTGATAAATGATCAATTCAGCAAGCAGACATGCACAAATGCTGTTTGCTGTTAAATTGGATAGAAAATCATTGTGTATTGTTCTAATAACTGAAAAGCCTGAGCCTGGGATGGGAAAATTGTAAGCTGTACAACATACCCTATTCCTTTTTAAGTTATGACATCCATAACAGTAGGGCTCATTAGAAGTAACTCTTGCATTACTCTCCCCTTTTGGGAGGGTAAGATTTTAACTTAAACACTTTCCAGGAATTGCATAACAATGTAATTTGCTTGCTATCACATGGTGTATGAGCCTGAATTTTTCCTTCAGCTTCTTAAGTCTCAAAACTGGGACAGTGCTCATCAAGCATGCTGTAGGAAATGCAATTTCTTCCCCTCCACACTTTTGTTTTCCCAGTTGTTGACATTGTTGATATGCCTTCCAACAAAAGCATCAGTGAACAGGCAGGTGTTCTACCTTTATCAATAGAGGGGGTGATAGAAAAGTGTGATGCATGATTCACTTTCCTTGACTACCCAGAAATCAAGTGTAGGATGTTCAGCTCACTCCTGCTTATAGTCAGGGGGAGAAGGACGGAAAGGGCTCCTGCAGTGGATGTGTCACTTAATTGCAGACAGACAGTTTTCCCCTAGGCAATGAATGATTCCCATCTTTCCCTCCACTTTCCCTGTTCTGATCCTGGCTGGAATGCACTTTATTATCTTCCTAGTAGCTCATATGGTGCTTTGCTTGGGTTTGTGACCACAGAGTGGTGATAACACTGATGTTAGAGCTATAGATGAACAGTGTCTGCACAGCATCAAGGCCTTGTTTTCTCAATCTTCATGTCCACCCCCACCAGGGAATAGATTGAGGGTGGCGAGGACACAACCAGGCAGATGTCCCAAACTAAGCAAAAGGAATTTCCGTGCCATATAATGTCATGCTCAGCAACAAAATGCACAGGAGGGTGTTTAGGGAGATGAGCCATCTGGGATTTTTGCTCATGGCTGGCATCAGTCCGCTCGTGGGAGGTGGTGAGTGCTTGTTTTTGTTTGGTTCTGTTTGTTTTGCCTCCCTCCCTCCCTTCCGACATTCTTTTCTTTTCTTTTCTTTTCTTTTCTTTTCTTTTCTTTTCTTTTCTTTTCTTTTCTTTTCTTTTCTTTCTTTTCTTTTCTTTTCTTTTCTTTTCTTTTCTTTTCTTTTATTTTATTTTATTTTATTTTATTTTATTTTTTCTTCTACTTCTCCTTTGCTTATTAAACAATTTTTGTCTCGCTTTTGCTCTTCCTTTCCTCTTCCCTTGCTCTGCTGTGGGTTGGAGGAGGATGCAACTGAGCCATTGTGTGCTGCTAAATTGCATGCCAGGTTAACCCACATCACAATATTTCTGCATGGAGAAGACAGCTCCACTTCCAGTCCAGCTGTGTAACTTCCTGAAGCCTTGGTTGGAATAGAAATTGTTAGCATGTTCATATACAGGAGGTCTCTGAAACCACTAAAGCAAAGCGGCTCTTACCAGAGGGATCTTAACAGTTAATGCAGTAATCAGCTCTCTTTGGTTAAAGTCAGAGAGATTCTGAAGATACACAGGCATGAGGGTCTGGGAACATGTGCAGGAATCTGGGTCTTCTCCACCGCTGTAAACAATGACTTGCAAAGCCCTGGTTGTCTTCTAGTGCTGCTTGGGGATGACCAGTCTAGCCATGCCAATATGTAAGCCAGACTCATGCATCAGCAAGAAAGAATGGTTTCAAGTACCAGCTGCTTTTGGCTCATGGTTTTTCAAGTGCCATCTGGCTTCAGTTCCTGGCTTAACCATGAACTGCTTGGGTAAGACCCTTCAAATCTCTGCCATGGCTCCACACAATCTGCCTCTGTACTGTGGCAGTGGGAGGCTGTTACAGAAAAGCTTATTATCAGGCTCAAATAATGATATTCACTGTGGCTGCAAGTAGCTTTCTTCCATGTTTTGAAGCTGACTTGCCCAAATTGAAGCTGAATGAAGGATGATGGAGAGCTCTTTGTCTCTTTTCCCCGTACAATGATAAATGTTCCTCCTATGGTTTCGTTTCTAAATTAAACCAATTTAAATCCATTGTGCTTTCTCTGCACCTTTATTTAATTTTCAGCCTCTTGGCATTTTCCTTTCACTCTTCTTCAAAATTTGGTATGTTTTTTACTGTCTGATTAAATAAATTTAGGCCTCCATTTGTCACTTGTTTATTGTCTGACTCGGTAGCTCCCTTCACTCTCCTACTGTTTAGTACTTAGTACACATTGTATTTCCCAGCTTTATCAATCTTTTCTCCATACTCCTTGGCTGTTGTCCTGTTTTGCTTGAGTAGTTTTCATGACAGAAATTCTTCCCACTGTATCCATTAATGTTGGAAACCTTTGAGTCATCTTCTCAGCAAAGAAACAGATTGTGCCACCAATTCTGTAATTTTCAGTACAAGCGAATAGCATTGTCAGTAGTTCAGACACTGCATTTGTTTCTTTTCTGATACCAATTTTAAGTTTTTGAAAATCTGAGAGATGTGTTTTTAACCATGAAGTTGTGCTGGTATCTCCAGCCTTATGTTCTCCTGACACACCTTGCCTTTGTGCCCTTGTTGCTTCCATAAAGATGGTAAGAATATTGAGTTCAATAATATTTTATTTCCACAACTGACTTGTTGCCTGGGTTTTTTTCCCTCCTGGAAAGTGACAGAGGTATTTGAAACCAAACAATGTAGCACAGTGACAGGATACTCCATCAACAATTGATGAGAAATACTTTCTCACTGCTCGTGATGGAGGATTTAATCATGGCCACAAAGGTAAGAGTTTGTAACAAGCTTTCTAGTGTGCTTTTATATTTCCCCCTTGGAACTGATAGCTGGGGTGTCTTCCCTGGTCACAAAGTGTGACTATATTTTTAAGCTTTGTGTTTCTCAAATCTCCTTTTGGACATATTGCTATAACATCCCCTCCTTCCCATTTAACCTCTATCTGCTTCAGGACATGGCTGCCCCCATTATATGTACGCTGCTTCCTACCATGAAACTTCAAGATCTGGAACTACTGCCAAGGGCTTTGTTAAAGGAAAAAAAAAAAAAAAAAAAAAGGAGAAGAAAATGAAGAACCGAAGTTCTTCATCTTCATTTGGAGTTCCTTAGCTCCCTTGTATGTCAAGGGTTTTTTTTCTGGATGTTATAACCATAGAAGCATAGAACATTTTGGGTTGGAAATGACTTTTAAATGCCATCTAGTCCAACTCCTCTGCAGTAAGCAGGGACATCTTCAACTAGATCAAGTTGCTCAGAGCCCATCCAATCTGACCTTGAAATTTTCCAGGGTTTTACCACCCTCAATATAAAAGACCTTCTAAGTTATGTGTAAGGACTATTGTATCCTACAGGCTCAGAGTACCTCTGTCACTTTTCATTATCATAATGGACTTATCAAATATATACAATAACTTGCTTACTAGGAACTTAAGTAACAAGAAAGATATATGGATATTATAAGTTTAATTTTCATTGTCTCCCATGTAATACAAGAATTGTTCTTGAAGACAAGAAGTTAATAATCAGCTTTTGTTGAAGAGAAGCACCGCAGTATTAATTGTGTCTCTCATAAGGAAGCTTCAGGCATATCACTTCTACTCACACTGATCATAAAACCAGCACTGTGAATTGTTTTACATTTATATCCATATCAAGCTGATGCCAATTTATGACTGTTATATTCCTTTTATATACTAAAATCTTATTTTGTTTTGATCTGTACAGATAAGGCCCATTAGTTCCATTATGAGGTATATATTATGAGTCCACAAAGCTGCCTACTATTTATATTACTGAGCTGTTAGAACCTCACTCCATTGTCAAACACCACCCTTGCAAGAGAACTAGCATATCAGGCCTATTGTCACTGAAGAGCTTTCTCATATTTGACAGTTTACCTGGAGTTCTCATTTTAGCTCAGCTTTCTAAACAATTTGCTTCACTACAGCATGTTCTTGTAGCGGGTTTGTTCTGCTCTTTCTGAGAATGGTTGGGCCATGTGTTTGCACAGATGACACAGAGGGCTGAATGCTGCCTGGGGCTGGTGGCACTCACCTCTGCCCTTTTCTCTGTCCCACTGACTTCTACTGAGAACAAGTCAATGGAGATTTCAGGAACAGCAGGACTTTGAAACAGAGTGTGGCTTGGGTTAGGCCTGGCAGAGTCATTGGACTGTTTTTGACCCAAGTGAGCTGAAAAGAGCTGGTTTTTTTCTGACTAAGAAAAATTTTGGGTGGATTCAAAAAACCCTTATTGAGTACAGTCTTATAAATTCCATACTCACACAACCTCCGGCACAAGACTTTCACTGAAGCAAGGCTGCATGCTACCTATCAAGGTTTTCAGTGCTGTAGAGAAAAGCTTTGCCATAATATAAAATAACCTTTGAACTGTTGGATGCTACAAATGCCAGACCCTCAGGGAGGGAAGGCCTGCAGGTTAGCAAGTTCAGTGTTTTCAATTTTCTAGCAAGCCCTTCATGACGGGGCAGCCTCATTTAAAGGTGAAGGAAGGAATACACTTCACTTAGTTGCTGGTGGAAAGTTCTGACCTCCTGTCCTTGTGCTGGCCAGAAGGATTCCAGTATCAATCATCCTTGTTCTCCATGCTCTCCAGCCACTGAGATTATGTGGCCTCTGGAGCAGTTCGGGTCTGATCGTGCAGAAGATAAAAGAGCCTGTGGCCTTTTCTCTGACACAGAGGCAGCTTAAATAATTCTGTTGAACTCAAGAGTTGGATTTGAAGCTGGTCTAAAGTCTTGAGACCTCTGGATGAAAGGTATTTTGCTATACAAATAGCATGTACTTAAATATTAATAGCTATTTCCAAACTCTGCCCTAGTCCAAGCAAAAAGATTGTTTCTTTAGAGAAATATGACTTCCAAAGTTTAGAGGTTAAAAACCTGATTGTAGTGCAAGAATACCTTGCTTTATCAAGAGAAACTCTTCAAAGCTGAAGATGGCAAAAAGCCATGCAGACTTCAGGGAGCTGTGGTTTTACACAAACTGTGGATGTAAATTGATTTTTTTTAAAACAGCGAGCCCTTTAAAGAGCTAATTTTTTACTGGAGGTTAAATGAGAGATGTTTTAAAGTGATGTTTAGTGTTTAAAATGCAGAACAGAAATGGAAACTTAAAATTTTAGGAATCTCTGTTGACCACCTTGAAGAAAAGAGGGAATTCCTTCCCATCAAGAATCTTTTCTTTGTCTGTAGGTGGTGGGTCACTCTTGATTGTGTATTTCTTCCATACACTCACCAGTGCTGGTGCTATGTGACAACTCTGCATATATTATAACCAGGTGTTGTTCCTATAACATAAAAAGGTCTATTTAAGGGACTCCCCAAACCCATGATGTTTTAAGAACATCCTTCTTAAATGACTGCTGTCATTACAATGACTGTTCAGTATCTGAGCTTGTTATGTTGGACTGTAGCTGTATTTGTAGAAGTGAGTATGTTGGTCCATGAATTTTGAAGAAACCAAACAGCTGCTGTGTAATAGCACAGAGCAAACACCTCCTTACAGTCATATTTTCAGTGTTTTCAGAGAAGTGCTCCTTTCATCTCCCTCATGACCCTCAAAGTGTTTACCTAAATCAGAAGAGTCTGGCAAACATAGTTCATATCTGTACTGCATACTGAAAACTGCAGACTGAAGAAGAATGTTGGCTTCTGCCTACTTCCCATCCTTGATTTATAATTTACATATCTATTCTGTAAGGAGTAAACTACTACTCTCTCTTTTTTTGGAGCTACCAACCTTAGAGAGATGTGTGTCTCTCTAATACCAACCTCTGCTTTACAGGTTTCAATCACATATTCTTTCAAACCATTTAGAAGATTAACATAAATCAAATTAAAATCTCTTTGAGGATGTAGCTTCTTATTCTGACCAGGAGAAGGACTGTGTGCATGTTAGTTTGTCTGTCTGATTGTATTAGTTTCTCCTGGTTTATCTAAAAAAAGATACTGGCTCACAGCCTCACAGAAGGCAGTGTAATAATTTTTTATGGTGAGTTGCCTGGTAGCTTAATGACAAAATTTCTATGATTTTTGTCATTCAAGATCCTCTCTACAGCAGTGGATACATGGCTGTAAATCTTCTGTGAGCAAGCACACTTCTGGCAGAAGGCAATCCCCACTGTCACTATCTTCCTCTACTATGGAGGAGACAGCAGGAAGGAAAATACTACAAATTCTAGGCTAGACTGGTGCTTCACAACCTGCCCTGTGGGTTCAGCATAAGATGACAGCCTTTGTAAAGGACCAGAAGATGAATATCTCTGAATGTCCTCTCTCTCATATCTAAGGGAATGTGGAATTATATTCCTGTCCTGCCTTTGCAGTCTCCAGCTGTCTGATCACATCCTATTTATCCCTGCGGGGGAGAATGCCCCACTCACAGTCCCATCTGAGCTATGACTTGAGCTATGAAAAGGAGAACACAGGCTGAGAAGGGCAGTATGTGCAGTAAAACCTATCATAACCTAAATATCTGAGTCAATACCTGCAAAGCACACCAATATTAATATGCTTGGCAGGTGATCCCTGCCTAGAGAAGGACATGAATCTGTGAAAATAGAGCAGATGAGCTGGAGAGAGAGCTGCCCTTGCTAGGAAGCCTGGGGATACTTGCAGTGGGGATACTTTCCTCCAGTGTCAGATCAGCTGGTTCCTTACAGACAACTTCTGGACAATTGAATTTCAGTGCAAGGGTCTGTGAGGACTTTGTGAGCCTGATGTCTAAAGGCAGAATGGAACTTAGGCTTCCTCCTTCTGTTCCAACAGTCTATAGGAAGACACAACTGCCTTGGCTTCCACTGCAGAAGTGCTCTTCAGCACAGCACAGCAAAATCTGGGCAGTAAAAGCAAATTAGGTTTACCTGTTTCTCAGACTCCAAGATAAAGCAAACATAACCTGGAGGAGCTTTAGGCAGTGAGGCACACTCATGATTTCCACCAGCTGATATGGACTACCAGTTACAGTGGGTGAACATGGCTTTCTGGTAAGTCTATAAACTGTGTGAGGTAGCTTATCAAATCTCAGTGACATAGAGCACATTTCTGTTTTATTGCTTACTGCTGTTGGGCTTTGCAGGCACTGCAGGTTATTTTGCTAAATTATGACAGAACTGTCATCTGCAGGATAAACTAGGATATAATGCCTGCGACTCATGAGTAGTTTTGTTGGAATAAAGCTGCTTCATATACAACACAACATTTAGAAAACAATACCTGGAATTTCTTGGAATGAAGTCTGTCTGTCTCTCTAAGTGTGGCTTACAAGATTGAACCAGAAAACTTTGAGGTTTTTTTTCCCCTGTACTCCTCACAGAAATAGGAGCTGTTCCAGGAACAAGATGCTTCATGAAATAGGGTGTATATCATATGATCAAAACACCAAGGAAAAAGAATGCTTTGCTAAGGCACTACCAAAAGGACCAAATGAGAGAATCTGTACAGGGACAACCTAGATAGGTTGCCACAGCTGGACAAAAGAGCACAAAGTCTGGCACAGGACAGATCAAATAAATTAAAGTGGAGACTGCAAGAGCTGTGGGTGACTTACTCTTTTTTTTTCAGAACTTAAACTTTTCTAGGAGGTAACTGCAAGTGTTGGGGAAGTTGGGACAATTATCCAAGAATCTGATTACTGATATTTGCTAGCTGTCAGAGAAACTGCTTGTTTTAACCCTTGAGAATAGAGAGGTGATCTTATTCAAAGCCTATCACTTAGTACTTTTGATGGAACTAGGGCATATCTAACAAGTATAAATGTGTTTTATATTAGATTACAACTTTGGCCTGTAAAAACAATTTCAAGTTACATGCAATATCTGCACCATGTTCAGATAACACAATTAATTGTATTAAATTACAAGTAAGAACATATCAGATGTGCTGCTGATACAGATTTTAAACAGTTATCAGTGGAAAGGTGGCATAGTCATGGACTTACCTGGCTTTTTTTATTACATTGTTAAAAGGCATTTCAGAACATGGAGTCTGTAGAGAGAGGAACAGACTGCAGGTCACATACAAAGAGAAAAGAAGCATATGCTAGAAATTTATGATTCTGAAGAATTTTCTAAGGACAAAACTAGCAGTTAAGGACTTACCTGCTGTTATGAAGTTGTTATGTTAGCTCTACATCCTATTGAAAGAGGAATATGCAGAGAGTTGATATTCACCTTTTGTGTGGCTGTTGCTGGAATAATGCCTAAGTTCTGATCTATCTTCATTGAAAAATGAAAATGGATTACTGAAAGGATAAAAGGGATGCAGTGTTCAAGACTACGAATGTTATTCAAAGAATTCTAATTATACTTACCCAGTCACCAGAAATGGTGTTAAGAGCTTTAAACTCCAAGAGGAAAGGAGAAAGAATTTTCAGTAGTTGAGCATAAGAACAGTGGAAGATGCCTTGATGGAGGAAGGTGGATTCTATACAGCTGCTATGGGCAAGGAGGGTGCCTCAGAAGCTTTTCCACTGGCACAACATGCCATTTCCCCAGTTTTTCTGCAGCCTCCATTTAATATTAACTCCATCTTAAGATTATCCCTTGTGAAAGTGATGTTGCTACAAGACATGAACACAGTGTGTGAGTAATCCACTTTTTATTAATTATTTATATCAGTAGATTTTCATCAAACCTGAAGGAGTGACTTCTGTTAAAACTTCATTCTGCATTCATGAATGTTTTAGTCTTGGTTTATAATTTAGTTTCATTTTGAAAGGTATATAAAATATGCTTTCCCCTGAAATATTATTTCTTTTAAAACATGACAAACATGGGAATTCAACAGAGTTTGATGGAAAATCTGAATCAATTTTTTACAACTTTGAATACTGAATTTATACATATAATTGTCTATCAACAACACTGTTGAAAGTCAGCCTGGGCAGCAGGTTTCTAGATCTGCAACACAGAGAAGATTTTTTGAGAGTGCAGTACAGAAAAATGACAAAAATTCAGAGGCTTGTTTCTTTATATCAGTTTATTAGCGTGCAAATGCAACCATACAGCTTTATTCTTATAACATAGTCATAATTGTAATAAGCATTGCAGGAATGCTTCTCTCTTTCTTTCTGTTTAAACTGCCACAGATCTGGAAGGAATTCAAAGCTTTTCACTCTGTAATAATGTTTCTTTCAAAACTGTTTTTCTGTTGTTGTTTTGTTGGGTTTTGTTTGTTTGTTGTCAATTCTAAATCAGCTACAGTGAGAAGTGTTGTTTACTTCCCTTTGCTTTCTATGTGTTTGCTAAACCCCGGGCAGCTGCTAACTACACACAAATCTAAAGATTTGCGAAGTGAGAGGGACTGGTAGGATGAATTTCTGCAGAATTTGTGCTCTAATTGTAAATGCAGTTTCTGGCTGTGTGTCACTAGACCTGGGGCTGATGCTGCAGCTGCTGAGCCAAAAGAGGGCAGCTGCTGCAGATGAAGCTCCATCCTCATTCTGGTCAGCCACATTGTGGATACCTGTGCTACCTCTCCTCTTCCCTCAGCTGAATTCCTTTGCATTTTAAAAATTCCCACTGCTGTGCCTATTAAGAGGAAGAGACAGTAATGATGAGCATAGAGTCAGAAAACAAAATGACAGTAGGAATGGAAAAAACATTGTGCAGCATCCTTATCTACACTTGCAGTTGTGCACCTGCAGTTCCACATCTCATCAGGCAAGAATACTGTGTTTCTTTCACTGCAATTTCATCCACATTGCTATTACTGAACAGTCATTAATTCTGCGTTTTCACTAATAAGAACTGTTAGATACAAAATTTATAATCTTGGGGAAAAGCTACAATTATGGTTCATTAGTCTGTGGTTTGTTTTGTTTGGCTTCTTTGGCATTTGGTATAAAAGCTCTAAAATCTTTCCTTACAGAAAATAGCAGAGATGTGTTGGAAGCGGAGTGTTGGCTAGAAGAGGCTTCTTCCTTTTAGAGAGAATTTGAATGCTAATTTTTTTTAAGGCTCAGAAAAATGAGCAAAAGCCTGAGTCATTCTGCCTTTTCAACAGCAGACCAAAAAGCAGGAGATGGGAAGTTCCTGACTTGCCATTGTGCTTATTCACATTTCTGATTACAATCATGAGCATGCATAAGCATCAGTTCTGTATTTTTGAGATGAAGATGGCAGTATTGGTTGTTTTTATGACCATTGCTGTAGTGGGACAGTACTGTCCAAGACCCAGGTCCTGCCTATAAAGGAGCAGATGAAGACAGTGCTGACAAGTGTCAGAGCATTGGCAAAGATCCACTGTAACATTAGAGGGTGGGTATTGCACGGACCTGGCTGCTTTGTTGGATTGGTGATGTCTCACACTTGTTTCCTAGCACTGGATTGAAAAATGAAGCCCTGTCATTCCTTACAACATTTGGTTGCCATGAAGATGATTAAAAGCCATGAAGATGGTGAAGAGCCTGGGCGTGTGATGTATGAGCATTGACTAAGGGATCTGTGATCCCTTAGCTTAGAGAAGGTTCAGGGCACTCTTACTGATGTGGATGAAGACTGATGGTGGGAGTAAAGCAAATGGAGTGGGATTGTTCTCAGTGGTGTCCAGTGAAAGGACAGGAAAAAATGGACATGAATTGGAATAGATGCTTTCATTAAACATGAGATTTTTTAATTTTTTTTTCCTGGTGAGGGTGATCAGGATTTCTGAGACAGATTGTGGAGTCTCCATCTTTGGAGCTAGCAAAGACCCAACACATGTCCTGAGCAAAATGCCCTAGATGACTCAGCAGGCCTAGATGATCTCCAGATGTCCTTCCAACCCCCAGTGAGTCTGTCAGAGCAAACTACAGATATCATATATTCCAAAAGGTCTCTTTGTTTTAAAAAGCAACAATTCATAGATTTGGAAATTCAGATGATTGGTGTACCTCATCAGTGTATATAAGCATCTAAAGGGGGATGTCAAGAGGATGGAGCCAGTTTCTTCAACAGGCAAAAACTGATGCACAGGAAGTTCCACTTGAACATGACGAACTTCTTTACTGTGCAGGTGACCCCAGACTGGAACAGATTGCCCAGAGAAGTTGTGGAGTCTCCCTCACTGGAGATATTCAAGAACCATCTGGACGCAGTCCTGTGCAAGGTTCTCTGGGATGACCCAGCTTTAACAGAGAGATTGGACCGCATGATTCACTGCGGTCCCTTCCAACCTGATCCATCCCGTGATATGGTTCAAGAGACTCGAACCAAATCCTCGTAGATTTAGGGCACTGCCCTTCACCTCCTGTCGGCTGAGACAGCGCTTCTAACAACCTTCGCCGCTCCCCGCCAGGTCCCGCTCACAATGACTCCCTACGTGCAAGTGCGCTGGTCCCTCAGCCCCCAAGCCGGGACAGGCCATCCCTCTCCCTTCAAAATCGACGTTTCCCCTTGGAATGTGTGAGCTCCTGAGCGGCAAGCGACACGCGGGGGTTGCTCCCAGCTGATGCTCCGCCTGGAGCTCGCCGCTCCTCGCCCCTCGATGGCCGCGGTCGCACCGGCCCCGCGCCCTCCGCACCCGCGTTGCCGCTCCCGCCCGCGCTGCCCATTGGAGCGGGAGCGTCACGCGGCAGATCCATGCCGCCCGCGCCGGCCGGGGCAGCGCGTCCGATGCTGATTCATTGGCTCTGCCGGGGAGCGAGACCGCAGCAGCCCGCCCGTCCGCTCCATCCTGCCCGCCCTCTCCATCCGTCCCGCCCGCTCCGTCCTGCCCGCGGCGCTGGCTCGCCTCGCCCCGCCGGGTCCGGGGTGTTCCGCGGGGGCTGCGCCTTTCGGCCGGGACGAAGCGGCGCTTCGGGATCTGGCCGGGCGGATCGCGCCCGGCGCGGTAAGCGCGGTGAGGGGCCGGCGCTGCGGGCGGGGTGAGCGAGCGGACGAGAGAAAGGGCCGGCCCTGCCCTGCCCTGCCCCGCCGGGTCCCTGCTGTCCCTTCCCGGGGCGGGCGCTCCCGGCTGGGCGGCGCGGGAAGCCCCGAGCGCCGGGAGTTCAGCCCGCCGTTAACAGGTGGCCGAGGCGGCTCGGAACAGGGACCAGGTGGCTCCCGCAAGCCTTAAGGTCTGAAGCGCTCTGGCAGGTTGTTTTTTTTTTAAATTTAATTTTAAATAATAATAATAATAATAATAATAATATAATAATAATAATAATAATAATAATAATAATATGCAGGAGGTGGCATTGTTCATTTGGGTAACGTGGAGAATGTCAGCTCTAGAAAAGCTTGTGTCTCCTTTCTGAATTTGTAACGGATTCCCTCTATTCAAAAGCAGAACAGCTAAAAAGCACACTGGCTGCTGAGCATTTGAATGAATTTAACAATTGAATAGAAAACGTTTGAAAAAAAATGGTAGGGGAAAAAAACCCCTAGGTAAATTTTTTGTGGGTTTTTTGTTTGTTTGGTTGGTTGGTTTTTTTTGTTTTGTTTTTTTTTTTTGTTTTTTTTTTTTCCTTTCTTTTTCTCCCTCCAGCTAACATCTCTCTTCCTTTGTGCTTTCAGACTGAAGGGATGAACATCTCTCCTCCATACAGCCTTAGATTGCTTCTCCTGCTCTGTCTTGCCTTCTTCCCTTACTCCGTGTGCTCTTCCCTAATCTGTTGATTCTCATACTTTCCCCCTGCCCCCTCCATGCCTTCCTTCTCCCTTAAGAGTCTCTGTTTTTAAGAGTTGTCATCTCAGTGGTTTCTTCCTCTGGCCTCAGCCTCTGTTGACAGTGACTGGTGTGTAAGTTCAGGTCCCTCTCCTGAGCTGTCTGCTATTCTTTTTCTTGCTGGGAACAATTACCTCAATGACAAGCTCGCAAAACATCTCTCTGAGCAGTCCCTGTTCCCTGACATTTGCCTTTTCATCCTGTCATAAAACCTTGTTTGGCACATAAAGCTGGACAGTGACGGAAGCACGGACACACCACAAGTTTGGCACTTATGTGACAGGTGTAGCTCGTAGAGAGATGGAACAGCAGTGGCAATGCTGCCTCAAACTGTCTCAGCAGGGCTGCTTGGACTTTGTTGGAGAGAGCACCGAGGTGCTTCTATTTCCAGGTGTGCTTCCCAGCCCACTGCTCTGCCTTGGAGTGTCTCCCTGTTTTGGTCTGTTCCTCTCATTTGAGCTTCCCAGAGGCTGTGCACACAGGGGTGCAGATTTACATAATCGCTGTGGAAACAAACAGATGTTTTGGTTTCTATTTAGAGCTAATCAGGTAATAGTCCCCAATTCTGGTTGTTTTTCTTGTCCATTTATGGCTTTCCACTCAGGTTCTTAATCAGAGAGTCAAGATAATTTTGGCCACAGTAGTAAATGTCTGGAAAAATGCTGGGGTAATTGCAAGTCTCCATTGACTGAGGATAGCCTGGCTCCATTCCTGTCAAAAATAATGAGACCTTCTGGGTGTATAAATCACAACCAAATATATATAAAATAAATCAAGCTATTGCAAGATTATTTTTTTGTTAAGGAAAAATATCCCAGAATATTAAGAGCTGGACAAAGTGATTTACTCTTTCCCTGGTCTCCCATGTACACTTTGTCATGGAAAAGGTTTTGAGTGAAGCAGAAATGATACTCTTGCAGATTGTTCAACCATTTAAATCAAATATAAAGTCTTTGAACCTATAATAGCAGCTATTACTGGCAAAATTATACTACAAGTCTTATTACAAATAAATGAAGGCTTTATTCTGTGAACTCACTGCATTGGGCTGTGGTTGTACTGGTTCAGTGATGCTTTCTTGGCATCTAGTTACTTATTTATAACACAGAGAAATGGCAGGGATAAGAACGGAAGAATTCAAATGTGCACCTGTGAGTTGTGTCCTGCTGTCTGATTTACCTGAGGAGAAATTTGTATTTGAGGCACTACAATAAATAGTTTGCTTCTTCAGCAGCGCTGGAGGGAAGGCTTAGATTTGAAGACAGGGGAAAAACATTGCCCAGTTTGAAACAAACCCAGACCAGTTTGACTTTGGGTGAACAGCTCCATTTCAGTGAGTGCTTAAAACTGTTACTGAACCAATTAAGGCAATATTTCTGCATTATGTTGTAGGATAACTGCAAAAAGTTAAGAAAGTATTTGTCATATAGGAGTGGAAATTTTAAAGAAAATCTCTATAATTTTATTACTTCTTGAGGAAATGTAATATGTGAATCAAATTAAAAACCTCATGTTATTTTGCATCTGAGAGATTATGGCTTCCAGACCTTGTGTGGGTGAAAGCACAAACTGAAGATTTTTCCACCATAGCACAGTCAAACCCCAGCTGTGAGATACCCGAGTGTGGGAGTAGCTTTGATAAATAGTCTATCATACCTGTTTTGTTTGGGGTTTTTTTCATCCCTGCCAGCTGGTTTATCTTGCTAGGGCCATAGCAGAGGTTGGGTACAGAACTATTTCTGTAGGGACAACATTGGGAAGTGAAAAGATGCTATGGGAAGCATGCTGTGCCCTGTACTTCAGACCAGAGGAAAGCTGTGTGAAAATCTGAGAATTATTTTGTAATGGGAGAGAGGAAATTGTCATTGGCTTCCACTCTGCTTGTCAGCTTCAGCTTTGTGGTGACATTTTCACTGATGCAAAGCCAAAACAGAGCTATGAAATGAGATCTGAACACACTCCAGAATCTATTTTCTGGACTGTGCAACCCTACAAGCTACTGCACCAGACCTGGAGCCTGGCACACTGCAGGTTGGTACGGCTGCCTGTGCAGCACCAGCAGCAGGGTCCCTGTGGGGCAAGGGGCAGCTCCAGGCCCAAGTTAGTGGCACCAAGGGAGCCCAGGTAATTCTAGCTTTTCATCAGTGCTGACTTTCCCAGGAACAACCACATAAGGGTACTAGTTCCTTCCTTCAGCCTTGTCCCTGCTACAAATGGTTGGTTTAGATGTGGTTATTTGAAACTCCTGGGTGCCCCTGTTTTGGGCTCGGTTGGGGTTTCTGGCTGCACAGAACACTGCGCTTCCAGTGTTTCTTCATGACTTGCAGACTAGCCAGTTTGAGTCAATCTAGTTTGGTAACCCTCTGCACTGAAATAATTCCTCAATGAGGTTTTTTTACTTTCAAATTGAATACCATCTTTCAATTATAAAAGAAAGTCAATGTTTGTTCTGTCCCTTCTGTGGAAACTGTTTGTTTTTTTTTTTTTTGGGGGGGAGAGGTTTGTGGTTTTTTGTTTGTTTATTTGTTTTTTAATGGGTTCTTACATGGTAGCACAAATAGGAGTTATTTTAAAAGCAACTCTTACAGGTAGGTATAGCTCTGATGGAGCTATTCAAGATGACTAGCAGTGTGCTGATCAGTAAGAGTAAATGGAGGGAACTTTCCTTTCTGTCTGCTCAGAATAAGGCATCAGATTGACAAACTTCAGGACTAGAAAGGAATTCAGAACATCATCTCAGCATTGAGCTTTCTGTGAGAATGAAGCTAATAAAAAAAACCATTTAATGAAACTTGCTTTACAATTTAACCTTACCTCATTAGTAGATATGCCAGGGCTCTTTGACTTCAGGGTTTTCTACAACAAATCAGCCTGAGAAGTTAAAAAATTGTAGTGGGAAAGATTAAAATAGCTAAGGGAAAGGCAGCCCTTCTTTTAGGAAGCGTCGAATATATGTATACATATCACTGATGTCAGCACTTATAGCATTATAAGACTGAAAAACTCTCGGTACTTTAGTGCTTACTGATAGGGTTTTTCTGGTCTGGTTGGTCTTGAGGGAACTTGGGTTTGCAGCTGCCATACCTGCACACCTAAGAGGAGGTCGGCTCTTAGTGGGGAGAGGAAAATGGGTTCATTACTGGTTGTGTAATCCTGCCCTAGATGCAGGAGATAAATGGAATTACGGCTGATCTTTATTACTTTTAGAAAATGCTGTCTCTTAAGACTCTATGTTCTGGCTGTAACATAAAGCTTCTGGTACCAGAGTTAAGCTAAGCTTCAGTGTGTTTTGGGAACAAGTCCCAGCAGCTCCCTAACAGTTCCATGTCCCTTTACTGTCAGTGCAGGCCTGAAACTTTTTAAGAGAAAGAGGGATGCAGACATTCTGTAATACCATGTAAGGTATAATTCACCTGCCTTCTCAGACAAGGCTAAGGAGTGGGCTTATGTAGTATTTGCTTTATTTATTTTTAGAACCATACAGTTGTCAGTGAACTCATAGTATGGTATGATTTCATGTTAGTTTCTGCCCTAACTTCCAGGTGGCACCTACTGAGTTAGACTGCTAAGTGGGCATTATTATTTGCTTACATTGTTATTGTCTATAGGAAAATAGTTGGCAAATCTTTTTAGCTTTTATTAAATTCCACTTTAAAGTCATAATGTCATCACTTTTTAACTAGGTACAAAAAGTAGCTGTACAGTTAGCATGCAAATTTTATATAATGGTGTGGAGTTTGTGTGGGGTGTGTAAGAAGTTTGTTGTTGGAATTTACATTGTGTAGTTATAAAGATAATAAAATGCATGTTATATCATGTGTCATATGGTGTTATGAGGTAAAGATGTCTGTAACTGTAACGTCTCATTCTTAGTTCACAGTTTAAGCAGTGACTAAACCATCTTTTTCCTTTCCTTTTGGGATGAATGTAACATTATTCTTGTTACCTTAGTGTAACAGCTCCTCCCTCCCTCCCTCCCTGCCCTTCCCTCCCTCCTTGCCCTTCCCTCCCTCCTAAATTTAACTCATTTTTATTGCTTGCTTTCCTCTTTTATTGCAGGTGGGATTGGGTATTCCCCTGAAAAGACCACAAGTTTCAACTCAAACCCCGCCCACCCAGGGTATTGAGAATTAGCAAGAAAAAAGGACCCTTAGGTGAAGTATTTCCTGCAGACTTGCCTGCCTGTGCTTGGGAGTGGCACTGCTTGTTCAAAGCCACGTGGTAGGCTTGTAGAAAGATGGGGTCTGTATTTCTTTTCAGCTGGTGCAGTGTAAATAAGTCTCTACTTGTTTTTTTAATTTATTTTTTTCTCTGACTTCATTTCCTAGCCTTTGGGATGGAGTAAAAGGAATGGAGGGTAGCTGACTCTTTTTTCCCTCATGCAGAATATTGGTGCTGGTACAGGAATGTAGAAGATATAGGAACAGCCTGAGTTGTCTACTTCTCCTAGCCAACAACTTCTGGGTTAACTGTACTGCTTAATTGATGGAGCTGATGCACCAGGGTGTAGTGCTAAGCTTTCTTAGGCTGAGACTTCTCGCAATTTTGAAACATTCAAAATGTTCCTTCTTTTTTCCTCTGTCTGGGTCTTGGAATCTTCAGAGTCTGCAAGCGGACACTGGTTTGTTCGTTTGTCCTTTTGGAAGCCATTGAGTGCTTAGATTCTGTGGCACTAATCAGAATAGAAGTATGTGGAAAAGAGATGTAGTTCATGACTGAAAATTAGCCAAGCTCCTTATGTCTACCATACAGGTAGTTTCTCTTGCTCCAGAAACAGTACATGAACAATTCATGGTTTTCTTTTTGTGCATGCAGGTCACCTTTGGAGGTAGATGTTGCTGGTTACAAGGACAGCTTCAGACATACACAAAACCAGATATGCCTTTGTGGTCTCAGTGGTGGCGTAAGCCATAAAGTTGTGTTGCAGATGTGGTGTCTGTTCAGTTTTGCTTTCATTTTGAAAGGTAGGTGGCTGAGAGCCTCATGCAATGTATCAGTGATGTCCAGATTGGAGAAAATAGTCCAGCTGCACAGTATTTGATATCCTGCTGCTGCTGTTCAAGGGCATGGGTTTTATGGAAACATAGCCCAACAGCCAGACTAGCTTGCTCAGGTGCCACTGGCAGTTGTCAGGCCAGCTGAGACCTTACAAACTTTCACACAGGTTACAAACAAGTTCTCTTGAAGGCATAATTCAACTCCAAGAGTTGCAGTTGGGTCTTCATGGGGAACATCTGGTTACATTTATCTGTGGAGATCAACCCAATCCTCCAGAAGAAAGCTCCGAGCACATTCCCTTTTTAGTTTTCAGAATACTGACCTGCCTAAATTTCTGGTTGGCAGCCCTGAACGCAGTCCTGTTTTGGGATTTCTTGAATCAAAGTGAAGCTTTCTGTTCTTGGGAGAAGAGAGCCGGAGTGAGGACAGCCTGTCTGCATCCATACACATCAAAATCTATAGAGGGGCTTTCATGTTTGTCCCAAAAGACTCTTGTACCTTCCAAAAAAAACCCTCAGCAAAGTCAATTAGAGGAGGTTCCTGTCAAGCTTCAGAGCTGTGGTATGAATCACGGCTCTCTGTGTCTGACAGAAAGTGTGTTTGAGAGCATCTCCTGAAGGAAGTCCTTCTTATGAGTGCTTACCTCTTACCTGAATCCCTGCATGACCCTCTGCAGCCAGGCAAATGAACCTCACAGGCTGCTACTGTGCCAACTCAGCCTGCTTTGCTCTTCCTCAGGAGATACAAGATCTAAATACTCACTTCTTTCACTGTGCTGGTCCTTGTACCACCATGCTAGACTGGCTTTTTAAGTAGAACAAAAGGTTTTCGCATGTTTGAGGCTGAGTTTTTGGAGGAATTCGGACAGCCAAAGCTTACTAGTGAGCTGAAAGTTTTTTTTGAGCAGTGCTTATGCTTGGCCGTGCTGGTTGATTTAGAAGCATATTTATATGTCCTTCAAAACACAGATTAGCCAGAGAGCTGGTGACTCAGCTTTTCATTAGCATCTCTCCCTCTGATAGAGGCTTGTCTACAGTGAAAGCAAGTCTCCACATGCACGCAGTCAGTGGTGAAAGGCTGGAGATTCTAATTCTAACCTAATGCTATACACAGGATTCTTTGTGTCCTGGAAGTGGCTATCTTCCCCATAAATCATAAATGGATGCTAGTGACTAGAATGGGGCAGAGCTCTGCATGTGGCCCAATGAATCCCATCTGCTTTGAGGTGGGAAGAAACACTTGAGGTGGAAGAAAGAACATTTTTCAGATTGTTCCTATACTCTATTCTGAAGTTTTCTGCAAGTAGATTTCAGCTCTTTTTGCAATACTGAAAGGAGGGAGGTGACAATGGCCATTAATGATGCCATGTGAGGAGTATTTAAATGAAAGGCTTCTCTGGAAAGTTATAAAAAAGAAAAACAGCTTTAAAACAGGACTAATCAATGTTGTCAAGAGATATGTCATAGACAAAATATTGAGGAGAAGAGGGAAAAAAGATGGTGGGAACCCTGGGAACCATGTAGTTTCTTGGAGCACCATCACAAAACGGAACACAGAATCTTGTAATAAGCAACTGACAGAGGTGAGATGGGAGACAATTAGGACAGGGGTCCTAGAGTTTTCTCTGTGCTACTTCCTTCTCCAAGAGGTAGCAGTTGCTTTAGTTGCTTAAAATAAGAAAACTTCTGTCTAAAGCTTAATCAGACATTTTCTCTTTAATTTGAGGAAATTTAAAAGCCAAGGAGGAACTTTACTGTCAACACAGGCACTTTTAGTTAGACTTACTTCTCTCTGTCCACTCTGAAAGGGTTGGAAGTACAAGATGGGAAACCATGAACTGGGTTTTCCACAATATCTATGTTTTTTTTTCTCTTCTGCTCTCTGCTTCTGGCTGTTTATTCATGCTGGAGGCTTTCTGAATGGCTTAAGGGAGGGTGAGAGTAATGTGGTGAAGCTTCTTATCCTGATCCAAGAACAGGGTTGGTCACTTCTCTCCCCAGCCCACCCCTTCACCTTTCCTGTTGTCAGGTTGCTCATTCTGAAAACTGAATTGGTTTGGGTTGAAAAACAGATCCATTTATTCTTTTAAAAGATTGATAACTAGCCAGTCAAGTTTTCTCGGTATGTGTTTAAAGTTCTGAACATTGTATTTAAGTGTGAAGTTTACTCTTTCAGGCATACTACTTATTTAAAATGCTTTGAGACATTACTACCAGCATTTGGTCATGGTAAAATAGCTGCAGAAAGAACTATTTTACAAATTTGAAATGCTATTCATATTCTTTAAGTGAAAGTGTTTCTTATTTTCTGCCTGATTTTTCATTTTTTACATACGACCCTCTTAGCACTTGAAGCTTTAGTCAGTCCTGCTGGGTTTTAATTGAATCCAAAATTACCCAAAGCTCAGCTGGCTTTCACAAAAAGTATTTTGTAATATGTTTCAATTTGTATTTCCTGACTCCAGCTACTGCAGCATATGTTTTATGCAGAGATGTTCTTTCTTTTGGTGTGCATAAAACTGCCTCATATGAAAAAAATTACTCTGCAAATTGCAATGCTCTAGTACATAATGGTGGTAATGATAGAGATATCTATCAAGATACTATCATGATACTCAGTGTTGCTTCACAGTTTTTGTTAATCTGTGAGGGAAATCACCCCTGTTTTATTTTCCTTCTGTAGTGGCATATTGAGCCCGTTTATCAGCATAGAGAAATTTGGGTTGGAAGGGACCCCTGGTGGTCATCTGGTCCAACCTCCTACTCAAAGCATGTTTGACTAGATCAGGTAAGTTTTTCCTTGTATCTAACATGAATTCCCAATTTTTGTCCATTGCTTCTCGTCCTCTTACTGTGCCCCTCTGAGAACAGCCTGGCAGCAGCATTGCTGCACCCTCTAAGTGTTGACAGCACTGAGCTCTCTCTGCAGCTGTCTCTTCTCCAGGCTGAACAAACCCTTAGGCTCTCGTGCCTCCTGAGCTTCAGCTCCCTGAACACCCTGGCTGCCTTTCACTGGGCCCCAGTGCCTGTAGCTAGGGGAGGCGATGGGAGGGGCTGGGATAGCTGTGTCTGCTGAGGCGATGGCTGCTCTGGGGAGCAGCGATGAGGAAGCGATGTGAGCGACGAGAAGGGACAGAACCCCAAACGCCGTGCTCGGCGCGCTCTCCATTAATGCCTGTCATATCGCACAGGTGTGTATTTGCTGAGTGCGCGATGTCTGCCCTGAGGCTGGCCTCTAACAGAACCTCCCAGCAGGCCTCGCCCAACCCGGATTACACCTGGGACTACGAGTACTACGAGTACGCACCAGTGTCCTTTGAAGGCCTGAAGGCTCACAAGTGTAAGTTCAGTAGACACAGACACTTCACTGCAGCTGAGCTTCCTGTCTACGTGTTCTTCACTTGTGACTGAATATTGTACAAAAACAGTTCTCTCCTCATTCCTAGCATTCTCTGCAATTAGCAGTATCCCTCTATTTATTACATCATCATTATTGTTGATTATTCTGTATCCTTTTGTTGACTTTTTCTTGTGCATGAGAGAACCATGGATTTATTTGCTGTGGTAGAGATTTGTCAATACTGAGGAATATCTGACTGTTGGGAGAGGTTAACCACAACAAATACAGATACACTGCTGCTTCTGGTGACTACTTGTTAAGATCGGTGTTGCTTTGTTTTGGTTCTGTTTGTTTGTATTTGTTTCCATTCATGGTAAAAAGGCAGTAGTGGGGAGCCTCACCTTACATTACCTGTGTTTGGTTTTCCTGATAGAAAATAGACTTTAGGTTTTTAAAATTTGAAAATAGGAGAAGAATTTTCTCCTTCTGAATAAACTTGATATCGGTACTTTCTTCATAGGAGGAGTGTGTTAAATTCAGTTTTCTGTTAATACTGGAGTTGTAGAAGCAAAAAATGGAGGATACCAGAAAGATGAAAAATGTGGATTGGAACTGGGAGAAAATGTTACTAGCTGGACAAACATTTTCCTAAAAGCTGGACAATGGATTTGATGATCTCTCCTTTTAGAGGAGATGATTGTGAGGGACAAACAATAAAAGTAGGAGAAAAAAGTAACAGAAATCGACTCAGTTACCTGATGTCTTTTGCAAGCACTTTGCTGAAGAGAGAAAAAAATCCTGTTTTTTTGTTTCTGAGCTAGATACACCATGAAAAGGTTTGATCCCCAGACTTTAAAGTTTTGGGGAAGGGTCCCTATCCAGTACTGGTCCAGGATGGATTACATACTGTCTAATTTGTGAGCATTCAGACTGGGGAACAGTGGTGCCTGCACTGGCAAAGAGCAGACCAGAAAGGCTGATCTTTCTTGCCTCTGCACAGCCAGAAGATTTTGGGGAGGCTCTGCAAGGGACAGAAGAAACATGTTGAAATTACTAACACTTCTGAAAAAAAAATAGAGCACAATTTACTTTTTTTTTTTTCCCTCCCAAAAAAGTCTGCTGATTACTGTCTATTTTTACAAATGATAGGTACTTGAAAAACGTGGGCTAGCTTTCATCATGTTTTTAATTTATCTTCCATTCTTCCACTTAATCAGAGATTAAACCTGATTGCAAGATTACTGGTTGCAAAGATCATCTGAAATGTTATGTACACATCTTCTTTTCAGCTCGAAGTCTCAAACAGTATGATATAAAAGGGTATAAACGACAGCTGCCTCTGGATTGCAGAAGGCACAGCTGCAGATCAGGTCTTGGATTGCCATCAAAGTGATTGCCATGCTGAGCATGGCAGCTGAGCTTCCCTGTCTGGCTGTGCTTCTCCTAGAGCAGAAGGTCCTGGACAGCTCTTAGAGAATGGGGCAGAAGTAGCAACCATTTTTCAGGTGGGCTGGAGGAATGATGTCATTAGTAGTACTTGAATCAGTGATCTAGGAAATCCCTTCTGATTATGGTGGATTTTCTTTAGTTCTTGTTTGTTTCTTTGTTTGTTTTAACTGATAGATCGGAGCTGGCTCTGTTCCCTTCACTGTTATCGCATGCATTCCCCAGAGGGCAGAGTTTAATCTACTAAAGGAAAAGTCTGTGTTGTGTATGAGATGATATTTCTTGACATGGTGCTTGTACCAGCTATTGCCAGCTGAGCTGAGATTGTTTTGGAATGTGGAGGCAATGTGATCAGACATGAACTTCTCTTAAATCCTAAACTGGAAAAAATCCTAAACTGGGAAAAGGAGAGGAGATTAAACAAGGGTTGTATAAGGAGGGAGACCTTGAACACTTACAAAGAAAAGGTGTCAATGAATGCCTGTAACTTATGTTGGACAGCTCAACAGGGAATGGACTCCAGTTTAAGTGATTTGATTTAAATATAAAGGAATCCAGAAGCCTGTTTTCTGAAAGCAGAGAAAATTTTTTTCAAAGTGACCTGTAAGAAAAAGGATTGACAAAATAATCTCCTACACAAAAATACTTTTCTTTGAACAAAAAAAAAAAGAGATGCCACAATGATGTTTGAAATACATGACTGCAACAGAAGCAAAAAAAGACAACAAGTTTGTTCTGCTGGAGAAGAAGTGAAGGCAGGAACTAGGAATAAAAAATATCTGGAAAAGTAGGGACGAGATTTTTTGTACATTAATATTTTAGAAAGTAAATAGACAAAGATAGCCGGGATATACTTGTGACTGTCAGGGATAAGAACAAAATCACTTTTTGTGCCTTTGAAAATGAGGAAGCCTTAGTAATGTTAGTGAGAGGCAAAAAAGTTAGGAAAGATCTGAGGAGTTGGAACTGCTGCCAGGATGTTATGAGTCTGTATTATGAAGAAAAGAAAGGCCGGAACTGCAACTTGAAAATATGAAAGTATCCCATGACTATCTATTTGTAACTTTGGACAGTATAAGTGTCCTTCATACCATATTTTTTGAACAAAAGTTGGGTTATGTACTGCTAATTTTGAATAAGTGTTTAGAATTTAGCAGGTTTGAATAATTTCCACTTGAGTGAGGCCTAAATGAAATATTGAAGAGAACTCAGGATACATACTAGAATTTTAAACAATTTCAAACAATGCAATTTATACAGCAGAGTGTTGGAAGGAGGCACAATAAAGCAAGGAAAATGTAGCATTAAGCTCAGTAAACTTAAGAATTCTGATGGGAGCAGGGACACCAAACCAACCACAAAACAGGCCTGTTATTCAACGCACAGTAGTAGGTGTGGTTTTTGTGGGGAGCAGTAGTCCATCATAGCCTTGATTTTCTTTCTTTTCTTTTTTTCTTTTTTTTCTTTTAGTTAAATTTTTCAGCTTGATTGATATAATTTATGTGCATATATTTTAGTCATCTTGATCGTATTTTACATTCTGGTTGTTAATGCAGTTGCATACCATCCAAGCATGTCTGACTAATTGGAAGGTACTGGCAGCTATAAAAATTTAAGTGGTAAATTTTTAAAAGGGAGTATTTCTTTTTAGATGAAATCTTCAGGTATTATAAAGTCCAGCAGGATGAGCTATTTTGTATTAGGAAGGTCGACCATAAGGTATATCTTTTACCAATGAATACAGGCTGTGCTTTTACAGAATGACTCTGAAAGTAATTTAGTGCACATAATATATGGAATTACAGAAATTAAGTCATAGCAGAATGCTCTAAGCAGAAAAGGTATTAAACTCTTCTCCCCCTACATCACAGAGACCTGTACTCAAGCCACATTCCAGTTATTTTACACAAGGTATTGAGAAGAGAAGCTAAGGCATAAGAGAGATGGAATAAATATTGCAGTGGGAGACTTGGAACTTAACCTCCTTAGCTTACCTGAGAAAGGGATTAAGGAGAGACTTCATTGTGATAAAGTATTTTCTCAGGGAGAAAGTCTCAAATTGCAGCAGGCATTTTGACTTTGCAGGGAAAGAGAGAATGGTTTGAGTTGATTTCCAGTTTCCACTTCTGCCTTTTAGTGTGGAAGATATTTCACACTGGGTGAAATGACAAGTGAAAAAATACCTGGGTGCTGATGTGTCCTGGGTCAGGTGATATTGAGTGTTGGTGCTCTGTAACTTTGGTCCATGCTAATCAGTTGACTGATGTCTGAAATATGTTTGTCCCACTTGAACATCTTTAAATCAAAAAGATGTTTCCTGGAAACTTTGAACTTCCCTCAGGAGCAACTGTGATTCCACCTTGAAGTTGTAAGTGGACATTTGTTTTTAGTAGTACTGGCAAATTGTTTATGGTCCATTTGCTGTAAATGAGAACAGTAGATACAGTTTAAGTACACAAGCAAAAAGCCATGCTCTTCCCAATAACTGCTATATTTGGCTATTGCACAGGTGTTTTCCTATTGATTAACTGGGGGTTGGAATTTTTTTTCTAAATCTGTTGCGCTCCTCTGATATTGTGTTGCAGTTTTCTGTACTTAAGTTAGAACCCAAATTGAAAATTATTCAAAACCATCTGTTGGTAATTTATATTTATTGAAGTAGCAAATAGTTTTATCTGTGGTTCTGTTTCTTGAAGAACACTCTGTCTTGCTACTAAAAGGTCTTCCTAAATATATTTTGTAAAAGAAATCCATTTAAATCCAGAAACTTCGTAGTCTGGGGCAGAAATATCTTAAAACAGCAGAAGATCAGTTCTACAGAGACAGAGGATTTTGAGGAAAATCAAATAAATCTGTCTTTGTAGTTCAAGCACTGAAGTTCCAAAGCAATGCTTGGAAATGGGCCTGGCATCACATAGAGAGCTCCTCTTATTTTACTAACCAAGAGAATAGTCTTCCCTCTGTTATCTACTGTCTGGTTTGTCTAGATATCAGCAAAATATGGTCTCGAAATTAGATTTTCAATGGCAGCTTTCTGTTTAAAAATAGATAGAAATAAATTTGATTATCTCTTCTCTTTATCACCCAGAAATAAGCTGCAGATTGTTTTGGGTTTGCACTTATACTGCTTGTGGAAGGCAACTTTTTGCAAGTGCAAGTAAAATATTGATCATCTTGTTTCCTCTTTTTTTTTTTCCTCCAGATTCCATTGTGATTGGATTTTGGGTTGGTCTTGCAGTTTTTGTCATCTTCATGTTTTTTGTCCTGACCCTGCTGACGAAGACAGGAGCACCACATCAAGAGTGAGTCTGAAAATGGGAATAACAAATCCAGCCTGCCAAGTGGCACACCTGGGCTCTGCAGCCCCCAGACAAGCACTGACAATGCTGACATTGTACCATCTTGTTATAGTCTGCTCTTATGAAACAGTGCAGACTGGCTTCATTTCAAGTAATTTCAGCATTTTCCTTCTAAAAGGATATTTTGGATAGGCTGCCAAACAGGTGCCTTTGGATTATTGTTTTTGCAAACAGGTGGGATGGTTCTAAGTAGGCTCAAGTTTTCAACAGGGAATATCAACAGAGTATATACAAACAAAATGCAGTGCAAATGATGAATTAAGCAAGCTGAAGCCGGCTGGTTTACAGATGTTTGTGTGTTCAAGTCCAAAGACAGATATGGGTAGTATTTGCAAAATCTTCCCTTAACACTTGAGGTCTGAGAGTATTTTAGTTTCTGCTGAGAAATTGCAATAGATGCTGAAGTAGAGATCAGCTCGGTATTTCTTTAAAGCCAGGCTCCCTTGAAAAGTCCTCTTTTTTTTTTTTTTTTCTTTCTGGTTGATAAGTATGAGCAGACCATGCCTTGCCTCAGTGGTTTATCTGCATTTGCACACGATGCAGGTTGTCAGTATCCCTTCCTCTGAGAAAGTTTGAACCCACATCTCCTCTCCCACTTGTGTGCCATAAAGTGGGAATAAAAAGCCTCTTTGGAGCATGAGATTGCTTGCAGGCAGGTAGCAATGATGAGAAGCTGATTGTAAAAGGCAATTGCTGGTGCTTATCACTTCCTAAAGCAGCTTGTCTCTGCCTCCTGGAGCCCCTTTGCTATTTAATCGCATGTAAACTGGCTCTGGAACCCTGTGTAATAGCACATCTCAAGAGACAAGGCCACATTAGGGAGGGCAGATGAACATCCTGA
Organism: Sitta carolinensis; assembly: GCA_032173965.1. Taxonomy (NCBI): domain Eukaryota; kingdom Metazoa; phylum Chordata; class Aves; order Passeriformes; family Sittidae; genus Sitta; species Sitta carolinensis. Next base: position 34,308,422 of record JAVUNC010000004.1, read on the forward strand.
GCCTCTTCTGTGCTCCTAGGGTTTTGCTCCTGTGAGAAGACAATAGAGGCAGAAGAATCCAGCTTACCAGAAATGACGTGCTGATAATTTTGATTCCTCTACAGACTGTTATGAAGTAGCCAGATATTGCCCCTAAATAGATTTTAAATCCTTGTAATTGTTGGTATGCCATCTCTTTTTCACAAAGATCTTATTTATGAGCTGAGCATGAGTCTGAATCTCATGTGGATAATTTGAGGGAAAAAATTATGAAGTCAAAAATACATATATAGAGAGAATTTAATATAGATATTTGTCAAAGGTTTTTACACTTGGGAAAATTTATTTTCAAATAGCAGAGGCCTGCTTGATATCTCCCACTTATTTCTGCTTTTCCCATCAATATTCTCAGAACAGTGTCCTAGAGAGTTTGTGAAATGTCCACTTTTGGTCAACTTCTACATCCAGATAAGATGATCAGAATTAAGACTTGCCCTTGCCTTCATCATTAGGCTTAAGACTTCCAGAAGTGCCTTCTGTTCTACACCTTCCTATAATTTTTCTTCAGTTGCTTGAGCAAGACCAATTATTCCTTTCTGTATTTGTTATAGATCTCTTTGCAGCTTTGGGAACTGTGTGCCTGAGTGCTTGCCCACTTGCTATGGATGCTGAGTAGGCACCTTTAACAAATTTGGGCACTGTTTTTTTGACATTTGGTAATGAAATGTGCACGGTACTGAATATGGATCCTCTGTGAATATGCTAAGGGCAGTGAATACTTCTCTTATTTTTGATACATGTATATAAAAACTGGAGAACAGCTACCTGTAAAACCAGAGCAGACTGGTTTTAGTTTGCCTGCATCTTCTATTTTTATACTTGACTGGACACCTCATGACTCATTAGTTTTCATTAGTGTTTCATTAGTGGGCTGCCTTGAGCCCTCCTTTAGAAGTAGATGTTAACAGGATTCCTGAGTCCTGGGAGAAAGCCAGCTTGACTGATGGATGAAGTCTCTGAAGTCTCTGACTTCAGCAAGGCTATTTGGCTGTTCTGTAAAGTACCATTAATGTGAGAGATTAAATGTATCTGGGCTCAGATGGATGGATCCAAAGTAGAATACTCTGTTTTTTGTTTTTTTTTCCTAGTAGTATGCTTTTCTTGGCTCAATATAAAGGGGCATGATAGGATGTACTTTTCAAAATGACACAAGATGTTCAGAATTAGGTACATTCTCAGACCAGAATGAACAGGATATGGATGGGGACTGGCAGGAATTTAACCAGTTATGCAAATTACGTCTGTTGCATTTCTCTTTTGTGTGCTTGCATATATAAGTATGTGTGGAACATTAGCTTGTGCAAATGAAAAAAAATTTGTTGACAATATCTGAATTTCTGAAAAAGGCTCTCATTCATTACTCAGGAGAGAAAAGCATGCCATATTCGTTTCTGAATTTGAAAATGGCCATAAGAGCACATTTGCACAACAAATGCAAGAGATCCTGCAACATATCTGTGCAAAATATTGTCTGATGTAATCTTAAAGCAGTAGATGTTAGATAACTGATTTTTTTTTCTAAAGAAAAATAAATCTAGGTTAAGTAAACCTGGGATTTTGAGGCTGCTTTTCTTGGGTGTTCTGAAAAGATATCTGCTGAGGAATTCTTGCAGACTGCAATGAGTAAGACTATGCAAGTTTCCAGTCTAGTTTAAAAAAAAAATGAATAAAATTCCTCTCTGAAATACAAAGATGGTGTTTGTGAATTTCCAAATCCAAAAATATCACTTTATATTAGATCATATGTTCCCTGCTCATGAACACAGGTTTATACTTCATCATATATCCTCAATATTCTGGGTCATTGTAAAATTTATTTGCATCTTCTGTTCTTCCATTAAGATTTGGTTACCGTTGCCAGTTTTGTGTGCCTCTCTGCATGGTCAGCCTTTGTTCTTTCATAGTTCACTGGATTATGAAGCACTTTCCACATCTGTGAAGTAACTCTACTCCAGTAGTGGATGCATTTTAAACTTTCTTCTCCAGTCACTTCTTCCTGGGCTTACAGTGCTTGTCCTACTTTCTGTGCTTATTTGCCACCTCTACTGCCTGTGCCACAACACTACCTAGAAACTCCTGGGACAGATTTGCCAAATTATATATGCAACTTAAACTCAGAGTGATGCTTTTTACTGCATTCTAAAACATAAATGCCAGTTCAGAATTATTGTCAGTTGTCAGTTCAGAATTATTCCAGGCTGTTTGCCCCCTGCTGTGTATACAGCAGATTATTGCTCTGTTACTGGACAGTGTTACATCAATTTAAATGTTATTCTTCTACAGGCTCACTCTGAAATGCAGTGAGCCAATACAGTTTTGACAAACTAGAGAACTGCTTTGATTTCTAGACTAGTGGAAGTGCTTTTATGAGGAGACAATTCCCCCATCATGAAGTGGATTTAAATTAGCTTTTGGGAAGCAGGGATCTTTAACTGTGCCTGAAAATCTAATGGTAGGTGTCCTTGTTAACTTGAAAGTTTTAGTGGGTAGATTTCTGAAGGTATCGTCTGAGGCTTTCAAAAGCTTGTAGTCAATTATCTCCTACTGCAAGCTTGAGGAAATGAAATTGCACTGAAAAACTCTTCAGTGCTGAGTGGACTTTTAGGTGTCCAATTATCTGACTCCAGTATAATTTGCTGCATCTTCAGGTGTAAACAGTATGATTTATTAGTTCTTAACAAAATTCATATTCTTAAAACATGTTTCATTGCTCATTCTCTGAATACCTCCACTGCCTTCCAAATGCACTTAACTTGCATTTTGTGATGATAGTATATAAATTTAGCCTGACAAAGAATGAATCTGTAAAACTGTTATCTAGCTTGAGCTCTTCTCGCCCCCAGCTGCAAATGGCTCCTGCATGAGTCCATGCAGATTAGTGCTAGTTCGAGATAAGATTTATAGAGAAAACTGCCCAAAAAACATGTTAAACTATCATTCATGGGCTGCCTGGATTGTTAAGACTGACATTGTTTAAAGTAGTCTTTAGTTCCAATTCACCTAATTGGGAAATCTGAATGTCATTGACTGAAGTCAGTGGAAAAGATGGTTTGATGTCTGCACAAACAAGCACCCAATGCCCTTAGTGAGAGCAGAGCTGCCTGTGCTTCAGAAACATTTTGTCTATCAAGGACTTTTCTCAAACTGTTCTTATGAGCCATTTAAAACAATTGTTACTTCTTGAAATCAAGAGTGTTTATGAACTCATTTAGTGAGGCTTTTATTATAGTATATTGAATACTAGAAGTACCATTTAAGAGTGCTGGCATTAACTTTTTCCAATGGAAAATCATCATGACAAATGAAGACTTAAAATTGCTCCAGCAGAAAATAATAAATAGTGCTGGCTTCAAAAGTCTGTGGTAGATAAACTGTAGGGTTTCCTTTACTCCTGATCATAATGGTTGCTGAAACCAAACTTGTTGATAAGAACTCAAATCGTTCTACTTTTGTGTTTACTGTGTTTTTCTTTTTCCTCCATAGCAATGCAGAACTTTCTGAAAAAAGATTTTGCATGAACAGCTTTGTGGCGGATTTTGGAAGACCTCTGGAGTCTGAGAGGGTCTTTTCCCACCAAACAGCTGAAGAATCCCAGTCACTTTTCCATTTCTGCATTAATGAAGTGGACCATATGAACAAAGAAAAGGAGAGTCAGAAAGGTCCAAGTCTGGAGCATAATACCCACTTCCAGGAGGTTCCCAAAAGCAGTGGAATGTTCGAGGAAGACCTACATTGTCTTGCAAAATTTAACATTCCTAACTTTGTGAACACTGAGCAGAACTCTTCATTAGGTGAGGATGATCTCCTCATCTCAGAGCCCCCAATCATTTTATAAAGCAAACTGATTATGCAATCTTCCTATCGGATCCTTGATTGAAAGAATTTTTTATTTTAAGATAAACATTCCTGTTATTGTCCAGTTTGAAGCCTTTCTTGGCCTCCTGCTATTTTGACAGAAGGCATTTCAGACTTTGCTTTTTATTATATGTAAGACTGGCTGTACTGATAGAACTCAGTTTAGACAAGAAGTAAGACACTGAAGGCTTTATTCTGATGCCTTCTGTGGTCTAAAACTTCTGCCCAGTATTATTTTTGCTTTTTGATTTATTTTTGTTTGTTTCTTGTATTGTTCTTCATTTTAAAATGACTACTTATGACCAGCTTCTGAAGGATAATTATTTTCAAGGACTTTGAAGGCTGGAGCCTGGCATTAGGAGGTCTTTGAAAATTCATTGGCCAAGAAAAGTGTAAATCTCAAAGACGACTAAAGAAAGGAATAAACAGCCCCTGGGGAGGTTCTGTAGTTTCTGCTACTTCCAATATGGATGTCTGAAGCTGAGCAACACAATAAATACCTGCTTGGGACTAACTTCAATTTCTGATCCCTAACTGCTTTGTTTAGGTGCAGGTTAAACCCAATTTACAAACCTTCCAGAGGGAAAACCTTGCAAATTAACCTGTTTGGTTACAATGTTAACAAAATACTATCACATCCTGCTGCTGAGTAAAAGCAAATTGGTTCCTGTAATTATGTTTCAGAATGACACCTCAGCAACTGCCCCGTGATGACATGGCATTAATGTTCTACACACAAACACAAACTGTGATTTGACTATTTTTTTTTTTTTTTTTTTTCCTGTTAATTGCTGATTTGAGCTTCCAGTTCAGTAATTACAGGATACAGTAGCTAAATCAGAGGAAATAAAACTATTCTTCTTTGGCCAATAAAGTTACTACATGCAAATGGTGGTGTTACGTTAAGCTGGTGTTATGTCTTGCTAATAGGCTGAACCCTCCTATGCTCTTTGCCTTTTTAAAAGGTAATTTCTTTACTCATTGGCCAGTGAAGTGCTAGCAAGCTTTGAGTTGAGAGGACCAGCTCCAAAAGTATAGCTAAGCTGTGCTTGCTCCATCTTCTTTTTGTGCTCAATTGGGATGGTGTTGCAACCCCAGCTGTTCTCCCAGTGAAAGATTTGGTAAGGGTTTGAATAGGTACAGTTTCAACCTTTATTTTTAGAGATGGAATTAAGTTCTGAACCTTTGAGAGTACTTAAAATTGTATTTCGGTTTTCTTCAAAAGATGGTAACCAATGACTGAACGGTTTTAGAGCAAGCACACAAGATGCAAAGGTACCCGCACTCTGCTGGATTTCAAGTATGGTCTGCAGGAGGTTCTTAATTGAGATGAAAAGAGTGGATTCCAGACACTATGCCTAACTGGATTTTCTTGAAATTAATGTGCTTTATATCTAACACATCTGTGTTGGAGGTTAGAGACCTGCTGATATATTCTTCCGCCACTTGAATGCTGATTAATTAATCCCTTCTTCACCTTACAAATAGGAGAAAGAGTGAATGGGTTGAGCACCTAAAGAATACAAACTGTGTAGGAGGAGTGCATGAACATCTTTTGTTTTTAGGTCCTGTGCCCTTATTACACACCACTTTGAGATTAATTTCCTGTTCTAAAATGTAATTCTTGCAGGACTTGCTAGTGTTTAAAGCAACCGGATTACACTTAAAGCAGAGAATATTTAAAACTAGCAGGCTATTGCTGAAAATAGTTCTCAGAGAAGACTGAAATGAACCCTGTCCTGAATGAGCACAGCTCCATGGGCTGCAATATACAACTCCAGTAAAATGTTTCAGGCGCAGAAAACTCTGCACCTTCTCTCACAGGAAGTACGGAACTACAAGTAGGAAGGCTGTAGGTGTGGGCTTTCCTTTTCCTAAATTTAGGAAATCTGTCTCTGAATATGGCATCTACTTCCTGCTGAGGCACCTCAATAACTATTAGCTTCAAAGTTCAGTAATGCTCTTGCTAACATGTTGTGGGACTTGTACTAAACGGGGCTTTTCTGCTGATTTCTGCACAAGTGAACTGCCTTTAGTAATGTTTGAGCTATTTTTTATTTTTTACCTTTGCCATGCTTGAAAACAGCATTGCTTCTTGAAGGAAGAGCAAATCTATGTAGAATTCATCTCCTTTGCAAGTGAGAAATTAAAGGTATTTTTAAGGCATTTAAAACTATGTTTCATAGGTCATTTAGATTGGGAAAAAACCTTTAAGATCACAAAGTCCAAGCATTAATTCAGCACTGCCAAGCTTCCCTCTAAATCATCTCCCCCTGTGCCACATGGCTTTTCAAAAACTCTAGGGTTGGTGATTCCACTGCTTCTTCCCTGGGTAGTCTGTTCCACTGCTCCACAACCCCTTTGGGGAAAAAAAGTCTCAAAAGTTTCAGAAGTTTCAAAATAATGCAGATGGGATTTTAGAAAAAGATGCTGCTATTCTCTACAGGCTAGCCTAGACTTTTCTTCTGCTACCTTAAATCTCAGTGGCTTTTCTTTGAGTACATAACTACTACTTTGAGGAGAAAAAGGAAGCATTTTGTGTATGGATATCGGCAATAATGCCTAGATGAAAGGTACTTCATAAAATGACATAGATGATGCCAATGTTAACTTATAACACATCTGATTTGCATAGTTAATACCCTTCTGCAGCATGTATTAATCCTGTAAAGCTATTTGTTTGGTTCCTGCTTCTGTTCTTTCCTGGTGATGGTTCTAATTTTTCCATCTTATCTCCCTTCTATAGTTAAAGTCCTTCATACTGCTTTTCTCAGAAAAACAACCTGTCAGTCCCTGCTGTAGACCTCCCACACCACTTCAGAGACACTGTGGCAGCAACAGTCTGAATCAGATTTTTGCTCTGCCTCTGCCTTAAAGCAGAGCCAAAGGCAAACGCAAACACTTTCTGCAGTCTTCAGAACCAGTCTTTTTATATATTTTTTTTTTTTTTAAGAATAACAGACATATTTTGCCTCAAGGGAAAAGGCAATATAGAACATGTCTAAAATAATTCATATTTTCTCAGAAAGTGTTCTGATCTCAGTAATCTTCAAAAGGAGTACTTGGAGTTTAATGGTGTTTGAAAATGGAATTTTTGTGAGTTTTCTTAGTGTTTGGCCTCAAGCCTCTTCTCAAAACTCAGTATAAACACATTAGCTGCAGCAGATTTAACTGCAGAGAGACATAGCTCCTCTAAACCAGTTACATATGTTTGTTTGCCTAAACATGTCTTGTAGTCTGTAAGAACTTACTAGGTCAAGTTATTTATCCCAATTTTCAAAGGTAAATACTTGCAAACTGCTCTTCTGTGTAAACAAGTTTTAGTTGTGTATCTTAAAAAAAAAAAAAAAATAGGCAAAACCCCCAAAACCTATAATGTAAAATCAGTAAATGCCTGCTCATAGAGAACAGAAAGAGAATGGTAAAACTGTGATCATCTCTACTAGAATCCAGAGCTATAGAGTCTCTGAGACTGCAAGGTGAAGTAAGTAAGGCATATTTGTCATGAAATTAAGTATTTATGCGCCTGAGCCCTCAACCTTGAATACTGTAACACTGACGTTTTTTGACACTTTTTAGCCTTGGATATTGACAGGTACCAGAGAAGAACCTCCTACCGCACATTCTCCAACAAGAGCAAGAGTTGGAGGCTGGTGCTTTCTTATTTTTGGATGAGAGGAATGTAGTTAGCTGTAAAAAGCTAGTTTTAATTCAAAGATATCACTGGATTTCTGTTCAAGAGTCAGGGCAGCAATTGATGCATGATCCCCCCCCATTCCCTGCAGAAGCAGATTTGCACAGCTAGTGCTGGTATACTTGTCCTTTTACCTTACATTTTCCAGAACAGGTTAAATATGGGATTGAGGGCAGACTTAAAAATGTATTATGTGCTATCAAATAAAATCTTCACTCACAATAACCTATTTAATTTATTACATGCATAATTTTTACATGTATTTCATAGAGCTTGAAATGGGAGGCACTGCTGCTGTCTCTGCCCCAAGTGCCGTGATGAAATCTGATCTTTTTCTGAAGATCATGTTTTCCTCTCTTGAAGCAATCTAGGTCACTGAGTCACCTAGCCAGCTGTTCATGTGATTTCTTAAAAGCTTCAAACATGACAATTCAAATTATTATGCTCCAGCTGTTTTTCTGTAAACAGATGGAAGTCCAGCTAAGCATTAAGCAATGATTTAAAGAAATTACAATTGATTCTTTTAATCAATCCATTATGCTGCCTCTTGGAAATGCATGATGAAACAGGATGGCACAAGAAGATGAAAAATATACATGAGGCGTATATAGTTATGTGACTACTTGAGAGATCACACTGAAATCCTCAGAGAGTCAGTAACAACTTTAGAAGAGAACTTAAAACTTGCACTTTAGTTCTCTAGAAGGACACCCGAACTGTAGCCATTCAAACCAGAGAGAGTCTGTCACTGTGTAGCGGCACCACTTCATGGTAAATGCCTAAAAACTGAATACCGTGCTTCAGTGAGTGAACAACTGCATAAATACTTGTAAGAAAAAGGTATCAACCATCTGATAGCTTACAGTAATGGCAAATAATACTGTCCCTGCTCAGTAAAACAGACAGAGAGAATTTCATTCCAACTCTGCAAGACAGCAGCATTGGCTGAGAACTGACTGTATGAATTGTAAATAGTGTTTGAATGAACTGCCTGAACATTAGGGCAACCCTCTCTTGATGACTTATGCATCATACACTAGAAATGCTGCCTCTAGGATTCCTGTCCCAGGAACCTACATCCAGGACCTGGCTTCTCTGGGAACACAAGGGCTGCAGTAGTTGAAAAAACATCTCTCACTTCAGGTCACACACTTTAATACATATCTAGCAAATTGTACAGGAAATAAATTTAAATTAATTGAAATTATTCAATTTTTATCCTTTTAATTTGCAAAACAGACCCAAATCATGAAAGAAAATGCATCATATTTACACATAGCTGATATTTTATATAAAGCATTTTTATATTTACATGTTTTATAAAATAGACTAATACTTTGTTAGATGGGGATAAAATAGAAATACTGAAAATATCTGAACATGGAAAACCAAGATTACCATATTAACTGGCAACCAACCATCCTTTTTTAATCACTCTCTCTCTATATATTATATATATGTGTATACAGGCTCATTTTATGTTTGTGTATGGGTCAAAAAGAAAAATCCTTGCACTTAAGCACTATGTCTATATAGTATAATTTGTCATATACTTTTGGCTTTTATGAATGCTAAACCACACCCTTTTATGAGAGAAAACACAAGTTTACAGCTGGTCCCTGAAGAACACGATACATAAACACAAAAGCACAGACCTGAACTATTTCACAGATGGACTTGAATGCTAGTTTCAACCAATACTGCAGGTCCTCAGGGACCTAAGGAGTACATTCCAGCTTTCATCTTCTCTTTGCCCTAAATTAGTATAGTTGATTGAGATACAACCTCAATAAATGTGCTTTGGAATTCTTAAGGACTTGTAGCCACTGAAACTTCAAACTAATAATGTACTGATTTATTGGGAAAGCATTCCTTCCAACCACCAAACAGCTATCATCATTTATTTTGAATTTTATTTTATTTTGAGTTGCTGCTTCTTGCTTTTAGCAGCAGGTTTTTCATATATGTTAAGTGTAACAGCCATGCTCATCATCTCACCAAGTCTCCTCTCTGGAGCAGTGATAGTTGAATTTATAGAATAACCTCAATATTTCTATTATGTAAGAAATATGGAAATTTATTACTAATAAACAGAAGACATACAGTGTCACTGGAGTATTGCTCAACGCAAACCTGCTTTTGGACATGAAAATTCCAGAGAAGATCAGAATGCAATGCAATTTATACATGTTACAATAATAATTTTCAACAAGATTTTCTATACATAACTTTGAATATTAAAATTCTGTTGCTCTACTTAACTACTACCTAATCATGTCTTCCAACAGCTGTCTGTCACTCGGAATCCACTGGAATCAGGTGCAGGAATAACAACCCCTTGTTTCTGCAGTTCACGTAAAACGTCTAGTATTGAATCCAATTCCATTCGAAATTTCTCCAGTTCCTTATTCTTTTGCTGTGCCAGCCTTCGCCACTTCTCAACCTCCTGGATTTGCCTCACTTCAGAAACGTGCTGTGTTAGTTGGGTTGCCTGAAAAAAGAAGAAAGTCAGCACTGTGACTTCCTACACCAATAATCAGCCAGTGCTGCCACTTTGCAAAAATCTGCCACATCATTTATTTTTAATAAATAACAAAAACAACAGTGGCAACAGGATTTGGTTTTAATCAAATAACTTGTTATATGAACAGATCATTTTGAAAGCAGATAAGTATCTGATATAGAAATGTACAAGAAGAAATCCTTCTACAACCAAAAAACCTGTAGATTGAAAGTACACTCCTTGAGATCTGGTTTTAAAATTTAAAATAAAACATCAAATTTCTGTACTTTTAACATAGCTTTTCTGAATTGGGCTGCTAGGACTAGATAATTACAGTTCAAATGAGGAATATATCATAGCTTAGACTCTGCATTCCAAACTCTTGTCAGTTTCCAGGAGCTCGCTTTCATTGTGTAACTGAAGTCAGAAATAATGATATTGACTCCAGAGGTCACACTGTCCAACCCTCTGGAACAGCAAGGCCGCCTCAGACCAGGCTGCAAGGAAGTTACACAAGTAATCTTAATTACCACAGCAATTACCACACAACCTTACCCCGCCTGCCCCTATGTTCACTTGCATTAGCATGCAAAGACAAAAACATGGCTGTATAAAAGCTACTTCTCTCCTGCAGTGCGAGCTAAAGGAGGCTGAATAAATACCATAAAATTACAGTTAAACCAATAAATTGCTCTTGAGAAGTAAATGCAGTTATGCGCTGGTGTACCTTTTGAATTTCATGCTCTCTTTCTGCATGTCTGCTCTCTATATGCTTGATTTTCTTTTCCAGGCACAAGAAATGCTTCATTTCAGGACTCTGGATCTCCCTAGCCTCTCTCAGTTCTTCCAACAATTTTGTCACCTACAGTCAAAGAGAATTGATGAAAACTGTTATCATTGTGTTAGGCAGTGTATAAAACATATTCCTTTAAAAATGTATTTGCATTGTTTAATCATTACATTCAAAAGCTGTAGAAAGGAAGACATAAAAGAGAAATCTACTTTGTTCTAAAGCTTTAACAGGGACTTGGGGACTTATACTAGGATTTTTCATTTCTAAGAATTAGCCTGAGGTCATCAAAGTCTAGTCCTCTTTGATATATCCAGATTTGTTAATAATGTTATGAAGAGATTGTGTTCTGTCACCTTTTATACTTCACAAACCAAAAGTTAACAGAGAATATTAGGATTAGATGGTCTTACACTATCCCTTCTCACACCCAAGTTAAAGACCACATATAAAAGATACCAGTGAATCTCTAAGGACTAAATTAATTAAAGACATGCTGCTAAGAGAGGTGATTGCAAGCCTGCATGTAAGTTTAATAATTACCAGGTAAAATAACTTGACAACTGATTTCCTAATCCTCCAGAAATTCAGGGAAGTTTTCTTATAAAGCCCTGCTGGTTTATTCGCATTCTTTGCCTATTTTAAGTAACTTTATTTAACAACCAAAGTATTTTTGGTCACTCTTCATGTGTATAAGAAGAACAAAGTGAAAACTTTGACATCTTTATACTTTACGATAGTCCTTAGTCCCCTTAGCCAATATACTTGAGGGCTGCTAACCCTCTTCAAGCACTCAGCCACACTTGGCTCTCTGCTGTGATTTCAAGTAGCTGGAAGCATTGTGTCTTCTTCATAAGATGTTGTCACTCTTACTGAGAAGTGACTCTAAGGCAGCTTATTATTATTTCCATATTTTAAGGTGGCTTTCTTAAATAACAAGGCCTTTGTCAGTACATTTTTGCCTGTCCATTACTCCAGCAGCTTTGAAGCTGTTCAGCCACATTTGTCAGAGGAGCAGAAGTCTCAGTGTCAAAAGGTCTGTGCAGCTGAGTGTCTGCTGCTTGGCTGCTAAGTGGCCCCTCTGAAGAGAAGGGCTGATGTGTGGTCTCAAGTACAAAATTAAATTAATTTTAAAAATCATAGTGGAAAGAGTCACAAGGGGAAAAAATCCCTAGGAGAAAATGGGCTTTGTATTTTGCCAGTGTCAGAACCATGTCAAATATAATACAGTGCTATGTGCAAGCTGTTAAGGAAGAGAAGTACTCAGTTAACGGAAAACATCCATGAACAGCATTTCTGAGATTAGTATTCAAATAATCTTCCAGGAAGCCTCAGGAAAATCTTTGGCTTTTTGGACGCATCACCATTTTAGAGAGAGGGCTCCATCCTATTACCAGTGAGGTGCTTTCCCATGTCGCTACTATTTCCATTTACAGGTTTGGTTGTCTTTTCTCAGCGAAACTTATTTAACCATTTAATACTTAAGAGGCATTTTTTTAAAAGCAGCGCAGTAGTTGTGCTAGAGGGCAAAAGCAAGGCTTTACATAGATATTTCTCTCTTTACAGTCTTGCAATGATTTCTGTAACAAAGATACTCCTTTACATTTTCTTGAATACCAGCACCTTGAAGTTGGCCTCTACCATGTGGGTCAGATAGGATGATGACTCTATTAAAGCATCACTGTCAATAATCTGTAAAGCAGTTATAGAGGAAACAATAACCTTTGTCTCATTGTACTCTTGTCCTGTTTTTCCAGGAAGTAGTATTACATATACTGACACCACTGGAATGAAACAAGCTTTGTAAGGAAAGCCAACATCTATATAAACCCAAAGTCTCAGCCTCTATTCTGCAAACACAGATCTTGTTTAATAGGACATCTTTTTTCTCCCCTACAAACCCAGTGTTATATACAAATACATCACAACAGAGCTGGAATTTTGCATGTGTAAGATAAACACCCAGAAAAATCTGTGTTTAGATTAAGATTAATAGTTTCTAATAACCCATGCAAGTTGGAGTGTTATCAAAATTAAGTTAAAATTAGTGATGTTCATACATCAAGGAGATGGTGAATGAAGCATAGGCACATTGCTGAAACAGGCTACATCCTCTGCCTGAACAGGAGGTGGCAACAAAAAGACTGGCAGTACTTCAAGAACAATGAAAGCACAGCAAATAATTCTAAAAGCTTGAGCTAAAAGGTGGACAGCAATTTGACACAACAGTAACCCAAAAGCAAAAATAAGTGTAATTTTTAGGTTATATGTTATTGATAGAAGATTAAGAAAAAAATATATACTTCTCTCAAAACCCACTGAATTTCATAACTTTTACAGCTAACTCTCCCTTCTTAAGACATTTTAAGTTTCAGAGATAGCAGAGGAGAAAGACAAGAATATAACTTCCTACTTCAGTTTTATAGCAATGGAAGATGAAAAAAGAAAAGCTTTTGAAAACAGTAATAAAAAATCCTCTTAATAAAGAGGAATAAAGAAGAGTCCTGTGTGTCTACCTACCACTACCCACCATAACTCCCAGAGGATATAAAAACCTGGATAAACCTGCTGATCAAACTTGATACAGATGTCAGACATTTCAAACAAAATAATAATAATATAAAGATTAAAATAAAAAAAGGTCAAAGTTCTCTGTTCTGTTCTGTGGTGTTCTCCTGGTCACGTTAGAAAAACCTTGCCTTCTCAGGGATAACTGATGTAGAAGCAACTGACAAAGATTTTGTTTTTAAGACTTATTTTACTATATATTATTTGAGGCTTGACATGAATTAGGAGGAAAACTCTTATTAGACTAAGGTACCCCCATTTAAATTTAAATATACCTCTTTCTGTAGGAGTTGCTCTCTTATCTGTGAAACTAAAAGAGCTTCTTGACGTCTCTCCTGTTCACCAAGTTGTTCTTGAAGATGTTTTATTAATATCTACAAGAGGTTTAAAAATATTTTGTCATTAGCATACACACCCATGACAACATGTGAAAACCTATTCAGGAGAAGTACAGAAGAAAAATAAGCAGCACTGAGAAAGTTGGGGCTGTTCAGCGTGGAAAAGAGAAGGTTGTGTGGGAACCTCATGGCAACCTTCCAGTATCTGAAGGGGCCTACAGGGAATCCAGAGAGAGACTCATCATCAGGAACTGTAGTGACAGCACAAGGAGTAATGGGTACAAATTGAAATCGGGGAAGTTTAGGTTAAATATTAGGAAGAAATTCTTTACTATGAAGGTAGTGAGACACTGGAACAGGCTTCCCAAAAAGGTTGTGGATGCCTCAAACCTGGCACTGTTCAAAGCCAGGCTGAATAAGGCCTTGAGCAACCTGGTCTGGAATAAATGTCCCTGCCCATGGCAGAGGCTTGAGAGTAGATCATCTTTGAGGTCCATTCCAACCCCTTAACATTCTATGATTCTGTGATTGTAGTACTGCAGATGTAAGTGATGTGTGCACTAACAACACTGCCTCCAACATGTGTGTGTGCATGGGCTGTTAAGTATGTACATACGTAGCATATGAAAACAAGCACCAACCTTCAAGTTACTTTCCTCATTTTAAAATGCTCTTAAATAGTCTGAATGAAACAGCTCTTTCTACCTTTTATACCATGTGTAAAACAGCCCAGAGATGTGGTAGAATCACTCTCATTTTAAAATGCTCTTAAATAATCTGAATGAAACAGCTCTTTCTACCTTTTATACCATGTGTAAAACAGCCCAGAGATGTGGTAGAATCACTCTCCTTAGAGATACTCAAAAACTACCTGGACATGGTCCTGGATGACCTTCCTGAGCAGAGTGGTTGCACAAGATGACCTTCAGAGGTCCTTTCCTACCCTAGCCATTCTGGGATTCTGTGAATACTGTGGCACAGGATGGTTTTTAAAACAACAGGTCCTACTTAAAAGAAAGTAAGTTTATAATAATACAGAAAGAAATAACTTTAGGATATATCTATATGTAAGTAATGTATCTACTGCATCTTACATCCTGTGTTGAAATTCTGTTCTTTAGTTCAGCTACTTTAGAAGTAGAATGTTCCTTTGCATGATGGCACACAATCTTCTCAACTTCCCTCTGGTGGGAAGCTTTCAGAGATGCAATGTATTCTGCTGTGTCCTCCTGCATCCTGAACAGAGCCAGAGAAAAGTGAGAAAAGCAGCTACAGACAGTTATTCAGAAATGCAGAAGCTTCTCACTTGAACATACAAATAACAAAAATGTTGAAGGCAGCATATCTTTGATATTTCATAACAAAATCTTGCAAGACAGAACCACCATTACTTCTATTGCTCTGAAGGGAGGAAAGGGTGGGAAACCTACAATCGTGGAGATGTGTATCCTCTAACTAGAGGCAGTTAGGATACAGAAAATTCAGTCTATCATCTTTGCTGGTTCCTCTTATTAAAACAGTGGCAAGAAAACACAAGCTTTTTAATCAAAATGCAGCTTTCTTCTTTTAGGTATCTATTTTAGAAAAGAATGTGTTGCAATCCAAATATGACAATTTCTTCTACTTTGATTGTGAAGGGATATAAGGGACACTAGGCAAAATATAAGGTTTCTACAGTTGGCCAAGTAAATCCCACTAAAAAAAGCATACCCTAGGTTTGAGGGAAAGAACATGGACCAAATATTAGTGCTATATAACACAAAGCATCTAAGATATGATGATTTACACTGAGATATTTTACTTAAAAGCATAAGAAATTTTAGTACTAATAAAAGCATTAATACAGGTTTGCCTGTAGAAAGAACTGCGACAGTGCACTGCTTAAAAAAAACCCTGAAGAAACAAAAAAATCCCAAAACCCCTCCTAAAAGCCAGAAAACAGAACAAATGAAGGCATTAGCAACCTTCACCCTGGCTGACATGTTAATGTGCTACTTCAAGCCTACCTTTGCCAACACTTCTAGAAGGCTTTTAAGAGTATGTCGAGCATTTACCTTCGTATGTTACTTTCAGAATAAGCCAGTGCTGCTTGAGACTTGACCCGCTGCTGGCTCATTTCTAGGGACAATCTCTCCAGCTCCTCTTTCAGATGTGCATTTTCTTGCAGAACTTCTGAGAGATGAGAATCAGAAAAGGGATGTGGTTGGTGTATTTTGTCATCATTGAGAACACTTAGACAGGGTTCAGCATTGTTGCAATTCCTTCTATCTGTTGCTGAGGTATTCTTTTTCAAGTTCTCTGTAGAGTTTCCATTAGTGTTTGTTTTATTTCTCAAATTATTATCAGACAACATCACCATCCTTTCCTTTTGAAGTTTCTCTACTGTTTTTGTGAGGTTTTGTATTTCTCTATTTTTGGTGACCAGTTCTTCATTTAGTTTTAGCAATCTGTCTTTTGTGTTACCTTGTTTCATCTTAGAGTCCATGGACTCTATGTCTTTATTATCATTTTTACTTCTGAGTTTTAATTGGGAATTTTGACTTTTAAGATTTTCAATTTCTGTTTGGAGGTTTCCAACAGTGATCTGATGGGTCTTCTTTAGATTCTGAAGCTCCTGTTCAAGTTCTGTAGAAGTGGTTTTATCACCATTCAGTTTTGGTGTTTCATTCATAAACTCACAGGCAAGTAGCTGCTCAAGCTCTGCAAGTCTTTGTTCATACTGTATCTAGGAAGGGAGTAGAAAGCAGGGGAAAATAGCAGTTTCATAAGTGTACTGTTATTATTAGCTCTTCTTATTCTTTAAAGTTACTGCCCATCTGAAGGAAGATTTCAGAAGATAGGATACAAATCAGGATTACTAACAAACTACTCAATCAGTTTAGAAATTAGTGAGTGAAATAATTAAGTCTGCTGTAAAACAGAATTACTCAAAGCATTTACTATAAAATAATCTAATCACAATGGATGCAGTAACTATGGGACAGAAAATTATTTTGACAAGAAAATATTTCATTTTTATGTAACTGAGTTCTCTTCAGATGCTACCAATGTTAATTTGTCATTATGTACCAGTTATATGTCAGCTGGCAAACATTCATGTCACATATTCAAAATCTTACTTCACATTTTTCAAAACATCTTAATTCTTAACAGAACAGATCTTTCCTTTTATGTATTTTTAAGTATGAAGATAGAAGTATGAATTCAGAGAGACACAGAATCTTTCCTCCTCATGAGCTGAGGAAAACTTAACCTTCTTAATGGCTTAGATGGCCTTTGAGGAAAGTATGATGAGCGACTTGTGGAGAAAAGGTGGAACAACTGGCCAATGCTTTCCCTTCTTGCTCATTAAGCATCTGTGCAATTCACCTTTTCCTTGAAGAAAAATGCCAGACTTCCATGCTTCTTAACCCGAGTCTTTAGGCTCACTATCATGTAATTTTTGGACAGCATGTTTAGTGTTTCTCAATGTTCCTGCAGAAATGCTCAGCCAGCAGACCTTTGAAATCACAACCTTTGGTACAGCAAGGAGTTAGATAAGCAGCTACTCTGACACACAGGGTGAAAACTACTTACCTTAATTGTAAGAATTTCAATTATTATGCCTTGAGAACATGTCCTCTTTGTTTCTATTACTACCCCAGCAATTTCAATGCTATTTTTATCTTAAGTGCTGAAGGTACTGAAATTCCAGTTCTAAATTCTTTGAGCATTTTTTCCCTTGAATCTGGGCTTTGCCTTCAGTTTTAACTACTACCTTGTGTCAGACTCCAGTTGCCTTGTGTATGTTACTTGCAAAGTGGACTACTCAACTTTTACCTTTATTTTTTGAAACTGTTGTTCCATGGCACGGAGGCTTTTCTTAGCTTCATCATCTTTACCTTCAAGTTCTGTTTCTAATTTCTTTATTCTTCTCTCCAAAAATTCAACTGTGTTTGTTTTAGATGAAAGATCATTTGTTTTCTCAGCAGCAGCAGCAGCATAAATCAAAGCAGGCAAAGAATTTGGATACCTTCTTTTTAGAATTCCTTCCATTTCTCTGATCTATTCACAAGAAAATTAAGAAAAAGTTCAAAAATAATAAAGATCCAATGAAAAGGGAACAGAAATAAGTTACAGAATGTTAACAAATTTCATTCCCTTAAGAATGAAAACTATAGATGCATATATTGAGAATTATTTTATATTCCTGTCATTGATGTTTTTGTTTACAGAAAAGCAAGACTCATTGTCTCTTACTGATTAACTTACACATGATAAACAAAATATTGCTCTGGTCTTCAGATTGCCTTATGTCAATAATCTAAAGAAAGTAAAAAAAAAGGGATTTGAGTATGGCTCTTAATGCTGTGAATATGCTTTCTTCTGGACTTGTATTCACATTCCACTTTTCCAACACCTTAAGATATTCTATAGCGATAGTGGAATTATTCTCCCAATAACAGATTATATGCCTTTTATTTTGTAGTCTGCAATGATGTAAAACTAACACTTTGCATGCAACATTAATAACAAGTGTCTCTCTTATCTGTGGGTAAGATATTTGTATTAGAATTCTGCAAAGGCTCTTGCCCACGAGTCCCACATCCCTAATTAACGCAACTGCCACTTCCTAAAATTCAGGAAGGCCCACTTCCACTTGATGTTTCCTTAGTAGAAACATGGATTTTAGGTCTCCACTCCCCCAGTTGTCACGAATCTTGTAGGAATCTAATAGAATTTAAACCTCTGCTCTTGAATCAACTTGGTTGAAATTCGTCATACTGTTAAGGAATTACGAACGTGAACAGAAGTCTTAGAAGATAAACATCAAGTTTTGGCTTTTGTCCTCTTGCTCCTTTCAAAGAAACTCTAAACAGTTATTTTAAAATATTTTAAAGGGATATCAGCTTGTTAGAACATAGTAGCAAGAAGAGCTCTAAGTAAATAATTGCAGGCTTTTTGTGTTTATGAGTGTTCAATAACACAGGTTACTTTATCACAGAACTTCATGCTATGTGCCTTAGCCTTATGAAAGCATTGGGGTTTTAAGAGACCTTATCTGAAACAAAGGTTAAATGAAAGACAGTTCTTTTATTGCATACTTGTCGCTCAAGATCCTGAATTCTTTTAGCATCTGCTGCTCTGTCTTGCAAACGTTTCTTCTGTTGCACACACTGATCTCCTGCTTCAGCTCTTAGCTTCTCAACCTGCCCAGTTTATGAGGAGACAAATTGAAATATGTATTCAGAGACACTGTCCTGTAGTACAAAAGCATTTCAAACACACACAATGCAATGGAAGTGTTCTGCCACTTAAACTCATAATGGCAATATCAGTTACATTTTAGCATTGGTAGAACTTTTTGTTTTTGTGAATCCTAAGTCCACTGTACTGACAAGCAGACAATGCAAATCTCAGCGGTATTCGAGATTCACATATTATTTTTGGTTTAGATTTCAAATGTTTTTGGTTTTTCCTCCCTACTACAGTAACCAGGGAGTTTTTTCTAACAAAGAATTTAGAATTGATACTTAAGAGAAAAAAAAATGTGTTGCCTAAGTTAATATGGAGCAAAAAGGAGGAAAAGAGAATGAGAAAAGGGATGTACCTAGTTGTTAACATAACAATATATTTCCTTCCTCTAGGTCAAGAAATTTGAAGGATTTAGGGAGGCATGTTACTTTTGTTACCAGAAGTGCAGTCAAGACACCCAATAGAACCTATCTAATGCACCAAAAAAGGGGGATTATTATGAAGGAAATAATTACATTACATTCATTACTGGAAAAAGAAACAATTTCCAGTTCCAACTTCTTATATAAAGCTATATATTATCACCTCTAGTCTTAGTTTCTCAATTTCTTTTCTTGCATCTTTAAGACGGGCTGCATCTTTATCCAGAAGATCTTGATTTTCTGCATACCACTGAAGTCTTTTTTTTAAATGAGCAATTTCCTGTTTGTATGATTCTTCCATAACTTTAAATTCATAAGACTTCTCACCTACAAGAATAAAACATTCTTAGATTTGTTTTATTAGTAATTATGTATTGAAGGAGTAATTAGTCAACACTGTTTTCCTCAGCACATTTCATACATTTACCATTTTGACAACACTGTTACTGTAGTAGTTTTAAAACTAGATCCTAATCAGGATTTTAAAAGCTTTTGTAAAAACCCCTTGATTTCTCTCACAGATAGCAATACTCAATGGCATACAGTTCACCACAGAAAGTATTTAAAACAGAATCAAAGGGAGATCTATTCTTGATCATGCAGTAGTAAACAGACCTTCAGCATCAAGATGAATGACATCATAGAATATATGCTTAGATGTGTATTGATCATTCTCCTCCCCTTAAGGGATCAAGCATTTTCAGAAGAGACATGGAGGTAAATATTACTGAATCTAGCATTTGTGACACCTGACACTGGAAATGAGAGTGTCCAATTTTGAGCCCTCTCTCATTAATTCAAACTAGAAAAAGCTCTGATAAGAATGTTGAAAAAAATCCCAAGGCGTAAGTTATAGGTAATAAATGGTCAAGATCTAAATAGGAGACTGAGATGAAACATAGTAAATCTTTTCTTACGAACGGAGTTGTCACAAAATTGAAATCATCTGTTTTCCATGTCCAGAGAAAGATGAGCAAGAAATCAAACTTAACAGGCTACAACAAAGAGTTTGGTTGGATACAGGAAGACGCTTTCTAATAGAGAACCAAAAGTACTGCAACATGTCCTTCACTGTATGCTTTTGTTAGAAGTTTAGACAATATTTAGAAATGGTCTAGATGCATTTCACTAAGTAATACTTAATTAAGAAATAAGTTTTTGTTGAATATTTATTTACTGAAAGGCAAAGTAAGCAAAATTATGCAACAAAATGAAGGTGCTTTACTTGATGCAGATGCAATCTGTACTTTTGCTAAATCTCTCTCTTTCTTGGCGTGCACCAAGTCTACCTCAAGAGCTTGCTTATCTTGTCTTAGACGTCTTATCTCTTCTTGTAATTTAGTTTCTTCTTTCTGGGTTTCAGAGAAAACAGTAAAACATGAAAAACTAAACACATCACACAAAACCCTTGAGCATGCCTTTTCATCATACAAAGATTAAATCACAACAGTTGCGTCTGACCACAGCAACAATAAGGTCTTTTAATTTTGGTAGTAATCTCAAGCCCTGCTATAGCAAAGCATGGGAAAACAAGCTAAACATTAAAAAAACCCCTAAACCCCAGATTTTTAAAGCTTTACTTAACTGTAGTAAGTAAGTAGAAGTAGCGAACCTCTGCCTTTTGAGAGGATCAGTAAAAGGAATGGCTTGACTTACTTCTGAGACTGAAGACTGTAGGTTAAATGGACAGGTATTGTCCAACAGTTCACCTTACTACATTCTACTTCTTGCCATTTTCTGCAGGAGTCTCTCTTCTTTTTGCTACACATGAACACTAGCAAACTTTGAGACCAAGTAGGACAAAAGGTCTCGGTGCCACAGCCACCTCTAGAGATGGACCCCTTGGTCCTAGCTATGCACAGGTACAACAAAAATCAACTGGGAGCTGAGATATTGGGAGAAGCCAGTAGACAGACCGAGTGTCTAGGCATGTGCAGGTAGGTATGTTCCTGCTAGATCCTATCCTGATATGCTGAGCAGGCCACATCAGGCCTGTGTGTATTGGGCCTCACGTGCTCCTGGCGTTTTCAGCAGTATTATTTGTATCTCTGTGCTACAAGAAAAGGCACTACTCTGTTATCTTATAGGCTTGGTATATACCTACCTGTGCTGCTCGAAGGTCTGAAATCAATTCTGTGAAACTTTGGTTTCTGGCTGGTTCAGAATCCTGCATGATTCGTAACTGGTTATTAGTCTTCTCTATCTTTTCTCTAAACAGCAACAGCAAAAGCAATGTGGTGACTCGGCATACAATCAGTGGGCACAGAAAAGCAAACACAACCCCCTGCCCTCCAAATTGCACCACAAATTCAATCTGCTCAGGTTCAAAACAAAAAGAGAAGTAAATACACACATTTATATAAAAAAAAAATTCACTGTAAGGCGAAATCATCTCACCTCACACGAACTTGTTTATTTGGACTACATGAGGGAAGGAAACAAAAATCTACCCTGCATCAGTGGAACTCATTTACAGGCCTCTCCAAAGCAAAGACCTGTAGATCAGGAGTACACACAATTGCTAGGTTGTTTTTCCTCATTACTAGCATAAATGGACGCAAATCTCACAGGACCTACAATGCAGTGAATGGAATGGTTTCTCCACTAGCAGAACCTCTTGTGACCCCTGATCTACTGTGTGTCCTACAACAACATCAAAACATCTTAACAACATCAGCAGAGCCATAATAACAGAACAAGTGCAGTATAATGTATTATGTATCTGATATAAATAAGAACATTGAAGTATTTCACAAGTGGAAGTCTCTAGTCTTCCCATGGGTTTGCAACACCATCAAGAAAACAAAGAATCAAGGGCCCATAATCAAAAGAAGCAACAAAATCACAAACTCGAGAAACACTAGAAAACACGTACCTCTGCAATGGTTCCTCATCAAAAAAAAAAAAAAAAAAAAAAAAAAAAAAAAAAAAAAAAAAAAAAAAGCAGAAAACTCCAGAGATTTTAGGCCAGATATGTAAATGAGCCTACCTTAAGTGTATTAATTCAGACTTTAAGCACTGATTCTCCTTAAACATTTGTTCCTCATTTTTTTTGTTTTGGATTTGTAGCTCCTTCATTTGTTTGTATAACCTCTCATTTTCCTATATTGGGACAGATGAAGTTAAAGAATGTTCATAAATTACTGTTTTCTACAGTTATAAAACAATTTTCTATGAATCACATAGTTTCTCTACTGAAACAGTGGAAGAAAACACTAATTATTTAATTTCTATTTCTAGAAACTCTATTTCATGAGCTTCTAAAATAGATATCTACTTTCATTATCTACAATCTCATTCAAGTGTCTGCTCACTCTGCAAGAAGGACCTAAGACAGATCCTCTACAAACTATCCCAACTATATTCTAAAAACATGTTCATGGGTGAGTGCTGATAGATCAGAGCTCAGCCTGCCCACGCTCCAGTCCTGGGGACACAAACCATCATTGTTTGGGATGCTCACAGCCATACTGGAAAGACATAGCATTTAGATCAAGAAATTATGCTGAACATCAGCTGGAAGCTGGTTGAGCTACCTACTGGATTCTACAGCTGCAAGTATTCAAAAGAATTATTAAGCATGAGTTATCTATTTCCCCACTTGACTAAATAATACAAATCAGGCATGCTAATAACATTACCTTGAAACTTGCTGCTCAGATCTTGTGAAAAACATTTTAAACCCAAAATTTTTTAAATTTCTAATGCTGCTTAAATGTACTAATTTTCAACTACATTTGAGCAAAAAGTTTGTGGTTCTTCATTAACCATGAAGTATTTTCCCAGTTCTCAACTGAAAAGTTGCCGATTTTTACAATTCAGAACATTTACATGGAACTGTGGAAAACCTTAGTCCAAACTAGATATGTTAAAGACTTTTTAAACCTGAAATATGTTTGCCTTCACACACAAATTCCATCTATTTTTTAGAAACCAAGGTACCTGTTTTCAACAGAAAAGTAGTAACCATTAAACAAATTTGTTTCTGAAATTGGATAGAACACAGCTCAACATGATGTGTGGTATTACCTGTTGATAACCTTGAATAATGACCTCTTGATCTTCAATCTCTTTTTGTATTTGTGCCAGTTTTTCCTCAGTTACAGGAATTGTTCCTGCATGGGTCCAGTTCTTTTTTTGGGCCATCTCTTCCATATTTCTTAGCTTTCAAAAAAGACACAAGCAGTAAGAAACTTTTGCTAGCAATATGGAATTTTCTACAAGACCATGGTCCAATCTCTTCATTAATGTATGAGGGCAGACCAATGAGTGGCTCTTACTGGTGTTTTACAGAAGCATTATGAAACAGAAAAATAGGTGTAAAACATTTGGGGAAAACTAAAAGTTTCAGTTCTTATGTCTTAGACAGGAGGTTACATTATGAAGCAGGGAGTTATCTGCAACAAGGGTAGAGTGGAATAACTCTGGGAATATTTCATACAGACAAAACATAACATTGAAAAATGCAGCAAAAACTATAAACAATATCTCAGCATATAGTACTTATCTATAACAACTGGTATATGTGTGAGTGAATTTAATATTTGCAAAAATGTTGCAGGGCCCTCGAAACAGCAAAGTAAGGGAACTCAGGATAACATGGTTTACCTCCAGGAAAAAAAAAAATCTTTTCTTAAATGCAACAGCAGGTATGCATTTATAAAGTCACAGTGTCTGTGTAAATTTGGATTTTCTGCTCATCAACAACTCATGTAAAGTAACACTGATTCAATTTCCAGAAGCAATGTTTCTTCTCTTCTTATAGGCACGGGATACAAGATGATAAAGTACCTTACTCTGAAGAACATAGTTCTCCTGACCCAGACGGGAAAGGTCCTTTTCATGCTGTGTTTTCAGTTCCACTACCGTGGCCTCCATCTCCTTCTCTTTTTGTGAAAGCTTGCTGGCCAGCTGCTGAACCAAATCCTGAGCTGTGCTCAGGTCTTCCTCTGCTGCTTGTACTCGTTTTAACAAATACAGCTCTCTATCACAGCTTTTGAAAGGGGAAAACGGTAAGTCCTAGGGTAGACAATTCAGGGAAACATTAAAGTGAGCTGATTGTTTAACAGAACTCTACTCATCAGTTTTAATTAACTTGTTTGTCTGGCTTTCAGCAACAACACGAGGCACTTGAAAAAACAACCCAAAATACAGACCCCCCAACATTTTAATAGCAAAACATCCTATATTTATTTTAATGAGCCACTTTCTCCTTTGCAAAATATATCTGAGGAAAACAAGACAAAAAACCCAGCAAGAAACTAAGATATCACATATGACAGCCACTATAGTGCTACTATATTGTTATTCTACTTTGCATCTTACTTTTAGAAAAGCAGCAATGCTTTAGGTATTCAATGAATAGCTTTCTTATGCAGTTGATAATGGAGAAGGAAAAACCATTACAGTACTGTAAATTCAGTCATCTTGGAGAAGTCAGAAGATACTATTAAATATTTAATGCAATGCAAATAGGAAAAATCCCCAAACAGTAGTATTGTTTAAATATTCATAGGAGAATATTATAAGTAGTTCTATTTAACCTTCTTTTACATGAAATAGTAATTTTTAGAATTTAATAAATAACTTTAATTATATAGAACTACAAAAGCAACAGCATTATCCAGGCAACTGAAAAGCAGTGTGATTATATTTGCATATTTTCAAAGCAGAAACTAGTGTTTGAGCAAAGGCAAGCCTTCATGCAATATTTCATTATTTGCCAACCTAGTGACAATTGTTAAAAGCCTTGACAAAATAGGCTTTCAAACCAAGTTGTACATGCTATAATTAGGAGTATCACTGATTATTACTCACATGATGATATTGCCTGTTATAATCCACAGCCTGGTGTCCAAGATTACTAACAACTGATTGGCCAGACAAAACTCTGTTAATACTTCTCTCCAAAATTGGTTCATTTGTTGCAGATCTTATTATCCTAGTAGCAAATAAAGCTTCTTCATTTAGACAGAAAGTGAAATAGAACAAATTAAATTCAGAATTTTATACCTTTTAAGAAAAATACATATTCATGCGATCCAACCTGTAGGTATATAAAGTATTCTACAAACTGAATTTTAATGAAATACAGAAACTTGAGAACAATGATATACTATGGAAAAACTGGAGGGGTTTGGTTTGTTTTTTTCAATAAGGGACTGATAACAAGATAAAAGAAAACCCAAGAAAACAACTGAAACTAGTAGCTGGACAACAAATCCTTCACAAAACAAGGTTAACCTCACTCCACCACTTCAGAAGTGGCCAGTTATCTAAGTATACAGAAACATAACATATTTCAATCTATGAGGAGGATAAGACACAGCAATTTTCAAAAGAGACTTTGGAGTGCAGACAGCATAGAAAGAAATGCAACATTTATTTGTTGCATCAAATAACAACTTGACTGGAATAAGAAATCAGGAAAGTTCTCCCTAGAGTCACTAACATACATGGAACCGTTCACATCTCAGTCTTCTGAAATACAGATAGTAACTACAACTGCCATTTCAACTGCTCCTGCTTAGGAATGTTACACCTAAAAAAACCCACCAGACAATGATTCTTTTCCAAACTTAATGCCTGTTTAGTGACACACACCCCTTGGAAAAGTGCTCCCTTAGCACTGATGCCTTGGGAACTGTTTGACTCAATGCTATTTTCCCCATAGTTATAGAGGAGGTCCCTGCAGAATGCAGCCAGGTGAGATTCATTTCTGAAATCACCTAAAACAGCTATTGTGAATGGTTGTAGCTAAAGAGGGAAGGGCAAGTTTGAATGAAGCCAGCGGTCTTATTTTCTCAGTACTTGTCATTCATTTTACCACCTTCACCAGCCTGTAAAACCTTCTCTTCCTCAGGGAGGGACACATCAATGCACTGAGGAACTGAGGTCCTTCAGTTCTACAGCTGCCACTGAAGCACCTCTCTAAGATAAGTATCATAATCCTAAACTGCTTTTCCTGACACTACCTGCAGGGTTTTTTAAAAGTACTGCACACTAGAAGTGCACTAAATCCTGGGTACCTGTAGAGTTAATTGCCCATGCCTCAGGAATAGCAAACATTGCCTGCAAAGACACTGAGCTGAATTATCTCATGAAACTCTTCAGGCTCCACCCCAAAACCAAAAAGGTTCAGTCTTTTACTTGCAACCTAGTCTTCACAGGATTACACTGTTATTCTCCTTTCCACAGTCTTTCCAAGAGACATGAACAGAAAACAGGACTTCCTTTTCAGTACTTTTTTGTACTCTAGGAAAGCAAAGATCAAAAGAAGAAGCTGAGAACAGGAATTCAGCCTCAAACAAGTTACTAAGTAAGCGAGTTTATGCATTTACTGTAATGAAAAATGTCAACTTGTAGATACTAATTTTTGAACACCAGCTTATTTTATTCTTTTGGTCCTACAGGTGAACAATAGAGAAGTCTCAAACATATTGGTGGCAAATGTGAGCAGAAATGAAGCAAGACTACAAAGATTCATATAGAAGTCTCTCTCAGCTATTTCATGCTAATACAGAAAAAACTCAGTACTTAACAGTGTTTTAGTTTAGATTTCTCTATGACATTTGAGTATTTTTTCTACTGTGAAGCATAAAAAGCAAACCTCACTGGCTCTTAAACTCAGAATTAAAACTCTTAAAACTTAGAATTACCTTTAGATTTTGCACTATCTGCAGGACTTTTGGCTTTCACACAGGTCTTTTTGAAAGTTTCTTTTGGTGTTTTCTTTTCACTAACTGTAAAAGACTGCTTTGAAAGTAAACTGTGTTTCCCATAGCCGGAACTTCTAACCAGTCCATGAGGACCACGTGAAGGTTTCTTTTTAGGTACAGGTGCTGGACCTCTGATATTCTTAGATGACATTGGTTTGGTTGTCATTGATTGTGATCTTTCATTCTTCAAAGAACAAGACCGAAGAGCCTGTGACAGAACACATTTGTTTAAAAGAAGTTTTAGGCTCTGCTGTAAACTGGGGGTAGCATTCAGCAGTGAAAAACATAGAACCAGTAATCAAAATTTCATATCTATGTCTCAGAGTGATGGCAAGCATTATTTTTAACCAAATTAGTATAAGTAATTTTGCAGAATTGTACTACTTCAGAATTACAAAAGGCAAGTATTTTGTATTGTCTGTTTAATTAATCTGGGAAACTGTATTTTTATTTTAATTGCACTGTACATTACAGGATCTTTTGCTTGCCAAATAAGGTAGGTCATGACTAAAGGCTAATAAACAGAGTGAATGTAGAAACCCAGCCATGAATAAAGGAACGGTGGCAGACAGAGGAACTCTGCTAAACTTGATCATCAAAAACAAAGCATGCAACTCCCAAGACCAACAAATGAAAAAGTTTAGCCTGTTTTTCCTGGTAGGCAATCCACCAGGATAAATCAGCCAAACCTCTATCCGTACAATGCCTTGTACACACAAGAGATGATTGCCTAAAGAAGAGTGCAGCTAAGGAGAGAAGAATTTGGAGATGTAGGGAGAAGATTTGAAATTACGTAAATCCTGGAAATTGAAATTATTTGAATTTGAAATTATGTAAAGTTCTGGAATGTCTGAGATGATTGTAAGAATATGGAAAATTTACAGGATCTTTAGGTAAAGAACAAAAACTAGGTAAATAAACAAGTCTGGGAAATAGAGTAAAAATTCAGATTAAAAAAAGCTGGTGACATGACCAGGTTGCTGGTCAGCACACTTGTCTGACTCAGCTGGACACTGACCACTGCATTCTCTCCTATAGTCTTACTGAACTGCATTTCTAACTGATCTCTCTGTACAAATGTTCCCTGTTCTGAGCCTGTTGTGTGTTTACATGTGTCCCTCCAATGCTCACATGCTCAGAGACATCCCTATCTTGAGCTGGAGACATGGCATTGCAACAGCCTAGCACATGTTGGCTGGGACAAGAAGAATCCCACTGATCCCAATGTCCACTGGATTTGGTGACCTCTAACAGTAGCAATGGCAACACGAGAATTTCAAGAAAAAGAACAACAGTCTCTCAGTTTCTTAACATCAGAGCGTAATCAAGTGACAGGCAGTCTAAAAATACACATCTTTAAAAATTACTTCCATAAATTACTTACATATAACAAATATTTGTTTGGTAATACTTACTTTTTTAGTTTTACTTCCTTGTGAAAGCAGAGAGTCTTGTTCTATTTTTTCTCTTAGTATATCAGGCTGTACTTCATTGGTCTGAATTTCTTTTTCAGTCATCCTCTGAAAGTTATCATTCACACTTGTCTGTAGAAAGACACTTTCTTCTCTGTTAAACTTTGCAACTAAGTTTTTCTCCCAAGCTGTATTACTCTGGGGGTCTTCAAAGGGTGAGTGGCTGATGAGGTCATTTTCTGTGCTGCCTACCAGTTTCACAGGACTACAAGATAAAAGAAGTCTTATATATGACTTTTGCCCTTTGCTTTTCTATCGCTCTGGAAAAAGCGGGGCATTTTCTCCTTAGGTATCAGCTGCAAAGACTGCCTGAATTTCAAAGAGCTACTAAGCCTCTTTTAAGACCCATCTTGCAGATTCAGTCATACAGATTCGCTCCCATGCTGTGGGAACCACTTCCCAGCAGGGACTGTTTTAGTGGAGGTAGCAAAATTGGCTACAAGACAAACACCTGTAAGCCTGCAATTAACACCAATAAAAAACCAAGCAGTACTTCTGCTGAGTGCAGTTACGTGATAAGCTCCCTGAACTCATCTGCTAAGCATAAGCTGTATTTCTAACAGTTCCAAGGCCTGTCTGCTTTAGTCAGAACAGTTGCAGCAAGTAAGGGGGAAGCATGGAGCACAGGTTAGTAAGAATCACAACAGTGGGGTTTGATCTTAAGAGGATTTCAATTTAAGATTATGGAGTTTGGGGAGCAAGGATAGGATGTGGGCTGAAATCCTTGTATGGACAAGGGGAAAGAGCAGAAGATTCTAGCTCTTAGAGTAATCCTAGCTGTGAGTGATGAACACTCCTCCAAAGGATCTGACAAACACTGCTGCTCATTACCCAAAGTAAGGAGGGGAATCCCTGGTCTAAACCTATTAACACTGTATAATTCATTTAACAGTTCACTCCAAATGCCATCATGCCAGGGCAGGATGTAATAAAATTTCAGTGTTTATTTAGAGAGACAGATGAGTTATTTAGTAAGGTATTTTTTCACAAATCATTAACACCTTTAAGTTACTGCAGTTCTTAAAATGTATCTTGAAATAAATACCTTTCACGGTCCACATCAAAATTTCTGATATTACATGTATGTCCTTTAATTGTTTTCATCAATTCTTCCACAGTAGGTAAATCTAAATAATGATAAATAAATATAAAATAAATTAAAAAACAACCTAGAAAAAAATATTTGTTACAAGGACAACATTTAAAAATGTCTCATAAATGGAGTATTATAGATATTACTAGCTCACTTGTTTTGCAAGCTTGTACAATACATGCCTTCCTTTGAGTTATTTACCTGAATCAACAGTTGACATGTTTTTTGCATAGATGTCATTGTTTTGTGGAATGCTTTGCCCTAAGCCTTCTGAGACTGCCACTGCAGAATTATGCAGCTTCTGTTCGTCAGTGTCCCCCAAAGACTGATCAATGTGATGATACGCCTGGTGTAGCGCTTCCATCTCACTGATGGTTTGTCCATGGGAAGTACCTGAGAAAAAAGCAGGCTTGTAAGAGATACTACTGGATTTTGTGTTTTGGGAAATATCCCACTGGAGCCTGTGTTTCAGTTACTAGCTTGGTCTGTTATGTGGGAAAAACACTGATATCGCTTACATTAAAAAATAATTCGAAATCTTGTTTTTCCTATAAAAAGAAACAGTTGCCGAGTTAATTAGCGACTAACAAATTGTCTCATCTATAGTTTGCATTCCTCTCCCCATTCTCTCCTACTTCAATATTTTAAAAGTACCAAAAGTAACAGCTTATACTATATAACTATTTTAACAGGTGCCATCATAGCCATAATCTGGATAACAAGTGGCCTGTACTATTGTGTGAAGTTTGATAAGGAAATGTATTTAATAATTCAGTCCAATGCTGCAAAAGAAGAATTTTAGATATGAGAAATAACCAAAGGAGATGGTATTTAAATATGAAATTGCAGCATCAAAAGCTACTTTGCCATAACCAAGTGTAAAAAGGCGTCTTTTTAGTAGAAACATCATTTTTTCCTGAAATATTTCCTCTTGCTTTCAAGATTTGTTGGCAAAAACAAAGGGCATCATGTTCCCCAATAATCTAGGAACAAGTGAAGCCACTGGAGTCACCTATTTTAATAAAGTAAGATTTTAGGTTTTGAGTTTTGTTGGGTGGTGGGTTTTTTTTTTTTTTTTCCTTTTTTTAAAGCACCCCTTACCTGCTTCATTCATTTCAACTGCACTGACTTCTTCAGGCTGATCATGCTTGCCTGGAGCTACATCCAATGTTTCAATGACCTTCTGAAGTCCTACAGTCGAATCTTGTGAATCAAGTAGTACAACTAAGAAGATAAATGTTAAAGAAAACACAAATCCTCTTATTTATACTTCGTCACACTGAAATTAGAAGTATATCAGAGCTTATCTTGATGTCTTAAGCATACAAAAGATACTATGTAGATTATGTTATTGCAATTAATGGAAACCCAGTGAACTCTGATTACAAATCTGAGTTCTGAGTAAGGATAATAAATATAAAACACATTGATCACCTTGAAGTATTAATAAGTAGATTATTTTTAACTATTTAAATTCAACATATTTTCAGCAGAACACAACAAAATAAGGTGAAAAACATCAAAATAGTAAAAATCAAGTAAGCAACTTCCAAAAAGTTACATTTAATCTTCTTCCACTGATCAAAGTTTATATTTTACCTTTAGCCAGCATGCTAGTGTTTGCTTCTTCCTAAAAAAAAAACCAAACAAACAAAAAAAAAACAATTACTTTTTGAATATCAAGAAAGAAAAAAGAAAGACAAACTTTAGAAGTTGGTTCAATAGCTAAAGATAGTTTTTAGAACTTAGAACTAAGCAGTTATTCTAAAACAGTTATTCATTCTTCAAGAATATGCACTTCTCTGAAGTCCTCCTTAGGATGCCAGAAAGTTCTCAACACCCTGTACTCTATAAACCTTTTCACAAGTGAACAGAAATTAAATGCTCCTCTGCAGAGGAACATTTTTGCACCTTCCTGGTTTTCTTTTATTGTAATTTGAGAAAAGAAAGTTAAGTAGCAGTAAGCATATTATTTACAGTTCCATTCTAACTTTTCTTTTCAAACACTTATTAGAAATACCATTCTAATAAATTTATTTTACAAGAACTAAAAGCCAAAGTTTACCTAGTGAAAATGAAGACATGGTGTTCCATAGACTTCTTTTGAAAAAACCACAAATCTGCATGTGTGCTGCATGTGTGAATAGAGATGCAATTATGCGCCCCAGCCACATGAGCTACACATCAAAAGACCTGACTGAGCCAGTGGACAGCCCTCATAGCTCATACAGTGAAGATTTTTGGGTGCTCTGTCCAGAGGGCCTCTGTACAGAATTACTTCCAGTAGTCTGTGTCACTTGCACCTCAATAGCTCTGAAAGATTCATCACTATCCATTCTAAGGCTGAGTTTACACCTGAGTTCATCATTTGTTCACTCCCATCCTCATTTCCTAACTCAAAGGATGAGTAAACAGGAAAATCTGTGAAGAACTTAACCCTTTCTATGATCTATTACAGGAATGTGAATATCCTTAATAGAAGGGCATAGTCTGAGGGCCACTATATTCTTTCAGACAGTATGTACCATATAAAGATTTACTACATTTAGTTACATATTGCAGAGCTTTTAAAATTCCTGCAAGTAACAGAAACATTTAGCAAGCTGTACCTGTTCTTGAGGACTTAAATCAACTTCTGATATGTTTTGATTCACCTGATCTCCCTCAGTTTTAAGGGCAGGATTAGTATCTGTTTCTTCTTCAAAATCTTCACTGTAGCTACCTAAAAGAGTAAAATAAACATCAAATCGAATGAATACTCAAGGAAGATAAAGCAGTAAGAGACAGCTATTTCCTTTTCCCCAATGCCTTGTCTAAGAACAGCTACTGCTAATGTTACTTCTTTCATAAAGGCAACAGAAAGTTTTCAAAATAGTGTGATACTAAAACTACAGTCAAAGTCACACATAAT
The DNA here is from genome assembly GCA_032173965.1 of Sitta carolinensis. Taxonomy (NCBI): domain Eukaryota; kingdom Metazoa; phylum Chordata; class Aves; order Passeriformes; family Sittidae; genus Sitta; species Sitta carolinensis. Next base: position 34,341,060 of record JAVUNC010000004.1, read on the forward strand.
ATCTCTAAATTCAAAGGAAGCTTGCCTTGTGATCAGATATGCTTTGTCTCCTCGAGGTGTACTTGAACTGACCCCTTTTATTCAATTACTCTCTCTCACTTAGGGGTGAAATGAAGTAATACCAACCCTGTAGCTAAAGTACTCAGTACATTCATTTTGACAACTCCAGCAGTTTTGAGGCTCAGAATCTGTAATTTGGCTTCTTATGACCTGCTTTGGTGGGCCAAAAGCCACTCTCAAGAGTAAGCACTATTTAAAACTAAGTGTGTCAGAGAATGAACTTTACAAGCAAGCCAAAGACTTTTCCTTCAGTTACCTAGATCCTGTCACAAATTTCAGTTCTCTTTTGCTGTATCTCTCCCATCCAGATCCTGTGGTTACAGGCTCCAGTGTCTGCATTAGCTGTAACACTTAAACCTAGAACCCTTGCAAAACACTGGTTCATAATGTGTTCTTATGTGTTTATGAACAAATACATCCTCCTTATGCTTGGGAAATTCAAGCCTGAAAACAGGACCTCTCTCTCAAAAGTTCAGCTAAATATATAAATTTGAAAATTCAATCCACTGAATCACATATATACACTCTACCATATGCCAGCAATGAATCATGAAATAAAGAGACATGACAAGTGAAAGACAAATAAGCAAGGAATGTAGCATGGTAATTTGGGGGGGAAATCAGGTAAGAGTAATACTGCAGATTATAGAGATTAAACTCAAGCATGAGAAGGCGCACAAAAATACAGATGACAGTTAAGACACAGGAGTAAATCAAACATTAAATCAATCTCAACATCAGTGGTTTATTTTTTTCATTTATGACTGATGCAGGGCTTTTATTACTTTTTTTTTCCCTTTTTTTTTTTTTGTCTTTTGGTTTACTATAGATTAAAAACCCACTTAAGTAAAGAAAAAGCACAGAAGCAAAAGTCCCTCTGTATGAAAAACAGCTGCACATTCATAATGACAGGACAGCCTAAAAGGCTGATGTAAGAACTACAGGTAAAAGATTATATTACCAGATTTCTCTTCATGTGCAGGTTCTTCTTCTTTTTCTGCATCTTCATTTCTGAGAAATGAAATGAAAATTCTACCCTCATTTTGGACAGCAAATAAACATACTTTTTTTTTCTTGGAACTCTAAACTCTGATACTTCTTACAATTAGTAATTAAGGAAAAAATTGTAATTTATCCAACAAGTCAAATCAAAGATAAGAAAAGTGGTAAGGTGTCATCAATTGTTAAAATAAAGTATTTCCCATCTAAAATTCTCAATCTAACACTTAAAACCACTCCCTTTCTGCATTCTCTTCAACATCTATACTACCTTCTCAAAAAATATTTTTATCATCAAGGTTTGCCTCCTGTTCTGACACTGTCATTCTGGATTAACAAAATAAATTAAAAAAAACAGCCACCTCTCCTTCATTTCCCCTTTTCCCATAAAACAGAAGTTCTGTCCTTGTCTAAAGCTCTCCAGAATTCTGTCCCCCCTAAGTATTTTCACATTAGAAATTGCCTCTGAACTCAGCATTCTCAGCAACAGCAGCCTGAACTTCCCCCTTTACCCATTTCTCTCACAGATGTTTGAATTTATTTTCAGTTAATTGATTATAAATGGGTTGCCCTAGTCTATGAAGATTAAATATCTTACCCCTAGATTCATTTGTAATATCATGTCTAAAGGGACACAGAAAATTCCCTGATCTATTTCCTTGTTATTATCAGTGGTTTTCTCTTCATTTAGCTAATCCTGACAATTATGAATGTTGAGCTGTTACTACTGAGTAACACACAAGACTGTGGAGCTCCATCCACTCATTACTAAGTCATGCTCTCACTTTTATTTATTAAGCTCATTTCTGTCCTTGTCTTGAAGAAAAAAGCCAAACCACAATAAACAAACAGAAAACTGACTGAATAATACACAGGATATCATCCAACAAAATCTCAGTGGCCATACCGAAGCCACACATGCCCATTAACACAGTCCACAACTTTTCTTCCCTCTAAATTACCGTACAAATGGTGCTAGCATGACAGAAGCATTGGAATCCAGCTCTTTATTTAATCTTGAATAATCAATAGTAGAGGAAGCTTCTTGTTCAAGCTTGGCAAAGAAGATCTCTTTTTCTTCTTGTTCTTCCAAGGTATCCAATCCAACTCCCATGATACTTTGATTAGGCCCAGAAGCTAAAACTGAATCTAAATTTCAAAAAAGAGAATAAACTGTGTCTGTGCTGTATGTCCACACAGAGTAACCATAATAATTAACAACAACTAGAGACAGACTCATAAAATATTAATGGTATCAAATCATCACAAACTAGTACTATGAGACTTGAGTTCATGACACAGCTGACAGAAGTGAAGTATCCCATCTTAAAATGAACTAAGGTAAACTTCTTTTAATACTAACTTATTTAGATCTAGTTAACTTGATGAAATGGTTGGGCTCTTAGTTCTCACCATTTGTTTCCAGGCTGTCTCTACTCAAAGAGGCAGCATCTCCAATACTTTTCTGAAGCTGCATCTTTTCCATATCCATATTTTCATGACTTTCTCCCACAGAAGAGTTCTTGACAAAGTTTCCATTGGCTTCAAGCATTCCTAGGAAAAGAATTGCAATATTCTTGACTACCATCTAAAAGCTATTTGTATGACATATGAGACTTCTAGTCTCCTTCCAGAACCACCAGTTTTAGTCTCACATTGCAACTGCAAAGATATGTAGCCTCACCAGTCACATTCACCTGATTTCCACTGATTTTATATGTGAATCTTGTTTAATTAAGCAAGCTATTATAAACATTATCTTCCTATCCTTCGTATTTGCACACATACCTAAAATTCAACACAAGTCAAATACAAAAACTGAGTTACCATCACATTACTCCCGCAAGACAATCTCACACACAGACTCTATAGAGAAATTGACATTTCTTTCTTAAAACCCAGTTCATTTTATTTGATCTACAACCACAGATCACCACAGATTGTTTTAAACTTGCTAAGCCACTGGCTTAGCAGCTACATTTCATTTGTTGTTTAAAGGCTGTAAGGAAAAAATAGTAATCAAAGTCTCTTAAAAGTCACTGATGAAGACCCAGTTATCCCATTCTATATATTTATGCAGCTGCAACTTGTAAGTGCTCTCCTAATTGTAATTTCACTGTTGTGAGGGTTCAACATCACCTTAACAACCTTATGTTGGCTCTCAGGCTGAATGCTGCCATATTTACTTCCTTATGGAAGACTAAAAGCCAGATACTGCAGGATATTCCTAGTTCAAAAACTCCCTTTTGCCTTCAAAACACACCTGTTTATACTTAGATTCTGAGTAGGATCTTGTTGGAGAAGGGATAGGAGAAAAACTGCTTATGCATTTTATCAAATGACACATGCAATTATTAAACAGTTCCCACAGAAGGGAACTAAGTCTCTCTTTTCCAACATGAATTGTCAGTTGGCAACACTCAGAATTTCTCTGCCTGGCCACATGATGTTGAGACTGTAGCTGTGTCCTTGTGCTGAACAAACCAGAAGGGGTGAAGACACTGACAACAGCTCATTTCCAGCTGCAGGAGACTGGAGGACATCCATACATCAGTAACACTAAATCAGTCTTCCATGTGCTGACCAAGTGCTTCAGCTCTGGGATCCTCTCTGTTCTCTACACAGGCCCATACAAGTCCCATTTTAAAATGCCATACTTGCCTGCATCATGACAATGGAGAATCCTTTCCTCTGGTACTGAAAAAGTACTTAGGGTGAGGGAAGGTGGGAAAGTAGGATTCTCAACACTTTTTCTCTCCCTGCTAGGCAGCCCTCAGTATGTTCATTTTAAGAGCCTCCTTTTTAAAAAGTAGAATAGATTCATTTTCTTGATTTTAATGACAAAGTCCCTTTGCACGTATATCTTACTGGGAGGCTAAGTGCATAAGATTCCATATCTTGGAAATCCATATTCCTGAATCTAACCTCAGCTCTGTCCTCAATACAGAGCTCTGACTGACTTGCCTTGAATGCAACACATAAACGTCAGAGACATTGTCTAAAGGTCAAGCTCCACATGTATAGAAAGTTAATGCCTAAATAAATACATATTGTTACATTGAAGAGTAGAAAATGGAAAGCTCAAAGTACTGAACAGAAGTAAAAAACTACAAATAGCCCACTTCTCAGCTAAATGCAGTAATTTAAAGCAATTTACTCAGATGGCAGATGGTACTCTATTCTAGCTATCAAGACAGCATATAGGAGTCTGTTTGCAGCTGGGTCACAAGTTTTTTGCAGTTTTAGATTAGCCATAATCTCACCACACCTCCAAAACCTATTTATGAATAAGAATATATTAGCAGAATCAAATGTTAACTGCAACTGACCTCCTATTTGCAAGAAAGGAGAAGGGATTACACAACAGTAAAAGAAGCAATTAGAATGCTTAATAGAACAAAAGTTTAAAGAAAACATTCTCCTGTTTTTTTTTTTATTTAAATCATCTAATTTCCTATGAAATTTCTCAGCAGATGTACATGGATCTTGAAGGCTTCACAGGGTTTATGTAATCTATCTAATAATTTAAAAATATTTTGCTAGTCAAGGTTTAAGTCACATCAGAAGTTTTTTTTAAAAAGTGTCTTCCATAATAATCTGAAAATCAAATATTGTTTCTGAAGCCATTAAATTTTGCAACTTAGCCACTCTCAACACCCAGACACATGCCTCATTGCTAGTGAAGGCAAGAATATTTGTTTTCTCTTGCCCTACACAATATGAACTCTGAAAAAACCTATCAAATTGGAGAAAATATCAACTCATATGGATTTAAAAGTCTCTTCATTGTGTTTTTGGCTGTTTGAATAGCCCCACAGATATCAGTGAGGCTAGCAAGAGCCATTTGTTTTTGTAGAGTGGGTATTTTTTACTTCTCCTAAAAGCTTCTTAAATAGTTATCTTGAATGCCAAAGATTTTGCTACCTGTATGTTTATATGCAATATTTTGTAGGGCTAATGATATAGGGTATTCTTTTTTAAAGTATAGCCACTTGAAATTAATTAAAATAAGGACCTGAGTTTCACTCTGAAGAATACTTCTAACTAACACACTTGCAGAGAAACATTTAAAAACATAAATACAAAGGACTCAAACTGATAATGACAAACATCTACTACAAAAAGTAACTTATTTTTTTCCTAATCTGACCAAGATTGTCAGAATTGAGTTGTTTTACCTTTCAATACAATATAAAATACAGTAAATTTGTTACCCTCTGAATTGTCTGGACTGCCGAAAGTGAGGGCTCCTTCTTCTTTGTTTACGTACGAATCTTTCTTGTCCTCATGAAATTTTTCCAACATTTTTGATTTAAACAAAGCCTTGCTGCGAGATGCACTGGAAGATTTAGAGGGAACTGCTTCTAAGTGGACATACACATTATAAATTTTAATGCACAGTGGGCAGAGCATAAAGAGAAGAATGAGATGTAAGTCTTCAAAGTGACACTTCTGAAAAAGTAATACAGTTAAGTTTCTTGTATATTGAATTACCTTTAATTTTCTACCTATAAGTAAAAACTAAAGTTAAGACTTATAACTTCTGGAAACAGAACTAATCTTCTCCATACTTTTTTTATTTTTAAAAAAATTCTTGATCCATGTATAATTTGTATTCAATTACACAGTTCTAGGAGCTCAATAAATGACCTGAAAACAAAGAAAACTAGCAAAACTACTTCAACAGTAAAACGTTCTTACTACAAGGTTTGAAAGAAAGCATGTAGACTGGTTCAAAGAAAAGCGGGAAAACATAGGTACATAAGTATAAATTACTAATGTCTTTATCACTATCAAATATAAAAACTGCATTTGTTTGCTCAGACCCTCATGGAGACTTGCTCAGCAGCAAAAACAACACCTTCCATTCACATTAGCAGAATTAAGTTTTAGATAACAGCACCTACGCAGAAAACTGCTCTCATCAAACAATGATAGAATGGTTTGGGTTGGAAGGGACTTTAAAGATCATCCAGTTCCAAGGCTCCTGCCACAGGCAGGGACACCTTTCACTAGACCAGATTGCTCAGAGCCCCATCCAACCTGGCCTTGAACACTTCCAGGGATGGAACATGCACAGCTTCTCTGAGCATCCTATTCAGTGCCTCATCACCCTCACAGCAAAGAACTTCCTCCTAGTACCTAATCTAAATCTACTCTCTTTTAGTGTGGTATCACTCCCCCTTGTCCTGTCACTACATGTTTTTGTCAAAAGTCTCTCTCCATCTTTCTTGCAGGCTCTCTTCATGTACTGCAAGGGCACAGTTAGGTCACCCTGAAGTCTCTTTTCTAGGCTTAACAAACCAAATCCTCTCAGCCTTTCCCCACACAAGAAGTCCTCCACCCCTCTAACCATCTCAGTGGCCTCCTCTGGACTCCTCCTCCATGACAGCTACGCTACAGCCTTACATTAGCCTAGCCAGATGGTCTGTGTTAGATTTTGCCATGTTGAAATTGTCACAGTAGAAGAAACTTCAAAACTGAGTAATTCAGACAAAACTCTTAGTTATGGGTCTATTGAGTTTACCTTGACACAAGAGAGAGTAGTCTAGGACATCAAGCCAAATACTTCTGCTATTTAGAACAGGAGTATAGGGATAAGTGACCAGAACTTAACACATCTCAAACATCAAAGATAACTAAAGGAAGCTGGTACAGCAAGGAGAGAAATGGTAATAAATCCCTTCTGATACAATGCATAGGTCCTTCTTCCCTCAACTGATGTCTAAGTTCACTAGCAAGGCACTACTTCTCTAGATCTATATTCTCCCACATTTACTGGGAAACTAGAAGTGTTGACAGCATACCATCTATTGTAAATAATACAAACACCTGATACCTTTTGAAACAGTAGTTTGAAATAATTACAGAGGTCCTCCTATTGCTCATATTTCAAACATTAATCCTAACTTGAGAAATAAATTGATTTTTACTATTTATCTCCCAGACCGAGATGCTTTACAACCATTCTATGCAAATGAGGCTTATGAAAACATATACATACATTTTCTAGAGTTGCATATACACACTAGAAAACTAACACAGGGAGATGTTCTATAGTCTACAAACTAGATGACCAACATGATCCAAAGACCAAGTGCCAAATATTTCACTGCCATGGCTCTCCAAAACATTACTGATCTGCTTGAATTTAACACCAATGCCACACTTAAATCAGGGTAGGTTGATTGCTGTTGTCTTTTATGCCAAAATATTTAATGGAGCAATGCTTCTAATTCTTACTTATTTGCTGGAGTTTCTTTTCAGAGAACATAAAATGACTCACATAAAATGCTGAATCTAAAGTTACACTGACTAAAATAATTCTGCAGATTTAAAATTTTTTTTCATTTATACCTGTATAATGCTGTTTCCATTCCAGGGGCAGCATACACAAAGTAGCACAGTCATCAGCAAAGGGAAAAGAATCATATTAATAGAAAATATGTAAAATGCTTATGTGACTGCTGTCTTTGAAATTAAACGAGTAGAACAATGAATATTAATATTTCTTGAGTATGAAATGCAGGAAGTGTAAGAGACTTTTTATTTACTAAACACATGCTTAGTACAGGTGAGAGCTTTTTGTTCAGATTTAAGTTATTTCCACCTTTCCCCAAGCTGACATTCAAAACTGTCTGTCCTACTACATCACTATATGTAGTGATATATGATACTACAACAATTGAGCAAAAGTTCACCCTATTATTAGTTTCTTCTGAAAATGATAAAAGAAGTATGTGGCAGCTTGGTCAAATGGACAGTTTGCTAAGGATTTTCTGTAAGAAACACACTAGCAATACAAGGCTGACACTGAATAAATATATCAAAACATATTTAATCAAATACCAGACTCGAAATCTGAATGGGGACTCTTTTGTTCGGTATTTTCCACTACTTCAGCACGGCTTTCTGTCAGTTTCTTCTCTTTTCTCACTTTAACAAATTTTGTTTGAAAATCTTGAAAAGATAAACAGCAGGAACAGACATGCTAGCAAGACAGGACAGAAATTCTTAGTATCCAATTTCTTTTTATCATTTAAATGACAAAAGCAAGTAGAAAGGACATTACCCAGGTCTCTAACCTATCCAATATGGGAGACAGTGTCTTGAATCACAATTTACACATTTCAGTTTAAAGCTGAAGAACAAATAGTTTAAACGCACCTAGAATAACTGGTGGAGTTATTTTAAAATCTACTTTATACTTCTCAGCAAAACAAGCTATTAGTTTAACTCTCTACCTATTTCTTGGCACTTCTGTACACAAGATGTCTTGGGAAAAAAAAAGAACAGACAACAAATAAGTGTAGATCACGTATTTAATCTTCTTCTCTTTGTCCTTCAAAAAAGCATGATATAGATAATGAAGTAACTCAAAAGCAAAACCTCAAACTGCAAGCAACATATCAGCTTGGTGTATTACACAAGCTAATTATCCAGGCCTTCTTCAGATAATACTATGTCTATACAGTTACACCCAAAGGTATCAACTTATAAATATGGAGCATACATTTGCAATGAATGCAGTGCCACACTGTGGGTGAAGCTAGGATTTATGCATTTATATAAGTTTGATTCATCTTGATAAGACAATCTAAAAATACTAATTCTATTAGCTATTAGTTTATTGATTATGTCCTATCTGCAAGCAACATGAAGGTTCAAGCCTAGAAGGACACACAAGGATCTTCACAAAATTTTGAAGCATGCTGACATTACACTTTCCAGAAATTCAGCTGATTTTCATGTTTGTTAGCATCACAGCAGTGTTATTATTTTCTTCCACAGGAAATTATTCTGCTATTTAGGGGACATTTACATATAACCTTACAAAGCACTACACGTCTAAATCATCATCTTCTCAGTCATCCAGTGCAGTATCTTACACTGCAATGCTGCTGTGCCATCATCCACTTTTAAGAGGTCTGAGCAACACATTACACAGCATACATATGCTAAGAATATTAGACATGGCAAAACGGTATTTGACAAAGTACTTGGAAGCACACAAGACAAACAGAGAGATACACAGAGGAAAACAGGAGCAGTTCTGGAAGCCTATCTGCACTGAATTCCTTACAGTCACCCGACCTGTTATTTTAAAACACCACAAATACATCTACATGTACTAAAATTATAGCCACATAAAACTGCAGATGAAAACTCAATTTATCCCAAAGGTAGTCAAGGTGGTCTCTGCAAATGGATCTCTTTTGACTCTAGGTTAATTGCCCTACAACTAGACCCTATCCTGTAGAAATTCAGTCACCATAGCACACATTTTGTAACTGCTACCATTTGCAAGTGTCAGGTGTGACAAATGCAGCCCTTTCCTCATGGGATGACACAACCAGGAGATCCACTTTATGCCATGGAGTTACCACCTTCTTGCTGAGACACAAAGATGAATGCCCTCTAGTAGAAATTAAAGGCCCCTCTGCTCGGCAATATTAAAGAAGTAGGTGGGATATGGCTTTTTGTTCCATGAGAGTGGTACTCCATGCAGACTGGTGACAGAACAGTAAATGAAATAAAACTAATAATCTGCCAGGCAAAAATGGTGCTCAGGGAAGAATTCTGTGCACAGATCCAGCACATTTGGTGTACACTCCTATATTCTCAGTTTTGTTATGCCCAACTGCCAGGATGTTGGATCTTGGAGTCAAAATGCATTACATACAGATTACTTTCAACTCCCTCCAAAAAAATCCCCAAAAAACCTCATCAATAGTATGAATATGAACAGGTTATTTTCTTTTGCATGTAAATTGATTCTATACAGGCAAAACTGGATAAGCTCACCTTCTGAATATTTTCTGCTAAATGAGAAGCTTGTCTTAAGAAAGACCTTGAAAAGTTTACCAGCTGTTTCATACATCAGTAAACTGTAGATCAAATTTGTTTTAGTTCCAATAGCTTTACCTCTAGTTAACCTGCTCAGCTGATAAGATATTCCTAATTTTAAAAATGACAGTGGCGGAAATGGTTTGGATGGGGCATCTCGATATAATCACATTGTTTCTTGTGATCCTGTTTTGAATTTTACTTAATCCACACAAGCCTGTTCTTTAAAACTTGTAATCACCTTGCCCTTTAGGAACCTATTCCAGTGTCTTCTCTAATATAAAAAGTATCAAAGGTGGACTGCCTCAGAAAAGCCAAGGAAACTTGCTGAACTTCTAATGTCACCAGAAAGTTTTATTTGATAGTACGTCATTTATTAAGAAATGTTAAGAGGTCATGTTAACCTCTTAATTCTCACATTGCCCAGCAAGAACACTCCATCCTTACAGTATTTGAAAAGCTGTAAGGAAACCATCACATCTCTCAACCACCTGGTAAGAATTTTCTCATATCCATCTGAGTTTTACATCAACATCTTAAAAGGCCACAGACAGATAAAAAGTCCAGCTACCACCTATTAGGATTAAGCCTAAATGGCACAACTGCTGACTAGGATTTGACCTCTCACTAAGACAACACTGACAGGATACAGCTAGTCTTAAAATATGAGACTACCAGCAGTATTTTAACTCTGTCAGATGAAAAACTGATTTTTCTAACTTTCTGTTAAGTTCCACTTGCAATCAATACGAGTCATGAAAATTAAGAAACCACCTGTCACTACAAGAAGAGGCAATCACACTGTGGAAACACACTACTCATAGGCTTTACTACTTAACAAGAAGACAATGCAGAAATTTAAAAACGGAGGTGGGAAGCTTGGAAACAATTACACATTTTCTTCTAGAACTATAAGACCATGTCCATACAATCATGCCATCCCAGCAATCATGCCATCCCAGCCCATTTCGCCTTGAGCCATGGTTCATGGCAAGGGAAATGCTGAGAATACTGAAGACATACATCTTGGATTCAGCTATTCAGCTGCTGTTGAAAAGTTTTTCTGTGCTTTTCTGACCTACTACAAACATTGCAGTTATCATACATTTATACAAATTGGTCTTTTTCCAATACAGTTTTGAGAACAGAAAGCTAAAAAAAGTCATTATAGACAACAGGTTGGCTACAAAACACATGTACCAATATATCTGCAGTTTTTAAGTTATATTTTCTAATTTTACTATTTATAATGTGCTTATTTTTTACAAGTTTTATTAACTCAAAAGCTACAGAAAAAAACCCCAGCAGACAGCTGGCACAGAGCTTGGATATGAACCATTAAAAAAAATACTATTCTATTTGACTTTTATGCTTTACAAACTTGCACTATAACATTCTAAAACACTTGAGTGGCATCAGCTTAATCTGAAACCAGGCCTAAAACACAGCATGAGACAGAACTAGCCTGACCCCCTGTGGCCAAAACATGCAAAACTGCAAATTTACTACCATCATCTGAATCCTCCTCAGATAACCACCACGGCACTGAATCCTTTTTCTTCTTTTCTTTTTTCCTGGGCTGTCCCAATTTCTCAAGAATGCTGGACTTTTTCTTTGAATTTCCAAGTGAATCATCTGAAAGAGACTGAATCAATTGCATACCAGATTAAAGAGAGCTTTTACATTTTGACATTGTTTTAGCCATCAGTTCTGGACTTCTGAGTCCAGATGCCTCTCATTACTCCCTACTGTTTGCGGTTTTTGTATATGCATGACAAAAATTATTAAGAAACAATAACTATATTCATGTGGCATATTACTACATATTTTAATAATCGCACTGCCAGAATTTGGATATATTAAAAGTTGACGGCTTCAGAGAATATATGTTCAAATGAATAGACAATCAGCTCTTTTTCAATTAGTTGAGACATATAGGAACCAAAACTCAGACTACATCCTGGAAGATAAAGTAGATAATAAACAATTTTGCCTTGTCCTTGCTTTGTACATGAACATTATTATTAATATTCTAAAAATAAATGTGCACTAGCAACATTCTAATTGCTAGCAAATCAGATTTCAGAAATTATACTTTGTATTCATGGAATATAACAGAAATGCCAGTGCCATTCCTACCTAACTGTGTATTAAACTTTCGTATGTGTTAGTCATCCATGCTGATTTTGACTGATGGCTTAAATCAATGGGAAAAATATCTGTGAGTATGGACACCATATGAATTTAAGTTACTGAAAAGTAACAGGATGGAAAAGACAATTAACCCCTGCTCTTTTCCTTTAATAAAGCTCTTTGTGACCAACAGCAGGCTCAGAGCCACAATTAGCTATCTACACACTGAACAAGGAAATATTCATTAAACTAGTGCACTGCAACCTTAAGTTCTACATTTTCTTTGTGCAGCAAACTGGGGTTAAGTGGAATAGAATACTTTTAATCTAAATTTTTAGCTAAAACTGTTAAAACCAGTTGTCCTGAAGTGTCTTAAAGAACAGGTTGCACAAAGTCAGCAAAAGCCATAAATGTAAGAAACAAAGAACTCACATATGAAATGTGTCACAAGAGAAAATTTCAAAAGCTTCACTTTTATAATAGTCACAAATAAGAAAATGTGATATTATAAACCAAATATTAGAAGCAACAGGACTGTGAATACTTAACATGTAAAACACAGGGGTATGTTCTATTAAAACAAGCCTCTGCAATCCACTGTCTCCTATTATATTAAAAACACTGCCATAAAAGCCTACCTTTACTGTATGACTAAAGCTTCAACTTCTCTGGGCATAACAAGAATATTCAAAAATCAAATACCAATTATATAAAACTATAAGAAAAAAAACCCTGTAATATAATATTCTTATTAGTATCTCCGATCAAGAATATCTTTAGAGTTTTCAGTCTCACTAGAGAAAAGTAAATCCTTGTCATACATCTCAGAAAGAATAAAGTGCTCTGAGCTTTGTACTTTAATAAAACAATTTTAATAAATTACAAAACTGCTAGACAACAGGATGTATTGCAATTTCACTAAGCTGGCTCTGTGACATAGAAAAAAACAGCTTTAGATTTCTAATAAATATCCCATAAATAACAATTTCCTGACACTAGTCACAACATAAATACTAGTGCCACTGTCCCCAAAGGCCAGACTGCCTCCTGTTAGCTGGAAGCACTGACAGGTGCTTGATGCAAGCTCTGATATCACTTGTTGTTTCTTTTACAACCAACAGTATCCTCTGCTCTGCAAGCAGAACTTCAGTGATTCTCATACTCCTTAGTGGATTGTAACTAAAGAACCTGCAACTCCCACAGCTTGTGCTCAAGTTCTGGAAACTTTCCATGTCCAGCCATCTTGTCAACTGCAGACAGTAAAGCTGCAGCAGCTGGGAAAGAAATGCTGACACAAAAACACTGGCGCATTTTTCCCAACATGTCAGTTGTCTCAACAGCAAAACTTCCAGATTTTTTTCCCTTCCTTTGAAAAAAAAAGGTAAATCAATAAATCAATCAACTTTTGGACTTGTAATGACTTCTCAGCATCAGTAAGTGGCACTAATTTCTTCCTTCCCCTCCTCCATAAGACAGCCTCTCAGCCTTTCAGGAACACAGACACACACACACACACAAAGTGTCAGTTGTTTAATCTCATAAATAAATGCCAAAAGAGACTGTTTTAAGAGCTAGTGCAACTACTTGGGACATCATCAGCTTACCACCTGCTCTGCATGTGAAGGAACTTAAAAAAGATAGGTAATACAGAATTTGATCTAAAACACTCAGACTTTCATGGCCAGTTATCCTAATTAATTCATGAAATGTGTATTTTTCAATTAAATATGTCTACTCCAAATTATGCTTTTATTACACAATAATATGTTAATCTATTTGATCTTTTAATAAAAACTTACAATATTTCTCAAACATGGCTTAATGTGTGGTGTTTCTCTTCCAAATATTATTCTACAGATACTCTAATAAAGATGGTATAGCCTTCCCTTTTGAAAGTCTTCCTTCTCAAGTATCCATGAATATCAAGTAGAACAAAGGTCAACTGAAAATATTAGAAGCAGACAACAGCTTTTTCACAACATTGCTCTGGGTCATCAAAAATTCATTCAATTAATTGAAGCACTGTGAATTAGAAAGACTTCCTCAGGTTGCACGTCCCAAGAGAATGCCAGAGCCAACACAGCAAACACTGAAAACCTGGAGCTAAACCCAATTGACAATAGGTGAAACACCCCAAAACAAGATACTGATGGTGAGGACTGGATGGACCACAGGTACACAGACAGTGGAGGAGGAAGGATTATAGGTAGAATTATGGATTACAACAGGCTGTCTTGGCAAGGGGCTGTGAATAAGCATAACGAGGCAGAGGGAATCACTGAAGGATTTATCCTACATGCAGTCATTGTTATTACATATTTGTGTTTCCTTCCAGTATAATGATAATAGTCTAGAAAATCCAGATAGCTTTTAAAGTTCAACTGATATGCCAAAAGACTTAGTTTAACCCTCCTATTAGACCTGCATCATCCAGCTGTATATTCAGTCTTTCTTTTAAATTCATATATTTTAATGACAAACATACAGATACAGCCTCACCCCAAGCACAGATTCATTAAGAGTTACTTAAAAGGGAAAAATCCTGCTCCATTTCCTTTCTGAAAGATTTGCTTAAACAATATTAAGTCTTCCCTAAACTACTGAGAAATAGATTTTACTACTCCCCACCCGCTGTGACATTCTCAACACAAACATCACCTACAGAGAGATTTCAAGAATGGAGCCCCATCGGTCTCTCAGCTTTCTAATATTAAAAGGCCAGACACTTATTACAAAAAACAAAAGCAAGAAGAAGGACATAGAAGAAGATGCTTGTGTAAAAATAACAGAGAGTAGACAATGTCATTGCTATTTGGGTCTGTATCCAGCTGGCAAAAATCACAATGCATATTTTTAATAACTGGTTAAGCAATGTAAAAAGAGTTTTGGACTGAAATTATTAAAAAAAAAAAAAAAAAAAAAGGAAAAAAAAAAAAAAGGCATGAACTGCTAAAGTTACATTCTCTGGGACAATCCAAATGCTGCTTAGAATAATTCAGTAGTTATTTAGATTTTTTTTAAAAATAAGCATTCTCAATTTGGGCAACAGTTGAGGAGGAAGAAGAGCATGTCAAATGAGGAATATAATACTACAAGCAATCACATGCAGAGTTTTGACAGATGTACATACCAAATAAAGAATAAAACTCCTTTCTCTTCC
This sequence comes from Sitta carolinensis, assembly GCA_032173965.1. Taxonomy (NCBI): domain Eukaryota; kingdom Metazoa; phylum Chordata; class Aves; order Passeriformes; family Sittidae; genus Sitta; species Sitta carolinensis. The sequence continues at coordinate 34,356,259 of JAVUNC010000004.1, forward strand.
CCAGAGCAACTCCCTCTCTAACAACAGTAAGTAAAGAATTTTGAAGGAAATGCAAAGACTACTTTTCTAATTTTACTAACATTCATAATTTCAGTGAGTTCAAGAGGGCATCATTAAATTACTTTTCACAAGTCCTTAAATTGTAACAGTCTCTACTTTAGAAAAATTTCAAGCATATACTACATATAAGAGACTCCAGAAATATTCTCTTCCATCACTAGTTATATATGGAATTAAAATCCAGTAAAGGCCATATGTAGCAGTATTTATGTTTTTAGGGTTACCACACCATGTAACTGACTGACCAGAGGACAAGTTCTGAAATTACAAGTCAATCTGCATTGTAAAAAATATATCTAGTCGGGGCATTTAGATCATGTCTGATAATTCTTAGCTTAAGTCAGAACCATAGGCTTGTATGATTTTGCCAGTATTCAATACCATGAAGCACCATGAGGAATTAAAGAAATCTAAATCTTCTAATTATTATGACATGCTTCATTTTATACAGAATTTTAAAATATAATTAAGTGAGAGCAAGCATTGCACAGAAAAAGAAAGAAATTTTTAAAACGTAGCTTGTGTTTATGTACAGGCAGAGTTTTTTTACCTCTTTTCCAATTATGCATAAATTTGAAGCTTCTAGTACTAAACAGCACCAACAATAAAACTGAAACAAAAATCAAGAACCAAGGGCTCTTTCTGAAGATACAACAGGCAATGACAAAATATTTATTTAATTACAAAACTTTTCTCTTGATTTTAATACAGCAAAATAGTATGAGCAATTAAGACCATGCAAAGACCCATACATGAGACAGCTATGTTAATTATGTGATAAAAGCACAGCTGAATCTTAACATTTCATGTGTCCATACTCAATTCTCCCCATTTTTAATAGAGAATAGGGATGTGACCTTGCTCTCAAACATACCTCTTTCAGAAACTCTTCAAACTGCTCATCTAATTCTTCCTTTGAAAATCGATGAGCCATAATTTGCAGCTCAATTTTACCTTCCAAACAACTGAGTCTAAAAAGCAAAATTAAAGTTAATTAAATGCATTCTGAAATTTGATGTAATATAATGATTTGCTTGAATAGAGCTATCAAACTTGAGAGATGACAAACACCATTCTCCCATTCCTTATGAAACTATTTACTGAATGAGACAATCAGCGCATATGCACCTAGATCACTCAAATTCCTTATAAGCAAAATACTCACTTCCAAAACACCAGCTTCAGCATTCAAATTTTGAGTGATAAATAAAATATGATTCACTTCAGCATCTTTACATTTTTCTTCAAAAAGCAGCTCTCTTAGCAACCCACAACTAAGCGTTTTGTTAATAATCAAAAGAGAATCTACTGCAGTAGTATTTCCATTTTAAGGGCTTTAAATTCCCTTCTATGTTTCTTCTCCAATGCTGGGGACATCTGGCACTGTTAATTTTGTTTCACCATCTCTGCTATGCTTTGGATTTAGTAAACAATAAATACATGTAAATCTTTTTAAGGTTAGGGAATGGCATTTGGTTTGATCTGCCCTGACACAGAAAACCAATGACTTGCCCCCCTCTCCTTCCGGAAGTCTGCATCAATTTCTCAGGTACAAAATATGCCCCACAACCAAAAGGCTGCAAAGCTTTTGAGTATCACACTGCTCAACACATATGGCTGCCTTCAAAACTGCATGTGAATGGCAGCATCAAACTGCACTAGCATCTTCCAGGCTGAGAAGTGCGATGCAAACATAAAAGGGCTAAATATTTGCAAAAGTGCTTTTACCATTAAATAGAACTTCTCCCAGTATGGAGCCCACTCAGTACACAGGACTGTTACCTACCTAGTAAATTGATTGTGACAGGCGAGTTGTGACAACTGTTTCCTGCTTTCACTCTTCATCCATACGTGGACCACCTGACACTTTGGCTTTGGCAGCTAAAAAAAAAAAAAAAAAGAAAAAGAAAAAAAAAAGTTATATAGCAGACTGCCCAGGTGTTGAATTGATATTCTTATGTAAGCACTTGGACAATATCTCTGAAAACATGGTAAGGAGATTAAGAATGTTACCTCTCAGGACACACATAATCCAGTATCCTTTTATACTTTCACATCAAAGAACACCTGATGTTAAACCCAGGATGCTTTCTTTAGCAATGTACTAACTGTGCCAGCTACTTTAGCAAGTGGGGAATATATAATTCTAGCCTTGACAGAAAAACAAAGTGATTTCTTCTGACATTACCTGTACTTCCTCCTACATTAGAATGACGGCTTTCTTCTGCCTACCACGTAATTACATCTTTTATAAAAACAAACAATAAGAAACTTGACAACTAACGCTTATATTTTCTGTAACAGAAGATCACAGGCAAACATTAACCTTAGCAAATACACTTTTCAGCTCTATCTTCAGACCTGGAGGCTCTCAAATGACTTTGCGGACAAAACAAAGGCGGCACTTGCAGGGATATATACTACAACACAGCGCAAAAACAGGAAGTTTTGAGGAGGTATGGCTAAGCCACGGGGATGGAGGAAAGCCTACACAGCCTAACATATTTCACGCAACCTTTTAATCATCCCAGCCGTGACCTGATCCTCTTCCTCCTCGTCCGGCTTTCCGTGGAGCACACGCCCGGCGGGTCGGGGACGGGCGGGCGGGGCTCGGCTGCAGGGCCCGGGAGCAGCGGGGCAGGGGACAGGACGCGGCTCGGAGCCCAGCGCTGCCCGGCCTGCCTGCACCGCGCCGGGCCCCGCTCAGCCACGGCCGCCCCGCTCGCCGGCGGTGCGGTTGCCCGGGAAACCCTCCCGGCCACCGTCCCGCCCGCCAGCAGGGACCGCGCCACGTAATTCCGCCAACTCCAGCCGCTTCCTCCGCTCTGCCCGCGCCGCCGCGGGACACGAGTCACGGGGGCGGCGGGCCCGGGCGGCCGGCGCCGGGCGCCATTGACGGGCGGCAGTGCCGGCGGGCGGAGCGGCGCCCCCTGGCGGGGGGGTGGGGGGGGGCGGTCCCTGAGCGGCCCGGGCGGCCGCGGCTGAGGGAATTTCCATGGCCGAGCATCCCGGGCCCCCGGCGTCGCTCCCGCACCACCCGAGCGGGGAGCGAAGCCCCTCGGCAGCTGCAGCTACCCGCAGTGGCACGGTCAGAGCAGGTTCCTTCCGCCTCGACCCCTTCCGCCTACTCCAGAGTCGTACAGCTGGTCTTTAGGAAAAGCGACCAGGAAAGAGTTAAAAGTGTGTTATATTCCCTAATGCAAGGGTCAAACTCAAAGCATCCCTTCTTGCTTTTTCACAGAAATCCCTTTCTAAAGTTTTCCTAATACTTCAGCCTTAGATGTCGGCCCTTGTGCTTTTAATATATTTTAGCACATCTCTGGAAATGTTTAAAACACGCAGAGAAATTAATGACCCCTGTTTCCCTGACCACTGCCTCTCAAATAACCACAGAACAATTGCAGTCTGTGCTTGCGTGTGCTTTCCAGCGAGGCTCTGTCAGTTGTGTTTGTTGTGAGAGTCACGTTGCTTTGGGAATTTTTATGCCAGCATTTACTAAATGGCAAAATAAAACAAGTTCACTTAAGAATACAAATGAACATTGTTCACACACGCGCGCACACACACATGCATTTTGATTCTTTGCTCCGAAGACTTGGAATGAAAAGATTTTGAAAGGAAGTTTTCTTCAACGAGTGTTGGATACTCACTGCGAGTGAGAAACCAGTTAAAGTCCTATTACTGCCTCTCATTTCCTGTTAGCTTGAGAGATAAAGACAGCGCTTCCAATATGAACTTTATGTATCCCAGATTTTTTAATGCTAGTATAAATTATAGTTTAGATTCAAAGAGGCAAAGAAGTAAGGGCTCTGTATTTTCCACACAAGTCTACAGGAATTTGCTAAAGGTGCTGCAGCTCTTCTTTCAATTGGGCCTATTATCTGCAGATGGAGTATTATGTTTCCATTTGCAAAGGGGTTTTTTTTTTTTGTCTTTATGTGCAACTTCTGCTGCTGTCTGTGGGAAATGTGGGAGCTGATCAAGGACAGAATGCCCACATAAACTAATATACTAGAACAATTTGTTACACACCACAGCTTGCTAATGGTGAAAACATCAATTTCCAACATTTGCTCTTTTCTCTTGTCACATGAAAAAGCATGGAGTGAGGCATGAGAATTTAAAAAGAAATATGGAAATTAATTAAAAGAATGCCAGTCATGCTTCATGCCTTGATCCTGCTCAGATTTAAGCCAATGCAAATTTTACTATTAACTTCAAAGTGATAGCTGTGACATCATTCATTGATCATGAGAGTTACTTCATATATGATCAAATAATCACATCAAGGGCTCAGTCCTTCAAGCTGCTAAAAAACTGTTGCACATTGAAGTTTTTCTCTTTGCAGAAATATGTTCAAAGAGCCTTGCACAAAGTATAGAAAAATGTGCAGAGGGATCAGTGCTGTTGGAAACCTCAGTGCCCATATGAGAGAGAAAAAAACCTAAACCACTCTGATGACTGTGGTGGAGAGGAGGCATTGCCTGGTGTTGAAATGTCATCCAGTGCATTCAAATAACATGCACAATAGCCACTTAAAAGATTTTCATTTCCCTCTAATGCCAACCAGTTGGAGCAGTTTTCTCAAGAGCTCTTAACAACATAGCTTAAAAAATGGGTGAGGGGGGCTAGCCGTGAATTTCAGCTGGCAATTTGGGCTGCAGTGCTAATAAGGCAGAAGGATGGATGCAAATTCTAAAATAGATCCTGCTGGACAGAGCCCCAAATTATAAGGTAAATTTCAGGCTCTTCTGACATGGGTGGGAAGCCTTTGTTGTCTTCTATGAAACCAGATTTTGCTGCTGTAGTCATTGGCTTCTCATTTAAATATGTGGTATGTGCACACATAATGCATATGTTTTCTTGCTAAACAGAAAAAATATGAGGCTTCTTGGATTATTATAGTAATTCCCAAAGATTAATGGCAAAATTAAAAGGAATAAAATATCCACACTTTTATTCTGTTGTCTAATTTCAGTTTTGTATCATCCATAAAAGTCAATAGGGAAAAAAATACTGAATAAAACCCAAAAACCTCTGCCACATTCACTTTGGCTGAAGCATTGCATCAGATAGTATTTCAGTACTGAACTTGCAAATATGTGAAATATGAGATTATGATAATAAATATTTCACCATATTCTTGGTTATGTTTTTTTAAAGGTTAACAGTTTCCTACTGAATCAAAAGCAAACAAACAGTGGTGGACTAGAAGTTAAAATTGCATTCTCTGTGTATGCTCACCGTGATGAGACTTCTTTAAGAGAGTATGCAATAAAAGCCCTTTCCAGAATGTACATCAGAACAAAGAAAAGCCTTCCATAACTAGAAATTGCATGGAAAACAAAGAGAACCATGAAGAACTGTAGTCCATGTGGGAGAAAATGGTAGTCAGATTAGGATTAGTTATAAAATAGTTCACATAACTGTAACTGTAGTTTAAAAGAGCATTTTAATGCATACTTTCACTCTTGGTTCATTGCAGGTCTCATTTTCTTCCCTAACTGGTAACAAGTCCTCAGGTCCCAAGGGTTGGATTTTTGGTTGATTCAGTTACAGTAGCCTGAACTCAACATCTCACTGCATGGGTTTTTTCCATCATGACTTTTCTCCATGAGCTGAGAACTAAATTCTGTGTCATGTTTCAAATTATTCTAGAGACTCAGACTGGTCACAAATCTTATTTCTTCGTGTATCCCTTGAAGGGAGCTGCAAGTTTGGAGTTTGGAAGCTGGGCTGTTGCTGGCCATTTCTCGTTTTCTGGAAGTTAGCAGACACACACTGTTTCTCATGCTTTTGAAAATCGATCCTCCCTCTGGCTTATTTGTGTAAATGTTTAATTGCCTTAATGTTGTGTCCTGTACTGCCAAGTTTTTAGTTTCTCTGGAAGAGTGCAAAGTTGCTGTAATACTGGCTGCAGAAATAAATCCTTCACCATCATAAAGGAAACTCTCCTATTGCCAGCAACGGCAAGCAATTAAAAATTCTTTCAAGAGGGTGATTGTTTGCAGTCAATAATTGAAGGTGATTATCACTCTCTCAGATTAAAGTGCATTTGCCAACATTTAATGCTGCTTTTTCTTTCATTTCCTAATTCTCTGTAAACTTGTTGGAAAACATTACTCTACTGTGTAATCCAGCTAGTGGAGCAAGATCCCATCTGTTGCTTTTGAGAAATCCTGGAAAAATTATTGTGCAAAGATAGATACAAACATGGCTCATTTGACTAACTGTAGCACTTTTGAATTACTCTAATGATGCTGTCCTTTGCCTACTGTAGGTCCTTCTTTGCCAGTGAAAATTCTTAGTTCTTGGCATCAGACAACATCCTTACAATTCCTACTCTGTGGGACTGGAGAAACAACTTGGGTCACTTCCACCTGAGATCATTTGAACTGAAAACCCTCATCTGCCTTGAATACACACTTTTGCATATAGAAAGTTTTGTAACAAGTTTTGTTAATTTTCTTTAATTTTCTCTTTGTGTGAAAACACACTGCATGTGTTCTGTTCAGAAAAAGCTAAGGTAAATATTTTTATAAAAATTTCTTGGTGGTTTAGGAAAGATAAAACTCAGAAAATTCTGCAGAGAAAAATTAAGTATTCTGATTTATTAAAATTTTTCAGATCTGTAACATCTTTTGTTGATCCCGACAACATATCTGCTTAATGCTGGCAGGAATGTTAGCTTTGCATTTCAGATTTTCACTTGGTTATTTTTAGTTCTTCTGAAGCCTGGGAAATAAGAAATATAACCGCTTTGAACAGTCTGAAAGAGCCAACTCTAGCAGGGCCTCTGAATCTGATTAGATAAAACAACAAAGAGGTTCTGTTAGGGCAGAGGCAGGAAGAACTAAGGTGGGTGGCAATATCTGTCATAACTCAGGGGAAATGTAGCCTCAAAGCACTCAAAAGTGGGTGAAAAAATAACATAAGCAATAGGCAACTTTCCCACATCTTAGGTCACTCTCCAAATGCAGTTAGAAGAACTTTCTCTGTGCTCCACTTTTTTTTTTTTTTCTTCATATTTTTAAAGTACAATAAACAGCACATGCATGTGTGTTTATATTAAAAAGCTGATTTAGGGTAACATCGTTTCTCTTCAGATAAGTATCTGAAAAAGTACAGTGTGGCAAGTGCAATTAGATTTGTTGGTACAGAAACGGTATACGATCTTGAAGGACAGATTTCCAATTTTCAATGTTTTCCTCAGAAAGTTTAGGAATGGACACAGGAGATTTCTGCCCTAGAATGCAGCTAGTCATAACACCACATTTCATCCTACTGTCCAGAAAAAGAATCAAACTTGTGTTTAGTGCAACTGGGAGGTATTCAGTTTTTTAGGGGGGCTTGATTAAAAAATGGTCTCTTATTGGAAGGGTGAAACACCCACCTGGCCAAGGACTGTGCTTCCTTTCACAGTGTAGGATGCTTGTTTTGGGTTGGAAGAGAGATTTGTGCATTTCCTCAGGAAAATCAGTCAAAATGTTTTCAAAGTTGCTATGCATCCACAATATTGACCTTTGTCTGTGTCAAAGGCTGGGGGGATTACCTGTTTGAACCAACTGCTAAGTGTACCCCAAATTAGTCCTACAGCTGAATGTGGTGCTTGTTCCTCATCTTGGAGGCATATGAGATAAGTGCCTCCAAACTGCTCTGCCAGAGGCTCAGCCCGCTGTGTCCAGCTGAGGGTGTTCACATGTATATGCCTGTGAACTAATTGTAAGTGGTCTTTTTCATCTGGCTAAAGGTAGTTACAGTGTACATTGGGCAGGAGAGCTGGAGTATGAAATTTATCCCTATTACCTTTCTGTTCAAGTTTTTTCTCATTGTAATTTCATCAGAAAATAATCTGCTTCACAGTTTTTAATTTTCTTTGAAATCTCTCTGTGAGGTTCAGTCTTACATTCCTGCACAGGGAACTGAGCATCATATTTTAAAAGCTTGAGGGGGAAAAATCAGGTTGTTGCCAGGAGTTGTTGCCTATACAAGTATGCTCCACCAGCTGATCTGTGGACTGCCCAGGTGAATGTATAGGAATTTACTTTTTTACACTCATCATTCCCATGAGGAATGGAAAAAAGATAGATAAGTAGACATGGATACCCCTTTTTGTCTTTGGCCAGTGAAGGAATAATTCCCACAAAACCGGGTTCACATGTGATAACAAAAACCCTGGGATGTGTTAACCAGTACTGATGGTGGGGACAGGGTGACTATCACAAGTCTGTTCCCTGTGAGCAGCTAGTTTACATGTTTCGTCAATTTAATGTAGCTGTCTCGCTCGTCATCTTCTCAGTCGTGGAGACAGAGGGCCCAATCCCATGCTGTTTGTACAGATGTTGTTGGTACAGAGATGGAGGATGAGGAAGTCAGGGAAACCTGAGGTCTCCTTCTCTGCAGCCACATCCCCAGCTCTGCTCAGGGACATTTCAGATAGGTGCAGGTCCCTCACCTTGAGCACATTTCTAGCATGGCATCTTTGTTGCCTTGAGCCGGCCTAAGGAGGTTTCATTCTGCACCAGGTGAAGCAGCCTTTCTGGAATCTGCATGTGTCTCCTGCTTTTTTGGTTTAATTTTTCCTTACCTGGAAAAAAAGATAATCCAAACTGATGTTCTGTGTACATGAAACTAGAGCCAGCCAGATAGATACTATGGAATAGAAAACCTCACTACTCTGGAATTCAAATGTGAACAGGCAGATTTTTATTTTTTTTTTTTTTCCTATAAACAGTGCTTTAGGGGTATGACCTGTCATTACTTTGAGATTTCCAGCAGTGGAACATTTGGTGTCTGTCTGCCACCCACCTAGTACCAAAAATGCCACCAAGAGATCGACTTGTTGCAGGATCGAAATAGTCCTTAAAGCTTAGCCTCAAAAGACTATGTCACCTGTTGTCCTATGTCTTCTCTTTTTTCTCCAGATCTACCCCACTAATCACCTATTAGCTCCTAAGGTACCAGAAATAAACATCAGCAGTCCCAAGGTTCAGACAGTGTATATTTAGAGCTGTGAAAACTGCCTGTTGCAAGCATTTGTCTGGAAAATTATACCTAGCTTAAGGATTTAAAACCTACTGAGGTTTCTTTGTTATTTCAGGCTTCTGGGAATGGTAATTTTCTTAATGTGATAAGGAACTGAAATGTTTTCAAAGAAAAGACACTTAGATGTGTGGCCTGACTGGATTAGTAAGACTGGAATCTGCTGTTTCACGAATCCCTTAATTACAGCAAACCTTCCCTGGCAAGCTGCTATATATATTTAATTGAATATTAGGCTACAATTTTTACATGTATACTAAAGGTATTTAGGTGTCACAATTGTCTCACAGTGTAATAATTTTTGTAGTGATTTAATTTAAAGCTTGATAAGCTTGGACTTTTTTTTTCATTTCCTCCACTCTGAGGGATAAAATAGCATGGTGTGAAAGCCTTTTAAGATTCAACAATATTGTTCAAGCCTAGCATCTGCAACTAATAACTATGTAACTTTGAATGAAAAAAAATGTCTAATTATCATGGAAAAGGGAAGATGGTTGACTCATCTTCTGCAGTTTGAATTACATGTGTGGGATTGTGTTTTGGATGGAGTACTCCAGAATAGCAACACTCCATCAAAAACACAGTCATGCACCTGTACTCCAAATGGCTGAATAAGGCAAAACACATGTCATCTGAACACTGTGAATCAAATTAAAAAAAAAAAAAAAAAAAAAGGAAAGAAAAGAAAGGAAAGCTGGAAGAGAAATAAAGACAAGTACCATAACATTGGTGTGTGTGAAGAGTTGTTTCTTTAAAGCTCCCTGAGTGATTTATTTATCACTAAACCTCTGTTCGCAAGCCATGTTTGATTTTGCTCAATGCTGATATAGACACTGAAACTGGATATTATGGAAAGGGCTGCCAGCAACTGTTTGATCCTGATAAATTACAATAACAGGCACAATTTACAATGAGAAGCTATTGCTGCTTCTGGCTCTAATGTGTGATGAGGTTTAAAACATGGTGGGCCAAAATTCCCTTACCTGGTGGCCCCCTCAGACCATTTACAGAAGAGTGTTTAAGAGAGTGACTGAGCAGAAGAAAATTACATTCACAGCAAGGGCCAGGCCCAATTTTATATCAAAGGTGAGCACATGTGTGTATGTGTATCTGCCTGCATTTGGAGTGAAAGATGTGGAGAAAAGAAATAGAAGAAGTGTGTATAATCCACATGTTTGGAAACTTGTGTGTTAACTGAGCAGCCCATTCCCTTCTACATGTGCGCACACCCCCCAACAGCCCCCACACCAACACCCCTCACCACCCCCCTTTATGTCTGCAATGCATATGTGTAGTGAATGTTGAAGTATTTGCTCTGGAAAGTTAATTGATGACTGGCTGCTTATTTGATCTTCACAGTGTCGAGTTCAAAATGTAATGAACGATAAAAGCTACCCAATAGCTGGGCTTGGAAAGAGGTGAAAATTCAGAAAAGTGATATGAATTAGAATCCCCTGCATATTTTCTTTGCAGTAGCATTCCCAGACACCTGTCCCTCATTTCAGAAACTTATACAAGCCACAGTCCAAATCCAGGAGAGTAAAGATGCATTTCTTGAGATATTTCATTGCCTAGAAACTTTTGATAATCTCATCAGGCACTGATTTTCCTCTTTAGGGGACTTTAAGTCTAAACAGATTAACATACACATTCTTACTGATGTGCCAAAAGTTAACTGTCATGGGGCAAATGAAGAATGGAGTGAAAGGGATGATGCAGGGAAAAGAGGAGCAAGAAAAAGATATTGACTACATGTACATGAAGCTATGCATTCTCTGATCAGCTCATGTTGTTAGTGCCTCCTGTACTGAAGTACAAGGGTAGAAGAGAATTTCATACACTTTTGTTATTGAAATGTTGAATGAGGCTTCAGGAAGTCTCTAGGAGTAGTGTTGATGTTCAGTGTCTCTGACAGATTGTTTACTCGACTTCTGAAAGATGGTAAAGCACCTCGCCTAACACTGGATTCCTGTCTTAGGGAAGTGTTCACCTAACCAAGACTGTATCATATCTCTTGACTAACTTCACATTCTGTTAGTTGTCTCATCCAGCTGCTGTTAGATTCACATAGGGTGCGTTCAGAGATGATCAGGTGAGGTGTTTCTGTGTTTGCAGGATGCTTCTCCCTTACTCCAACATGCATGAACACTTGCACATGAACAGCAGAAACTGTCCCTAGTTCCATATTCACAAACCTACTTTGTCTGTCCTCTGCCTTTGACAAGTAAACTTTTCCATTCCTTTATTTTTCATCTCTCATTTTTTTCCCCTTTAACCCCCCTGTGTATATATATATTTTCTAACCATTTCTCTTTTCCTTTGAAGAAATGTAGGTATACATGTACCTACCACCCCCTCTCTCTGCCGCAGCTTCCCCAACCTTTAGATAGGATCAGTATTTCCAGTGTCATCTGCTGGAGAGAAGCAGGCAGAGTTGCTGCATGTCTTTAAAAGAGTGAGTGTCTGTCCGTGAACATACACATGTGCACACACACGCTCTCATGTATGGATGCACTCCTGAGGAACGTTGGGGAACGAGGGGTTCCCTGGATCAGAGAGAATGAAGCAGAAGAGGTGAACATGGACTTGTGTCTCTATAACGTGGACACAGTTTAGCAAAGACTGTATGAAATATAGATCTTGAATGCAAAGGGGACAGGCCTTGAGGAAAAAAAGCGCACGTCCCCATAATTCTAAATACAGACAAATGTTTAATGTCAGTACCTATGGACTCTGTGTGAAGGTGGAAACTACCTTAGAAAAGAGGTTAAGAATAATTTCTAAAGAGGTGCCCATTTCCATGCTGCTGGAAATTTTCCGTCAAGAATTAGGTTGGATAATTCCAGGCCAGGTTCCAAGATTACATGCCTACCAAAGGGGCATACATTAGAAATTGAAATTAGATATGACAAGCTGATCACAGTAAAAATATTTTGGAAAAGAGATCAGCCTGAAATTAGATTAGTGATTGCAAAAAGTGGCCAGAATATTCAAAATGAGGGAATGAGGGCAGTCTATGGGAAATACCTTAAATAAGTATCTTTTTTTTTTTTTTTGTTTTTTTTTTTTTTTTTTTTTTTTTTTTTTTTTTTTTTTTGTTTTTTTTTTCTGAGCAGGCTGTTTAAATTGCCAAAAATAGCAGAATTTAAGGAATTTGTTTTCTCCGTTGATCCCATAGTGAAAGAAGAAGCATGACTGTCATTTCCCAATGCTTCTGAGTAGTGTGAGTTATGTATCTACAGCTTGGTGAGTCCCCAGAATAGATATGTCTGATCTTTTGGCCACTGGAATTACTGTGGTACTGGGATGAGTAACTTGTGTGACCATGACTTCCCTTCTAGGAAAGCAGCCATAAAGACATTGCTTTCCCCAGTAACTGGTTTTGGTCACTAATGATGATTACTTCTTTTGATAAAAACCCATCTAATTCAGCACTTAAATGTGCTTGACTTGAGCTTTCCAATTTGTGGGACCCCTCTGCTAGATTAAAGAGCTCAGAAGTGCACTCTATTTCTTTTCTGTGGCAGTACTAATCTATTGAAGCCAAACTACTTCTTGACCATCTGTGAGTTAAAGTCAGCAAACTTGCTCTGGGGAGCTACTGCTTTCGTTTTAAACCAGCTTTTATGATAACAGAGCAGCAGGATGTGCAAGTCACTGGAGTTTACCTTTCCACCTGCTTGTGCGGGCTCCAAGCAGCAAATGCAAGTGATGACAAAGTTAACGATCAGCGACAACAGAGCCGGCCACACGCGGTGCCCCGTCTGTCAGCTCTGCTTCAGCTGAGCCCTTGTTGCCACAGGGAGTGTCGTTGGTTTTAAGAGAGATTTCCACGTGTCCCTCCTGCCTTCTCTAGGCAGCAAACTAACTTGCATAGTTCAGATTTCATCATGAGCCATTTTTACTGAGTTGTCAGAGATAAGCCTGTCTCTAGAGGCAAATGTTCATACCGGGAACAGAAATGCCAGCAGTGAGCACATGTGGCACTGTTTGTACTCTTAAGTTTGAAAGAACTAGACGAGTTAACAAATACAGATGTTTAAAATCAGTAAGAGTGTTTAATGAAAATAAACAAAATACTATAGTCTATAAAGCTAAACCCATTTTTTTTTTTTTGCTCCTTTTGACAAGCTGGGATTAGTGTTTTTCTGAACCTATACCCTCCTTGACATATGGGACATTTTTGAGAGACATTAGTCCCAGCAGATGCTGGGTGGCACTTGGGTGGATGCCTCTGATTCTTAGTTAGTTAATAAATCAGGTTTTACAACCATGTGTATCCTATGATTTAACACATGCGTAACAATAATACTGGATTAGGAAGAACAAACTGTTTCACTGCAAAGGATATTTTATTTCTTAGTAATATTGCATACAATAAGAGCTTTTCTGTAACATAAACAAAGGATTCATGCAATTTTTTCATTTAGCCAGTGCCCTTCATCCCATGGGGGTCAAATTGTACTTGGAATTGCGTTAGTGCAAATGCAGAGTACCTCCACTGAGCTCAGTAAAACTCTTTCCATTCACTTCAAAGGATGCTGCGTCAAACCTTACGCAGCCTGCTTTCCACTGGGATCAGCAGCCACTTCCTGCCTAGTAAACTGTTTAAGTGATGTTCCCTCAATTAAAAGACTCATGTAATGCTTTCCCTAATCAGAAGGTTAAATGGTGTCATGTTGCTTTTCTACAAAAATCTTTTTCTTATGTGTCCTGCTCTTGTTTTTGGAAGGAAAATTTTCTTTTTATCTTTAAGCTCCCATGGCAGATATGTGCTAAGCTACTAGCACACATGACATCATCCTTAGCTTTAGCCTTTGAAAGTGAAATGGTATTTAAAAATATAAAATTTTGGTAGCAATGTCACACCTGAAGTTGAAGTTTAAAACAAAACTGACAACAAAATCAACTGCCAGGAAACACACTGTTTTTTAAACTAGACATCTATCATGTCAATTTTGAGTTAATCTCTCTGGAGCCAGCTCAAGAATGGATGAGGTAATATTTGCACATGTTGTGGATAAGATAGAATGAAAATGGATTCTCTCTCTCTCTCTCTCTCTCTCTCTTTTTTTTTTTTTTTTTTTTTTTTTTTTTTTTTTTTTTTTTTTTTTTTTTTTTGCTAATGTGCTGCAAAGATTAGGAAGCCTGATGGTTGGAATCATGAGCTGTGATTGAGGGGTTATGTGTGAAGCAGCAGATTAGAATGGCTTTAATATGTTACATGTTGATGTCTGAAAGTCCCAGGCTATACACAAAGCATGGTGAATAGGGGCACTTGCAAGAGGTAGGAAGATAGGTGATAAGTGGAGGATTGACATAATTCTGGAGAAAGCTCTCAAAGTCAACACATTTAGTGGATAAGTTTAAGGACTTGGTCTCACTGCTTTAGTTATGAGTACCAAGGGTTGAGGCTTAAAAGGGAATCAGGACTTGCTGACAGAGCCAGCTAAAAGATGGCTGAATGTAAGTTATAATGCATGAAAAAATGAAACATTGAGTCATAACCTGTTACAAGAGCAACGTCTTTTGCTATTACATAAACTATCTGAAATTTTGTTTTTGTCTGTGTTAATAGTGCTTAAAATACATGTGAATTACAGCTGGGAAAAGAATTTCACTAATTCCTGTTTGTGAAAACTTAGCCTTCATCCATGCTGTTCTCTAAAGAGTATTCCTGGCAAAGGCATTTGTACCCAACTGCCTGTGAAAGGTTGACACATGCAGAAACTCTCAGAGGCCTGGCTTAGGAAGTGTGGGGCTCAAGTGGCTCATTCTATCTTGTTCTTTTTCGGTGGTCTCAGTGGTCTTTTTTATAATCTTGGCAGTTCTGGAGACCAGTTAAGTTAAATCAGTTCTTTCCAAGACCCTGCCCAGAGGTCCATGCTGCAGCCTTGTCTGTAACTGAATAGCTATAAATTGCTAGTCCTTTGATCTGTTTCTTCACACCACTGGAGTAGCTTTGCACCTCCTAGAAGTGTGCAGGAGCATAGGCAGGAGAGTTCCATAGGGTAGGACCCCACTCTCCAAGGCAGAGATACAATTTTTTTTTTACTTTTTGTGCCAGTTTCTCTTGGGGGGTGTCAATGGAGGACGACTGAAGGCTGTACGACAATTAGGAAGAAAAAGATGTATTCCTATGGGAATGTGAGAGCTAGGAAAATAATTGAGACGTTGGTCTTTGAATCAGAGCAAAGGTCTATCCCACAGCTGCCTCCATCCCTTTTGAGAGATATGCAGAAAAGAGGTTGATTTCAGTCACTAGTGTGACAGGTTTACAAGTGTAAGAGCTGAATTTTCTCTCAGGCATTTTGCTGCAGGCAACTCTGAGTTTGCTACAATCATCTGGAAACCCCACAGTCAGGGGTGCTTCAGTCTTTATTCACAAGTGGCCATTACATATCCAACTCCATTCATATCTGCTCTCCAGCTGAACATCAAGTCTGAAAACTGATTAGCTGTGTTTTGGGGAAAGACACTGTTCTGTCTAAAAATGCCAGAGGATGTTCCAGTGAGAACCAGGAAAATGTGAAAGAACTTAGTGCCAGCCTTCGTTGTGGACATGACTCCAACAAGGAGCTCAGCTTCCTCCAAAGAAGAGCTCACTAAAACTTCCTGTAGGACCACACAGAGCAGGACACAACAGGGAGCATTTTCACAGCCAGCTGCTATTCTGCAAATGGATAAAGAAATAAAATCACTAATTAAAAAAAGAAAATCAGTGTTTTTGAAAGTTTGGGGTTTTTCAATAGAATACAAAATGAGTACATAATATTCACTACTTTCAAAAGAGAGTCAGTGGAGAAAATCTGAAGTAACCATGACTGGGATTGGGAAGGAATGGAAGTGAAAAGTTTTTAAAAGCTTGCAGTTAGTTCTGTGTTTCTTATTTCCCTAAGAGTCTTGGTTTTTCCCTGTGTTCATTTTGATTTGTGGAAAGCTGTTTACATGACATTTGTGCTGTATCCCTCCCTGTGAAGAAAGTTATACAGCATATGTGTTAGTCTATGCAGGTGTTTATAACTGTAAATGTTACTTTTGTAGTTTGCCAAATGGAAAATACACCCAATGGCATCTTCTTGAACCTGTAAATAAACTGTTTTCCAGAGCAGTCATCAAGCACATCATGAAAGGAAATGGCAGAGCAATTCCACTGACAATAGCATGAGAATTATTATGAACCAGATGTGAAACAATGCAAATATTAGTGAAAAGAATAGTTTCTGTCTACCCGAGCATGACAAAGCTTCAGGAAACACAGGAATATGGATTGGATGTGCAATGAAAATAAGTGTGTGATTCTCTGACTGGAACTGCAGGCTGAAATTCTTCTGGACAACCTCATGAATAACGTGTTGTTGGTATGAACACTAACCAAAAGCCACTCATCCCTTTGATTGGAGCCAAAATTTTCTTGCTCCCTATGGGTGAGGAGCTGTGGTATTCCACCTGGGCATCAAACCTTTTCTGCCCACAGTCACATTTTTTATGGGTTCCTGTAATGCCTAATTCCAAAGGGACTTAGGAGGTTTACACCACAGATGTAGAAGATTTGATTCAGTGCTGATTCAGCCTTCAGTGTCTGGCTCTGCTTGTGATGCTTGTCTGTATGTGTGAGCCTCCCCAAGGTTCTGGAAGGGAAGGCAGGGACATGAAGAGCAGTGGGTAGTGCACCCTGTCTGCCAGCCCACTAGGGATGTCTCAGACACAGAAGGGCACTTGAGGGCACCAAAACCTATTTTCAGGCAGCTGAATCATGCTTTAGATGTTTCCCACAGCAGTAAGCTACAGCAAGCTTGGATGTGAATGTGAATAGCAATGCTGCTCCATGGGCTCTGGCTGAGGGTTGAATATAGCGTAACACTGGCATCTCAGAAACAGAAGATAAGGTTTCACTCTGGAATTTACCAGGGTACCGGTGCTAACATGTAAATTAGGTGGAATAATCACATTTTGTCTTTTTAGCTAAGGTTAGATCTCTTCCTTATCAGCAAATGAAGTGTTTACCAACTGACCAGGTTTCTGTTGAGACTGGGCAAGGGAAAACTGCTGTGATTAAAATCTCACACTTTTTTTTTTTCTCCACCAGTGTTTCATGTGAGAACTTCAGCAGCCCATCTGGCCTCAGTTGGTGATTTTCTAAGTTGCCAGCTTTACTTCAGCATATTGTGATAATGTGATTTCAAAATAGCCACATCATCAAGTATCTTTCAGGATGTGAAATATTTATAAAAATATATATTCCTGTTTCAGTTTATACAATCCCTATCATCCTTTACCTACCAAACTTGTGTCATGTGAGCCTTTATTCCATTATTAAAAGGGAGAAGTGAAGTCATGTGGCCATCCTATCACAAGCTTTTGCCAGCTGTAAACCTCATCACAGTTCCTGTAAAGTACATTTCCACAGATCAAGTTACTGCCAGGGAAGACTTTAACAATCTTCTACCCTACTTTCAACCCTCAACAATTAGTATTAGCAAATGGTCCAGGCCACTGCCTGAATCACATATGATTTCTATTCAAGAAAGACAAACTTTTATTCAAACCAGACCCATAAGCCAAACACAAGAGTTTCCCTGCTTAAAATAATGAATCTGAAGTAGTTTCTATCATTCATTTTAAAAATCACTCTCACATTTGAAACCAAGTTGGCTATTTTCCCTTGTCTGTATTAGCCATCTGGTAAGGGTGACTTTTCTAACACTGGTGTCTAGAGCTAGGATTTATTCTTTAAAAAAAAAATCAAACCAACCATATTCCCCTTCCCACTTTAGTTTTTTTCGGTTTTGGAGCTTGTCCTTGTAATATAGACAAAACTCATCCCATCTTTGAAAAGGAAAAAAAAAAACCCTCCACACATGGCATAACTTCCTCTATAAGATTCTTAATATATTTTACAGTCAAAAATGTAGTTTTGTATGTGATGATTTAAGAAGGCACACACATGCTTTCAGGTCATTAAAGTGCATTGTAAAAATAATAGAGACACAAAGGGCTTATTCTCGAGAAACGATACACACCCTCTTCTCCATGGAATATTGAAGATCTGTTTCATTTTTCAGTATAAGGCAAGTTCAAGATGCTATTTCCTTACCACATACCTCAGCGGTGCATGACCCCTGAAATAAAAAAAAAAGTGAGGGGATTTATACGCAAAAGAAAAATCTTGGCACTTCTTAACATTTTGCTGCTCTTCCTAAATAAAAGGTTTTCAGAACAAATTCTCTTACTGCTGTTGCAAGGGGGTTGTTCTGTCAGAGAGGCTCATTTTCTGTGGATGCTGGCCTGAGTCGGGGAGTTTGTTAGATGTTGCTTTGTAACAAGCTCTACTGAAATAATGTGTATTTAAAATGGCTCTTTGTCCCTACCTGATGATTGGCTGTTCACAGTAAATGTGGATGAGAGATGGTATGTGTGGTTTTGATGCACTAACAGAACTGTAACTAAAATCCGAAAGCTGGATCAACCAGAGTATTTTTCCAATTAAGTATATCTCAAGGTCTCTTAATGGGTACTTTTTTGGCAGAAGTAAGCTGTCTGTATGCTTTCCACCTCCTTTAAACATATAAAATATCTTGATACACTGAAGCAGGGATCAATAAATGGCCTCTCCAGCCAGTGTAACATGCACAGCATTTCTTATAGTGGTTGGTCTTGGTTTACTGTGATATGTTACTTCTTACAGTGGTTTGTCTGTCCTTGCAGTGGTTCAAGTCTCTCCTCTGTGAAGGTATTGGTTCTCCCTGGATGAGTGAGTGGGAAAGAATTCAGTATTTGCCAAAAATCTTCCTCTATCCCTGCCCTGTTAACAACAGATCACCTAGACAATTTCTATCATACAGTCATAGAATGTTTGGGGTTGGAAGAGACCTTAGGATTATCTAGTTCACCCCACCTACAATGGGCAGAGACACTTTCCACAAGACCAGTTTACTCAAAGCTCCACTGAGTCTGGCCTGTAACATTTCCAGGGCTGGGGCATCCACAACTTCTCTGGGCAACCTGTCCCCATGCCTCACCATCCTCACTGTAAAGAATTTCCTTCTAATACCTAATCTAAATAACTATCCCCTTTCTCTCTGAAGCTCTTCTCCCTATCGTATGATATTCTGAATCATATAATAATGAAATTCGGTAAAAGCAGTCCCTGCAGGAATCCCTAGCTCTGCAGTAGCCCTTAGCTCAGGTGCTGTGCATGTGAAGGAGTCTGTGGCAGTGTGGGAGCATCAGCACAGCAGCTTTCACATGTCACACCACTTGCCGAGATAGCCCAGCAATGCCTCCCTCCCCGCATCAGCCAGCTGCATCCCCAGCAGGAGGACAGCAGGAAAGGGCAATCTGGGGCTCACAAGCAGCAGTATGGGGGGAGGGACAGCCCAGCCAGGGCCCTGAAGCCTTGGCCTCCATCCTACCATGAAGGGTGTCCAGCATCTGTTCATGGCTTCTGCTGGTGCAAACAGGGGGTCCTGTACTACGGAGTGGGGATAAGAAGCCAAGGGTTTCAGGCAGGAGAAGGTCAGTTTGGTTTCTAACTCAATGAGAACATGCCTCTGCCCTTCAAATCTGAATAATGAAGGACTGCTGGCAATAATATTTTCAACATTTTGATCAAGGTTTGTAAGGGAGTGAAATATCTTTTATTTCATTAGTCTGAAAAAGCAGACAAGATTTCAACAGACAAATTCTTGCTCCAGTAAGGATATGCCTAGAGAGCCGTTAATATTCTGTGTTTGTAAAGTATTGTCCTAAGATATAAGCAAAATTGAAAGAAAATTGAAATTGCACAGGACCTCAGAAAGCTTTCCTGTAATCTTTATACCAATTAAATGCATTTTGGGAAACTGAATTTAATCATCAGTTTAAAATCTCTTAAGGATTCCTGGTAAGGTATATAGCCATTAGCTCACCAATTAGCAAGCACTTTGAAAGTGTTTAGAATATTAAAAAATATTTTTAAAAGTGAAATAATAAATAGACTTACTGTTCATAGAGATATATGTGGTAAGAGCAGGAAGGACAAGCACTTGCCACCAGCTCTCTTGAGCAATAGCTCTTTATTGGGCAGCCATTGCTACACCACATTATTTATTTACGAGGATCTAGTGTGCACACAGAAAATATGCTGGGCTGTCTGCAGGTGATGCTTCACGCATTGGGGTTGCATTGGATGGCGTTTCTGTGGTAACAGAATTCCCACGTGAGTCCTTTTCATTTGATCTTCGCTGGGACATTAGGCTTTGCTATTTGCTGCAGAGCAAGGGTTTTAAGAGTCTCCGTGACGCTGGAGAAGCTGATTCGCCGTGTCCTGCGGCCGGGGCTGTCACCCAGCAGGTGCCCCAGGTGGCCGCCGGTGGCCTCAGGGCTGCGGCCCCGGTGGGATCAGCAGAGGATGCTCCTGCAGCGAGGCAGCGCTGCACGCAGCCCTGCGTCAAACAGCGTGCCCCATGGGAGGCATTGGCTTATAAATTATTAACCGCAGCCCTCTGACATACCGGCAGACTCACATCTGTGGACATTTTATATAAAAGACAAGTAATGGGAGAAGGTGAGATCTTCAAAGTGTCTTGTAACCCAAGACAGTCTGTACTGTATAAGCACAGGAGGCAGCAAGGGATTACAAAGTTGCGTTTGTTTGGGCTACAGGGAGAGCCCCCCGCTCTTCGGCCACTGTTTGATTCCTGGGGCCAGCACGGAGCCTTTGTCAGCAGCGAGTTTCCTGATGGCGATGGTGAAGGAAAACCCTGGAGGGAATATTTCAGCCACTCCCTTTTGGGTAGGCAGGCCGTAGCCAGCTGGCTGCCACAGGATGTGTGGGAATGTACAGGGATGTACAGGGATGTGCAGGGAGGTGTGTAGGGTGGGAGGAGGGTAGTGGCAGAGAGGTAGCATAGCTAAAGGTCGAGAGCAAGAAAGGGCTGCTGCCAGGAGGAGGATAAAAGCAGGAGGGAAAAGCAAAAAACTAAAGGGAGGAAATACTCCAGTGGCCCCAAGTACTTTGTTGTACTTTTTTATTTCACACTGTGGTTGCTTTTCTGGCCTTTTAAAAATGATGTGTTTAACTAGTGTGTATGTGAAAAGAGGAGGTTGTAGGTATGCTTTGAAGTGGGTGTCTCAGGGCCTGCTGTTTGGAGACTCAGTCAGTTTTATGACTTGGAGGTACCCTCAGCTTGATGATCTGGAAGATTTGCTGTAGACAGCTGGATTCTGGGTACTTTGTCATCTCATTAAAGCCAGTGCAATATTGAGGTTACAAATGCTTCTTTCTAGTTGATGTTTTTCTACTCAGTTGTTTGCTGGTATCCAAGAAGTTGGGAGTTGGGGAAAACAAGATTTTTTTGTTTCTTAAATAATTTTTGCCGTTAAAATTCTCACTCAGCATGTTCCTCTTGTCATGTTGAAAAAAACCTAGCACAATTATCAAGCATTTGGGTGTAGGCAATAATATAAAATAAATAAAACTAATTTTGTACTATCTCACGCTGTTAGCTCCTGAGGGAAACTCTCATAACAATGAGAATGGAAACGGACATAAATTAGGCTCTAAGTACAGCTAACTAAATAATAGCTAGAGTTTTTTGCCAAGTAAGTGGTTCAATTAATTTTTTGTGTCTTCAGTGTGGAGAAATTACTTGACCAATATTGCATTGGTTTTTTCTGCAAATAAAGCAACATTGATAAATATGTGCTCCTTTGCCTGGAGTCACTGTGTGGCTTTGCCTTTATAATCTTCTTTTAATCACTTCCTTAAAATGCACTTTTTCTAAAAGGCTTATATGTGTTCTTTTCAAAAAGGCATTTTTAAACCAGAGGAAAAAATCACCCAAACTGGCTTCCAGTCCCTTGTCATAAGCATAGCTCCTCCCAATCCATTTTCCCCATCTCTTGACCCATCTCTTCTATCTATAGGGGTGTATCTGCACTTCTTTTCTGTTTCCAGGTATAGGTAGACTCAGCTGCTCCTCCTGGATCACAGGATTACACCCTGATCACAGAGGGCTGCAGGGTGTGTGTGAGAAGAGGCATCTGCCCCTACAGACAGGGCCTGTAGTTGGAAAACCATTTCAGTAGTGACCTTTTCTTCTGCTCCACAGCAGAGCCTCCAGCCAGCTCTCAGTGCTCATGGAACAACAACAGCCACATGCATTGAAATTGAGGTAGGTGAGCACTTGTGTAGCAGCAGACATTGAAAAGTAGCTGCAAGTCAAAGAGTATGTGATATCTGGGAACAAGCAGGATTGTCTGGTGGATATGAGGAAGCTCAGGTGTGCTGTATCCATTGCTGCTGACAGTCTCTGTAAGTGCAGACTTTTAGAAAGAAAACCAAGGTGTAATATTAGCTATCCATTAAACCAGAGACATTTCACCTCCTGTTTATCTCAAATTCCTTGGATTATCTTCACCAGTGGCACTATTAACTTGCCCTGCCTTCAAACAACTCCATTTGCCCAAACTAATTCATCTGGATATTTCATTATTCAGTTTAAACAGACTGTGTGAAGTAACTTTTTATTCCCTGGATTCACAGGATTAGCCAGGAAGATGTATCTTGTGAGGAGTTAGGAGAAAAAAGCATTTTAAACCAATGTAAACATGGAACACCTTTAATTCAACTAGCTTCAGTTTTACCCCACTTTCATGGTGGATCCAAGCAGACACTTGCAAAGACTGTAACTGTAACTTTACAAAGTGAAAATGCAGATTTTGCATTCAGAAAACTTTTCTGTAGCAGAATATCAGTGCTGGGTTAAACCACAGATGGTGTGGTTAAATGCATGTTTTCCTCCATGTGGTTACAGAATTGACCTGATCCTGGAGGATCACCCCTGCCATCAATGGAATTCAATGGCAAAATTTCCATGTACTGGGAACAGACCAGTCCTGGGGATGATGGGGTCCTTGAACCCAAAATCTTCCAATCACTGCAGTATTCCTGTTGAATTTGAGGAATTCACATGCATCAAGTAGTTGATTAATGGACTGCTATATGTGCTCAACAAATTGTAGGATCGACCTGCCTGCCAAATGAGTAATGTAGGCTTGCAGCTGCTTGACTTGGCCAGATTCAGAGCAAGGTTGGTATGAAGTGGCAATTCGGCCCCAGGGAGTCCTCAGGCTCTGACTCACCTGTGGCAGCAGAATAATACTGAGTGGCTGAGGGGGCTCCTGCACCAAGTCATGTGCTGAGGGGGCTGCATTCTAATGGGAAGGTGCCACCACCATCCCATGGGTATCACCTATCCTGCTAGTGGCATTGAGGTGGGCTGAAATTCCAGACAATTTCAAACTGAAGTTTGTGACTGTCTTGTCTTTTAGTTGAGCTCTTCCAGAAAGATGATTTGTTTGGACTTCTTTGGCAGGGAAGGAGTTCTAGGGTGGGGATGAAGTCATTCTAAACCTAAACCATTCAGATAGTTTCAGTGGATAGCACAGTTAAAACCCTAAAACATTAGAAATGCCTATTGATCTGTGGACTTCTTAGCCTTTTTTTTATAAAAAAACAAATAGAAGGATATTTTGAAATGAAACATCCTATTTTAATTAGGAACCATAAAAATATTTTATACAATATCACTCTGAACAATTGGCATTTTTAAAGATTTCCTCATATATAAGTGATTCGTTTAAAGCAAAATGTGTTCATAAACTGTGCCTTCATAAACTTGATGTGTTTATAAACCTTACACTGTCATGTCCGAATTTATTAAAAAAATGCAACAGCTCAATTGAATGCAATAAAAACTCCTTTATTTGTTATTCTAAAGTAAAAAAATGCCAAAGAACATTTTAATGTTCCTCATGTGACGAGTTCCTTGATCTAGCTGTAAATTTAACTACTTGTCTTCTAGCATTGGGTACATCCGTAAACATAATGGTATTATATAGTTAAATTTCATGGAAACACGGTTAGGTCTTGGGTTACTTTGTCAGTGATGACCTGAAATCTTAGTTCAAATCTTAGATGGATTTTACTTGATACTTGCAGTGAATATTCTGTGTCTAGTGTACAACCTGAAAATTATATTACTTTACATTAAGGAAATAAACAGTCAAATTGCAGCTTGTTCATAGGATATTTATAAATAGAAAAACAAGCCAAAACTTAAAATCTATAACTATGCTGTTAGCTATGGCTATACCGAAGGCTTTTCATTTGCCTCTTTCTTTGCAGGACTGGGAGAGTCAGGAAAGCCTGGAAAACACAGGAGCCTCCATCAGAGTTTCATGAAAAATGTCTTGAGTTTTAAGGATTTGGGGTTGAATTAATATCTGTGGATCAATGACAAAATATTATTTTGGTATCACAACCATTTTTTTCCTAAAATTTTGTTTTGTGCTTACCTAATTTAAAAGACAGCAACTGAAATGTTTTTGAATTTAGTTCTATTTGGCCGTTGGCAAATTTTGTCTCCTGACAGTTGTAATTCTGAATGTTTGCATGCTCTGCATGAAATTGGCCATTTTACAAAAGAATTATACAAATCCTAGAATTCTTGGCTTGCAAATGGGCTGGAATGAATTATGACCTAGTTGTCATGTATAAAATTAACTAAAACCCAGAGTAAAGCAAAAGGCCTTCAGCAAATGCTCTTCTGGTAGACTTTTTCTAAGAGATCATGTTGAATTAACTGTTTCTTGAACTTCCAAGAAATGTAGTGGCTGGATTATTACAAAAGCCTTGGCTCTAAGAAACTGGGATCCTTTTGTTTTAGGAAAACAATAGGAAGGATTTTTTTTTTTTTTTTCTTATGGACATATTCTCCTGGGCTAAGCAGCATGATGCATCATGGTCAGCAAAGCCTAACAAAGTGAAATTAGTTGATTCTAATCCAAGTGTATTTATTCCTGGTAGTTACACAGAGTCACCATACATAGGAAAACTGAGGGGTCATCATGGACCCTATGTGACACAAATGAAAATTTGAGTAAAAAAAAATTCTTGAGTCAAATAACAGAAAAAAAATCTTATATTTGAGAACAGATAAGAGTCTAACAGGATGTTTAATAACTGGAGCAACATTAGATACGCTGTATAGACAAAATCTGTATTCTGGGGAATAGTTCTTACCACAACAAGAGATTATATCTTTATTCCTTAGAGACTGAGGGAAAGAACTGGGGATTATGTATCACTTAAATGTGCCACACACATTGTCTCTGAACACTCTGGTAAAGAGAAAAGCACTTTCTAAGGCCATGGCTTCCTTCCTTAGCTGGATAGCTTTCAAGGAAAAAGAAAAAAAAAAAGAATTAAAAATCAATATAGGAGGGGACTTTTTACATGTTCCACATTACCTTTGTTTGTTAAGCTGGAGTATGATGTGTGGAAAAATTTTAAATCTTTAAGGCATCTTTTAATATTTTAGTTACCTGAAATATTAACTGATTTATTAGGTTCTATGATATTGGATCCAGGTCAGTACAGGAAATACTCAGCTGCAGTGAGTCTCTGCAGAAAAAAAATAGGTCAGACTACCTATATATCTTCTTATATTATTTGGAAATTGCTTCCCAGATAGCACTGTAAGTAAAAATGTGGCGTTTTTTGCATTTTACCATATCCCCAGTGGTTGCACTGTGACTTCCTGCACATGCTGTTCCAATGCCCCTCTGTCCTAGTCCATAATAGAGCTCACTTCATATTCCCCAGAATATCATGAAATATGCAGACAGTGATATTTTCCATTTTAGGAACAGAGCATGTTGTGACATTCTAGGGAAAAAACTCTTGGTTACACACTTTTAGGGCCTTAGCATCTCAAAGGCAAAACAGCTTCTATAGGTAGGGATAGATGGTATATTTTTATGGAAAAGTAAAAATATTTTTGAAAACACTGTATTTATTTTGCTAACATAATGCAAATCAAATTCCACTACAACTTCACAGATCTGTGTGAATTATTATACAAAACCAAACTGTACTATTTGCTCCAGAACCTTCTTCCATTTTACATTGTATATGCACACACAAAAAATCAAGAGAATGAGTGAAAAATCTGCAATGTCATAGACACAAATCTGCAAAGGTCTAGCCAAGGTTTGATATTTCAGGTACTGGGTTTGTGGATTCTTATTTATCTTAGCCCTTCTCACTACATCTGACAAAAATATCTCCAGATTCTCCTCTTGTTGCACCCAGTGAAGGCTGCAGCTTTCTTCTGCTGTATTGCAGCCAAAATGGAAGAACAGCAGCTGGGTCCAGAGTGCTAGAGCTGAAAAGTCCCACTGAAAGGCAAACGCTTTTAGCTCAAGCTAGTTGCAGCAGGTCGTGCTGTAATTTGCTCTTATCCAGGACACTTCCTGCCAATCTTGGTCATGCTGTTGAATAAAGCATCAAAAAAACCCACCACACCTTTAGGTCTAGATCTAGAGTCAGGCCCCATTTGCCTACAGGCCTAGGGTCAATAAGCCCCATTTGCCTCCAAACCAAATTTATATGTGTTTTTGTATTGCCTTGGATGCCCAAAGGCCTACAGCCCACCACAGAAAACCCTAAGTACAGGGATTTATGTGAAATTAGACTTGGGCCCAAGGAGATGTAGGGAGCTCTTCCTTTTTAAGGATGTGCAGGAAAACAGTTTTTCCCCTGCATCATGAATCAGGTGTAAGGTCCTGATTCTTGCCTTCAAAAAAAAAAGGCAGGACCTGAGCTCAGGTTTCCCAGAGGGCTTGCCAAAATGCTGGGGAGGAAAGATCATGGATGGCTGTTGGTCTTCACCTTGAAGACTTGCTGAGGCAGGGACCTTCCATGCCCATTGAATAACTCACTACAAGCACAGAGTCTGCACCTGACTGAAATGAGGGTATGTATGTGTCTTTCCAACACATCCAAGCTTTCTGTTGTACCCAAAAGCAAAGCAAAGGAAGAGCCCAACAGCCAAACAAAGAAAGCATTGTCAGACTCACAACTCTCATCCAGACAATGGGCCATATATTACAGACACTGTGCTAAGGAAAGAGTCTTCCATACTTGTCTGCTCCTGTGATGACCAAAGTTATGTGGAATATAACAGGTAAAGTGATTTTTTCTGGCCTCCAAGTCCAGATCTTCTGCATATTTGAGGAGTTACTTTGCTTATATCCTCTCTGTGGCCCAGGAAATGTTGGGGTCCTGCTATATTTTCAGAGTGGGAAGACCTGATCTGTTGTTTACACATTACTATCTGAAACACTTGTTTATACAGTTTTAGTCTCGTCTCCATATCACAGGAAGAGGATATAATTTGTCAGTTTCTAAAAGCAGTACAGTAGGTCTTAAGAAGACCTGGTGATAAGGAAAAGTTACATAAGATAATTTTTTTTTTTTTTTTTAACCTCGAAAGCAAAGGAAATCTTTGAAATGGCCTGGTCTATTAACTCAAAATGATTAAACAAAAAAATATATATATACTGGTGACCAGGTCCTCTACGTTAAGTCCAAGTATAGTTCCTTAAATGAATTAGGCAATGTAATGCCCAGATTCTAGATGTTAGCTATATAAAAATATTAGGGTTGGAGTCATATAAACTAAGAATGATGAAGCAAAACGCTCATCCCAGTGTGGAACTTAGGTTTTTAACTCTGGACTCCTTAAGACTTGTACCCTTGAATGTCTTTTTGGAGTTAGGTACTCTGTAATGCTTTTCATGCCACATCTCCAGTTTAGTTATGCACAGCTTTGGGGAAGCATTTCTGTTTATTTTCCTCATTGTGTTTAATGTCTTCTAGGTGAGAAGTGATTCTATCCTGTGATAGATTGATGAGGTTTGGTCGATATACGGATGACTGCATGGGTAATGGGCTCTATTTATCCCATAATTTGCTGGATTAACTCAGCATCTAAAACTGCCTTGTAAACTGTTCAGTTCTTTGTCTTTCCACCTTCCCTATTGAAGGGTATAGTCTTTCAGTGAACAAAGGCCTACAGTGTCCTTTATCTCAGTACTCTATTAGATTTTTTTTTCCCTGAAAGCTCAGATGAGAGGGCATCAAAGGTCTTGCCTAGATCCTTTCAGGAACTTTTGAAGTTTTTGAACTTTAATTGTTATACCTCAACCAATAGGGTAGTGGTTACCTCATTCAGGCAGCCCAGAGTGGTGCTGCCTTGTACTGTGGCTAAGAAAAAATGTGAGCAAAATGAGTTTGCTCACTTCTATTTCAGGCCATGGAAAGTTTGCCCATTTGGGAAATGCAGTTAGCCAGTGGATGAGTTGTCATTACTCGGCGGTGCTCCATATGGAATGGCTGGAACCTCTCCAGCAGCAGGACAGATCTTCTGCAGTGTCCAAGTCTCACACCTGCAAAGCAATAGCAGCTTTGCTCACCTTTCATCTGGTGGAAACCTCAATTCCATGCTGGCTCCAAGCTTGCTGGGTGAGCCTGCCAGAGGCCTTTGGGATGTGAAAGACTACCCCTCTGTCAATGCTAGCACGGCTGTTTGCAACATATCCAAGCTAAGTGAGAACCTATGGCTATGAGTAAGGAATCTATCCCTATGGATTAGTTCTCCAGCATGAGACAGCTTTCTTTTCCAACCCATATATCTCCTTTAAAAAAAAGTTGTCTCTGGATCAATCACTGAGAACATAAAAAGGTTATTTCTATCTCTAAATGACATGTTATGAATTCTTATAGAAGAAAAGTCTCTGTTTTCTCTCTTTCACATTGTCAGTCTTCCTGCTGTTTTAATCCTTGTGGAACAGAGCAGCTGTCAGTACATGCATGTGTTTCTCTGCAGTTGCATCCACAGTGACAACTAAAAATAATACAGGAGGGAGATAATTAACATATTGCTACTTTTCTCTTTTTTCTGTGCTGCTTACACATGTATTTACTAACATGCTGCTCTATCATGGCTCCCATTAGAGTTGTAAAGTTTTCCTACATATGGGCTTAAAGCTTTTCTAAGCACAAATTTGACTTTTATTAGAGAAACTTGATATAAGACAGTAATTTCAAAACTGACTTATTGCACACTTATTGGCTCAATTTGTGAAGTTTTATAAGATGCCATTATTTAATTCCCAGAGCACACTTACAGCTGCTGCTGCTGCTCTTCTTGGAACACCTTTTTGCTTTGGCAAAACTGTGTGCTACAGCCCCCTCCAGTTGGTAAACACACAAACAGACCATTCAGCGCTGAAACAAAGTATTCTGTATGCTTCTGTAAGTGATCCTAATGCCTGCCTGAAGGGTTGAGTCAATGCTCTGGAAAACCAGAGTTTCTGTGCATGACCACAGGCAATGGGTCATCTCTGTAGCCAAGATGCCCACGGTGTGTTTGGGATGGTGAGTGCAGCTGGCAGCATGATGCAATGCAGACATATTTAAGCCAGTTTTGAACAAGGTGGATGAGATATTGAGAGGAGGCCAGAGGCTGGGGCTGCAGAACCCAACTGAGAGGCTGGCTAAGCCCATGGGCAGGGACCCACCTTGCTCTCTTGTGGCACTGCCACAGCCACTTGCACACATCCTGTCACCTCCAAGCTTCTCAGCAGCACTGCTGCGTTTGCAGCACTTCTTGGTGCTCAGCAGCGCTGCCGCACAGAGCACGGGGAGGAGGAGCGGCGGGGTGCTGCAGAAAAGCTCTGACCAGCTGTCTCAGCCAGAGGCATTGTTCCACGTGTGTCCATCTCAGGGGCGGCAGCAGCCGAGCAGGGCAGATGTCAGAGCAGTGGGTTTTTTCTGCCCCCCAGGAGGCTCCCTGCAGCCATTGCTGTGCCTGTGCTGGTCCGCAGCAGGCTGGCAGGCTGGGGTTAAAGCTGCTTCAAGGCTGTCCGTGTTTCGGCTGAGGCTCCCAGGCAGACAGAGGCGAGGAACTGATATTTAGTAAGCGTGGAGGGGGTGCAGTGTAGGGCGCTATGCTAAGCTGTAAACCACGACTTAGCAGAACATGGCTAGTTTTTCCACCCTATGCCCAAATTTTCCCTTAGCACAGAGTTTAAAACTTTGTCTGCTGATGTTTGTTCTGTGTACCGTCTCTAAGGCTGGACTGCTCATAAGAGGTCAGTTTAACCTCCCTAAGCTTGGTGAAGAGACCCAAATTGAGTTGTCAAGAGCCTTAAATTTCTTTTAATTGCTATAATTTTGCAACTTTCACAACAGATTATATAGTTACAGATTGTCATCATAGGATTTCTTCTGGAAATGCTTCCTTTGAAGAACTGAGCAAATGTGGCACAGGATTACAGTGTTAGGGGCTGTGGAAGCTGGTAAGGAAAGAAGAAACACTAGTGCTCCATAGAGTCTTTCTGCCAGTTGGTTGATGTTGTCTTTAATCTTGTTCACCTATCTCTGAGGAACCTACAGTGATGACGGGTAGCTTATTCTTGCTGTAGCTGATTTTGTTTTCTATACGTCTCAACATTCCTACATCTGGTGCAAGAAATCATAACAGAGGAAACTAAATAATTTCATTGCAAAAACCAAATGTGACATGTTCTCATGTGCACCGTGTATTTTAAAATGTGGCCATTTTGGGAGAAGTAAGAGGGCAGAAACCAGTCAGATTCATTTCAGCAGATATATGGAGCAGTGCCTTCACTGGGAGGCTGGTCCAATACATTCCCTCACTCTCTAACCACTGAGAGCTCCAGACTTTTCCAGAGGGTGGGTGTAGAGAAGGAGCCTGGTGCCTGAAGTCAGGAGCTCTGAATGCAGCTGCACCTTCTGGAACACCCCTAGGACCATCCTCAGTACAGATTTTTTTTTTTTAGTTAATAAAATTTCTGTCCAAAATACACCTTTGAAACTGACCTGCTAGGATGCAATTTCAGAACAGAGGTGCTGATATAACTTTAATTATGCTTATATTAATGCTAGTGATTCAACTTTATTGAAATATTCAAACTTATTTAATTCAATATACGCATTTATAGAGTGCATAGTCAGGGTAACCCGAATCTGTTGCAGCCCTAAGGGGAGCATACCTTATTTTCTGAAGCTCAGGGTAATTTCCTCCATAGACTTGACACCCTTCACCAGCTAATAAGTAAAGTGTGCTGGAGATTAAAAGCACTGTTCGAGATATCAGGTGATAATTTGGCAATCCTGTGATGGGAACGTAAGTTTTCACTGCTTATTAATTTGTTTGCTTTGTACTGTTTCAGTCTATAACTTTAATGTTTGAATTCAATACCTGGCAAGATGTCCTATGAGTTGTTAAGTTCTCAGGAGAACATGGGCATGGTCTTGGCACTGCAAAAAGCTGAAGATCACTCAGGCACAGTATCTTGTTTCTAACAGTGGTTGGCAGCAGGCATGAAGGGACAGAATATGATCTCAAGGCATGTAGAGCTTCACCCATCTTCCCAGCCTTTAGTTATCATTGACTTAGTGAATTTCCAGAAGAAATCCTATGATGACACCCTACACTGTCATCCACTGTGATCAATAACCTGAGATAGACCTACTTCCCATAAATCTGTTTGTTTCTTTTTGGACTCCGTAGCTTAACCACATGAAGTGTTGAAAACTGTTTCTCTACAGGAATTTTAACCATGTGAAAATTTCACAGGTGGCACAGGGCAAAGAGTGGGTTCAAAGACAGTGTGGCTACATCCAAGCAGTAAATAATTTCTTATTTCTCTTTGCCATGTGGCTTAGAATGCTGCCTGTTGCTCTATAATACTACTTTTCTGCTGTTGTTTTCCCAAACTGAAG
The DNA here is from genome assembly GCA_032173965.1 of Sitta carolinensis. Classification (NCBI taxonomy): domain Eukaryota; kingdom Metazoa; phylum Chordata; class Aves; order Passeriformes; family Sittidae; genus Sitta; species Sitta carolinensis. The sequence continues at coordinate 34,388,003 of JAVUNC010000004.1, forward strand.
ACACTCAGCCTCTGTATTCTCTTGTATGGCTGGTGTTGTGTCAGTGATGCAGCTGACATTCCTGACGTGTGGGATGCCATTCAGAGTGACCTGCACAAGCTTGAGAAGTAGGCTCATGTGAACCTCTTAACGTTCACAAGGCCCAGCTCAAGGTGCTGCAACTGTGTCAGAGCAACTCCTGGCATCAACACGGGCTGGAGGATGAAGGGATTGAGACCAGCCCTGCCAAGAAGTACTTGGGGGTGCTGCTGGATGAAAAAAAGCAATATAAACTGGTGCTTTCAGCCTGGAAAGCCAGCTGTATTCTGGGCTGCATGACAAGGACAGTGGTCAACAGGCCAAGGGAAGAGATTGTGGTGTGCTGCATCCATCTCTGGAGTCCTCAACCCAGTAAAGTCATAGATCTGCTGGGGAAGGTCCAGAGGAGGCCAGGACAATGAGCAGAGGGCTGGAGCACCCTTCAAATGAGGGAAGGCTGGGAGAGCTGGGGTCATTCAACCTCAAGAAGAGAACATTCTGGGGAGACATTATTGTGGCATTTCAATACTTAAAGAGCACTTATAAAAGAGCTGTGAAAATAGATCTTTGGTAGTGTCTTTAGTGATAGGACAAGAAGTAAGGTTTCAAACATAAGGGGATAGATTTAGACTATACATAAGGAAGAAATTTTTTACCATGAAGATTGTCAAACATTGGATGCCTCATCCTTAGATACGTTCAAGATCAGCAATGTGGTCTAGTTGAAGATGTCCCTATTCTTGCAGGGAAGTTGTTCTAGATCACCTTTAAAAGTCTCTTACAATACAAACTATTTGGATGATTCTATGTATGGTTGTCTGGGTTGTCTTTCTTGGCATTTTCTCTAATTTTAGTACATAAATTCCCAACATTTGATAGCCTGGTCTAAATATGTGTACTTACATATACACTTAAAATTAATACCCAGGACGAATGCCTCAGATTTTTAATTCACATTTTTCCATTGATATATTTCTCTAGGCCTACCCAATGGTTGACTTAACACTGTAGGATATCTGCAAAGATGATAATATGTATACATTTAGGATTATAGACAAAAAAATCCAAAGGTTCTTTTAAGACAATGGGAACTAAAGCGCCCTGCTATCCCTTCAGCTTGCCTGATTACCTGATGCCTTGCATGAGTGCCTAATTTTTTTGGGGGGTTAACTCTGTTAGTTTCCATGACATCTCTGAATTTCATCTGTTGTTCTCCAGCAGTACTAATCCAAGTGTGTAAATATTTTCAAAATGCAGGACTGCATCTTCACATTATGTGCTCTATTATGAATGCCAGTGCTGTTTCCAAGGACAAGCATTGTGGCTTTTCCAAACCTCTTTGCCCATCAGTCTCTTCTGGTTGAGCTTCCCCTGTCTTTGCCTTCATTCTATTCCTGCAGTCATCATACTGTGAAGATCAAGCATGTTATGAAAGGGGGGCTCATTTCCCAAGCAAAATCAAACGCTCTCCAGGTCTTGTGCTGCAGTCCTCTCTGTACCTACCCTATTAGGCCACCGTCAGGGGCTGCACTTGTTTTTCCCTCCCAGCAGTGGTATATTTGGGCAGTAAAATGCCTGCAGTACAAATCCGCCATCCTCAAGCTTACCCCAGCACACCGGTCACACAGCGACCCTTTTCTGCAGTGATGACGTTTCCGCTTCAAAGCTTTTTAGAAACTCAGGAAAGGATAAACCTGGTCTGCATGCAGTCTGCATGGACCACAGTTTTGCCTGGGAAAGGCTGGTTGCCCCTGGAGCTTTTTGGGATCTGCAACTACTGCCCTTGTTTGTGCTTAATGAGGCCTGTGGGCATAGAGCTGATTTAGTGGAAACTAACAGTCAGAGTTTAAATATGCTCTGATGACAGCTGACTTTACTTGTTAGAGGTGTTGCAAAGGCTGTTGCTAATGATTAAAGCAGATGGACAGGAGGAAGAAAGCAGAAAGCTCGAATGTGTGAGAGGTGAAAGGGCAGGAGAATTAGCCCAGAGATTTCCTGTGGTCTGTGGGTGTTTTGTGTTAAGTGCTAAATCAAAGAATTGTTTTTAATGAATGAAAGTGCTATACTTCAGCAACTTAATTACAGCTAGCCTTCCTCTCCTGCCACGGTGGGAGTGGGTATTATTTTAGATATACTTGTGGTGGAGTATAAAAAAGGTAAATACAAATTTACCTTTCTGCAGCTATTCTGCAGACCCTATGTTTGCGGGGGCCTTGCGGAAGGCGAGGCTGTGAAGCACCATCGCTCCCCGGAGCAGCGGGACATCGCTCAGGGCACCGAGGCGGCCAGGGGCAGACCCTGGCTGGGCTGGGTGTTGGCCGCCTGCAGAGCAGCTGCAGTTGTTGCATCTGTTGTACTGAAGCCTTGCAGGGTTTTTCTTTACACTGGCCTTCACGTGGCCATGCTGCCGTGCCATGTCTGAATTTGTTAAGCAGCTGCTGTGGCCCCTGCCCTGGCAGTGTACCTTGCTGGTGTCTCCATAAGCCTTGAAGGGGGATGCAGGAAGGTTTGGGCAGCACACAAACATGCAACTTGTACCCAAGCATCCAACTCCACCAAGGGCGTGCTCTGGTCATGGGATTAGAGGGAGAAACAAGGCCAGGATGAAGCTCTGAGGTTCATTTTCCTCCCCATCTCTTTCCTAAGCATAATGCACTGCATTTCTACCTAGTCTCATTATCTATATAAAAACCCTATTGATTTTAAACCCAAACATAATCACTGGATTTTTTTCAATGACAGCCAAAAGGCCCTAATTCTACATCCAGTCATGAGAATGAACTCATAACTACATCGTACTCTGCTTTACTTGGCCATGGTTATACCAAAATATTCTCTTTAGTATCCAGTGATAAAATATAAAATATATTTTAATTGTCTCTTAAGACAAATAGAAGTACAACTATCTTTACTTTAGCATCAACTGCATTATAAATTAAATTAAATTAAATTAAATTAAATTAAATTAAATTAAATTAAATGCAGTCTTCTGTCAAGGAGAACGTCTGCAATTCAAAACAAAATTATGTTCTTTTGGTGAATTTTACGATTCAAACCTGAAAGGAAATTATTTTGTGCAAACATATAAGGAAAAAATGTAACGCTACCTGCCCAAATTCTTCATATTTTGCTGTTTCATGTTTCAGCTATTCACATTTTTATGAGTAGTTGAGTATGTATCTGCATTAGATTCAAGATGTGAATATATTTAAATTTCAAATAGTTTATTTTGTTGGGATAAAAATATTAGTGAAATGCAAAAATATTAATGAAATGAAAATAAAACTGCTTGCAACTTACATTCTACAAAACCTCTGTCTGGAAAACAACATTCCACTTGATGATTCCAAATGATGGTAATGATGATGATGAAAAAAGGAAGTGCTATAAATTTTGCAATGCATGTGAATTCCGTAATAGCAGAATTAAAGTCTTTTAAAAATCTTTCTGTTGCTATTTTATTGTTGCTTTCCTGTGCTTATTCCCTGTAATTTAACATTTGGAATGGTAATTTGGTTTAACCTCTTCAATAAAAGCATAAGAGTTTCCCTCTGTCTTTTTGGTTGACAGACTGCATATTTCAGGCAAAAAAAAGTTCTCTGTTCTGGAGGAATCTGTTTGCTGTGAAGAAATCAACTTTGACAAAATCGTAAGACTTCTTACATTCTGGTGAAAGTAGGTAAATAATGATCAGGAAAAACCTTGTATTAATCAGCATGATTTGCCATTTTCATATGTGCAGGCAGACGAAAGGCACAGATAAAATACTTTATAGAGTTTGGCTCAAGATGAAAAAAGAACCAAACCAAACCAACTTTTGTTCCTGTGAAAAAATAAAAATAAAAAAATCCACAAATCCACCAACTTTTGTTCCAGTAATGTCTCTCCAGCTTTGATTTAAGCTTTAGTTTCATTCAAATTAAACCACTTAGCATTGTCTGGTTTGAAAGTCATAATCATACAAAACAACAAACACAATAAATTGTGTTTTTGCCAAACACAATAAATCAGCCCAAGTTCAGTCTAAATTTGTCTCACATTTTTCCAAATTCAATAAATATTTAGCAGGTTGGACCATGGTTTGAGGTTTCTAATGGATTCCCTGACTGTGTTAACCCCCTTTGATGGTTTGATGCAGAAAGAAAACACAGTTTTGTTGAAATCTAGAAGGAGCTGACCAAGACAGACTGATGGAGATCTGTGTAGACATGTTTTTCTAGGCCTCCAGAATTGTTTAACCATTAAAATTTCTGTCTAATGAGCACTGTAGCAATAATTGACCATTCACAAGGTAGTAGGCATTATAGTTATTTCAATGGCTACCAAAGTCCCCAGTCTGCCTGCTGAATGAACTACTCTTTTCCAAGTCATGCAAAGTTAAAATTCTTTGATTTCAGGCAGTATTTTTGTTTTGCCTCCATAATGTTGGGTAAAATGATGAAAAAATGTAGGATACTTTTAATTTCTATTTATGTTCAGGATCTTCTTGATATAACTGCATTTCTGTATCTTGATATATATTTAATGAGCCTGGTAACAATATTCCCTTTCAATGAAAAGATTTGTTGTTTGATGGACATTCTTAATCTGTTGAGGAAGTAGGGAACCATGGTGATCATGCAACTTAGAGATTGAAAAAACCTGATTTATAGTGGTGCTGTGAAGTTTGCAACATCATCTTTCGTTTTATAACTTTATCCTGCTATCCATTTAGAATTGTTTCATATTAACTTCCAAATAAAAAGTCTCTGGTGAAGTAACATCCATTTCCTTTGAGTATAAGAATTGTAAAAGTTTCCTCGTGGCAATTTGGAGATTAGAGAGGGTTAAAATTAACAAGCATGTGAAAAAAAAAAAAAAAAAAAAAAAAAAGAACAACAAAAAAAAGAAGTAGTGTTGTCATGAAAGTGAGAAAAAATCTGAGACAAATTATGTACATAGATTGAATTCCATTATAAGATTTTTAGGAATTAAATAATGTATTTTTTCTGCCATGTTAAGGTAGTATTATTGCTACATTTGAGGGGAAAAACCCCCAACTTTAAAATGTGTTATAATACACTTTAACCAAACAACAGGTAAATGAAGATACACAATTGCAGCAGGGAAAATTCTTCAGTTAAGATAAATAGAACTAGAGAGCTGACTTTAGCTACTTTCCTTCATAAAACACACAACCAAAATATAATTGCTCATGAATACAAGCAAGGTACTGATTGTGCTTGTTTTTGAAGCCTTTGGTTCCCACTTTTGTGCAGCTGTGAGGGACTTCTGCTGTATACATTGTGATGCAGCATAAGCAAATAGCAGAAGGGATATAAAGCTATCTTTCAGCCACATTGCACGTAGAAACATATGATGGCAATTATGAAGGACAATGAGCTTGGACAAGGCAATATGAGCAGGTACTTGGAATATCCAGGCCAGCTCCAACCCTCCTGGTTTTGTTTAAACCCATGAATTACCTGTGCTGGGGATGCCAGTGGGTCCCCAAGATGGGGAGAACTGATTTTGGGACTGTTGGGCATAGTCTGATTTATGTTCAGACTCCGCCTGTGTTCAGAGCTGTGCTTGTGTTACTGGTTTATCTCTGGAGATAACAGCAGGTGACAACTGAATGTATCTAGAGCCAAGATGAACTTTTTTCAGGTTGCTATATAAATCGACCCTTTGAGCCAGGAAAACAAACAAAAAAAACCCACTGTCTTTGCAGCTGTCTTTTGCAGCTGTCTTTGGAAGGAAGAGCTATGTAAAAAACAAAGAAACTTTTTTTCCTCAAATGTTCCTAAAAGTCTGTGGCATTATTTTCTTCAAATTATCAGTTTTCTCACTTGATCACAGTTGCCCAGGTCTTTATTCATCTCAGTTGTATCTTAAGTTGTAAGATAAATTGCATAGGCAAAGGGCAGAAGCACACCCCAAACTTTTGAAGCCAAGACAGGAACCAAGAAAAATGATATTCAGAGATTAAGAGAGAGTCCTGGCAATTTAAATTCTGAGAGCAGGGAAGCTGTCAAAAGCAGGAAACAAGGAAAAGGTGAGCAACATGGTCTAGTGGAAGGTGTCCCTGCCAATTACACAGTGATTGGGACTAGATGATTTTAAGGTCCCTTCTAACCAACCATTCTATGATTCTATGATTCTACACTGCATATTTTGTTTGGCTTTTGAAATGGCATATGGAGGAGGTTGGGATAAGATTAAAAGAGATTGGAAAGTGTCAGGACCAAAGAGGGAAAAAACCCCAAGTCAAGAATACGATTTGTAATTTTTTTGTTATCCTTTGCTCTGGAAAGTAGGAGGGATGGGATGTGAGATAGTAAATGAGCAGGTATGGAGGGGCTGACACTGGTCAGAGGTTGCCTTTTGGGGCACTGAACAGCCATGGTGAAGGAGACAGGAGTCCCCCAGACAAAGGTCAGGAGTGACAGAGCATAACAAGTGCAGAAATACCAAGGTGGAAATTAAGGCTGAATGTTTCTGTTTAGATGTGTGTGTTACATAGCGAAAGCTAAGTTATGGAGGGGAGAAAGGAAGTGAACACAAAAGGGAGCAAGACATGTTGAAGACTAGAATGTAATTTAGAAAAAAGGGCTCTTGCAGAAAGGATACAGAATTTTCTACATGTAGCCTAAGAGAATTAAGTGTGGATGTGTGGGAGCCAGTCCAAAACTGTAAGTTAAAAAAGGGTAAGAAAACATAGCAGCAGTGCTGAATTGAGATCAAGAGCAGGCGTCCTTACAGGTCACTGGAAAATCAGCATTGGCAGTCATTACCTCATTGTAACCACTGATATTGTCTACCCAAAGTGTAGAGAGAAAACATACTAATCTCACATATCCTTGTGTGTGAATTCTAGATCCATAATAAATGCTGATGATACCAAGTGAGGTCTTTAGGTCTGACTGGCTTCAGCAGAGAAATAGAGCTTTAGCCTCAATTCTGGCTTGCAACCATTTGCCCTGCTGTTTCATAGCATGTCTGTGAGCCTTATTCCTAGCTGAAAAAAAACCCCGGGACTTGTCTGACATAAATGAGGACAGGACAATGTCCTTAGGACCACAACAGAGAAAGCAATGCTCTTCTGAGAAGAGAGAGTTCACTCCAGTGTCCTTGTAGAGTGTGCTGGAAGATGCTGGTTGCGGAAACAACTACTATTTTATTTCATCTTGACAAATTTGCAAAAACATAGCACAAGCTTGGGACAAAATGAAAATGAAGCAGGGGCCTGGACTCCAAATGTGCTTTGTTTCATGGGATACAATGAAAACAATGGTAGAAGCAACTGATAGGTCATTTTTAACAACTGAATTTTACCATTGTTTCACATTAATTTTCATAAATACTCAATAATGTGATACACAGAGTTCACTTGTGTAACAGTTTGCCATATCTGAGGCTATTCTGTTATCCTCATCATTTTATCACTTGTACATCTGATAGAGACAAACTGGGCATGCTGAATGTGAATCTGCTTTGTTCCTCCAACTGTTTCAGTTACTCCTCTCTTAACTTGGTTTATTAACCCTGTATTTCTTCCTTACTAGACTGCCTGGTAGAAGACTATCTGAAGGAAACTCACACTGCACTCTGGCTTCTGCCTTTGTAATCATCATAAACTTCTCATGTGAGATGTCTCCTTTCTATACTGTGCACACTACACATCATTCTCCAAGGAATCAGAAAGCCTAATGCATGATGCAACACTCATGGAAGAAAATGTAGAGATCTCTTTCCTAAACAAGTCACCTCTAGCATCCTTTTCCCAATATTTCCTGCAAGCATGGAGCTCCCAATTCATGACTCCCTGAGACATAAAGCCTTAAGGGTTTACTATTCTTATCATCAACCCCTACTTTTAGTATTTAAAGAACAGTAGTGATTCAGACCACTGTTTTCTCAGCCACAGTACAAATGATTGATATGTTGAAAGAAAGCACCTCTGTCATAGACAAATGAAAATCTTGGTAGATGAGATGAGGAGATTTTCTGATTAAATAAAGAGGAAGGCAAGGAAATTAGAGAAGAAACTTATATTTTCTCTGAAATTTTGTGACAAAGCTTTATTAGTAAGAAGAGAAGGCAGTATGGAAGGCTTTTGAGAGCTAAGGGTCAAGGCTGCAGAGATGTGACCAATGTCCATTCCTGCTGGATACAAGCCCTTGCATACCCAGGTCACTGTTAGCTGAGAGGGTTGCAAGGACTTAATTCCTCAGTATCATTCTGTGTGCAAAACTGAGATGGCCAATTGCCATTATGGACTAAAATACACAAGGTACTAACATGATTCAGCTGTTTTGTCAGCTCAAAAGCTCAAAACCCAAGAAGACAAGTAGCTATTTCTCATATATATGCATATACTACTTCAGGTTAGCTGAAAAGCTTTCCTGCTGAGTCCCTAAGGATTTAGGATCCTGTGGGTAGCTTAGACCAGGTAGTCAACAACATCCACCCCAGAGCCAATGTGGCTGGCATACAGTAGGATTGGTGCAAGGTCTGAAGATGGGAACCTCAGAATTGTGAAAGGAGTGTCTGTGGAGGCACCAGGTCCTGCCCTGCCACTTCAGTAATGTCAGCCCATGATGAGCCTGGAGACAAAGGCTGCTCGGTGGCCTCATGCCTCTCTAATGAACATCAGCTCATGTATTTCTATGGCAACACATAATTTTGATGAAAGAAAAACCCTATCTCATAAAAATTTGCCTGCTGCAGGCCTAAGCAGTCTGTGTCAAGTCTTTCATTATGTAGGCTTCATATTTTCTCTGAAGGCTTTATATCAATTTCCTTGCTTATGCAATAAAGCAGTCAGGAAACTTAGGTGACAATTTCAGTGTACATGGCATGTCCATTCGAGGAGCAAGGAGTCTACAGCTTAGGCTTTAAATCACATACACAGAATAGGATCCTTCTGCCATCAGACCAACCCCAGCAAATGCTGTTGGCTTGATTTCCAAAGTTGCTGAACATATGTTGTTCTTGCTGATTTCAGCGCACTGTGCAAAAGCTCAGCAAGAGCTCAGCAAGGCTGAATGTCAGACTGGCTGCGTGACATCCTGAAGTCTCCTGTGGTACAGGGAGGTCCACAGTGGGTTTGATGCTGGCATGAGACCAGTTGTTTCATATGTGGGAAGAAAGAAGCACTCATGCTCTGTGGCCAAACAGGCAATTGATGGAGGAAATGCAGCAGTGGCACAAAAAAATGTGGTGCAATCTGAGGCAATCATCACTCCAGCAAGCACAATGAACACCTTCTGGCTACATACATGGCTACATGTGTTATGCATTAGAGATACACATGTTAACTATACCCATATATTTTTCCCTTCTGTAGAGATAGCCGAACCCTGGTACTGAAGGGCAGTTGACTGACAGACATATCATGATCCACTGGATTCACAAGTCCATGGGCACAAGGAGGCCCAAGATAACTGCAGAGCTACTGACCAGTAGGTTGACCTTGGATGAGTTTTCTTCTCTGCTACTGCTGGTAGTCAGCCAGTTCCCTGCAGTTGTAAGCTCCTGTCAGGAAACACAAGAGGAGCTGGGGGAATAGAGGTAGCTTTTCCCAATGAGTGCTACTGCCTGCTGACAATTAATTTCACCTTTGGAGGATCGGCGGCGTTGAGCAGGATGGCTTAGGAGGAGGAACAGGTGTTGATATGGAGTTAGTCAGGAAGAGAGACAAAGGCCAAGCATAGACTTAGAGATAGCAAAGGTGTGAGAAACTGTGTGAGGACATAATCCATCTTCTTGACTTAAGGCAGTACTAGAAATTGCACAACCTCCTTCAGAAACACCTTCCAGTATTTAAAGATCCTTATGGGTTTTCCTAGTGCCTGGCCTCATTCTTCTCTGCTCTAATTTAAGCATGTTACTACTTGTCACATCTAAACAGAGGCGAAAAAAGCAATAATAGGTTTTTCTCGTTTGGCAGCTGTCCTTCAAAGCCTTCAAAGCCTATTACCATTTCTCATCTCAGTTTTCCTTGTTTTTTTTTTTTTGCTAAACATTATGAAATTACTTCTCTCCCCTTGTTTTTCAATCTCTGCTTATTCTTATTGTCTTTCTCTGAGTCCCTCCCTTCACATAATTTTGAAGTGCTGCATTCAAGACCAGACTCAATACTTCAGCAGAAGTCCTCCAATCATGCCAAAGGGTGTCTCACAAACATCACTCCTATTTATACCCCCAGCATTCCCATTTTCTGCAGTTCCCAGCACCAACAGCTCATATTTGATGTCTAAGGTAGAGTCGCCTATACAGTCTTTTTTTTGTGGGGCCTACTATGTAACAAGCTGTCACTCCTGAGGAATTCGGGCTGCCAATTGCTGAGGAATAAAGCACTCAGAACAAACTAGAAAGCCAAGGCTTTGACACATGGTTCATTTTGAAATGGACCATTATTCACTGAGCAAGAACTGGGGAACTCAGCACAAATAAAACTGTTCTCCCAAGTCCACGGAGAGCTGTCTGCCCCCAAACCCAGTTTAAATTAACCTCTGCTAGCCAGGCCCTTGTAGCAAAGAAAGCTGCTGGAACAATAGTAGAAGTTGCAGCAGCAAGGCAAACAGAAGCAGCAAGGTTTGTAGAATCTGGATGCTGGCCATACATCTGGGCAGCCCACTGCGCACAGCCTGTGATGCAAGCCCGGCACGATGCAAACAGACATGTGCATTTAAGTCCAGCCTACATGTAAACTTTTAGCAGTTGGAGCCCCTGGAGTGGCCCTCTTCAGCTTTAAGAGACCAATCATTTCCATGCTGGAACATCATGGAGAAGGGCACAGCAAGGGTATAAGGGAAGAGTCACAGGGTCTTCCCATCAGAAGGGAAGACTCTTCAGCCTTCTGATAGAAACTGATGCTTTTTCCCTTCACTCTTTGTAGTCTCTTATTTGGGCATTAGATTCAAATTCTAAAATAAATCAATATGGTGAAAATCAAAGCTCTCTTAATAAATAGTTTGAAGGGATATTTTGCATTCAGAGTGCTATCAATAATCAAATTAATGGCAGCATTTCAATTGTTCTTTTTGGAAAAACAGTTTAGAGAAAATACTGCATTGTTCTACATAAAGTTCACATAAGTTTAAGGCTTACTCTTTTCTTTAGGTTTAGATAAGACAAAATATCTTGATATGACTTAAAGAGTACTGTGGTTAAAGAATACTCTGTGTGTGTGTGTGTGTGTGTGTGTGTGTGTGTGAGAGAGAGAGAGAGAGAGAGAGAGAGAGAGAGAGAGAGAGAAAGAAGCACATAGTGGTTTTTATTTTCTTACTTTTAATAGGGCCATTTTGCGAGGCTGAAAAAAAATTGTTAAACTTGCCTTAATTGATTGTTTAAAGTACCATGGTGGATTTGTCTTTTAAACATAGCCTGTGGTTAAAGTTCTCTTTACATTGTATTTGAAGTAGGTCCTTTGTGCTTTAAAATGAAAACTGTAAAACTTTTGGTGTTTAAGGCTTTCTGACTCCAAGTTAATTGTTTTCCTTTAATATGAGCAGAATTAAAGATATTAAAAATCGACTGCTGGAGCACATAATTGTGGCCTCCCATCTATTCTTCTTGTGGAAATGAAAGGAATATTGAAAGAGTTTCTATTTTACAATACCAGAGGTGGTCATGCATTTACAACTCTATATTCTTTTAGTTGAATTCTTCTAAACCTCACGCCTGGCTAGCAGTTTTCTCCCAGACGATTTTCATTTTCAAAACATTCACATCCAATAAACTACACGAAACATAGTGTGAGAGAAAAAAGGGAACAGGAAATGGCTCTGTTGCATGGTTATTACATCCTATTGCCTGTGGGTTGCTTTGTTATGAGTTTTAACTATGTAAATATGACGTATATGACATCAGAATTTAATCTAAAGCTACTAGGTGGGAGATAGAGTGTGACTTTATTGTTAAGGCTAAAATCAACTGGGTGTTGACAGTTCTCAAAAGTCACTGGGTATAAGCTTGAAAAGGAAAAGCTCAGACTGATAAGCTGTTCCTTGATTGACAACTTCAGGCTTGACTGCAAGTATTGAAAACAGTTGAGCAAATGGAGGGAAAAAAAGTTTTATTTCATAAGAAACTACACTGGGAAATACAGGAGGATTTATAGGCTGACGTAGCACAAAAACCTAAGAAAAACAGGTGTGAGGTTTATAAAATCTGGAAACTGGGAAAGCACATTGTCCATGAATGATTTCCCCATTATAGTTTAATTAACCTTGTAAAAGCCCCTATGCAAATATAATGCCAGGATGGAGGGAAAAAATAAAACACTGGTGTCCACTAGCTTCAACTTTCAACAAATCATATGTCAACAGCTTATGATAAGGAGATGGGTTGAAAAAAATGAGAAGAAAAGAAGAGAAAGGGATTTCAGTGGAAAATAAGTTCACCACGGAAAACAACACACTGATTTTTCATCTTTCCAGTGAAGTCAGACCAATTTTTGGCACTGTAAAATCCATTATGGAGACAATAAAATACATACAGTTTAAAGTAGCAATCGTGGCTTGATTGAAATGTTATGATAGCTACACATGCTATATCTTATCAAATATTATCCATGAGGAAGCATTTAATTCATTTTGTGCCAATTATCATACTCTGTGCATCGTAAACTTTTACTGCTTGTTATGGAATGCCACTCAGCCAACTTTTTCTTCAGATATTGCATCATCAGATTCAGATGGAAAACATCTTTTAATGTGGCAAAGTGTTAAAGAAATCTAATACTCTGGAGCTGAATGAAAATGTTAAGGTTCATCTCCTGGATAAGAAAAACAATTTATGAATTCAATATTCATTTCCTGAGGTGAGCAAAAGCAAAAACCTCATTTGAAACTTAAAACCAACGTGCTCGCCTTCACTAGTTTCCTTAGTTTAACTCATTGATGTCTTGTATTATGGTGCACTGCTAAGACTACATCTGGGAAGGACTCTCTTTTTTCAGTTCTCCAGACCACTTTTACAGGGAACTCCTTGTCTAATTGCATGTGCTGAGATTTGAACCTCAAGGGCCAATGGATCAGATTTCACTATTAATATATTACTGGAGAATATCAAAATAATCTACTTGTTTAATCTTGATCATGCCTGCCAATTAACACTTTGACACCCGGAATCACAGATGTTAAATACTACAGGCTAAGGTTTCAGCGAAGCGTACACACTATAATGAGGCTTTGTGAAGTTACAGATCTGAGGTTAATATATTTACTTAAGCATTTGCAGTACACAAAGCAGGGCTGTAGCTATCAAAAGATAAGTTGGACAAGATTTGTAAAAAACACCCATTGTATGTGTTGGTAGGTATCAGATTGGCAGCAGCTTGCTGGATAGTAGGATGGGAATATGCCTCCTGGAGGAGGAGACAAAGTGCTTCTGACTTCTCTTTTAGGGGCTTCATAAATAAAGCAGGAAGGGTAAAGTAATAACAATTCAGTTCAAAGGACTCATGGATAAATCACTTGCAATGGAATTTCAGTTTCTGATGCATCTCCTACCTAGAAATGCTGACAGTAGTAAACGACATGACTCCCCAGACCTGCAGAGAACACTTAGAAGCAGCTGAGACAGGGGACATCCCATAATGTCCTCAGTCACAGCTGGTACAACTGAGAACCAGAGTGAATTGTGTTTTCTGACATACTGGATCAGCTTGCACAATTTGTAGTGTTTATCTCTTCATCCCATCAAAAGCCCAATTGATATAAATGACAATTCATTGAATTCAATGACAATTCACAAGCATAACTTAACACAGTCCTAGAAGAATACTTTTCTGAAGAAGACCTCAAATTTTTAATTTTTTTTCCTAAATTCTCATGGTTTTCCCTTGGTAAGTTTACTGACACCATCTGCATGGTTCAGTAAATAATCCGAGGATCATTATAGGTGTACGACACAGGATAATGCATCAAAGAAATGAGACCATGTGCTTGACTCTGCAATCCATATTGATCCAAATACCTGTCCAAACTTTATTCATCTGGATCATACTTGTTTAAGAAGAAACCAGAGGTGGGAGGTTTATCTATAATGGTCAGTTTATCCAGTGTGTAGGATGAAATAGGGAAAGATCTGTACTTGGCTTCTTTGAAGCACTTCCTCAGGATTCTCCATTTGTCCTGCAGTTGAAGACAAAGCTGAAGTATCCCACTGCAGGAGACCTCTCTCCCAAGGATTGAACAGTATGTACCTGCAGTGGTTAAGTCTGCCAGCCTCTCCACTAGCCTTCCCTCCCTGTGTGGAAATCCTGTATTGCCAGTAACCATTTTCCCCAAGAAGACCTCTGAATCAGTGAACAGTGAGTAGAGCAGGAGGTATTGTCTTTCATGCAGTGAGTGGGGGACCAACGGGGTGTTACTGTGTCTGCTGCTCCCACTGGGGGAGTGGACTTATAACAGAGGTCTCCAACCATCCCTGATGCCCCACTGAGTATATAAAGCTCCTCACCTAGTTGAGAAGCCCAGTGTATGTACCACATAACTCTAAAAGTCAAGGGGAGTAAAAACACTGAAAGAGGGCTGATGCTCTGCATGTGTCCAGTTGTTCCACTGGGAAGCAAGCAGCTGGGATACTAGGAGACCTGGTAACCAACAGCTGCTGCAATGTCTTATAGGCCCCTTCTTCCTGTCCCTGGACATCCCAGTTACCCACCAAAACATTGCTGCTGCCAATCATGCAAAGCAGAGTCAGCTGAGGAAAAAAAATCGAGTCATAGAGTGGCCACTGTTTTATTTAGCTGCCTGCAGTAAAAAAATCAGCAACCTACTTCCAGAAGTGCATATTTCCATTCTGTGAAATATGAGCTGCTCCTGAGTCCTTGATCTCTCTTTCCCAACTAAGAATTCTTAGTTATTCCCAGTCTACACTGAGAATTGGTTGGCATCTCTAATGTGTGCATGGTACTAGGCCCTCCTGCTGTAATGCCTCTGACTCACCATTGCATCCAAGGGCTTTCTAAACAAAAAAACTAGGACTCCAGATATCCTTCATTTAACTTCTGTACATGACCCACTGCTCTCCGAGGGCTGCATTTTCCCTTCTTGATGACAATTAAGAGAAAGGTTTGCAGAACTCACCAGGGGATTATTTCTGTTCTTTTTGAAGTGAATGGTATCAGATTTAAGCCAAATCTGACCATTTTAAAAAAATATTAAAAACAGATAAACAAAAAACCATAGTTTCTTGAATATGCTGTTGAACGTAAGAGTTTCTGTAGGTTCCATTCTGACAACATACTGAGAAAGCTACTGTTCTTCCTTCACACAGAGAAATACTCTCTATCTCTTCTTCCCACTTCAGAGGCAGTCACAGACAGATTCCCTGTATTAAAGAATAAGTAGTTTTGGGGATTTTTTTCCTTTCATTTTTTTTTTTTTTTTAAATCAACTGTTGCTGGTCACAAATACAGCAAAACACTTAGTCAAAAAAGAGAAAGGATGCAATCATTTGCCTAGGGCTATTTACCATCTCAAGGGCCATGATAAACAAAAGTTATTTAGGGAGAAGCAAAAATGTTCCCCAATTGCATGTCTCAAACTCTTGTTACTCTCTCAAACTTCTGCATTCACTTTTTGAATGTATTTCCCCCCTCTTTATTAGACCACAGTGCCAGAACTCTCGCCTCACACCTCTGGACTCTGGACTTGGCAATGTCATAAAAACAGATCCATCAGACCTGGTCGAACAAACCAGTGACAAAAGAAATATGAATATAACCAAAATTGTTTCCTTGGGCAACAAAAAAAAGAACAAATAAAGGTGCAATCTACAGCACAATTTTTAAAAACTCTTTTTGGAGTAGGAGTATTTTTCCCATTCAGTTATACTTCAAATCTGTCACACTATACAGGTACATTTATCAATGAATTTTGTCATCCTTCTGACAGATTTTACCACTAAGTTTTTGCTGTTGTTACAGCTGCAGGAAGACTAGGGGCCTTAATCCAAAACTCAGTGTTGAAAAAGATGTGGGAACTCAATACTAGAAATTATATGGGAACCTCAGCCATGCAGAAGATCCAAAGGGGGAGAAGAAGGATGTCTGTTTACTTCTGTGCCTTTCCAGAAGAGTTGGAGGGACACAACGGTCAGAACAAAGGGTGAGAGAGCCTGGCACTTCCACCTGATATGAATTTGATCTGGGAATAAATACCGTGGCAAACCATTTACTTCAGCAGCAAATTAATGTTTATAAAGCAAATATTCCTGGCTGCTCAAGTGGTGGATCCACCTGTAATCATCTGGGCTGACACACGTACTGCAGTTCTCAGCAAAGTCTGGATGTTGATCTCAGCTACTTGGACCTTCAAGCACCAGGGAAAGAAATGAGTGGTACAGATGCTCAGGCAGCAAAGGTGGTTATAGGGGAAACATGACCACATTCACTAAGGTTATTAGCAGTTATGTTGTGATCACTGTACTTTTAATGTGACCATCCATCTTCACTTTTCATCGTGTGTTGGTAATGTTCCCTCTCAAACTTATCTCACTCTTGCCAGTAAAAGCAGCTCTGCCTAATCCTTCTGCCAGGGGTTGTAAAGTAGTAACAAGGGCAAGGTCCAAGCAGCTGGGATAGCCCAAAGTGGGTGTGACAGTTCCATCAGCTCTATACCCGCTCTCTTTTAGTTCCAGGGTCTCTGCATAACCTGTATCTTGCTCTGGGGCTCAACTGTGGAAAAAAACAAATCATCTTCTGCAAAAATCAGCCTCAACACAGAGGAGAAAGTGGCTCATGCTGAGGTCCTCTTCCCCTGGAGTGGTAATGGAGATGTGAGCCAGTTTTTACCAGCAGAGAACTAGCAGGGATTCCCAGAACTGCTTGGACATATCCTCAAAAAACCCAGCCAGCATATCTGAGAAGAGAGAGTAATTTAGTTTGGCACTGGTGCAAAATCTGGTCTCTCCACTAATCTGGTGTGAAATGAAAGGATTTTTGTTAATGGAGGAGAGGACCCGCAACAGTGTATGCGTATGATTAAGATAACAGTCTCTGACAGTAAATATATGGGAACTCTGTTCCCTTTTTTCCAGCATTGTGAGTTAATAAGCAAAAATGTATGGTTATTGTCCATTCTCCTTCCCCTAAGCCTTCCTCATGGCTGGCTTCCAGCAGGTAGCAGCATCCAAAACTATGTCCCTATTAGGAAATTAAATGGACCATCCTCAGGCACTGAGGGAAGGAACAGACAGTACTTGTACTCTTCAGAAGAAAGTGGGTGGAAACCTTGCATTTCCTTATTTTAACAATAAGTGAAAGCAGAAAATTCCTTTCTCCTTGAGGCCTGTATAACAGAAATTTTGGGTAAAACATCATAGTCCAATGAAGCTGTTCAGCATATAGAGGCAGGCCCTTAGCCCTGCAGCCTCAGGTTTCACACTTCTAAGTAACTTGTTGAAAGATACTATGGTGGCCTCACAAGAAAAAAAAAAAAAAAAAAAAAAAAAAAAAAAAAAAAAAAAAAAAAAAAAGACTTTTTTTGGCAACATTCATTTTGCCCCTGTGTCATGGTTTGGAGATGTCAGGAGTGTGCACACATATCTTGAATTTTAGCTTTTTGTTACATACTACAATGTAAGAAGTGAGATCAATGAACATTAGTTTGGTTTCTGTGGTGAATGCTGAAATGAATAAACAAACTGTGAGCCTGTCAGCTGTGTTTGCTTAAGGATGTTAAACATAGCTCAGTTTCTAAGGACAGACATATCTCTTGTCCATCTTTTCATCTTGACTTCTTGTAGCTGCTTGGCTATTCTGGAATGGCTTAAACAACGTGAAGAAAAAGAAAATAAAGTGACATAGGAACCAAGAAACATAGGAGGACTAAGGAGATCCTGCTTTTTCCAAGCTGTATACTTTTTTCAACATGACACACATGACATACCTCATCATTCATTAAAAGTTATCCTCAAAACATGAATTAGAAAACCAGTGGCTTATTCACTGAGTTTATATCTATGGCAAAAAGCAGCTGTAAATAAATGCATTTGTTTACTTGCTGACTAAACTTTGGTCAGATTCTGCTTGGAGTCACATCAATGTAAATCTGGAAGGATTCCATTCATTTTCAGTGAGAGCAACTTTTCTCACTCCCAAAAGATCATTAGGTTCCTTCAACACTTATTCTTTTTTTTTGCCAAGATAAAGATTCAGACGTTTTGATTTTTCAATTCCTTTCTAGAATTCAGTTTTTCTATGTTCTGGCAACATATGGCATGAATATGTTCTTTTCTATTTAATACAGGAAAATTATTCAAAAGTTCTACTTGCTTTAATACTTTTAATTCCCTTGTAAATGCTTTAAATTTTTTGATTGCCTTCTGAGCAATGTCATAAAAACAGGACCAAAGACAAAAACACTGAAGCATCTTCTTATTGCATGTTGGCATGACTAGTAAAGCAAAAATTTAGGAAAGGACCATTTCAAATGCTCACTTTGTTGGAAAACAGGCCTGCCTTCGTAGAGGTTTCAACAATGAAATTATTTGCTTTAATGCCTCTGTCGTTATCATGTTTTTTTAACAGCAGTGTTGGCTATTGCCAGATGTCCTACTCAACAATGCTTCAGCACACATGGGAATGCTTCTGATGGCCAATCAAGTGAGCTGGCAAAACAGAAACAGATGGCCACGGATGTGTGCTCTAACACATCTTTAATGAAATTGGGCCCTTGTGCAGAAGATTACTTGCACTAATCACCATTTGCCTATCCTAGGCCCTGCATCTCCAGTTATAGACCATCTAGTGTCCTAGTTCTGCATTACAACCTGTTTATTCACCTATTCTAGTTTCAGCTGCATGGGATAGTAGCAAAGGATGGTCTAGTGCAAGAGAAACTGCTTGAAAGAGCAGATGTAAATTAACAGCCTGGCTCGAAAAGTGCACAAAATGGACTAGAGACATGCTAATTATTTATTTTCAACCTTTTACCTTTTGTTGGCTTTTACCAAATAACACTGGAGCCATGTTTTGTTGAGCTGCAGTACAGATCTGGTCGTGGTCCAGCATTAGAGAGAGAGACAAACATCACTGGATGCTCTGTGAGAGCAGGGATGTGTGCCAAACCAAACCCTAGTTGTACAGCTTCCCTTGATTTTCCTCGGACTCTTTAGCTAAACAGTAATGGGCTTCAGATGCATTTGATTTGGCTCAGGAAATCTTGCAAGAAAAGCTGATAAGCTCCTGCAAGGTAATTGTATCATCTTTCAGTTCTTCCCTGCTTTGGCACTGAACTCCAAATTAATTGCTAAACTCAAGAGATTCTAGGGTGAGCAACATGCTTTGTTTCATCTATAGGAAGGCTATGTATGCTTAAATATAAAATAATTTTATTAAATATAATGTTTAAAACAATCACCAAGCTCCAATCAAATACCCAAAACCATTTGATTAAGACAAATTATGGGTCTGGAAAAGGGATAATCAAGAAATTATGCGTATGCATCCAAAATAGGTATTCAAGTGTTCTGTCTTTCCTTGCAGCCACAAGAGCTAGAAACTAGAAAGCTGGCTGAAGTTTGGATTATTAAGATCGCCACAGACACTCATAGGAGGCTTACAGAAGCATGGTGAGTGAAGATCTGGGAAAAAAGTTTTCTGATTTTTCCTCTGTTGCTCCTCCATGGGTGTTGTTGATTTTGCTGTTGGCAAGGCAATCAAGTATTTCAGTATTGCATCCAAAAGGTTAAATATGGGCATGGATTTTCAAAAGTTTGTTAAAATGTGGGTGGAGGGAGGGACAGGAAGGTTCATCCTCCATTTGATGGAGAACTACCCAAAGCTGGGGGATTGTGATGGGGGAGCTGGGCAGGCAACTCCTGCGGGACACCGTGCAGCATGTCCGGGTCCACACGCTGTGACCACCAAGAGCTTGGTTCCCTCCCAGCCTGGTTCCATCACACCAAGGAACGGTTCTTGCATTGCACTTCAGGTAACCCTAATGTTCACACCTCAGCATCTTCATCCCTCAATTTACCCATTGAGAGACACCAGCCATTCCCTATTCATGTTTAAATTAGTGATATAGATTTTTCTCTCCTGCTTAGTGCTTTATGGAAATTTTTTCACAAACTCACTGGGAAGTTTTATGTAAGGGTCTGCTATGTAATTTTAATCTCTTCAGATTTTTTTCTTTTCTTACATATCTTACAAATAAGCATGAGAATCTTTAAACCCCACAATAACATTTACTTTCAGATTATGTCTGGTATAAGCTTGTTTTCAGTCAGACATAAATGAATGGTATTCTTTTAAAGCATGTTCTCAAACCCTCTTTGCACTTTTCAAGTAAATATGGCCCATATATTTTTGGGAGAGTGCAAACAATAAAATGTCAGATTTCAGTTACTTCTCTTAATATATTTAACCATTGAGCATACTTTAATTAGCTCAATCAAAAGCTATTTCAAACAAAATCCAAAGGAAGATGAAATAAATCTAAAATGTCAGTCTTTCAAGATTTGGATATGTTTTAATAACATTACAGAAATTCCAAAGGTCTCAATTTGGAAATAACAATAATACCAAGTATAGGCAAATTTTTCAGGGGAGAACTGTTATAGTTATTTGTTCTCTTAATTTCTATTTTGGACTAAGTCTTTCAAATTTCATGCTAATATAATTCAAATATATTCTTAGATTTAACCTTACTTAAGGAAGATGTGGAGTCACTAATTCCACACATACATAGTTGTATTTATTTCCTGGATTTTTACACTTAAGAACATGATACAATTTGCTCTTGTGCTCTTCTGAGTTCCTTGATGTTCTCATCTGCTAAAACATAAGGGTTTTATTCCTTTCCTGCAAGTATCAGTAGACTGAGTTATTCAGTCAAGACTTATTCATTAGATTTTTAAACCACAAATATATTGAATCAATACCAGAATAATTCCATCCATGGGTGATGATAATGCCCTATTCTGTGTAACTGCCAAGGATAATATTTGTTTTACCTCTATTCCAACACATCCTAAAATAAATTAAATGACTACACAGCTTTTTCATAAGTATCTTGGAAGCAGCATCACAGTGTCTTGGGAGGGCTTGAGTCTGGTGGACGAGTGGACTTTCCACTCTTTGTACTCAGCAGGATGCTGTGAAGGTCTAAATTTGCTTCTGAAAATATATAAATATCACTCAATGGAAAAAAGAGATAGCAGAAAAGCCAGAAAACTCAAAGGATTTGATTTTTTGCAATTCCAAATTTCCACACTGCTACAAATGGTGACCCCCTCAACTGTACACTTGCATTCTGAGCCAGGACTGGAATCTGGGTCAATTCACTTCTAAAACATTACCCCAAACAATACACATATTTTCTTCTATGTCCTTATAATCTTCTCTATTTACGTGTTGAAACTGTACTGCTAAGAATTCATCCTTTCTTATTTTATTTAATGTAACGGGAAAAATTTATGAAGAAAAATAGAGAATGCTTCGTACTCCCATTTTGCAGGGCTAATTTACATTTCTTCTGCATGTTGTTCTAGTTTTGACTCTGATGGCACAGAAGTTTAATTTTTATGTATTATTGCAGAAGAGATCTGGAAAGCTGAAGCAACAAGGCATAAGCATGATGAATATATATTGACAGCTAACCAGCAGTGAGAGCTCTTTTAACTGGGCTGAAAGCTGTTGCTCAAAGTTGTGAAAAACTGGGATGTGGGTTATGAGAAGAGGAAAATACTTCAAACAGTGCCCATAGCATCAATGTAGAACAAGAATGTCAGTACCTAACTCATTATTTTGTCTTGGGTAGCCTGTAGTTCACTGGTGCTGACACTTGGACAGCTGCAGCTGTGTCAGAGGCTCCATGCTGGGTTCTGAGGCATGTCTGGTATTGACCTGGTCACACTGGCCCTCCTACTTACGGCCTTTAGCTTCAGTTACAAAAATACAATTGGTCTGAAGAATAAATTTCCCACTTCAATCATGTGGGGCTTCGATCAGCTTCTCAGCACAGCCAAAAAATAACAACCTTCCAACATCACCTCTTACATAGACTAGTCAGAAAATGACTTGGTGTTTATAATTGTCTACTGCTCCAAAACTTGAACTTCAGCATTCTAGGTGGACAACCAAGTGACTGCTGGGCCCTTGATACTCTTGACCACCCACATTTGCCATGCTTCTCACAGACACAGAGGCGTTCCTGTCAGGACTGTGGACAGGATGCCATTTACCCTTCACTGTTTGACCCAGTATAGCAGAGGATTCAGCATAACCTGTGGTCTTCATGTACTAGCTGTACTAAAAACAAGCAAGGATTTTCAGCATTGCTGTTCAAAGATGGAAAGAACTGATGCTCCTCATGGCTATACTATTAACCAAACCAAGCACAAGCGTTGGCCACCTCTAAAGGCTCAGATTTTGGGCAGTTTGGCCAGAGCAAAAAATGAGCTCCAAATTGCTTTTTGTGAAAGCCATTGTAAACTGGAGCTCCTATAACCATGCAGCTTTAGCAAAACCTCTCAGATGCAAGCTGCTGAGTGGCATCACGGATTTGTCCTGTTCATATTTTATAAATTACAACTTTTGTTATGCATTATTTGTGCTACCAAAACACCTAGAAGCTCCTGTGATGAATCAGGGCCCTGATATACATGGTAGAGCAAAGTCTGTGCCAATAGCTAATGGGTGCAAAAGAAAACTCATTTGGAAGAGTTAAATTATTTTCTTTAGAACTCTGTTATGGTTACCTTCCTTGTAACACCACTACCTCATAACAACACCTTAGATGCCTGGGATAGTGTTATGATGAGAGCTAGCTCAAGTATATTTATAACAAGAATAGGTCAATGGTCCAGAGGGTAGTTTCCTATTATGGGAGGTATAAAATAACTAAAATCAATAAATCTCCAGATCATAAATGTAGCTACAGTCTGGGCAAGGTTGAGAAAATTATTAGCAGAGCCTCACGATGTCTGGATATTGTAGCTTGTAAATTTATACATACATATGTGTGCGGTTATGTACACGCTTGCTATTCATCCCCCACAGAATTCATTGAAATGCTAAGAGGAATGTGCATTTCAGTGCTGGCAAAAGAAAAAAAAAAAAAAAAAAAAAAAAAAAAAAAAAACAAGGGGAAAGAGAAAAAGAAGAAAGTGGGAAAAAAGAAAAGGAAGAAAAAAAAAATTAAAAATAGGAAAAAAAAAAAGCAAAAGGAAATAGAACATAAAAAAAGTTTTTTTAAAGGAAGGAAAACTAAAAGGGAGAAGGGAAAGAGGCAAGGGAAAAGAAAACCAGTAATTTCTACAAGGGCTTGTATCTTTCAACTCATGGTGAATTTTTTCATGTAAGTAACTCTAGAGGCATGACAAAATGGCTGCATGTGTTAACCAGAGGTCTGTATCCTTTGAGGCACATGAACTTGTCAGTCATTTCCATCATTTACACCTTTATTGTGAGCTATCATCTCCTTTTACAATTCCCTAAATTTTATTCCAATGAAAGGTCTCCATCTCTTCAAACTTCATTTATCTAAAGGTTTGTTGTTTAAGTCTGATGTATTCATTTAGGCTCCCTTTGTTATCTTCCAGGAGAGGAGGGAGCTCCAGGGAGTGTTTGGTCTCAAGAGTCTAAGATTGTTTTTTCCTTAGGCCTATCTGTTTCTTCCTGTATTGTTTATGCAAGCAACCTTAGTTATTGGTCTCCTGTCATATTAGGTTGGATAAATCTTACCTACTGAGCCTAAACTGCTTCCAGTTTTGATGTAATCATAATTAATAGGAACTTCAAACTCCAGTAAATATGTAAAATGTAGCTGAAATGCTATGTTCATGCTTTAGTTAATATTAATATGTAGGTGATTTTTGTCATAAAGTCTTAGAACTGTTTATGTTGGAAAAGGCCTCCAAGATCTTCAAGTCTAACTGTTAACCCAGAACTGCCAAATCTACCACTAAATCATGTCCCTAACTGGCACACCTACATATCTTCTATGTATGGTAACTCCACCACCTTTCTGGGCAGTTTGTTCTAATACTTGGCAATGCTTTTGGTGTAGAAATTTTTCCTAGTACCCAACCTAAATATCCCAAACACAACTTGAAGCCATTTTGCTCTATTGTTTGTTACCTGGGAGAAAAGACTGACACCCACTGTCCATCTGCTAGTCAGCAATATGGTGTAAGAGCATAACAGGAAAAAGCCCAATATTCTCAGTTGATGGAGCAGTTAAAAAATATGAGGTGTGGGAACTGTGTTTTCCACAGGCTGTTTGATGCGTTTTCTGGAGATGAGCTCAATCTAAGTCTTGACTGAATTCAAATACTCACTAATTTGAGAAAAGTCTGAGTCTTGTATTTAGACGTGAGCTTTGCTCCCCTGGCAGCTCCAAGATTGAACTGATTAGGCTTTCAAAAGACATGACTGGTTTGGAAAGCTTAAAAAAAATAAAGGAAAAACTATGGAGAAAATCATGATGCTCTGATGCAGCTGGTGATCCAAGGCCATAGTTACCCATATTTTTATTCATTTTGTGTTTGCTAACCCCATTATTTCCAGTGTTCCTTTCTGGTTTAGATTAAAAAGTTCTGTGAGAGCAGAAATAACAAAGCCTGGTTTCCTATATATTCTGTCTAATACACCCATATACTCCTTCTGCAGTGTAAATACACACACTCACCTTCCTATTCCTCTTGCTGGTGTTCATCCTTATGTTTTGAGCAATCCCCTATAATGCAGAGGTGTCCCCCATGACTCTGTTAATCCTTCCTACATGCCCATGACTCTACCCCTGGCAGTGCTTGCAGTTCTTCCCTCTACAGAGTCTCTACTTTGCCCAGAGATGTGAGAGAAGTCAAGCAGTCATGTACCTTCTTTTACCCATTTGCCAGTGCAAACAGCTCCATATATACAAAGGTCACCAGGAAAGTGATGAACAGGCAGATGGAGAAGTCCCACCAGCAGAAATATTTGCAGCCATTTATTGGTTATAGTAGATATTTTCTATACCACCAGTGTAGTAAAAAAAATCTCTGAGAGAAGAAGATACAGGCAGAAGTATTTCATAAGGCTGAAATATGCTCTCCTGTTTGCAAAGAATTTTTCATTACAAAAAATCATTTAAAAGATCAGTGATTTTTAAAAAGGCTTTAGGTATTTGTCCTAACAAACTGTTAGCAGTTATAAATAAGGAATGTGTTAAAACTCTTGCCAATTATCCAAACCAATGGAAAGCTGTGTATGAGCCTGGAGAGGCAAGAATTTCTCTAGCTGAGGCATTTTTAAAGGAACTTAGTTTAACAAGGGTGTAGAAGAAAGCATGGAAAAGGAGCCAGAAAACTTATGAGTAAATGAAATACCTCAATGTTCAGAGCCTAAGCGGGTGTTTTTAGGAGCTGTCAGAAGATTTATTAAGTCTTTTAACTTTACTACATGCAACAGAGAAATTTAAAAATTATATACCAAATCAGAGGCCATAAGGGGTCTTGGGAGAATGAGCAGGCTGCAGAAATTGCACGGTGCTCATCGGTCAGGTCTCAGACAGTCAAGGATTACCTTGGGACGGCTGTTGCACTTCTCCAAATGGCAGTAACAAATTCATATAAATGATTGCATTGTAGAAACCTGGGTCCTGTCCATCCCTATCTGTTAGGGCTACAGTGGTGTCAGCAAAGGAGAATGGGCCAGGTCCTGAAGAGTGGGGAATAGGAAATAGTAAATGTCTAAGAGATAACTTAACCTTATTAAGTTAACTCAGTGGCCAAGCACTTCCATCAAGTCTGGAGCAATCCTGCTGGAAAAAAATTCTCATGTCAGTGGGGTATAAACCATGCATGACACTCCAGTCCCAGGAAGAACCTTACCAGGGTCCCACATGCAGAAGAAATAGAAGCTGTTTTCCACTTTGAAAAAGCATCAGAAGGGTTTGAAAGGTCACCAAAATCACTAAGAAAACCAATTAATGCAATAGCAGGAGATTTTGAAACAAGGAGGACAGGGAAAATACCCCAAACCAAAACAGTAGAATGATAAAGCAATGTAGCAGGGAGAAAAAAAAAAAAAAAAAAAAAAAAAAAAAAAAAAAAAAAAAGTGCCGTAGCAAGTACAAATGGGAAATGTATTTAAGATCATTTAATTTTGATTCAGGAACCTCAATGAGCAAGCAATGAGCAAACAATAGTCTCTGTAACAGCTGAGCAAAAATTTACAAAATATTATGGAGGGACTTATTGGACATTCAAAAGAAAATTAATGAATTCTGGATGAAAACGGTGGAATAAGGGGCATGAATCAATAGCCCAAGGGAAAAAAAAGTACTGTTTCTGGGCTTAGCCAGGAAAATCAAACGACTATCCTGAAGAGTGCAAGACATTTCCCAGAGATCCACATTTAAACAGCAGTTGTAAAATGAGATGAATTCCCCCTAAAAAAGGTACCAACCAACCCAAAAGCCCAGTTCAGAGAGAAGTACTGCTTGGAACAGAAAATTAAAACCATCAGAATTAAACGTATTTGTCCTTTTACAGACTGCAAACAGTGGAGATCAATAAAATTATGCAGATGAGCATAGTGAGCATGGAACTGGCAAGAAAAGGTTACATTAATCTTTCAAATGAGTTTATAATAAATGCTAAAATTTGATAAATCTCTAGATTTTACATAAGTCAATAAACAAAACGGGGAATATAGTACATGAAATAACATGGCATCAGATAAGCACAGGCTATTTGTGCAGGTAATAGCATTCTTGCATTGAAATATTGCCTGGCTGCGGTTGTTTTTGTGTTATTTCTTCAGTGAGAGTTTGCAGTGGTGTTTGGCTGCCTGGCAGGAGGTGTGTACCCCAGCACTGTGAGGGGCTGTGGGTGAGAGGCTAGTGCAGCCCTTTGGGCACACAGAGACACTGGCATCATGCTTTGAGGGGAGATACAGATGCTGCCATCCTGGGGGACACATGCTGACACTCTGGGGCAATCCCTGCTGTGAGTTCCTTGTAAGGTGGATAGCATCCAAATTCCTTGGTGCTGCCTTAGAGAGGCTGAAACCTCCTCCCGGCACTCTCAGCTGGTTGCACAAATACTTCCCCAGATGAGCAGGAGAGCCAAAGGTGTGGGTGGTCTTCAGCTGTTCTCCAAGACCATGGCTGTAGATCCCATGGGAGATCCTCTGGGCACAGACATTAAAATTCTTTCCTTGAAAGGGTCTACTTCCAGTGCAGCAGAACAGCCCATGAGGCTGCTAGACTGGCAGTTCTTGGGGAAGCCAGTCATTATCCCCCTATTAAGTTTTCCCCTAATCTATTAAACTTAATCCTTTTATTAGTAAGTAATATTAAATACCCAGGGAAGCAGCTGGCATTCACTCTCTTCTGTGGTTTGTAGTAATTTTGCATGCATGAGAAATAGGAACGTTACTGAGTTCATCCCTTTCACTACCATTTATAAGCATGTCGTGGGCAGAAAGAGGCTCAAAAAAAGAGGCTTTGATGGTCTTGGAGAGAACCTACATTTTGTTGAGATTGACCAGATGGTCTTACTTCCAGATGGCAGAAACCATCTCCAGGCTTCTCCCTCTCAGCCCCCTCCTCCTTTTTACGTGCACTGCTTTTTATGCCACCCACTTTCACAGTAATGTTTGAAGGCAAATCTGAAAGTACTTTTCATGGACTAATGTGATAAACAGGCACCAACATCCAATTGTGTTCACTTCATAGTTTGATCAACACCTGGGATGGGACTGTAGAATTTCCTGAATATGCTGTGGAGTACTTCTCACAGGCATACAATGAAATGCTGCAGAGTATGGTCCATCCTGGCATTTCAGGAGGAAGATGTAATTTTCTCAGGAAACTCCTCTGGGTAAAGTTGTGTAGGGTTACATAGGAAAAGCTTGTACAATCATGAAACCACAGAGAAGTGTAACAGAGTAAAAATAACACTGCTTTTTAGCCTATTGAACAAGAGTTGCTCCAAAACAGTTTCAAGGAAACTTTGCATGTCTGCCTTAGTTCAAGCTGCAAAAAATACTTGATGAGATTTCTGACAAGGCAGTGGAGACCACTTATACTTTTTTCAAGAGAAAGGACTTGACACAAGTGGATTAGTAGCAGGATCAGGGATTTTTGCTGCCTTTGGCTATCTGTTCCTCCTACAAGTGTTTGTGCATTAATGCTTTTGAGAAAAATGTTCTTGAAATGGTCTATACTCTATAGGATAATACTCCTATTGCTGCATCACTTTGTTTTGGACTCTCGGCTCTTCGTTGCTATTCTGTCAAATATTCATATTGTTTCACTTTTGCATGCATTTGAAGGGATTTTGAGGGTTGTCTACACTTTTTTTTTTGCTAGAAAGTCTAGTTTGGTTCAATGGTGATTACAGTAAGTTCAACAAAATCTGAGAAATTACAATATTGGCTGTACTGCTATGTGTTGTTCCTTGGAATTTTAAACAGAGGTATGGTTCCAGTATTTTCTTTGCAGTATATGTATGACATGAAAACATGCCATGTTGATGAGATACTGTGGGAAATAAGGTGACCTCGTGGATCAGAAAGTGAATCCAGCTAAAAAATTTAAAGCAATATAATCTGTTTCCCATGTAGTCATTAGTGCTCTTTAATTAACCTAAATAAAATGAAGCTTTTAGTTAATGTAAGAAAAGTTTCTCCCATATTCCTTTGTAAAATCTAGACTTACATAACCAGATTAGAAAATGTGTAACAAAAGAACATTCAAACAGTCAAAATGTGGCAAAAACCAAAATCAGGCATTATTTGTCAGAATTATTGATGACATCCATGGCATGCTATTGATGGGTTAGTATAAATGTTTTACTGTTTTTCTTATAGAACCCAGAGACCTCAGTCAGAACTAGAGCATTACTGTTCTTAAGTATTCATAAATATATGTATACACATACATTGTATGCACAAAGACAAATGCATAAGGGCATGAAGTCTAGTCTTTTGAGAAGATCAAAAATTTTTAAAGCTTTCAACTCTCCCATGTGGCTTTTTATGGGTGTGTTTTTATGAAAACCAAGGAAAAGAAGAGTCTTTGAGGGAGGTGAAGGACAGAAGAAAGAGAAAGAAATCAGTAACCATCACTTACAGATCACAGAGCCTGGAGGAATAAGCATGAAAAATTACTGGATTGACTCTTGAGGTACTTAAAACAACAAATACTGAACCTTTTAGAGCAATTTAACTACCCAGCTCATTATTTAGTAAAAAATATAGCCAAAGCATGCATAATCAAAGAGTTCTCTAAATTGCATGGAGACAGCTTTATGGTATTTGGCTTATACATCAGAGCACTGGCCTGTCGCCTATAGATGCATTTGAGACATTTGGCAAAATAAATAACAAATAATAAATGCTCGAACATTTGATGTAGGGTTTTATAAAACCTTGCCTCAAAATTAGTTCAGAATTGCCTGGGATAGGAGAGACAGATTTCAAAATATTCCTGAAAGAATTCAAAAATATTTACAGTGCTTTGCTTTAAAACAACATCAACTGGAAGGGGAGAAACCTGGAAAGTGTTAATGCTACACAGGGCTGGATGCAGTTGTGGTGTGGGTAAGGAGGTTGCCAGGAACACAGCTTGTCCCAGGACCCTTGACGTGGGGGCTGTGCTAGATACAGCTAAAGGAGAAGCCAAAAAGGAGGCATAAGGGCTGCCTTAGCTCCTCAGACAGACACAAGCTAGACAAAAAAAACTTGAGAATGAACTAATTAAAATGGCACTTTCAGCATAGCTGGGCAGCAAAGTTGGTTCATGTGAAAATTGGCCTCATATTTTATGCACAAGAAGATTTTATATTCTCCCTGGAACTCTACCCTGATCTGTCGTGTACATTTCAAGGTCTCCCATCAAACACACATGCTGCATATTGGAAGTCATCAGCGGAGAGCAGCAAAAGAGTTTGGAGCAATATCGAGACATGTTGATAAGTCATCTGCACTTACAACTCAGTTACTTGGTTGGGCAAGGTGTTTTGGAAGATGTGACAAAATGATAATAGAACTGGGTGGACACTGCAGGCCTGCAGGATGAACAAGGGCCCAAATAAGGGCAGTTCCCCATCTATGAAATCTACAGATGTAGTATTAGAAAAAAATGATGGAGCTCCTGCCTGGGGAGTACTTGAATGAGAGATGACATTGAGCAAAGTAACTTCTTGGAGACGCTCTGTACTGCTGAGGTGCCCCAAAAGATCTCTCATATTTATATCTCATATTTATGTGTGCTAAAACCAGGCATTATGATAACTGAACACTTGTTTGAAAGGAAAAATAAAACACTTGTCTCATGCTTCAAAGGTTTATGAAAAGGACAGTTTAGGTACTTTATTTATTTAACTTCAACATTTTGATAATGCTGATGTGCACCTGGAAAGGTCCAAATATGGTGCTGGTGTAAATTATGAGGCCAGTACATCCATCTTATACTGGTAAGGGCATGTGTGTATGTGCACACCAGGAGATAGAGGGAGGCAGATATTCTAGCTTGTGTAAATTTGGCTGCATGCCTCATGTTCACATGTGCAGATCGCAGCAGACTGATGCATAAATCCTCCTCTGGCTTATTTTTAAATGTTTCAACATAGCACATATATTAAAAAAAATTGTAATCGCTTGCTATTTTTTCCGGCTTCTGTCTTTTTTCTGAAGGTGTGAGGAGTGTAAAGAGCCTTTGACCAAAAATAAATGGGAGAAGACAGAGAAAACAATGGAGATGCTGCACATCCAAGGCTTAGCTGGTCTGTGACCACTTACTTTCCCTGCTGGACAGAAGGCTTCAAAGGCAAGGACAGTGCAAATACAAAGGGTCTTTCCTTTGCCAATCTTTAGCAGTGCCTTCCACTGATGTGGAGAGAATGGAAGTGCAGCAGGAGCAGAAAAGAGGCAAGCAGATGTCTCCTTCCATGGCCTTGGCTAGATTCTAATGCTATCAGCTCCAGATCACTTACTGGGCAAGATTTTCCCAAAAAAGCAAACATCTACAAAACACTGCAATATCAGGATCGTGTTGCTTCCAGGCTGGAGCAGTGCTCCTCTTCCCATGTCTGTGCTCAAGGCCAAGCTCTACAAGAGGGTCAGAGACCTTCCATAGCCCCTTGAACACAAGGAATCCTCCAGCTATCCCAGTCCTCCACTTCATCTAGGGGAAATAGGGGATTTTGGCTGTGCTCTGAGCTCTCCCACAGGGTTCAGTGTTTAGCACCTTTTGCCTGTTTTGCCATGTGAGTGAAGAATGCAAGAGTGGTTTCTGCTGGGAGCCCTGGCATGGTGAGGCCAGGCTCACAGTCTGCTCTGTGCCAAAAATTGTGGGGTTGTGCATTACATGCAGGTTATTAAAGATTCTGCTTACTTTACAATGGTCTGTTAACAGCTCTAATGTCTTTAACATGTGCAGTCCATTGACTTTTAAGTAACATTTTATTGAAGTAACTGCCGTGGTTATTAGGCAGTAAGATTTACGCTTCATTTTCAGTCCTGGATCTGGAAATCTGGAAAGCAAAGAAAAAAAAAAAAAAAAAAAAAAAAAGAAAGATGAGGAAAATCAGAGGGGTGACATCTAGCAAGAGACAGGGAAGATGCTGCTTGGGACAGCACTCATTGACTGTGCACCTGTGAGATATCATCCACAAATTTTCCAGGAAATGATTCCTCCAAACCCTTGGATGCTGAGTGAACTGCTCACAGAAGAAATACACAGAGCAAACTCTTCCTTGGTGGAAATTCAGTATGAGTTGCTTTCTTTCCCCCTCTTGGTATGAAATAATATTTGCAGATGTGAACTGTGAGAGAGATTTGTGGCACATTTACATCGCAATGCGGTTTGCATTAAGAAACTGGCACTTGATTTTTCTCCGTTGTAGAATTAATGTAAATCTTTAGCCTTCCTAATCCACTGGCATGGGTGGCAAATGAGGAATTTCACTGCAATGCTGCGTGCTTCTACTGGCTGGATGTTTTCAAATCTCACATCTTGCATAAATCTCCTTTTAATGTGAAATGAAATGTTTAAAATAACTCATTAAGCAACAATGCTCAGAGGTTTTTTTTTTGTGTCTGAAATTTTATGAGGTGTGTTTTTTCATTCCCTAAACCGTTTCTTTCAGTCTTGTCATTTTTCTGAGCCACCACTTAGAGCTGGCTGGTGCACCCAAGAGCTGCGACCGCTCTTGCACGACTTTGTAAAACCAGAGATAAGACATTTTTGTACATTTATGGTAAAACAGAGATTACAGCCTAGTGGCTGGTCTTGGCCTGCATTAGTTCCTTTGTTTTCAGAGATGTAATCTCTTCTTTTTCATCCCATCACCCATGTCTGAACTGATGGAAGATGATTGTCTGTCATACTCCAGGCTTAAGTTACTAGCCTTTCAGCTGCACAGAGGCCTTGAGAAATGCACTAATATATTCACAACAGGAGGAAACTGCCAACAGAAACAGATCCTGAACTAGTTCCCAAACAGGATGACAAAAAAGTCCACTCGGACCACACACAATCCCTCTGCTTTGCATGTGGATCCCGTTGCACACTTTTGCTTTGCCTTTTTTGTATAAACAGCAGACAACTGAACTCTTTATGTTGGTATACAAGAACATCTCAGTTTTAGTAAAATATTGCATTTAACTCAGTACCTCAGGATTTTCCCTAGTAAAAATCCCTGTTTTTTTGTGAAGATGATCTGTGTTCTTTGGAAATCACCATCCCCGCCTCCTTTCAACAAAGTGCCCAAATTCCAGAGCAGGGCACGGCACCTGCACTCACATTATGTTTCCTACAGCTCTGAGGAAATCTTTGATCTTGAGTTATTCTTATTTATATTACTGTGGCTAAAGCAAAGCAAAACCAAAACAACAACTCCATATTGAACCTATAGAATAAGCTGTTTATAAATTAATTAATCAAGCTGTTTATAAAAATATTACTTTGATGATACCATGCATTTAATCTAGGCACACAGTTATCTGGAAAGAGCGGTTTTCAGCATGGGTGCTTTCTTCAGCAGGAGAAATCAAAATCCTGGGGAAAAAATAGTCAAATCTCTGTGAAAAGCAGTAGTGATTCTAAGACAGAGAGACACAAATTTTAAAAGTCTAGAGACTGAATTACCTGCAGAGCTTTTTTCTGGTTTAGACTAATTACAAAAATGCTCTGTCTTGTGACATAAAGGAAAAAAAAAACTATTATGGGCTCAAAATGCTTGGCCATTCTAAATTCCCAGGCTATTATAAAGCTTCTACAGGGGACTTTTCCAGCAGTGGATAATAGCCTGGCCCAACACCTTTAATAAAATCAAGGTGACAGATCATGAAAACATTTGCTTCAGCACTATAAGCAAATCTGATACTGTTGCTGAAAGATGCCTCAAGGCATCTGTACAAATCTTCAGCAGAAGAGGTGGTGGTGCTGGAGTGTGGGGGGCTTCGGAGCAGCCAGCCCAGAGCTCCTACACGGACAATGCCTGCACCTTTGAAATTTTAAACTGGCTTCAAATGCAAAAACCTGGGCTTGAATCCTATACAACGATAGGGGTAAAAATTTGTCATTGAAATAGAAAATATGTTTTATTGTTAAAATTAAAGTGTTTTCTAGTTCTTGATCACGAGAGATTTGGTTTCATAAATTAACACTGGTAGAACATGAAGGAGTCCAAGAAAAAAGCATGAAATAGTTTCACACAGCAGTTCACAGCTCACACTTCATCAAACCCAACACAGCAAGTGTAAGATATGCAACTTCACATCTGAAGCAAGAAAAAAAGAAAAAAAGATTAAAAAAAAAGAGACTAATACAGCTCACTTTTTTTACTTTCTAATGCTGTTTACCATATAAACAAGTAGAGCTGGTTTGTAAATCCCTGGACAGGAAGCTGACAATAGTAAGCCCTAAGCTGAATTCAGAGTTCTTTTAGGACAGAGGAGTTCTGTTTAGTTAAACCCTCATTTTTGTATGGAAATCTAGGGCAGATTTATTTTAAACAGCTTCTTAATTTTTCTGCTTGCCTTTTTTTTTTTTTTTTTTTTAAATATATACACACAGCTTCAAAGCTCAGATATCTTACATGATTATACAAAAATTTTTTTTGAAAGATCTCTTCCAAATTATTTTCTTTTTGTGTCATTTCACTGCATGTCTATCATCAGATAATATCACAGCTGTATCTCTATTGTGTAGTGCAGGCAAGACTGACTGGACAAAATGTACACTGAAGAATATGAAATACAACATTTAAAAAATCCTTCTAAAATCTACTTTAATTTTAAGCAAACTAGCAACCAAACTTCCACAGATTTGCGAACAGAGGCTGGACACAATTTTTCCTATTTTCCACCCCAAAGTCCAGCAGAAGTCTGATACTCATGAGGGATAATTTAAAAGAAGAGATTTCCCAAGGAAAGCAGGGGAAGGAAGAATGATGGACTGTGGAAATGGTACTAGAATTGTAGTTTTGTTTAATCAAGCCAGCATTTTATGCTTCTTTTTTTTTTTTTTTTTTTTTTTTTTTTTTTTTTTTTTTTTTTTTTTTTTTTTTTTCAGTGAGAGAAACAATTTAACTCCATGTAGATCTTTAGAAGTAAAACAGAAAAAATTAAATCTGGTGTGTCAAGTACTAGATGCATAACATATACTACTTAGAGATGGGTGTGGAAAGTGCTAATATTGCTAGTATAGAATGTTCTTTTTAAGGACAATTCCTCTTTTTTTTTTTTTTTTTTTTTAAGATTGTTGTTAAAGGAAGGGTAGAAATCAAAATTATTTTAAAAGATCTAAAATGCAGCTGAACTTTCTGTCTTGAGGCCACTGTACTTAAAATTCAGCCATGTGTAGTAAAGTCCCGCAAGACCTATAAACTCCTTAACTCCTGCTTAATCAGTTCTTTTTAAATTTTAAGAACAGCTTAAGTTTTGGGTTGCTCCTTTGTGCAGAGATAATTCGTCCCAGACAGAAGGTAAATTGCAGTAGGTAGATTTCCTCATCAGGAATGAAATTAATCCTGTGACATAGCAATATTTCACATTTATTTCCAATTTCTGGAAATCCCCTTTCCTTATTCTTTGAGCACTAAAAGCAAGATAATGAATTAGTGAGGGATTAGTTGTGTTACGGTAAGAAACCCTGAGGGTAGCAGACCCCCTCTGGGGTTTGGTTTGAACAGCCCTAGACCATCTCTCTGTAGAAAACCCCTCAGGTGCCCAGAGCCTGGTGTCCTGAGGCAGGGGGAAGTGGGATGTGGCTTTCAGCACTTTGGGCATTGCAGACCCTCCGAGACCCGTTGCCTTTTTTGCTGACACCTCCCTGCTCCCTGAAGAGCGTGACTGCAGCATTAGCTACTTTGCCACTGTGCTTTCCTGCTGGTGCTGCGAAACCATAGCTGTGGAAGGGGTTAAAGCATATTTCCTGCTGCCTAAAGCATGCTGAGCATTTATAGCTGCCAGAGATGGGTGTGATGCCAGCACTGTGCAGTGCTCAGAGGCTCAGGTAGTTTGGGACAGAGCTGAAAGTGGGTGGAGAAGTCAGGTAGCCCTGTTCCTTCCTGGTGTTTGCCAGTGCCTAGCTGTCTTTTCTCCCACTTCCAATGTAGAAAGTACATTATGGCCCTTAATTTTAAGAAGACTTAAGTTTTGGTTTGTGTTTTTAATTTAAAACATCATTTGAATATTCTGTTAAAAAGCTGTGAGTTAGAAGTGGATATGGCTCTTTCCACCGTTGGAGCTCTGGTTACTTCTGCTCTCTCTCACTTTTCTGAAAATGACAAGATGAAAAGAAATGGTTCATTTTAATACAAGGGAAAACCAGTTCAAGCATTTGGGCAGCCATGCCTCTTCGCTTATGTTTGAGAGGAGGTGTTTTATTTTTTCCTTCAACTGCTTTATGGAGTCAGCAGGCACAGAGCATCTTGATGTGAATACTGTGAGATCTGGGGGCAAGGAGTCATAGTGATTGTTATTATTTTAGTTCCTTATTAAAATGTTATTCTGGATTGAAATGAGACAAGAAAGTCCCTGAGTTTGATTTTATGTCTTTGTTCACTTGTTTATTATTTTGCTGAGCTTTGAAAAGACAATACTGAAGCTGAGCTACATAGGGGTACTATCTATATCTTTATTTATTTCAAACTTCCGCTAGCTCCTGCTTAGCACTGGGATTTTTAATGGCAAACAGTTCCAACCAGCACCTAGTGCAGATTATGGGAAAAGAACAAAATAAAATAAAATAAAAAAGGACGGCTTTTTAATGTTTTGAAACACCTCAAGTAAAACATGCACTTTCCAGTATTTTTCCTGTGGAGGTTGACTTGTGGATTTCAGCATGTGACGAGCTCACATTGCTGCTGCTGCAGCTGAAAAGCTCTGAGATGTAAGAGCCTGGGTGTGCTCCCAGCAACAGCTCCTTGCAGGTCAGAGTTTGGCTTTTAAAACTCTCCAAATACGAATTTATTCACATGTTTCTGTTAAAACTCCAGATGCAGCTTCAAGGTCTATAAGAAGAATATGTGTTGGGAATCCTATTTAAACCACTGTTTATAGATACAGGCTGGAGAGGGAGCTTGGAAAAAATCTGTATCTGTGTCAGTAATGGCATTATTTTCCAGTGTACTTGATGAAGAAAAAGGAACTAAAGGGAATGGAAATATTTTTTTCCATTGAAGATGTTTCCATCAGATGTTTAAATGTTTTTGAAACTAATATTAGCAAAAAAAAATTTGCTCATTAACAATTGTTTTGCAATAATGAAAGGTCTAATATAAAGTATTTTAAAGGGTGGGCATATTGCATGATTTACTCTCTATTCCTCAAAAATATAGCATGTTATATGTCCTGAAGCACCTCTCATTTATTCATCAAGGAAATTTTTAACTCCACAGTTAATACTGGTATAAATGATCTGAGGAACAACTTTTTAAACTAATAAAGATCAGGTGTAACTTTATGCTAAATACTTTTCCCCTGGAATTATTTGCATTTCCATTGCTGCAATTTAAAAAAAAAAAAAAAAAAAAAAAAAAAAAAAAAAAAAAATCACACAAAAACAATTAAAGTTCTTCATGAAACAATATTTAAAAAAATTAAATTTCTCCCCTACTAATGTTGATCTGTGACTTGCTTGGAACCATAGCAGGAGGTTTTTTAAGATTGTATGTAAAACGAAGTCCTTAATTTCTGTTACTAGCTACTAAAAGGACACCGAAATTCATGAATCTTTTTAAATGTGTCACATATTTCAGTCCAGGCACCAGGGCACAGTTACAGTTCGAACTTTAGCCACCCCATGTCCCTAAAAATTCTCACAGAAGTTGCAACCATGGGGAAAAGATTCTTCCCTTCATGTCTAAAAAAATTTAAATTACTTTTAGTATTTTTAAATGACACAGAGGCCCAGGAACATCGTTTTCTAATAAAAATATTTCTATAGAAAATCTATACTAAAAAATTAAATGTTAGTGTATCTTGAGGCAATCTCTTTTTTGCTTAGTCAGTATAAACATTTTCAAAGGAAAAATTGCAATAATGTGGAAGATTGCCCTTTATTTTCTAGCATCTGTATATAGGCTAAGAAACAACACCTGGGACTTAGACAGCAGATTAAAGCCATAACACTGGGGCAGGGCAACCAAATGAATCTGAAAAATAATTTTATGACGCAGTTTCTGCCTTAGTACATTTTGCTCTAACAAGATCTCACCATGGAAAAAAATGAAATAAAGAACTGGCATCAGGAGGTTCTGGAAGAAATAAATTTACAGCTAACAAAGCAAATACAATTTCTCTTTCTTCCCCTTGACTTAGATTTGAAAATAAGTTCGTCTCAGTAAAAGCTGCGGGAACATCACAATGCCAGGGTAATTGCGGATAAACCGGTCACTTCTCCTCATTCCCTGCTCTCACCGTGCGGTGGCAGCCTAAGGCATGCCTTCACCAGGCATTTTCATCTTTGTGACGGCAGCCAGAAATAAAACATCCAAATGTTGCTCCACCTGTGCTTTCCCGTTGCAGGCTGCAAAGGGCTTGTTTGTCAAAATGCTGAGCCATACGCCCCATCTTTGACAATACTGATGATTCTCTTTGAAAGCATGGTAAGACAAAAAGTGAGAGGTGAGATCAACGTAACAGCAGAAGCCAAAAGCTCAAGAGAAGGTGCCGAAATAGTTTTGGAGATAATTGACACAGCACCTTCATTTTCCATTGTGATTTGTTTGAACATTGACTGAAATATTTGGGCATGATCACGAGCTGTTCACTCTCTCCCTCCCCACCACAGCCTGCCTTTTCATTTTTCTCCTTGTATGTGGTTTGGTTTCTATCCCCCTGTCCCCCAAATATGCCAGGTCAGTCTCAAACTACAAGCAGGCTTGCAGCCTTTGGAGTGGAGTAAACGACTTTATGCACTGTGTTCTGTCCCTGTGCTGCACAAGACTTTCGTGACTGCTCCCTTTGTCATTGTCTTAGGTTCCATATGAAAATAGTTCATGGAATTCAAAAACAACAACAACAACAAAAGACAATCTTTCTTCAATTTCTAAACATCATGAAAAAATGTGTTCCATCTCACTTTAGATCTCAAACATGTAGTGAGAGAGTAAGTATTTTTAACTGAATTTGCTCATGGAATGCCCATTTTAGGATGCCCATGCATGTCACTCCTGCAATATCATTGTCTCTGGCTATTCAATTTTCTCTTTTTCCTTTATTCAGTCTTCATCAGGCAAAGTCACTGTTCCTGTTCTTCTTTCCATCTGTACATCTTTTCTG
Organism: Sitta carolinensis; assembly: GCA_032173965.1. Taxonomy (NCBI): domain Eukaryota; kingdom Metazoa; phylum Chordata; class Aves; order Passeriformes; family Sittidae; genus Sitta; species Sitta carolinensis. The sequence goes on from JAVUNC010000004.1 coordinate 34,426,749, forward strand.
TAATGGTCCATGTCTTGTGCCCATGTTATTCTCCCATAAAACTTCCCCCTTCTTCTAGAGTTGTGTGATCCTTAGACTTATGTTATATGTTCCTTAGCTAAATTATACACATATGTAATTATCAGAATTCAATTTCTGTGTTCTCATACTAAATCCTATTTATTAATTAATCCTTGAGGTCTCACCAGTGTTCCCTGGGGTAAATTAAAGAAGGCAGTTTCTACTATCAATGTACTATGTCAATGGCCTGCTTAATTTAACCTCCTCCTTTAAGCTCATTAACAATAAAGTTAAACAGTCCTAATTTGCTCAAACCAACACTGAACGTTTCTTCTCCTTGCCCTAATTCAGTACGAGCTGATTTAAACCATCTTCTGATATATTTTTGCTCATGGCGCATCACTCAGTTTCCATTCCACGTGACAGTAATCATATCCAAACGAAGAAAGAATTAAATAAATGTGACGTGTCGTGACACACACTATCAGATGCTTTCCTAAATTAAAGGAAACCACCCGCAGCTTTGGAATCCCTGCTAGGCACATCACCCCTTTTTCCTTTGAAGCCAGGAAGCTGGACGTGGATCTGTGGCGGAACTATCACAACTCCCAGCTCATCCTTGGTGCCAGGGTGGCCACTCGGTGCCTTGTGCTGCACCTTCACTTCTGAGTAGTTACCACAGCCCAGTGATGGGTGTGTGGGCATGCCCAGTGCCACCATGGGCCAAGATCGTGGGGAGTTGTTGTTATTTCTGCATGATGTTAATGCTGCATTTGGCTCCACACATGCCCACAACTCCTCCCGGGTGTACAAGACCCAGAAGTGGATATCACCACAGGTTTGTGTGCCCCAGTGAGGGGGAGGGTCACAGAGGGGACCACCCCTGGGCTGGTCACAGTGGGGGAACTAGCTGTTCCTGGCAGCAAGGGGCTGAGGAGGCGGAAGGAGCTCCAGTCCCCACCTGGGTGACTGCGAGGCGCCCGCCGAAGGGAGCTCATGCTGCGCCATGGCTCACATGCATGTGGCTCAGCCTGCTCTGTTCTTCCAGTAATTCAATCAGGACAGTCACGTCATAGCCATGTGGAGTCAGTTACTGAGTCACAGTGAATTACTGAGGAAAGAATTTCATAATTAAAAAGGACAATAAAGCGAAGAGGTTTCCACAGCAGTGGAGTCTGGAATCACAGTGATGACATATGAGGAAAAAGAAAACAATTGCATTTGGGCTTGGTTTAAGGCTGGGCAGCACCTCATCAGAGGACAACCTGGTCCTGTTCTTCTTCCAGCAGCCTACGGAGTCTCAGAATTAAAGGGGTGACAAAGACAGAAGGTGGGAAGGAAGATGTCCCCTCTGCCCTTAATGGTTAGACATGGAAAGACAGTGCTCTGGGGGCACCAGGTGGGAAGTAGGCCCAAGACTTGGTACCAGCTAAGGTATTCAGACAGAAGGAAAGACACACTTAGGAGTTAAAACATCCATGAGAAGGCACAAGGAAAACCAATACTATCAGTGAACATTATGAACCATCACGTCTGCTGTTAGTCCCAGACCCACAGCACCCCATGGAAGTATTGCATTTCAGGTACTGTCCATCTTCCAGAACCGCATTTTGCTGTGCTATCCAAAAACCTTTGTGCCAGCTGACTTCAAGGCACCAAACTGAATGACTTACCTGACAAAGTGAGCAACAACAGCAAAAACATATGATCAGGGTTGAACTCAAGTTATCCTGCGCTGATCTGCTTTCTCCCTCACTCTCCAGATGGAATAATCAAAATTTCCCAGAGGAGACCATGCCAGGTCCTCACCAGTTCCTCCTTAATCTGTCCTACCTGGGCCTATGTGGCTGCAGCCAAAGTGAGACCTTTTTATACTGGGTTATGTCTTCTTTCTTTGAAAGCAAACAGAACAAACCCAAACCTCCTAAAACCCAGTTCAAGAAGTTGGTTAGATGAAAAGCTGCTTGCTTTCCATGTGGCACCCCTTGCTTTATATCCCTGTGTGTCATACACAGGGTCATCTGCTGTCCAGGGACAGTTGTTCATCTCTGTCAGAACTTTCATAGGCAGTAGAGACCAGGATATTATACAGATCAGGAGACTTACATTTTATTCCAACCTTTCTTAATGAGGAGAAAGTCAAAGTCTCTCAGTTCTGTCCTCTAAAATACTTGGCAAAGTTATTTTTGTAAAGCAATTCGAGCTTCTTTGAATGAAAACCTAACCTTTACTGGATAATTATTATTGTGATGCACCTAGGTAGTTATACTTACACTTTGTACTGTAATAAAAATGCTGATTTTATGTGGGAACATCAGTTTTCTCCTTTGTTTCCCAGACTAAATTAAAACCCTAATCTGAAATCCAAATCTGGAATTAATCTTCACTTTTGAGATGAAAAGGAGGTGAGTTGATTCCTTATCTGATTATTAATCAACTGGGCAAAAGAGCTCATCTCTTGACTTGCCTTTGGAGTATTCCTTGCAGGTGACAGTCCTTTCCTGTGAGACACTGTCCTACTGAGTGGAAGAGCTTACCCATCTACAAAGACTGTCATGGAAAGGGATGAACACTGTAAAGTGGCAGCAATGAGGGCTAAATTGCTAACTGTACCCCTGCAGACACAGAAATAGGAAGAAGAAGAGTGAGCCAAGCACTGCAATGTTTTAGCTGGAGAAAGATCACAAATTTCACAAGTTGATATGTCACACTGGAGACTGAAGTATTTTCAGACCAACTATGTTCAGATGAATATTGTATTCCAATATTTTCTCCTTACTAAAGGACTGCTAACATCATGTGAGTGAATAGTTAACCTAATTAGTTATTACCTTCTGCATACCATAACAATATTGCTTTGTTGATAGTCTCTCACTTATAATTCTAAACCATTCTCAGTAATTTCCATGTAAAAGTGTGTCAAGGTTTCAGTTTGAAACCAGGCAGAAACACCAATCTGAAATAATTCAAACTAACACAAAGTGAAAACAATTTTTCCTGCATCTTCACTTATGTCCACAGTTGTTTGGAGTAGACCTATGTAATGAAACTTATTTACATCTTTAGGGAAAAATAAAAAACATGCCCACAATGTTGCAGACAGGCTTTCCCCCACACAAACATATCTATTATCCACGTGAATAAAAAAAACATTACCAATAAAAAAATAAATAAAGTCTATTTCTGATCTTAATGCTGAAAGTCTTATGTAATGGAATCACTCCCTAAGTTCAGAGTTGAGTTAAATTCAGTGGTGGCTATCATTAAAGCTGGGGAAGACCTACTGAAATTAAAGCCTGAGACATTCGAAAAGTACTGGTTTACTGACAATTAATTAAATAGAGCAAGAAGCCCGCAGAACTTCCCAAGGATATCCTAGTGATGTTAATGGAAGTGGACCAGGTTCGTCTAGTGTAGATCTGCACCCAGTGCTCTTCCTTTAATAGTGTCACAAGTCAATGAAGCCAAAGTGAAAGACAATTAAAGGTTCGCTTGAAATCATCAATCAGGCATGACGTGCACAAAATAGGTGGGGTTTGATGATGTTCACTGAGAAACAAAGCAGAGCTTTGAGGCTCACATTTACAATAAAACCTGAAACCAGGTGAATATTGCACATCTCTAATTGATAAGATAATAGATAAGATAATACATAAGATAATATAATAATCCATTAGGGTTAGTACAGCATATTATCGTATATTAATATATAATACTGCAATATTTAGAGTGTTTATTGAATTAAAAGATATACCATCTATTTCTCTGCCCACCTGATGTAAGAATTTACATTGATTCTTTTAACACCTAGGTGCTGTTATCATGACTTCCTGTTCTTCCAGATGCTTTGTGAAGCAAAGCAGTACCTTTAAATAGTACCTGCTTATTCTAACATCTAAGAGAGAAAAAACTTATCGTGACATACATTTTTCTCCTTGATCTCATGGACAAGTGTTGTCTGAAGACTCTGAGGCAAAACAATGCATCCTCTCTGGATCAAAGAAAACTAATATCGCCCTCTCAGCTTGGCATGGTCATTTAAAACATTCCTTTTCTCCCCCAGTTCCAGAAAAAAAATTTGAGACAAAACCCATTAGAATTTATTCAAATTAATTTTTGTTGGCATTTAAAGCAAATTCCATGGAACTGACCACAAATATTTAAAATGTCTCTCCTGGGTAACGATAGCACAATGGGAGTGGAAAGGGAACAGTGCACACTGGGATATACAAACTCCCCAAATCAAAGTGTTAAAAACAAGGGATCATTTGTTCTTAATGGATACAAAACCCACATTCACCAAATAGCTGTCATGGAACTTGAAACACAAGCTTGCAAGTGGCAAGTTTTAATATAAAAATATGAATGAGAGGGAGCACAAAACATCTTGATCCTCACATACCTAAAAGCATTAAGCATCTTCTTTTTCCTTGCACTGGTAACAATAGTTTGCCTCCTTTTGCCTGATAGGCTTGCTTTCGTCTTTCAAACAACCATGGCTGACAGACACTGCCAGAGCTGAGCTGTGTCAGCTTGCCTCACTGTTCAACATTGTTGGCTGCTCACAGAAGGATATTAGCGCCTGGTTTGTGACCACTGTAGTTAAACACCTAAAAGCCTATAAGTAAACTTGCCTGTAAATCAAAAAGGGAGAGAGTTTTCTCATTTCATCCAGGGTAGTTTTACTGTCTGCTGTCACCACAGCTGTCAGCAGGATGCTTAACTGCTCTAATTGTCTAAGGGCTCATTCTCTCACCCTAACTAATTGTTTAGATCTGCTAATCTGCATCCATCATCTGTGAAGGGGCTAAGGCTGTTCTCATCTTCTAGTTTATAGGAATCAGCTATAGTGAGTCTGTAACAAGATCTGCAGGCTTTCCCTACTACACTGTTGCTTGCAGTCAGGTCAGTGATATCCCGTGAGCTGGTGAGGATGAGTAGCATAAAATCTGTAGGAATCAGTAAATCACAGCAACCACCCCAAAGGATGACATAACAAGAAATAACAGCATAGTAGACTGCTTCATCCCTGTAACATTGAACCCAAATAGGGATGGATAGAGAGGCTATGTCAAAACTTTAAATTACCAAGCTCTTGGACAGATGTCACTGTATTTGCAATGGTGTGTGCTTTGTTTGTGTTAGGTATGAAAAATTAATGATGTGAGCGTACATTGCTTCTGTATATCAAAACCTTTTTTTTAAATGATTCATTGCATTGCAAAGAACTTTCATCTCGACTTATTTATACAACTTTCATATAGTTTATGGCACTTCATTCAGTCAAATATTTATCAAAATCCTTTTATTTAAAGACCCTTTTCTGCACATATTGTTTACATATGTAATGTCATCATTTTTTGTGGCTTTTTTTCCCTTTTCTTGTTTTAGTACCCTTGGAATTAAGGCTTGGGAGTCCTTAGGATTTTTTGGTCATTCACTAAAAATTTTCCTTGAGTTAGCCAAATACTTGTTGTAATTTATATTGAACTGAAATTATCAGAACTCTGTAAGCAGAATTCTGGGTTAAGTAAGGACCATCCCCCAGTTGGCAAATCCCAGGTTGCATCTGTTACCAGTCACAAGTTACCATCTGCTGATCCTGCACTATTTTACCTAAAGTCTTGGCCAAATCACAGAAAATTATTTTTGCGACTGTAAGTTGCTGTCAAGGTTTATTTACATCTTACTTCATATATTTCTATCTGCCTAAACTTTAATCCTGGTTTATCACATAGGCGTGTTACAAAGCTGGCATGATGACATCTCTACATGAAAATCATTGTAAATGTTTGCTGTGGTTAGTTGTCAAGCAACCTCTTTTCCTTTGTCTCACCTTTCTGTTTTGGACCCTGCTTTATGCTCTTTCTTGTCCTTGTTGCCTTCTTTCCCCTAGGCCAGATGCCACAGCTGCCTTGAGTGCCTGACTGAGGATGCTAAGCCAAGCTGGAGAAGCCATGTGAAGTCAGGCAGCAGCACAGCCCTGCTGCTGGCCACAGACATGCTAGTTACCACCTACAGGGATGGAAAGGCTCTCACCAGGCTAAGGAAACACATGAATGTTATTTAAGGTCTTTGGCCTTTGACACTCTCTAGTTCTTCCAATTAAGTACGTGCAAGCACTCAGGCATAACCACAAGATACTTGTCATATCTGACACTTTTCTTCTGCAGTCTCCTTCCTTACAGCAGTTGGAAAATGCTCCGAGGGGCTTTCAATTCAATTTGTGTAGATATGTTGAGCCCTGTGTGGAGGGCACACTGAAAATGCATAAAACCCAGTACAGATGGGTTTCTCTGAAGGATTAAGGATTAATTGAAAAGAAAGGTGGAGTGTGGGAAGAAAAGAACATTCTGGTTTAGAAATGGGCAATGTAAATTCTTAAACGTCATATTTATAAAAGTTAACAATTAAGGGCACTTCTTTAAAGAACATAATTTAATAGATTCCTCTATTGATGACTAAACCAGGTAGGGTTTACTGCATTTGCTTAAGTGAAAAAGACACTGTAGGGTAAATGACCTCCTAATCTCAGCACTTCAGCTGAATTTCTAAATTGTGATGGGATGACTTTTGCCCTAAGAGATTAACTGAATTGGTCTCACACAGGAAATCTATGGCAGAGCCAGGAAGCAACTTTACTGCAGAGCTTTACTTCTACGACAGGACCCCATAAAATCAGTAGCCATGATAGTCAGGAGATGACCTGTTCTCTGCCACATTCACTGCTTCTCTGTAGACTTTTATTTTACAGGGAAGTGATTACAGAAAACTATATAAGACCTCATTCCTCATTTTATAAATGTTCAAGTCTTAATAAGGACACAATTATGAGAAAGGAGGTTTTAAATGAACCAAGTCTGTGCCAAGTAGATGAAGGAATCTTTGAAGTGATCCCACCTTTGATTTATGTACTGGCTAAACCTTAAGTTTCAATCTAGATTTCCTCAGCAAATCTCTTAAATCAAAAGTTTCATTGCACTGCTGTTCAGAAATTAATCTGACTGTGAGACTAAGGGGGGAAATATTGTACCGCAGAACAGTAAACTGCTGTAACTCTGAAGTTAAACTGAAACTAAAGAAAAACATGCTTTGCCTTATTAGTGTGATAGGGCTTTAGCCAGCCCACAACTTCCCCCTAACTCTTGGCCTGCAACCTTTTTCTCAGGGAGGTTTCTGATTTTGGCTAAAGGTTCACTGAAATAAGCCCTCTCTTCGTGGCTGGAATCACAGGCTCTAATCAGCCTAACGTAAGGGTAGAGCAGCATTTTAGATTAAACTTACCCAAATATTATTGGTATATTATGTTTCATAATTACTTTGGATCTTTCTTCTTCTTACCATAGAAATGTATTTTGGCTCTACAGTCACACAGTCCTGACACCTCAGATGTAATGGTTCTTACAGAGCCGCTAGGTGGTTGTTGGTCTCTTTTCTTTATGAATCCAGTTTAGCAGACCATTTAAAAAGTGTTAAAACTCATCCCCCTTCAGCAAAGTGCACTGGGTAAGCTGTGCTTGACCTCAGGGCAGCAAGCCTAGTGCTGAGGGCTGAGGACTAATGAGCTCTTCTTGAGCCATTATAATTGCACAGTTTCTGGAAGGCAAGAGAATTGTGTTTGAGTTTGTCTGGCAGAGGAAGGACCTGAGCCCCAGCATTTCCCTCCTGGGAGAGGGCCCTCACCACAAGGGCATGTGAAGCAAGATCAGTGCTATTTGGAGAATGGGTCAAAAAGAGCATTACGGGACTGATCTGTGTTCCTACATCTAGTCAAAACTTTTAAACCTTGAATCTTAGGCACACTCAGACAAGATAAAAAGAAGATTTCAGACACAGTCTATTTCAGGGCCCTCAGCATGTTGTGGGTGTCATCAGCTCTTCACATTTATGAAACCTGTTTTCCTGTCTTTGCTCTCTGAACTCTTCTCCCAGAGCTGGGCTCTGCAGTCCCCTGCTGAATCTGATGCTCTGGTACCTAAGGTCCCTTGGGGAAAAATGATGTTAACTACATTTGCAAACTAGTCACTCACTGGGTTGAATACAACCACACAAAAAATGAAGACTTATACAATTCAGCAAGCAAATAAAGATAGTTTAAATTAACTTTTAAAATTTTTCTAGTGATACACAAAGTCTTGCAATAAGTTTTGCAATTGCCTTTAGTAGTTTCCTGTGCCAGTCTTGACATCTCTAGTAAACAGACAGAAATTTTATAGTACATGTGAATAGATCATCAGTTGCCATTAAGTCTGACCAGCAGAGGTGAAATTGTGAAAATAAAAGTCTGTATTCAAGAATTAGAAAAAACAACTTGCTTCTATCAGATCCAAGACCAGCTGAGGGAAGGCACAGGATTATTTCTGAGATAATCAAAGGGATGTTATGTTCAGTGAACCAGATATCCACCGCTCAGGCTGGTGAAGTAAAAAGGTGTCAGCAGAGGAAAGGTAGGATAGTGCAAGGAGGAAGGGCCTCTGTAGGCAATTGACCAGGCATGGCTCTGCTGCTGAATTTGGCATGAGTGCTGGCTGCATTCCCTGAAAGAAGGGGAATGGGAAGAAATAGCAGAGAAGGAACAGAATCAGCAGGGACAGGGGACTTTCACAAAACATGACAATATTGCGGCTGTGCAGCCTTTGATCAGAAGTCAAACTGTAGAAACATTTTGTGCCATCCCCTTATGGGAATAAAAGAAGACGTCAAAAGAACACAGTAACCTCTCTGGAGCATGCTATTGTACCAGAGAGAGGAATCTGACTTCTCTGTTTTATTAAATTCTGTTTTCCTGTGAGCAGAATGTCTCTTAAGGATTCCTTGATGCTGTTTCTCTTAGGATTGTATAAATGCAGTCAGATTTCTTTTCAAGTCTTCTCATATACCACCTGCTGCCTTCCAAACTGGTCAATGTCTTCAGTTGTTATTACTGTGGGAGAAACTATGTAAGAAAAATGAAGCACATAAGAAAAATGAAAAATCTGGGAGATATGATGGCTGGAACTGTTGTGAGATACAAAGTTCTTGAGGCTGGTGGTTGTTTTACATGCAGGACTCCTTTGTGTAGTGCCTCCAGTCAGCATGGCATGCTGTTTGCATGCTTTTCATGTTATGGGTTTATTGCTGAGATAAATGAGGATTGTTACACAATGTTTATTTTTTCTTAATTTATAAGTGCCTGGATATAAGCTTTCATGACAAATTAGAACACATTTGAATTAAACAAAACCATTTTTTTCTTTAGACTAAATTTACACATATTTCCTTATGTTTCAGTAGCAGCAAGTGTATTGGTTAGAGAACTATTTGAGTGGCTTTCTTTTCTCATGTGCAAATCCAGTGTTATTAATTGTAAAGTATTTAAAAGGCACAGGTATTGGAACGACTAATATTGCTGTTGGGACTCCAGGAGCGGCAGGATGGAGCTTCCTCCCATGGAGGGGTTTCACTCCTCAGTTTTTCTTCTGCTAGAGAAGCTTTAAGGTGATGGTGAAGGAAAGGAGTTGGTTCTGATGGAGGGTTTAATCCAGAGCTTTTATTCTGGCCCGCAGGCCTCTGAATCTCGTAACTACTCCAGCAGAACTCCCAACCGCGTGGTTGCTCATCCTTTTACCAGGGGACAGAGGGAGGGGAGGGGTCAGGAAGCCACCAACCAGGTGCAGGAGAGGAGGTGGTAGGGGACAAAGGACACCTGGATGGCCAATGCCCCCCCAGGGGTAGAGAGCATCCTTTGAATCTGCCAATCACTGACACCCTTCTGGAATTCCAGGAGTGACAGAGAGTGCTTGGCAGGGGTGGGGAAAGGAGGGATGATTGACACACCTGGGAAGGATCTTCAGGGGAGGAACCTGGGGTAAACCATGATGTCACGCCGCAGCACACATGGGAGTAGAGGAGCACCTCACCTGCATTAGCCAGCAATGTCTGTGGGAGCTGTAGGCTCTAGTTGCCCTCAGAGCTCTGATGTCTGTGACAGCTGCTACTTGAGGAGTCAGGAAAAACTGTCTCATGTTTGAAAAATGAGGAATTTTGAAGTGCTCTTGCCACAACTCAGTCTAAAAATAAAGAAGTTGAAACTCAAGAAGTCTTAATGCTCTTGCCACTGACACAGTGACTGCCATCTTGAAGTAATACACTCCCTGACGGCTGGAGGTGAGAAAAGCAGAGGAGCTGCCAGAGCTTTTGCTTTTCTGTTGGTGTGCCCTGACAGCATTTGTTGTCTTGCTTACGGATCAGTAGGTCCTAGAAAACTCTGGTGAGACATCCTTTCCTTGGTAGACCTGATATCTGTGAGGGTGGTGAGGCACTGGAACTGTTGTGGATGTTTTATCCCTGAAAGTGTTCATGAGCTCTGAGCAATCTGATTTAGTGAAAGGTGTCCCTGCCCCCTGCAAAGGGGCTGGAACTAGTAGATCTTTAAGGTCCCCTCTAACCCTGGCCATTCTGTCCAGAGGAATCAATGCCCTGAACCAGAAGACATGTTTACCAGAAGCTCTGCTGGTGGCTACGTGCCAGTATCTGCAGCCAGAACTCATAAACAATCACCTGAAGTTAATAGTATCATCACTGGAGATGAGTCAGACCTATACCAGACTACTTTCTTATTTTGGCCTACTTTTGCTTATTTCTGAGCAGCAAAAAAGCTACTAGTGGCAAGCCAAGAGGCCCTGCTTCAGCAGAGTATGCTCTGCACTGGCTGAAATCCCTCCTGATTCCTCAGCACATGGGTGCTGGATGCAGAGAAGACCCTGTGATGGGCCAAGTCACTATCCTCAGAAACCCTGATGCTTTCTACAGGGATGATCAACTTTGTCACAGATCTGGGTGCTGGTGTGTTCCTACATGATAGGTGTTCAGGTCTGTGACTGTCCCAGCAGTTTATTTCTTATTACATTAGTGGCATAGCTCAGTGTAAATAAACAAAGCCTTAGTTTCCTGGGAAAAATGATGCTTACATAGCACTTACAGTTCTCAAAGAACTTCTGTTCAATCTCCACACTAATGTGGTTTCACAAGGAGACTGAGATTATTTTATTGCCCCAGGATGCCAGGAAATTTTCATTTGACTTCCTCAGATCTCTAGGATAAAAGTGGAACAGTAAAAAAAAAGAATTCCCTTTGCTGTCTTAGATTTCTGTTCTTCAGGAAAATATGTTATGTTTTCTAAGATCTGATATTCTGTAGTTTATTTTTGACTTAGTGACAGTATTATTTTACTTTTTTTTTCCACAGAGGAATATCTTGCCCTCTGTTGCTTCCTGCTCCTGGCCTTTTTTATAGGCTTCTTTTTCTGTGTGGAGCGTAGATAATGCTTTTCACACTTCATTGATTTTTTTCAGTGTATGTTTCCTGTCTTTGTAGAAAACAAAGGAGTCAATAACCCAAAAAAGTGCATAAAATAAAATTATTATTAATAAACTGCTAAAAAAACAACAGGAGACCATTTGTTTGGTAGTGTCATGTGAAAGGTTTGGTGCTGGTGAAAAAGTTATGCTGTAGCAAGCTGATAGCTATCAGGGGGGGATATAATGAGCATGTGAGAAAGAACCACATGTTCTTTAACAAAAAAAAAAAAAATACCCTTTAATCAAAAAAAAACTACCAACCAAAAAAAATCTAAACACCAAAACAAATCTACACCCCGCATTTTAACCCAATGTGAATGTCTTTCCAAAAGCTTTTTCCTCTTATACAGTTAAACTAGGTATAAATGGCATGGAGGTGATCCATATTCATGATCTGCAATTGCCTAATATCAGCAAAACTGTATTTATCTTGACAAATGGTATTCTTACTTGTCAGGCTAAAGTCAGAAAGCTCCTGGATCTTTCTGTGCCCTTCTCCTAAATACCGGTTCTTCATGGAAGTATTCATAGATGTACAGACCTCCTGTATTTTTGAAGGTGAATGCCTCCCAGCTGGCAGCAAGAAGAGGTGTGTAGGGACTCTGACTGTCTGCCTGGAGTGTGAGAGCCTGGCAAAGCAAGGTGGGTGGTTTCTATTCATGGGGCTGGGGGAGAGAGGTGACGGCTTGTGGTGAGGGGCGTGTTTTTGACTAAGAGCTTCAGCAGTCCCTGACTGTTCGCCTCAGATTTGCCTTTTGTTCCCACTCTTGCTGACAATCCAGCCCTGAACATCCTTGTATGTGCTTGAACACGCTTTTGTGAACACCGAGAAGCAGAAGCCTGCTCTGTGTCTGTTCCCATCAGCTGAGAAAAGCACAGAAGTACTCGGGATGAAATGATCAGAAATAGTCACAACTCTATTTAATTCTCTTCCAAGTTAAATCTCTTTGCCATTGCCCCATCAGGCCTGAAGTTAGCTCAGTCAGGAGCGTTTCTAACAACCCTGCTCATATGCTACAGACAGAGGATTTCAACTTGATACAGCCAAAAAGGCTTGCAGGTCAGTTTCTTTTATAAAAACACACTTTTTATTGATTTAAACATTCTCCTGCAGCTACACTGTGCTGCTGTGTGGCCACCTATCTTGTGTCACAGCCCAGACTAGAGCAAATGATGAATAGCGAGCTTGTAAGAGAAACACTCTATTTCCAGCAATGTGCCAGAGCTCTTCCCACATCCCTTCTCTGACAGTGTGGTGAGGCAGCAAAACATCCAGGACACAGACCTGTCTCTTCAGGTGTCATTTCACATCATGTTTTGTCTCATTTCAAACATTCATATTTGTTATTACAGTAAATAATGAGTCAACATCTGGACTTTTGAAAAGGCATGTGAGACAAAAATCTTAGGTTGTAAGAATGAAATACAAAGGTGTATTTGTGAATCACACATATTCTTTCCTGTTTATGTTTTTGTTTCTATTTTATCATTTTTATACCTTTTGTGAAGCCATTTTCCTCAAAATATCTGCTGGATTAATTACAGATAAAAACTGAACTGTAATACGAGAATTTCCATCTGTGTTTTCACAAGCCTTTCAGACACTAAGTTGCACAAGAAATGAAAATCGCAAGCTTTGCCCTTATAAGAGCACAATCCCACCATACCTAAAATCCACGACAGGAACAAACTCTTTCAGATCTGATTCCTCTGTGCACCCCTCATTTGTGTACAGAAATGTCTGGATCATCTCCTGTCTTCATCCAGATTTAGGAGCAGAGTGCTGCTGTGGGACTTCTCACTGTAACACCAAGCCTTCCTGCACATATTCTGTTCTATTGATTTCACTGAAATCCCATTATAAGTTACTTTTATTCCTCTGGTATTAAGATAGGTTACCAGTGTATTTATTTGATATTGTTAAAGGTACTCTATACAGAAATCTTTGGCAGTAAGACTGATAGAACCTAATATATTACTAACCAGATTGTTTAAAGATAATATTACTTCTCAAAGGACTAGACTTCTTCCAGGCAGCATCTTTTGCCCAGTGAACTCGTTATCCAAACAAGAGTATGACTTTGAAATGGAAATGGTTTCTTCTAAATAGCTGAATTAGGATTTCCATTAGCTGTGAAAAATCTGTCCCTCAATTCTTTATGAGGGTTGAGTTCAGCATGTTGGATTTCTTAAGTACTGTGTTTGCTTCTATATTTTAGGGTTTTTTCTCTTAAATAGTGAAAAAAGGAGAAGCATTTCAATGTACACATGAAAGAGGCATAAAGTGGATACAGTTCAATGTAGACAAAAGCTTAATATTGTAATCACTTATCTATTTTGACCAATAGACTAAGTGGGATTAAAGTGATAGACAAAAGATCTCTTCTATTCCAGATAAATCTCCATCAGAGGAAGCTAAGGTCTTACTCAGGTTATGGTATTAAATATTGCATTACTTTCTCATACTAACGTTTGTTCAAACATATGTTCTTTTCCTTCAAGTCTTGTTGGACTTCTTATGCCGTTTTTATAAGACAGCCTTGACTCTGCACTAAACCATGCCACTAACACATTACTTAATCTAACTGGCACATTGTAAAATTTTACACATGCGCTCATCCAGATAATTACACAATTAATTTTCACTTAGTACAGCTGAAACGGGGATAATGAAATTTCCACTGGTGTACTGTTACATCCGGGGGTTAGAGGTCAACTTCCTGTTTGGATAAGCATGAGTTTAAAGAGGATTTCTGACAGTCTCCTTACTTCAACTGATTCTAAAAACATTGCAATGGAATTTCAATTTACAGCTAAGTTCAATGGAAGGAGCAGATGTTGGGAGTGTGCCACTACCATTCTGGGAGCCCTTTCTGTGCAGGTGTAGTCAAAAGTCAATGTTCTTCATCCTACACTTTATATGAAGGTAGAGTTAAGCTGACACTTGATATTAATTTCTGCACTGAACTTTAACTGATTTGCAGAATTATTCCTAACCTGAACTTTTCCCTGTTGTAATTTTGGTATTTCAAAGGTGCATTTTTAGAAGACAAGAGCAGGAGTCTTCTGCCTGAGAATGTGTAATCGTCACCACAATAAAACATGACCAGAAAGAACTGAGACGAACTTCCAGTTCTTTGTAAAGGCCTGTTCTTTAGCACCAGAGTATATAGTGGCATATAAAGCCAACGATGATTTGATATGTAACTGCAAATTTTGTGACCATAAAATAACAATACTTCTGATGGTTACCCATCAAATCTGGAATAAGAAGTTTAATTTATTTAGGAAATGCCTACACTTGAGTATTTTCTGTCACACACCTTTCCTGTCTATAGATCCCTCAGCAGATGTGCTCCTATCTGCAGAACATTTTTTTCTGTTCCTTACCCCCCAGACCTTAGGTGGGGGTCATGCTGGGCAGGTGATGAAACCCCCCAAACACCAACTCCTCCAGGTAAGCAATGACTCGAGGGAGAAGGGAGTGCAAAGGCATGCTCAGCCTTTGGACCAATCTGTCCTGGATTTGCACTGATGCACCAGACTGATCTGGCTTGCAAGAAGAGCAATGCTTTTTAAGAGGTACTGCAGCTCAGAGCCATATGGACACAACTTTTGCTCTCTCTAGGTTCTCACAGCATACTGGCTGGTCAGAGAGGGGTAAACTCACCCTGCCTCAGTGCCAACCCTAAGTCAAGTCCTTCCATCTCAGAGCCAAATTATGGTAATGCTAACATTTCTATCAATGTCATGGGCTACAGGATTATGTCCTAAGGGCACAACACACTGTCAGCTGTGTATGAATGTGTAATATATCAGAGCACATCTCTGTCAAACAGGTACTTCTTGTGACATATATTTCTATAGCCTGGGCCTTGATCACAGGCTGGAGTTTTACCATCCTTTAATAAGTGGAAGAAAAGAATTACTTGCAGAAGAGACAGATGTTCACACAGTCATTGATTCTGTGCTTTTCCTCCTTCTCTTTCTGTCCAGCTTCTTCAGTGGGTTTTGCACCATGCAGCACAGAAAGCACTAGCGCTTCTCATGGTAGGCCTTGTTTCTTCATTCTCTCCTTCTCTTTTAATATCTCTTGAGTTTTGTTTGGATGTTTTTGAAACTCATTTGGTAGTCTTGCTTTATTCAGAACTTCAAGTTTCATGCTGTTTTCCTCTATTTCAGTTCCTCTTGATGCCTTAAACATATTTCACATGTTTTTAAGGCTTCAAAGTGTCTTAAATAATATGCTCTCCTTCCTCAAGTTGCTAAAGATGTAACTAATAAAATCCCCCCTCTGTAGACCACACCTTATGTTATCAGTGCCTAAAGACCAGCTTCAGACACCTGGAGCTACAGATGGATGCACTATACAACCCTGACCATCAGACATGTCTACACATTAATAAAGAAAGATGGAAACCCTCTAACTCAGATATTTCAAAGTAAGAATAAAAATTCAGTTTTACTGATCCATTGGGAAAAAATACACATGAACTGAGTTTACTACAGATCCACAGACAGTCCTTGCATCTCCTTTCGACATCAAGGCTTACTGTGACAGCAAAGGGCACTTATGTTTTACAAAAAGAAGGAGATGATGTACTACACTACAGACAATGCTGTTTGTTGTTAGTCCTGTCTCAGAATGCAAAGCTCCAAGTGAAATCCCTATGTCTGACATTAATTGGGTGATCGAGTATATAGATATTCACCTCCAAACAAATACAAGCAATACTGTCGTTAATAAGTTTGGTATTACTTTTCTTGATTATGTTGGTATCTTGGAAAATAATAATTGTATTTCTAGGCTAATGGTTGAACATAAAAGATTCAGCACCAATAGGAAATTTGTGCATTAAAAAGAGTGCAAATTTCATTTTCAAATTTGACCACTTTTGTTCTAACAGGAAAACATTTTCAAGGAAAGCAGTTGTATTTGCTGTACTGATTTTGTTCTTAATGTGCTTTTTCTAAGGCTCCAAGCAGTCAAAATAGTACTATTTTTCAAGAAAGCTGGTAATATCAAAATAAAATGATATGATATAATTATCAGTTTCTATAGTAGAAAGCAATAGCATAACAATGCACTGTATAATAATAGCAGTCATTTAGTAATGAGTAATATCACAGTGATGTAGTCTATATACCCTTCCAATCATCTTAATTTTTTTCCCTAGTGAACAGCACTGCAATTCCCTCTCTGCAGGCAGGGATGCCCTTGGAGGGGAGGGAGCCATGAGAAGCCCTGGCATACAGCTCTCTCTGCTCAAGATTATTCTGGCTGACAACGTAACTCACTTTATGAGGTCCAAGGAACTTAGAAATAACCTGGATGGAGCCACGAAGCATATTTGTGATGAAAAGTGATCTGAAACACAAATTATCCCCTGCTACCCTACACTACACACCCCTCACACCATCTCATTCCTTTGGCCCTTTAGAGTGAAAGACTACCCCCAGCAGTTCTCATGATTGGTTTAGAAATTTACTTTTAACAATATCACTGATTTTTTTTAGTACTATCTGTAGTTTACAGATCTTTTCTCAACACATCTCTGAGCCATGATTTGTCACTGAAGAAACAGAACTTGGGATTTCAAGGTTCTGGAACATGTTAGAACTTTGATTAGCAGGTGAATTTAGGCACAAATCTGGTCTACATAGGACAACTTTTTCCGTAGTCAGCAGGTATTTCCAAAAGCAGATATTCTATTATTCTCTGAGTAACCTCCATTTCCTTAGAAATTTTCAGTTTGAAAAACAATATTTTGGTTTACTCTGTAACATTTTTCTTACATCATTGCTCTTTTCGAACTGATGTGAAATAGAGGGTCATTTCCATTTCTGTTAATTCCCATCATGCCTGTTTAGTCATCTTTCTTGCTTCCCAGGTTTCTGCTCTACAAAACTGATAGTGCATTGCCATGATGATTTGCCACAAAGTGTGCTTTAAGAGTTGGACTTGATGATATTTCTGGGACCCTTCCTGCTCAGGCTATTCTGTGATTCTGTGGTTCAGTAGACACTCAACATGGGAATCAGAAATCCACCAACCCAGTTTCAAGCACTCAGTCAGGAGAGAAAGATAGTCTTGGAGGAGAATTACTTTTTTCTCCTCAGGACAATTAAAATAAGGAAAGAATAGTCCTCTATTATTTTCTATCAATTAAACTGAGACCTCAAAACAGTGTGTCCCAGTAGCAGCCTAAACTTAGGCTGCCGATTCCTAGTAAGATATAACCCACTGTTATATAACCACCTTTTTTTACCTTATCTTCTTATCTTTACTATCTTCTCCCTATGTTCCAAGCAGGTGGGGTCCTTAGTTAAAAGTCCCTGCAGAGGTTTTGCCTCAATTCCCATTTGTTTAAGGTTGCTACACCCCACACACAGTTTAAAATCCAAAATGAACTACAGCTTTCCTGACATTCATGCAGCAGTTATCCTGTCCTTCTTAGGATTTCTTTAACATTTCTTGCTTTCAGTGCAGGGAATTCCTATGCACAGCTGCACTTTAATGGTATCTGTAACAAATTGCTATATATTTTAACAGGTGCTCCTCCTGTTGCTCTGCTCCTCCAGAGTCGATTCATTTTCCTTCCAGGCATTTAGGAGATGTGCTGATGAATATACAGTCTTTTGCCAGGCAAACAATTTAGTGGGGACAAATTGTGCAATCATAATAAAAACAAGTAGCTATCCATTCACTGAGACTACTTCACTCAAGACAAATTGTTTATGCTTATGTGCCCCTTTTTGGTTAGAAATAAATCTTTCTTATTTTCCTAACTTATCCAGATTTTAAGATATCAGAATGCCAGATCTACCATTCTTATAACAAACAGCAACTGACCAAGTTTAGATATGAAAACTGAATTATGGCATTCTGATATCTCTTTTTTTTTCATCTCCAGCTTTACTTTTTTTTTTTTTTTACTTTTTTTTTTTCTTCTTTTCCACCCCCTGTTCATTTTGGGGGATTTTTTTGGGGTTTTTTGTGTGTGTTTGTTTGTTTGATTGTTTGTTTGTTTGTTTGTTTTGTTGGCTTTTTTTTTTTTTATAGGGGCTTCTCTTTTTTCTCCTTTCTCTTTTCTCTCTTCTCTCTTTACTCCTCTCCCTTTTAGTCTGGCAGTCCTGGAGCAGGTCTATGTGTGAAATTCTCTAATATCTCAGTGATTGCATCAATGTTTTCAGTTTTGTTTCCCTCCTAAAGCTTAGTATAAGCTTTAGCTTCCTTTTTGGTATTTTAGAGAAACCTACAAGGTAATAAACCCCATGTTCTCCATCTACAGCCATTTATGGACTACCGCATGTCATTCAGCCAGTGTCTGTCACAAAAGGGTATAAGAAAGTTCCTTCCATGAAGAGCTGTCAGTGGGGCTGTCTTTGCAGAGCCACCTTGTGCTCTTCTGTCCTTTTGAATGTGGAGAATGGAGAAGACTGGATGTTGCAGAAAAAGGTGGGAGAGAATATGTCACCCTAAGTGTCCACAAAAATCTCAGATCCCAGTACCAACTGGCAATTCTCCCTGAAACATGAGGAAAAATTGAGGAGGAAAAATTGTTGCCATTCCACTTGCACAACCCAGCCCAGTTAAATTATCAACAATTCAAATACACTGGGTAAATTTTATGGCGCTTTCTGACACACAAGTCTCAGGAATGGCCGTAACGTATTTTTGGTGTGCTGTTTTTCCCCTCACTCTTTTTATAAACAAATTTCTGACACGAACTTGATATGACATCCTTCTGTCCTTCTTGTAAAAGTAAAATTTCCACTAAGCACACCTGAACATCAATCATAATTTTATCCATATCCCGACAGCTGTCTGCTATTGGCTGGCTTTTTTTAGGAGTGTTGGCGGATGGAAGTGCTGACCTTCCTGCCGGTCATCCCATTGGAGGCATGTTACCATCAGAACGTGTTGTCCTGGCTACTGCGGGTAGCAAGCTGTTGGATTGCAGACCTACCTTGCCTGGCTCTGTCTGTAGTTGGGATCTCTCAGAAGAGGTGGTGAACACGCATTGGGCAGTTTGAGGACAAGTGTTGGGGGATCCTTGACCACCCCCACATGCTCATGTCTGACATCTGGGGAAGACAGACCTGCTGTTCCTGATGCTCAGGAAAGCCAGTCAGGCTGGCTAGATGGAAAATAGATGTACAAATAGCAAACATCACTCATTTTCTCATGTAAACCAAGCATTTGCCAGAAATCCCTCTGCAACTAATGAGCATTCTCCCTAACTCTCCCTGCCAGTGCTGCAAATGACTGGAGGAGGGCTACCAGGCAGAGAGAAAGTCCCATAAATACATGATCTTCTCTCATGACTCTTATCTTCTTCCCTAGACTATTCTTTTGGATAATGTTGGAGCCAGACTGCTGGCTTAGCTAACTGATGTTCTTAAGAGAACAGCACAGATAATATCCCCCTGTGGTGAGCACTCTGCTTCTGATATATCTCAATACATTTTTACACTACTTCTGGGCATAAGCTCTCCATCTAGAGGAGCAATAGATCTGAAAATGGGTTTACTTTGAACAGACATCTGTAGGTTCTCTCCTAATGCAGAGACAGGGCATTGGGGAAAAAAATGGTACAAGATTTTCTGAGTATTCATTCTTGAAAGAAGGACTATTTTTCTAAATTATAATTCGGTTTTCATATCTAAACTTGGTCAGTTGCTGTTTGTCATAAGAATGGTAAATATTTTGAGTCTAAATTAACACCTTTAGCTTTACTTAGTGAGAAAAGCTGCTCATTACTCCCAAGTAATTTACTGACAATGTTATTATGTGAACAAAAAAAATAACCTAATCTGGAATTTATGACTTCCACATAACATCAGTTGCTAAGGTAGGAAAACAACAAAAATACCCCTTTAATTCAGAAAAATCCTTAAACTAATAACCATGTTCCTAATACTAAAATCAAGTCAGCGATCCTATTGACTTTCATTACATAAAATTTATGACACTTGGATGTAGTTTAATAAGGTCATAAAAATGCCAGTTGTGGTATCTCATAATACTTTTTATAAACTGGTTTTACAGTCTACCTTTTGTTCCAAAGTTCAAAGTGACAATTGAAATGCACAGGTTGCCCAGGGGTTCAGACTTTTTGCTAGAAGTACTGACTGGTGAATTCCTTAATTTCTAATATATCTGTTTGGGGTTTTTTAAATCTCAGTAATTGTAGGGAGCATTCCTTTCCTCCAGATGTGCCAAAGCTGATATTTTTCAATTTAAAGAAAAATATCAATAATTCAGTAAAACGAACTCATTTTATTGCTATACACTTTTTTATTTTTCCTTTTTTTTTTTTTTAATATGAAATGAAAACTGTGCAACATTTATTCCTAAGCAGGTCAAATTCAAACAATACTTCTAAGTGCTGTTACAATAGTGGCATTATATTGTCCCTTGTCAGCTTTCAATTACTTCATCCACCTAGCTGATCACTGACTTATTTCCTGGCTTAGGTAAATAGGACTTTTGGTGCACTTCCCTTAAGTCATTTCAGAGAAGATAAATTAAATAATGATTGCAATTTAATATTGTGATAGTGCTAAAATATTTCCTTCAAACTTCAAGTTTGACCACAAGTTTCCAATAATATACTTTTTTTCACTTGCTAGCTCAAACCTGAGGTTTTATTAAATTCTACAGCTGCAGTCAGTATTTATGTTTTCATCTAGCAAATTGGACATTTTAAATAATAAAGAGCATGAAGTTATATATATATAAACAGATAACACTTGCAATTCATTTAAGGTGGAAACTTTATTTAAAATTAATAAAATTCCACACAATATGGCACAGAGGTCCAAATTCTTAGCTCATTATGCTGAAGTAAATCTGGGGAAAATCCATTGACTTCATTGAGGTTATTCCAGGATCATAGCCAAGTACTCGAAACTTGGTCTGGGTATATGCTCCTCAGGGATGCAGAGCCCTGTGTGCACAGGGCCCTCAGCGTGCACAGGCTGGTCCACCTAAGGAAGGATGTTCTGTTGCTTCCAAAGAGGGGGCCAGACTTTTTTTGGCACATTGGAAATTGAGACATTAAAGGAGACTTTGCATTGAAGATCTTGGTCCTGCAAGTTCCATGGCTTATCTTCTTCAGAGAAAACTGAGACAGAAGTGAGGTAAAAGCCTGAAGTACAGCTTTAGAACTTGGCCCTGTGGATAGGCACAGTCCTCATTTCACTTTGCCCTTGCACTTTTATGGTTTACCTGATGTTCTCTCTTCAGGAGAACAAACTAATAAACAATAAAGAGTATAGTCTGTTGCATTTACTGATAAATGAGGCGTGGAGTTCTCATTTTTCACTTTGCAATCACTTTTAATATCCTCTGCTATTTGTACTGTTTCTGCTCATGTCTACACTGAAGAACATCACTGCGTCTTCGGAGTAGAGAAGTTCTGCATGTGATAAGTCTCCAAGTAGAGGAGTTGCTCAAGGGGCAAGAATGGACCTGTGTTGAGAAATTCTTCCCACTTTGTTTCAAAGCCTCCAGAATGTGTTGTCTTTAATGTGATGATAGCTGTGCTTACTGTTCTGCCCTCCTGTGTGGTAGTTTGTATGCCATGTTCGTCTCAGATTCTCAAGAGGGGAATTCCCAAACAGGTATTTCAAGCCAGTGCCCAAATGAACACTTAATCTGCAAAAAATCTTTTTCTATCTAAACAAGTTAACCCAACGTGCTTATGCTAAAGTTCCTAGGGAGGCAAATTGCTCTCGGTCCTGTTTCTTATAGGAACTTACAGGATGATGCTTAGGGACAAAACATCATCTTACTGTGCTAACACTATGCTAGCTCAGCTGTAGGCTCTTCCCACTCTCAGGAATCTGCAATATCCATGGACCAGTCAGAGGTGGTGAGGACAGGGTGATAGCAGCAACAGGGCAGCAACTCACTGGCAGGTTGAGAAAGGAAAGAAGAGAACTTAGACCTTCAGTTTTCAGATGTTTTTTCATATGGAAGCATCCATGCCATAAAAACACCACTGAACACAGAGAGATTAATTCTAGAGGTGGTCTTTTACAATTTGAACTCTGCTTTTTCTGAAACCCAGAAAATCTTCCAGTTTTGTCCAAGAGTCTGTAGATGATTTTAGAAAGCATGAATAAATAAATAAATAAATACATACATACATAAATAAATAAATAAATAAAAAAGGAGACGAAAAACACTAAAAGAAGCATATCCTGGGAAAATAACACCAACATCTTACAGCTGATCTGATCTCTCCCCTTCCCACTGTCCTGCAGGAAATTCTGACTTTATGTTTATTTTCCTTTCTTAAAGATACTAACTTTAGAAACAAAAAGTAAAAGAATCCCAGTTTCAGCCAAGCTCAAGTCTCACAGAAACAGTTCAACAATGCATAATGCAAAGGATTCCAGCAGATTTGCAAGTAGGAGGCTAAAATAAGACAGAAGGCTAAAATAAGACAGAAAGTAGTAGAGAGAATTCTGGTATTTACATGGATGTGGGCCTTCTACTAACGCTACTGTAGAAGTAGGAACATAAACTAACATTCAGGTGTGTTGGGCAAGCTCACCCCTGCAATGATTATATCCTTTGCTCCTAGTGGAAGAAATCTTGGACATATTAGACATGTGAGTAAGGAAGCACCATGAAGTGTGTCTTCACCAAGCTGAGAAAGCTGAAGGTAGGTCAGGCAGTAGCAAAGGAGGGGACCTGGACTTCGATTCTGTGAGCACAGTCACACCTTGTGCGTGGCAAGTTCGGGTCACCCTCCCTGCCCTCCCCTCCAGAGATTTGGGAATCCTGCCTCCTCCCTCTGCTCTGCATGGAGGTCAGGGATGCCTGCAGAGAAGTGGGAGAGGCAAAAAAGCAAGGACAGTAGACTTCCTCTTCATAAGAAAGTAAAATTATTTTTGTGGGTAAAGGAGTTCGACCTTTCCTGTTGACATTGAAGAGCTGGGTTGTCTGCCTTGATGGCCAGAGCACATATCTTAACTCTTCCTCCAGGGCACAGGCACCCTTTCAGTCTGTTGGTAATAAAAGCCTGTGAAAAAAAGACTGTAAGAGAAACAAGAAAACAGTTGAACTTCAAGAGAGATTTTCCTCTGTTGAACAAACTCGAAGAGGAGTCATATATGCATAAAATACCTCTCTACTATCATTTCCACTGGCTCCTTTGGGAAGATTCAACATTCTGCAGCCAAAGAACCATGATCAGCAAAGCATCTGGCCTCCTGACTCCCCATTTGAAGTTAAAATTCCAGCTGAAGTCAGTGGGGAGTTTAAACAGGAGTTGGGAGATTCAATATTTTGCTGAGTATTGGCCTCCAATATCAGTGCACTGCTTAACTCATAAACTATATTTACAATTATTGTTCATGTTCATCCACTGACACATTTCAGGTGCTTATAGATGCTTCTAATAGTATGCCATAAATCACCTAAAGATCTGGGATACAATTTTTAGAGTTAAAATGGGAATACTTACTAGATGTGAGTGTTTGGAGGATAAGGACCTGTTTTCCAGAACAGGTGCTTAAATGAAATGATGAAGTCATTATAGTTGAGCAACTTAATATAGAGAAAAAGCTCACATTATTCTAGTACCTATAGGGCTCTGGCAAAAATGCCTAAACTAAAAATTTGAGAACTTATTAGGCAGAAAGGGTTAGATTTAGCATTTCACTTGGAGAACATTTTGTGGATGAGGGAAAAGTAAATAGCTTAGTTTTGTGCATATGTAGGACATTTTTTTTGCCACCTGGAAAAGTTGCATGGTTTTGACATCATGTCCACTTTTTTTTTCTGCTTTTGGGTTTGCTTCTTTCCTATTCTGCAGACCTCTTCAGTGCTATGAAAATCAGGGTTTGCTCTTGAAACAGGCATGTGTTCAGGAAAGTACAAAATGTCTCTCGGAAAGGCAATATAGTGCAGCCTTTGTCGTCGAGAGTGTGGGAAACTCCATTCAGTTCATTTTCATGACAGAAGCACTGAACCACATTAACACAGAAGGAAGATGTAGAAAACGTTTAATGGTACTGCAACGCTTTGTTTATTCTCAGCTAAGCCTACACGGCTTCCAAATGAGCCCACTATGCAATGTGACTACATAAGGTTAACTGCTGGGTGCATTAAGCAAAATACTCTCTCTTAGATGCTTGTTTAAGTCATCATTTCTGATCATTTATCAGACTTAATGTGCTACAGCAGACTGCAGGTCACAATGTGTCATTTCCAAAAGAACTTTGACTCCTCCCGTTCCAGGGTCAGGAGTCGGTAATGTTTAGCTGAAATGACTGCATTGCACTTCATAGCTTCCAGTATATCCACTGAGGCTTTGGAGAGCCATTCTTGATAGACCAGGGTGCTGGATCCAGGTATTTGGGCATTAAAATATGAGGGAATTGCTTACGTACAGGGACTCAACTGAGATTGAAACTGGCTGCAAAACCAAAAAAAAGAAAACCCACTTCATTTGTAGAGAAAAGATCATAAGAGGTACAGGAAGGATAATTATTTTTCCAAACTGATAGTGGGAGTTCTCTCTGGGGAAAAAAAACAAAACCAAACGCACACACACCCTTAGCGTATGAAGGCTATTTACATGGAATTTAAGAACAAATTGAAAAAGCTTGGGGTACAATTTTGAACATGTCATGTGAGCATTTTTGCAGTTCAAGGTGAAACAATAAGGCTATTTATCTGTTGAATTCTACATCTAAGTGACTTATTTACAGCAAAAAATATTTCTTTGCTGACTTTTGTTCTTTTTTAATTTAGAAAGTATGTGCATTTTTGAGATGTCTGATTTTTTTAACAGGCTGGGGTCACACTGGTGGGGATTGGACAAGGATAAGATGAGAATCAACAAACATCTTCTGTTGTCTCCTATTTCCTTTTTATACACTGGGATAAAGCCTGTTTTCAGATGGGTTTTTGGCTCCATAGTAGACAGACTATGAGGAGTGGCTGTATTAAAAATCATAAATCACAGAACTAACATGATATGCTCCAAGAATCATGACACAATTTCTTCTTCTGCACTAATCCTGTATTCACATCCTACATAGATGCACAAATATTGTAGGTGAAGATGGAACTGCTGCACCTCTTATCTAACCCTTCTCATTATAAGAACCCGCTTTCAGCTGCTAATAATTTTACCAGGTTTTCAACTATTCATAAATGACCATTTTTCTTTCTAGGGATATCTTTTTGGTATCAATTATTCTTTGGAAAACTTTCAGGAAAGTTGTTCTGGTGTTTCTAGGAGATTTGGGGAGAATACATTATTTTTTGAAGGCTAAAAAAGGTTCTTCTGATAATTAATTGACAGCCACTGCATAGCAGTGCCTTGGGGAGGAGGACTGAGATTTGCATTAAGGATGTGTCTTTCACTGACAGCACCAATGAGCACATAGAGGGGAGTTGGGCATGTTCCCATCTTGGACTGTGGATGCAGGACCCTCTCAGATAATGTGAGAAGATGTAGGGAACCTGTTGTGAAGTGGAGCTGGAGACTGGAGATTAATTAGGAGGAGGCAGTGTTGAGAAAATGTTACAGAGTGCTGGGAAGACAGATTCATCCTAGCTTCTCAACCACTGAGTCAGTGTCATGGAAGTCTTAAAGAAGTGTCTAAGAAGAGAGAATTCTTATATTTGGGTTCTTATGCAAGCTGGTATACATTAAAGAATCTACCCTACAAAAGTTTTGGAAGTGAAAATATATTGACTGGTCACCCTGACCCTAAATGGGATGAGAGTCCAGTCAGAAAATAGTTCACAAAACTTAGCTAAAGGCCATTTCATAACACTGTTTATTCAGGAGAGCAGGGCAAGTTGCTATTTGAGGTTCTCAGAGTTTTTTCATCTCCTAAAAATTCCTTTTTTTTTTTTTATCCTAATAATATTCTACTGCAACTTCTTACCTTGTAGTAATTAAATAACAGCCATCATGTAATTCTATGGGTCTAAGAAAATTTTTAGATTTATAAGGAATCTAATTTGTGAATAATCTAAACCAGCATTTTTTGAGAACTATGAAAGAAGCAAACAAAAAGTTTCATTGATATTATTAGGATCATTTGCCTCCTTTTTAAAGTATTCATTATCCTTAACCGGGTACATTTCACAAGAAAATTCTCAGTGGACATTCTCAGTGAAGATTTTCTAGATCACTACTGTTAGAAAAAGCTGCCTCTCTCTCCCAGGATGTTCAGAAATAAAAATTGTTATTTGGAAAGGTAAAGCCTGAGAACATAACTACATTTTAAAAACAACTTGCATCTAGATGTCTCATTAGTAAAGCTGAGTTTCCTGTCTGTGAATGAAAAACTTGGTGAAGAAGGTAATAAGTGAATAAAAAAAAATATTAAATTAATCCAGAAAGGGAAAAAAATCAGACAAAATAAAAAATCCTAACTCCCACCCGTGCTCTTTCTTTTGTCTCCTCAGGAATAATAAATAGTACAAGAAAGGGTTGGGTTTCTCTTTTAAATTAGATATTTACTATCAGCATAGAAGACTTACTCTTTCTTCAGAGGATTCACTCATTGGTAAATTTATCACCTTAGTGTTTGAATAATGTGTGCACATCATACAGCAAGACCTTGTGAGATTGCTGAGTTACAAGAGTCTAAATTCAGTACCCAGAGAGCAAGAAGGAAGAGGCAGGATTAAGGACCAGAAAAGACAGAAATGAAACGAGTCAGTAGAGCACAAACTCTATCTTAAAAAAATCTTGACATTATTTTTAATACTGATTGCTTTTCAGCAGGTAGAAAGGGACACACAAGACATAGACTTACAGAGACTTGAAAGAGTCCTTCAGGTTCAAAACAGTCTGAGATGTCTGCAAATGCTAAGAATATTTGCATATTCCTAGTTGCCCCAGTGAACACTTGTGTTCCACATGATGTTATCCCAACAGGCTAAGAAGGGGGCATGACCTGCCTGTGTGTTCAGTATTTGTTCATTCCCAGTTTCCACACAGAGAAGCATAAGAGGAGCTCTATTACAGCTACATATACAGAGTGGAGGTCTGAGATCTCTCTGTGCCTGGAAAGGAGCTGAGAGGACCATAATTTTTCAGCCGGTAATTGCACTTACTTTAAGGTTCTGTACCTGAAGTTGTAGACGAGAAGTGTGTTACATTACTTCTGTTTCTATATTAAAATATTATCCCATGCTTTCCAGCTGCTGGGACATAGTTTAAGAGTTAAAAATGCCATATGAAAATTAAATTAAATAGAAAATGTTGCATAAATCAGTTCCAATCCACATGTCTAAATGAGGGAATTTTGTAAAAATTTCTCTCTTCTCTCATTCAAAAAATTTGACATATTCCTCTTTCCTCAAATTTTAAACAGAAAAGAAAAAAAAAGTAAAAAAAGCCACAGTTTGGCAGAAAGCAGGACTGAAAAAGTTCAGCCTTATAGGTGAAAAGTTTGGAAAGTTATGAGCAAATGAAAACAGGGGCTTAGCATGGAAATGCATAGGCATCCATAATTACAGCTGTTGGTAGCTCTCCAGTTATATTGCAAATGACACATGTTTTTTCTACTTAAAGTCCTGATCCTGTTAGTAGATGTGTCAGCATGGAGCTCTGCAGCTGTGGCGTGTTCCCTGGCGTCAGAGGGACGTCTCGTGAGCAGAAGAGTCTCAGCAGTGTTTCTGTCTCCTCTGTAGATGTCAGCTGTGGATGGTGCAAACACTGGGAAGTCGTAAGAATAGAAATCTGTGAATGGTGCTAATGTCTACTGTGATTAGTGAAATTCCAGTGGCGTTAAAGCAGTCAAAACTGAACATGGAAGCAGCTAATTACTTCCACGGGTTTAGGAACACAGCACTGGCAAGGATTTGGGGTCATATATTACTGTGCATTAATAAAAGATGAAGATTGAATGATACACCACCCAAGTTGGCAGTAATCCCACAAGAAAGTATTTGGAGCGTCTTACTGATATTATTTTTACTGAGAAAATGGATTAAAGTCTGAACTATATGTTTACAGGCTATTGTTAAAGTCAGTATGAAATCACTGACAGTTAGAAACTTCCAGTTATGTTTATAGCCATGTTATTTCTAGAACACATGCAAGAGTCATACTTTGAAATTATTGCAACATTGGTATTGTGGGTCCAGAAGCCCAGTAAACTCGGGGACTCTTGCGGGAAACATTGTAGAGGGGACTGTTGGGCAACCACATCGGATACGACTGAATAAGGTAATCTTTTGGTCCAGATTTACAGGAAACCCCATCTGTCATAAAGATTACTCAATCAAGTTTTTAATATATTGAAACCAAATGTATGCTAGAAAGCATCTCTATTGCAAAGCTAAGGTTCAAGTCCCGATGAGTCAGTGGAGGAGAAGGCTTGAGCCTGGCTGGGAGAAAGGGAAGAAAGGAAAGGTGGGAGGAGAGCAGCACACAAGGCCCTGTGCCCCTTGGCATGAAAAAATGACCCAGAGGGTACACAGGAAAAATTGCTTCCTGTGCTGCTGAAAAGTCATGTATACTCAAAAGTGGAAAGATGGAAGGCTTTTTCCCATTGTCAGCACAAAAGCAGGCAAAAAAGCACTTCCTCATTTTCTCCTCTGATAGTACTGAGAAGTAAACTACAAGTTTGAGATTACCAATAATTTGGCCAAAATCAATAGCAGGTGGGTTATTTCAAACTGTGCCTAATTTTTGAGTTTGTACAACAACACCTTTAATCTTGTTAGTAGTGACAGAGAAAATGTTCCTTACATTTACTGCAGCCTCCTTATATTACCAGTCTGGGTTGAACAAGCATTAATTAGTTGGGTAATGCTTTAAAAACCTAAAGTCCTATATAAGTGTTAAAAATTATTATTGTTTTTGTGAGCCAAACAAGAATTTATTGGGCTACACTGAAGAGTTGCTATAATAAAAATGCTAGAAATATGGTTTAAACAAAATAGCGTGAAGTATAAATTAAATAGTCTTAAAAGAACCAAGCTCTTTCTTTTTGTTCAAACTATCACAAGAGTGACTTGAGTAACATTCTGAAAAAATTTGGAGAGTATGAACTGCATTCCAGTACTCACTCTGCATTTTAAGAGTGATCATTAATAGTCTTAGCAACAACATAGGAAGTGTGTATTTGAAAGATGACTACTGTATAATTGCCAGTAAGTTCTGTATCCAAGCATATGCTAATGATTTTTATTTTTTTAGAAAGAATATTCTGACAGCCCCATGAACTTTTATATAGCATAGTAATGAAACAGAAAGACTTTTTCTGGTGCCAGGTTTCTATTAAATCAATCTTCTGGAAAAAGAAAAAAAATTCATCCCACTACAGTAAGAAGGATTTTAATAGAAAGCTTTACAATGGTTCTGGCAGGGGATGTTCTGAAATAATGAAAATGTATAGAAAAAACTCCAACCTTAAATAACAGTGGCAGTTGATTAGCAAAGCTGAATAAAGATTTTAAAGAGATTTCTATCTCTGTTTAATAGCCTTCTAGGATATCTGTTGTATTATAGCTTCTCGTTAAAAGGCCATAGCTTTCAGGGATTACTGTTCACTATTGCTATGGCAAAGGGACAGTCAGTGTTCTTCACATCTTCTCTGTAATCTGTAACATCTACAGTTAGCCTGGATCTTTCACATGACTTAATGAGGATTACATTTAGGGAAAAAATTTCTATTGAAACAAAGATAAAATGAAACTGATTGAAATCCAGAACTTAACATAAGATATTTACTATCTGAGTATCTTCACAGCTGAAAGTTGTACAATACTGTTTTTCTTCCTCCCACACTAAGAATTTACTGTATCCTCTGAGTTGTTTGGACTCAATTTCTCTACTTTATCTCATTCCTGTTCAAGGCTCTGGATCCTACTCACGTCCCCAGTCTTGTCTCTGTATTTTATCCATGGACTGTTTCATGCTGATCAGAAACCTCCCAAGAGCATTCCAACACACACGCTAAGAAGTTCCCTTTGTGAAAGCTCCATATTGTGGTTTGCCTTGCCCTTCCTGTGATGCTCACTCAGTACTGCCTTCACAAGGCACAGTCCGAGCCGGAGTGGGGCAGATTCTGATTGTTTTCAGCAATTCTGGGCTCAGTTCTGCAACCCTATGTGTTTGGTGGGACTATAAAATGAGTCCTTGTCCTTCTCTTTGCATCTCTCTCCTTCATGGCCACAGCACTAAGCTTTCAGTCCATCCAGGCATGGACATTTTAGGATGATACGGTGATGATGTTGGAGATAACTTTGAGGAAAGCCTTCAGATGGCAGCCAGCAGGCCCCCAGATTCCCAGGGTGTGTGATGTTCTTCTGAGGACCTGGTCCTCATTGACTTGTAACTGTTGTCTCTTCTTGCTGGTAACTGCAATCACATGCTTTTACACACGACAGCAAGAAGCTGTTACTGTCACCTGGGAAAAGTAAGAAGGTAAGATGGGAAAATTATAAGAAGTGAAAAGCTATCACATCACATCTGACCTCATTAGCTATTTTTGCAAGTTACTGGTCCAAAGATAAAATGAAGTGACTCACATCAGGTTCTCCTAAAAGAAGGCAGATTTTATCATAGGATATACAGCAGACTGTACTGAGAGTGGTCAAGCTGTATTTCAAGTGCTCCTCCCATTGCTGAGGATCACACCAGAGTCTCAAGATCCTTGTTACCTGTGGGAAAAAGTCATCTGCCCCACTGCAGCACTTGATACAGGTTTCTTTGAAAAGGTGCTCAGAAATGTTGATTGCAATGCTTGAAAATGTGCTCAGGAGGTGTGCAGCCATGCAAAGGTCCTACATCCAGAAATGCCAAGTACCCAAGGCCCTTTGTGACATCGATGGAGCTGCAGGCTCTGTACCACTCTAAAAGCAAATCACTTTTTTGGGTACTTTGGTTAAGGGATGGAGGCAACAGTGATGAACACCTGTGTTTGAAAACCATTATGTGCTTAAAAGCAGATATAGAATTTGTTTTGACAAGGGATTATTCCACACCTGTATTTCTGACTTCTTGATATGAAAAATATGTACATAAAAAAGCATATATGCTTGTGGAAGTCTGTGAGGGAAAACATACAATTACTCCATGTGTTCATATTGAAATGCAACTAAAATTAGGGTTTTTCTAACAGTTAAGGTCAACCCTGAACTCTCACACCTAGCTCATATTTTAAAATGGGGATTTTAATACTCTGTGGTTTTATTCTTACATTTTTACTAATGTATAATTCTTTCTTTGCTGTTGAACCTTTTATCAGAGACATTACACTGTGCAACAGCTTAAGCACCTCTGCAGTTATCAAGGTTTCTATTTTAATATGCCTTGTTTTAAGAACACAAAGCACTCAGCTCCTCCTTTTTCTGTCCTTTTTGCAAGATACCAGCCCCAAAAATCTTAGAAAAGGTTTTATGTAGTGTGGTTTGGGAAAAACTAATGTGAAGGAGGTTGGAGGCCACCAGGAAACATTAATAGTTCCCCTCCGTTGTGTTTTCTTTCAACTGTTAGAGCCTAATGAGAGCACTGCTGTGAAATTTTGGATACAGTTTTGACAAGGCAGAGCTGATCCATCAATGAGGCCTCCTTGCTGAAATGAACACCTCCAGTAAGCTTTTAATGGCCTTTGTAAACAAACAGAATAATTCCCACTAACTGCAGAAATGAGTTCCATATTTATTTGTTTTACTTCAAACTCCTATTAAGTTGATTTAATAAAATTCAGCACATAATGGTTTTTTAAAACAAGCCTTAAATAAACTGAAACTGGGTACTGAACTCTGCATGGTGCTGCCAGTATTAATGGGTTCAAAAGAGGCCATAACACTCCAACAGTCCCAGTATGGTGACACAGGGGCTGACACT
Source organism: Sitta carolinensis (assembly GCA_032173965.1). Classification (NCBI taxonomy): domain Eukaryota; kingdom Metazoa; phylum Chordata; class Aves; order Passeriformes; family Sittidae; genus Sitta; species Sitta carolinensis. The sequence continues at coordinate 34,458,937 of JAVUNC010000004.1, forward strand.
CCATGAGAAAATAAGGATGGGTTTAGGGTGTCTGATACCCGACTGAAATGCAGCAATCAGACAGTAGCCAGTGGAGGAGCTGAGAAGCTGATGCCTCAAGACCTTTGGCTCAGCTAGGCTTCCTGCATCCCCCCAGCTCTGTCTGGACCTTCTTCAGCTGACCCCCAGGTTCTTCTCCCTTCTTGCTCCCTACTTTAGCACCGCAATATCACGTTTATGGATGCACAGGCCCCTTATCAGCCCCAGCCTTGTGTTTGCTTACAACAGAAGGTGTGACAAACTGGTTGCATCTTAAATTAGGATATGAGCATAATTTCTGAGAGCAGTAGATATTCTCAAGGGAGTCTGTGACCTTCCTCATTCCTTAAAAACTCTTCCAACAGAGAGAAGAAATGTGAAGATCGTAACCCAACTATTCACAGTGAAAGAAGACAATAGGAAAAACCCTGTGAATTTCATGCACTCTGAGAAGTCATCCAGGATCCAGAAATAGAGTTGGTGCCAGCTTTGCTGCATAGGCTTATTGCTGCTATGGGCTTATATTTTTTATTTATTTGCTTCTTATTCCTTGTCACATTGCCAAGTCTGAACCCTTCTTTATGGGATCTTAACCAGAGAATCTGGCTGTAGAAGAGCTATGGAACAAACTGACACTCAATGAGAAATCATCAAGGCTGGGCCATATTTAAATGAAGTCAGAGGTAAAATAGCTGAATTACTAAGGGTTCTGTGTAACCTCTTGCTTAAAATTTTACTGGTCTTGAAGATTGAAATGAAGCATAAGTGATACCAACTTCTAAGAGGGCTCTGTGAGATGCTGAAGAAATACAGGCCTGGAAGCATCTTAGCCATGCCAAGCAACCTGAGACAAAGGATAACAAAAAGAAAAGTTAGAGGACACCTTGCAACATATGAGTTCCTAAGGAAGAATTAAGAACTATTTTTCACAATGAAGTCCTGCCTGAAAAACCAGTTAGAGCCTTCTGAAGGTGTCAGCAAGCATGTGATGATTTGCCTGATGAAATTGTTGTATTTTCAGAAGGTTTTCAGCAAAACTTTTCTCTAATTTGGAACTTAAAGGGCAACTAAGTCCTGTTGTGTAAAAATAAGGTTGTTTAATTGCTGAATGACTGGTTACAAGGTAGGAAAAGAAAGCTAAGAGAAAATGTCCAATTCTTTGTAGCAAGGATTCTATGGGTTTTTCTTATGCCCTTGCTCCGTATGGATATATGAGTTATATTATTTTCTTCCTCATCTTCTTAGCTCTTCACATTTTTCAAAGAGCAACTAATATACGGTACTACATCATGATGAGCAGTGATGATGGACCATTCATAAAACCACTCCCCACATAGTGCCTTGATTCTTATGAGTCAGTGAACGGTTTGGACTGTGGCCGATGGGGCTCGCTATGGTTTCAGCTGAGCTTTGACACTCATTGTTCAGTTATTTTGTGCTTCTTTGCCTCATAAATACCGTGTAAGGTGCAGAAAATAAGTAGCATACAGATTAAAAAAGCAACAGCCTAACCTTGTCTTGGACTCCTAGAGAGGGCGTCATCTGCTGAATTGGTCTTGCTGGCTCATAGGAAAGCTGTTGGCTATAGAGCAAAGAAAGTCATTAAGCCCAGCTTTCAGATGATTACTGTAACTGTCTTTCCACCATGTACTGGCTGCTGGCCTCCCTTCATCAACCATTGCCTAGATTTCTGTGAAATTTTTTCTTTTCATTTTCTCTGCCTGTTCATTGTCCCACACTCTATAGCACAATTTTCTGTACCCAAAATTTGTTTCTCTGTGACCTTTTGAAGAGAAGATGTTTAGCAAATAATTCAGTCACTTTTATTTTGTTTCTTTGTTTAAAGAAAGACTGAAAGCCTATTGGACTGCACTTGATGCGTATTGACAGGGAAACAATGTTACCTGCACATTGAAGCCTTTTACAGGGCCACTACTGTGCCATGTCTATTAGTCTAGATGCTTCAAGGCAATAAACCTTGAGCATAACAGTGTGGCCAGATTTTTTCTTCAGGAAGAGCTCAGAATAATGAAGACATAAAGTTTAGGGCTAAATGAGAAGGTGAGGACAAAGGTTTACTAAAAGCTTCCACACATGACCTATACAGTATGAGAAGAGGCTTTTAAAGGTATGATCTTATAGATGCTGGTACATTTAGATTGCTATAGCAGATAAGTCATCAAATATTCATGTCCCCAACTGGCACTATGATGCTGGAAAACTCCCCTGGAATGGACAGAAAATAACTCTTTTTGGCTTAACTCAGCAAGGTCTGACTTGTGGCCAAAGGGATAAGCCCATCTGGCATGCTGCCTTTACCCTGAGGCAATGAACAACTGCTTGGACAGTGCATTCAGCCCACATTGCTGAAAGCCTCCTCTTCCCCACAAGCAATCACTGGAGCAAAGCCACCAGTACTTTCTGCCTGAGGTGCAGGAAGAAGAGTGGGAAGCGCATCTCCCAGAAGGGGCAGCTCCAGCCACTGTGCCCACATGCTGACCTACCCAACTGGTCACAGGGCATTGTGTGGCTGTGTGACTAGGCCAGTGACAGCTAAACTGTGGTAACATTCTATTTTTCTCTCAAGGACCGCTGCAAATTATGGCAAAAGTGGTTTCATGGGGTTGGCAAGACCAAGATTGTAACACCTGTGTCACCCCTGCACTGGGAGACAGATGAGCTCTTGGTGAAGAACCATGGCAGAGGGATAACAAGTTTTTTTCTCACTTCTTCCACTGGGTTTTTCAGTTATATTTAAGCAAGCCTCTTCATTTTCCCACTGTAAAATAAGACTAATAATGCCAGACTGCTCACAGAAAAAAAAAATCTGGTATTTGTTAACTGCTGAAAAACCCCTTATAACAAATACTGTGGAAAGGCAAGCTACAAATAACAGCTGACTCTGGTTCAACACCTACAGATGTCCCTTAATTTGTGCATAATGGGAACCTGAAAAAGTGGTGGGAGCTACCCATGAGGATCAGTGCCTCATTGCAGGGTCAGTGCCAGCACCAGGGAGAAGGACCATAACGTCAAAGAGGGTACCATGGCCACCTAGAAGCTCAGGACACCCAGGAAGCTTTCCCAATTGAATTTTAAGAGGCAATTCTCATCCTGCTTTCTTTAGGTTTATGTATGGTTTATTTACATACTCCTGTCCTTCCACAGACTGCCCTGTGATTCTGATTTTCTGACCTATGCCAGAAGCCCCCTCCTCCTCAAGGCACTGAAGCCTTTCCTCAAAGCTGAGCAGGGTTCAAAGTGCTTTCCTGAACAGGGATGGTCTTCTAGTCAAAGCAGATTCATGTACTGAGGCCAGGATGCTGCGTTTCTCAAGGGTGACGGTCACAAAGAGGCATTTCAGGGCTTGAAGGGAAGATTTATGAGCACAGTTCTGAAAAGGGAGCACTTCAGGCTCCACAAAAAAAAGCCAGTCCCACTTGTGTTTAAACAGGACTGCTCAAAATGAAGGCATTGTGCACGCCACCAATAAACAAAGAAAGAGATATCTGGAAGTGATAAAGCTTGGATTGATAAAAACTTCCCTTCTTCTAGATGGAGGCCACACATACTCTAAATAAAATGTGCCACTTAGAAGATGATTTGTGTTGATAAACCTCGAGTGCATTGTTTTTCCAAATGTTGTCTCCCAGTTGGGAATTTCACACTTGGGCAGGCTCCAGCCGCGGCCTCATCAAGTGCCAGCCTCCTTCCCTGACCTGACCTGCTGTTGTTTATACTGCTGTTTACACATTTCCAAACAACCGATGCAAATGGTCCCTAATTACTTTCGCTCATGGCAGCAGTGGTGGTGGCGGCAGTGTGGAGGTTTGAGCAGGCTCTGAAGCATTGCCAATGTTGTGCAGTTTGTTGACACAGAGCTTTCCCTGCTGCAGCAGCAGGTCAGATGGAGGGTTAAGCCATGGCTAAAGGTAGCTGGGGGCACAGCCCCTCAAACGTGGCATAACCCTGCAAACAACCAAGGAAATAAATTACCCAGGTAAGAACCAGCTTTCTAGACACCTCAGCCGTGAGACAAACCTTGAAGGCATTGTTGACCTGTCAGAGTGCTTGGGTTTGGAGCCATGCATGTGCATCTCTATGGAGTCAGAGCTGTTTTGAGGAACTTGGATGCAATCTGGTTGCAATGCTACATATCCCTCCCTCCTCTTTGAGACCAGAGCTCAAGAGTTAAACAGCAGTATACTTTAGATTGTGATACCACTCCATATATATCCTTCCTAAACACATGACTGGGGAGAATCCATATGGTCTTTGTGGCCCAGACATATTTGACTTTAATAGAAAACTCATACAGTTGCTCTGAAGAGGAGGCACAAAATCTCTAGATTGAGTATTAATTCTGGTTTATTGAAAAATAAATTTTGTTTGAGGCCAAATGGTTTAATTAGTACCTTGGAAAGCTATGTAAACTTGATATAAATTATGAGGGTGTTGCCCTCTCTGATTTACTCTGTTTGAAAACATTGAGGGCCTCCAGCCTGCCCAGACTTAAAAATGCTAGCATTTGTTTCCATTAAAGCCATATTTTTAAAGCTTGGACAGGGTGTGGGAGTGCTGATTCCCCTTGATTAGCCACAGATATCCCACAAGAAAAATAAAGTTCCCGAAACTTTTTTTCACGGTTTTCATTGGAAAAAACCCACCTCATTGCATCCTTCCTGTCCATCCCATGATGTCCTCAACAACAATACTGCAACACAGAATTGTGGATCTGAAAGTTTGTGAAGGGTTGTGTACCTCGAAGGGTGGCCAAAGCACCAAGGGCTTGCATAGCATGTAGCTAATTTTCAGACCACTGAGGCCTGTAAGTTAGATCTCCAACTCTCCTCATGAAAGCCATTATATCACACATTGGTTGATGAAACTGATTGCACCAGACACTGGGTTTGTATTTACTTATTAATGTGCTTGAGGCTGCAAAAGCAAACAAAGGATGGTTTGTGAAGGTGCTTCCAGAATACAAAACTGTATCACTTAATGTCAGTAAACAAAAACTATAGCCAGAAAGTTGGCCACTCCAGCAAAACTGAAGCATTTTCATGATATTTTCATGATCTTTGAGAGAAACACTGCACATGGCCTGCGCTCTGTGCCAGACACTGCCATACAGGAATTGAGAAGTAACAAGTCTTAGTCTGGGATAGCCATCCACCTTTACTTGGGGAGGAGGTCAGGAGATCAACCCAGACTACTTAATATCCCAGCCCCTGAGCTAAGCTCTGTGTCCCTAGACATGTTCATCTTGGCATTAGATAATGCATACAATGTGTTTTAAAGAAAGTTCCTTATGTAATTATTAAGAAAATTGTATGCAGAGCAAAGCCAATGTGTTTACTGCTACTGAAGTACAGACATGCACAGATGCTGCAAATGTGGCAGCATCCCTGCTGTTGCATCAGTGCAAATGAAGAGCTTAACTGATCCACAGTGATGACAGCTCAGGTGCTGTATTAGTGGCAAGGACACTTGGAGAAGGGACATTGGGCTTGGTCTTCAGACCCCAGACAGGACAAGCATGGCAGACAGATAGAAAAGTGGATTTTGCAGTCTGGATTTGTTACTCCACTTCTGAGCTGAGATGTTCTCTGGAGAGGAACTGTGACATGGGCATGAGCATCCCACACTTATGCATTTGGTTCCCTTTTGAAGGGTTCCCAGCCTTCCCTGGAAAGGTTCCCTCTGTGCCAAGAGGATGCCTTTGCCCTCCCAGGAGGACATGACGGAGCACCTCCACCTGCTAGACAGCTGTCGTTGGCAAGCTTGAATCTCTCATATGGCCATTTCCTCTTGCTGCTTGGGATCCATCTTCCCTCCCATGTGCATAAGCTTCCCACAGCAGCTGGCTGACCTCTCCCACCACGGGAAGGTGTTATCAACCCCCTGAGATGTGGGCTTGCTGGGATATGGGACTCATCCCACTGATTCGAGGAGGCAGATCTATCTTAACACTTATGTCCTTGTTAAAGCCTCCTCCCTCTCTGACAGTTATTTCTAGGCCTGTACTTCATACTCATCACCAGCACCAGGAGTGAACCTTTCCACAGACAGATAAGTGGCACCAAATTAAAGAGCATTAAATGATGTCTTTCCATATATAAAGAGCCAGTAGCAATTTGTACATCATGGGCATGCCAAACATGGTAAAATCTAATCACTTTCCATGCTTTAAATGCTGTGTAAACATGAGGTAATTGTTCTTATATGTGAAAAATTATGTGTCTCATGTCAAGAATGTATCAAGACTGAATTTTTAGCTTTGTGAAATATTATCAAGCCCAACCCCTGCTCAGCAAATCTTTCCAGACTCAAATAAGTCACTAAAGCAAATAAGTATATTCTTATTTATGAGACTAAGAGTTTATCTTGATTAGATATAAAGGATGTAAATAATGGCTCTCTTGTAGACAACTTCTAACATAAAAGAAATAAACTATATATCTATGTGTTTTTCAGTATATCTAAAATACACTCATCAGTCACTGCAAAACACTTAATGCTCTTGATAAATGAAATGCATGCAGTTAATCTCATCAATTTGGCCCCTAAAAACTAAAAATCCATCTTTTCTGCCTTTTTTAGAAAGAAAATAACAGCAAAATTCACCATTAGTTGCAGAGTATAATCTGTTAAGATCAAAGCTAATGGCTTACTGAATGGTTATCCAAACCACAGTTTCAATGTCTGCAAGCATTTCTTCAGCAGTTATTAAGATAAAGTAATAAACAGAGTTTTAGTATTTAATCAGTGCTAAGGGAATAACTAATAACACCAGACCCAGACCCCAGTCATGATGTGGGCATGGCTGGTGGGTTTCCCCACTTTAACACTCAACCTTCAGGGACCAGGTGTTTAGCAAAAGGCCTCCAATGAAACAATAGTAAGGACAAGGGAGAAGAGCTTTCGAGTTCTTTCATTGGGGTACATTTATCTCTGACTTGTTTCATCATGCCTCTTTTTTGATGAAAATTTCCTGCCATGGATACTGAGATAGCATCTACTCTGGGTCACATGGACAAAAATTTGCCCTCAAGGTAAACTGTCTTATAATCAGAAACAGGCAAAAAGAAACCAGTGCATTCACAGTGTTATCATTAGCCGTGTGGTCTTTACACCCTTTCACCAGTGAGGTGAAGGCTCATGTGCAGCCAGATGAATGCAACAAGGCTCTCTTTCCTGTGAACTGTAATGTTGTTTGCTCCTTCTAAGCATTTTTCTTTCCCCATGTCATCAATGAGGGGTTCTCTGACAGTTTTACTGTCAGGTATCATCATCTCTGAACTATTTCATTGTCCTCAGTAAAAGGGACAGATTTTAAAAAAAACCCCGCCATTGATGGAAGTATTCTTGGAAAGGCTACCATCTTCCACCCACACTGCAACAGAGCCTTATCTTCAGTACCAGACTATCTGCAGCCTCTGGTATGTAATAATCCTTTACCTACAATATCCCATATCCACCTTGCACAAAGCTTTGAATTTGGCACTTCCCTCAGCAAGTCTTTCTTTGGCAAGTCAATAACAAAAGTCTTTAGGCAGCCATCCATTGTTTACATCAGGGATACAAGAACAACCCCAAATAAATAATTTCAGTGCAAACTGCCAAATTAATAATGTCAGTGGTTAATGAACATCAGTGTGAAATATCACAGAATGTCGTTTGAGGGCTACCAGTTACTAGAACCTGGTAAGATTTTACAGACTTAAAAAAAAAAATTCCTACCATCATAGACTTCCCATGCAGAGGAAGAAGAATTGAGCCTCTTCATATTTTTCTCTTTATTAAAATAAGGTTCATGAATTTATCCAGACAGTCTCATAAAACTCTTTTTCCAGATACTTTTCTCTTCATTGAGCCCTATGAATTTTGTCAAAATCCTCTTATAAAACTGAAATTTTTGATCTGAGGTCATATATGCAGGCTTATTAATAGTCCACTTTAAAAACCTGGTTGCAGGAGAGCACAGAATTACATCTTTCTTGTATAAGCTTAGAAGATGTGAAAAAAAAAATCAGAAATTCAGCCTTGCAGCAGAGCCAGGTGTTAGTCAGTGAACGTAAAAAATTAATTTCCTCTGGTGGCATTTCCAAGCTCTCATGTGGCCAAAAAGAATTTTCTTCCTCTCATTCCCTCCTCTTCCCTCCTTTTCTGCCTCTGTGCTGAAAGGCTTCAAGCCCTCCAGTTTCCTGGATCTTCTGCAAACTGAGGTAAAATGTGTTGGGTTTTAAAACTTTATCTCAGAGGCACAGGCTCCCACAGGCACCTCACAGAGATGTTTCAGGCTCTCTGTGGGACTGCTCAAGAACTTCAGCCACTCGTAAAACTGTCTTCCTCCAAAATTGTTCTGTAATGTGTCTTTCTGACCTATCCTACAATGGGAGCAAGAGGGAACATGTTACTGGACCTTCTGAGGAGCTATGATTGTTCCTTCTAGTTGTTTCTCATTTATGAATACAGAATATCCTCAGATACAGGTTTTGGTTGGCATTTTGCACTTTAGTAGTCTCAAATCCAATATATATTTGCCTTTTATCCTACGAGTAGATATAGAACCAACTGTTTAATGCTGTCTCAGATGTACTAGGCATTAAAGAAACATATTACCTTTGGCCTGAACCATTTTTTAAAAAGTGTGGAGAGCAAGTAGAGGAGCCACAGGAATTACATTTGTGTGTAGTGTTTAAGATATATAAATGGGGTGGAGCTTAAATCCCTGAGCTTTTGGAGATTATGCTCAGGAAACCATATTTTATGTGGTCATAAATAAAGCAAGAAAAATATCAACTTAACTGTGACATATACCCTTATGTGGGTATATTATGGAATTTTAATTATAATGAATGCAGTAATAAACCAATCCACCCTTAACAGCAAAGCAAAGCAAAGCAACTCCCCCTGCCTTTTCTGCTACTTTAATGGCATTCTGAATCCCACAAATAAAACTGGCAAGAATACACATCCTGTTCTTATGCTGTTAAAAACTCTAGTTGTGGATTATTGCAGTTTCTTATTGTTTCAGGATGCTTTCCAAATCACAGTTTATCACACTGAATACCAGGTAGTTCAGGGCTTTTAGGATACCAAAGAGTGTTGCAGCCAGTGATCAGCATATGTGAAGAAGCACAATCAGCACTCCACGGCCTCACCAGGTCTGTGCTGGCTCTCCCCTGCACCCCTACATTGCAGGATCAGGCACACAGACAACTTCTATTGTGAGACTTTGTTTCGTAGCTCTGCACACACAAGGGAAGTCACAGCTGTATCCTCATATTCTATGCCCAAATGCAGGATAAATGCTCTGTGCCAGCAGTCACACAGAAAAAGATGATGTTTGCTGTCTAGCAGAGGTGGTAGGACACATTAATGAAGCCTTCTGAGACCTCCCTTTCCAAAAGTGGAAAAAATAACCAAGCAGGTATCAGTGGGATCAAAATAAACCACAATTACAGAAACATAGTTATAGAAACACTCTAGGATTGCCTGTCTGGCAGGTGCTAATGTGGGATCGCTTCTGGCAGGTACACCAGTGGTGACTCAAAATCTAAAAGCTCAGAGCTCTTTATGTGTCCCACTACAATCCACTTCCTTCAAACTCCTGATCTCTGGGAATGTCTAACATGACTGCATTTAATGAGACTGCTTTTTGGGAGGAGAAACAAGAACACAGGACTTACCACCAACAAAAGAATGGTGTCTTCCAACTTTGGCCCTTTTCTCAGCAGTGGATTTCAGTAGACTCAGCAGTGGGTTTCCGTAGATTCATTTCAATGTTCATTTATATTTAAAGCAAAACTTTTTATTCCATTTCCTAAATATTCTAGAATTGTAAATCTTCTTAAATATTCTAAAAGTTTAAATGTTCTTAAATACTATACTATTGAATGGTAATTTATTTTCCAGTTGAATGCAAGCTTTCTAAAACTTGCAAGATTAATTAAGTTCAAAGGAGAATCATTAACTATGGAAAGGGAGGCTCAATGATACCAATATCACTTCTAACAGATCTTGATCCAATATGGTTTTAAAGGCTACCAGACATGAAGACTACAACCTCCCCAGGCTACCTCTTTTGTGCTTCTCGGTGTTACTCTTGGAAAGGTTTTCTCAATGTCTGATCTGATTCTTTCTTCCTGCAATACAAGCCCACTGCATCTTGCTTTGTAGAGCACAGGCATGGAGAACAGATTGTACTCTTCCTCTTTGTAACAGCCCTTTCTATACTTAATGTAAAATTTGGTGTGATTTTATGGGTCTGTGTGTTCACCAGGGACTTATAGTTAAAATGATGCTCATTTGAAGTCACTGGATAAAAAACAAACAGAGAACAAATGCACATTTGTTTGCAAACGAAGATAGTGAAGATAAAACTGAGAATTTGCCATATGTTTTCACCAGCTGGAATTCATTCAACATTTTGTTAGTTCTGCACTTAAATGTCTTGTGAAGCTTACTTTTAAGGTCCTTCTCATGGACTATGTCACTGGCAAGAAGTCCTCAATCTATGATGGCAAAATGCAAAGAGATCTCCAGCAGTTGTCCTAGAGGGGAATATCACTAATGTGTTTCCCATTCCCTGTGCTAAAACCTCCAACACAATGTTTTTCTTCCTTCCTTGTATATATTCTCTAGTGATGGACTGAGAGAATTCCAGTGAGAGAATTGATCCTTGCAGCAGGTTTTGGAAGTGCTTCTTTCCAAGTGTCAGGCTTCTTCAAGAATTGCAGAAAATCCGAAGTTGGTAGGGGACTAATTAAGATTAGTAAAACAGCATGTGGAGAGTAGCATGAAAGGGCTTGAGAGGCTCTGGTGTAAGGCTGTGTCTGCACTGTGTTACTCTGTGCAGTACAGATTTATTCCTGTAATTCTTTTCATCACTGGGTGAAAAACAGGACAAAGAAAGAAACAGTCAAAATGGAGCCAAAACTGTTCTTTGAGCAAATTGAGAAGAAACTGTCTTTGTATACGTGGAGTTAATATCAAACCCAAACTGTTTACATAAAATTTATGAAACTGGGGTTCCATGAAAGAGTGAATTCTTGCTGTGAATCAATCTAAATTCAGTTTTGGTAATTTTGGTTCAGGGCTGCAAAAGTTAAACTATAGCACATAATACAGTATGTCTGCACGGTTACTGCAGCTCAGAAATGACAGCATACCATGTACAGACACTGTATATATATGAAAGAAAGATAATCTCTGCCTTGCCCGGGCCAGATTTAAATATTCAGCAGTGTTACAGCAAAGTAACTCTGTACTTTGTATAAGATGATGGTGCTTTGAGTTTGCTGATTGAGAAGTTTGTGGAGAGGGACAGCTTTTGTTGCTTGTGCACTTCTCTGAATTAGAAGATGTGTCATATAACACTTATCTTAGATAGTGTGGGGGCAGTCAGTGAATGGTAACTGTGTTCTCCTGAAACAACAAGGATGTCATGTAGCACTTCTGGAGAGATAAGTGAACGTTTGGACTGGGAAGGGTATGCAAGGGATAGCAAAGTTCAGCAGCTAATTAGAGTGTTACCATTTGAAAAGTAACATAACTGAATGAATGAAGTCATGGCATCTAGGGAAAAAGCTTGTCATTTGTTAAATCATATTGTGGTGTACATGAACCATACAATGGTGACATCCTCAGGAATACAATGTAGCAGAATTGGGACAAGAAGAGGTTTATTTTAACTCCTAAACTTAGGGCATCAGTAAATGTGCATGACTTTATTACTGGTAACATGTACATCATCATGTTATCAGTAGGAAATCAAAGTTTCAAAAAGTTCTAGTAGATTAAACTGTAATTTGGGAAAGAGAAGCCATCCTGGCACACTATTTGCCCAACAATTATTTGACCTCATACTAATAATTTCACTCAGTGAAATTATCATTTCTTCTTTAGAAAGAAACAAAAAGTGGCTATACAGGTTGACACAAAATTTTTCATTCAAAGCTAAATCACATCTTACCCCATCCCAGGCTGTGCCTTAATCCAGTAGCCCACAAGATATGCAGGTGAGCTAAGTGGGCAAAAGATTTCTTTTTCAGTCTGTTCGAGTCAGCTTGACACAAATGAAAGGCTCTGTACAGAGGAAGGCAACTCATCTGAAGGCAGGCTGTGTGGGAGGGAGGCCCACTGCAGCAGGATCTGCCAGCTCTCTGCCAAAGCCTAGGAGAACAGAGACACTTAATTTCTCAAAAAAAAAAAGTAGGATTACCCAGTAAATCACATAACCTTGAGCTGTCCAGAAAAGTAACATGAACGTGGTGATAGAATAATCACCGCAGCCCATTGACGTAAACAGGACGACATGCAGGGACATACCAACGCTCTGAAGCACGGGATGCAGAAAAACGACTCCATGCAAGGGGAAAATGAATGCCTGGAGCCTTATCTGGGATGATAAGAAGCATTTACTTCTGAAGAAACTATTAAAGGGCCAATTCTCCAGCATGCACTTAGTCAGGGAGTACTAATTTGGCAATTATTTGTGGTGACGAATGTGGCCACTAATGGGCCGGCCTAGGTGCCCCTGGAGAAATCTAATAATGGCTGGAAGGGAGATGCAAAGGAGGACATGGAAAGATGCAGAGGGTCATGTGAGCTTACAGGACAGCTTTGCAAATCACACAGGAAGCGTATGAAACAATCAAGCAATCCCCCTGCTGCTGTTATGAAAGAGGTATTTTTTAAATATGTCTGAGGAACCTAAAACAAGTTTCCCTCAGCTCTAAGTATTTTTCTTACCCTCCATGTGTACGAACACTTATTCTTTAGGGAAGCTTTCTCTTCAAGTACAGAGTCTTTCTGTGGGATGTTTGCTCAAAACATTTCCTGCTTTTATTGTTTCAGTCTCCAGGCAGAAAAATGAGGCATTCGAATGTGGATGCATCCACAGGCAGCTGTGGAGCAGATATTACACCAATTCACCAAAAGCACAAACAAGAGGCGTACTTTCAAGCTAACAGGCAAAAATGCCCTCACCTGCTGACCATGTCCATGACCACTGAAGTTAAAGGACTATGTCTGCTGCTAATGTTGTTGTCTGCCTCACACGATGACAAATTGCAAATAAGTTTGTGCAAAGCATAGATCAGACAGGATACAGGATAGTCAGGATTCTGATAAATTGCTCATGACAAAAGGCTAGGCCATCTTTAAGTCATGCCATGGTGTAGTGTATTTTTGCTGGCAGCCATAGAGAAATGAAGGTAAAGAGAAATGGTGAAAATATAAATTAAAGAAATAGGTAAAAACCAAGGGGGTGTAATTTATACATACTTTTCTAGGCTTCATTTAGGTAACTATTCCTACTTACTTATACAAAAAATTAGGAAGTGACTGACATAAGATGTGCAGAAATCTTCAGGCAGCCTTTTAACATAATATGTGACTGCTGGATCCGAATTATAGTCCAAAAAGTACTTAGATAATAAAAACATGGAATGCAAACTACGGCAATAACCCCATAAAGATACAGTGTGTGGCTTAAATCTTTCCACATTATTAAAAATCCAACTCATCCAACAGGACATTTTCAAACTCTTTTGCTCTGTGATTTATTACAGAGGCTATCGTAATCAATTACTTTTAATTAATAGAAGATGGAAACATTAATTGGTCCTATTTAAAGTTTGATTGTATTAAATGATTCTACCAGTGATCAAAAATGTATTCTGAAAGAGAGTTTAGGCTAATATATCAGCAAATGAGGCGCTATAAACATGATTAATATGCACATTAGACTTTCCTTATCACTTTTTGTTGGCAGTTTTTATCCGGTCACAGCTGAAATTCCATTGAGTTCTTTCTCCTTTTGTATAAAATACAGATTATGTGGAGACAGCCGTCTGAGTAACTGGAGTTTCATCTTGTATGGCCATTAATTATTATTGCTCCTTTAGTATTTCTTATCTATCACAGAGATGTAGGACTGTATTTTTATAGACATTTGTTGTTTGGAAAAAAACAGGCTTTTGTGTGATGGCGCCTCAGCATTCTTTTATTGCAGAAAGGATCGACAACACATTTTGAACATCTATGAAGGGGTGGAATAAGAAGTTTATAGCTGTCATCATTGTGGAGGTATGTATATTTGTTAATACACCCGGGAAGTTGCTGGATGGTATAGCCAGCTTTTTTTACAATATTTTGGCTAATTTGACTTGGACCATTTTAAAAATACATCCACAACTGTGCTGTATTTATTTCAAAGGAATTCCATGCACTATGAAATGTTTCACCAAATTATCCCTGCAGTTGGGGAAATCTAAGAATACATTGCTTTCCTGGCAGTTTGTTAATGTTCAAGTGTTGTTTTGCACTATATTCAGAATTATTTTCTTATCTCAATTACTTCTCATGGCTCACAGGAGAAAAACCTTCATCGACTTGTGGTTCAAAGGCAGTTCTGATGTGTCAAATACCTGTTGCCACCAGAGCCATTTCAAACAGCCATTGCCATTGCTGCCATGGGAGAATCAGATGCAGAACAGAAGGATTTTCAGAGACCGAAGTTTTGTTGCAGTGTTCAGAGCGAGGATCCCTCTCAGACCTCATTGCTCCAGCAGACTCAAACCTTCTTGCCTATCACCAGTGCTGGCCCTGCTCATCCTAGGACCAACCTTTGACCAATGAAGTGATATCCTTTTCAGTCTCTTACCAAAAGGTGCAGTGCAGGCTTCTCTAAATATCTTGGGCTGCAAGCAGCAGCACATGCAATGTGTAGAAGTAGACCTGGACTCCTGTACACACTGTTTCTGTCTGAACTCACAGTTGCCATATGCTAGTAGTTATTTGAACTTAATTCAGATTTTTGGCACAACCATCTAGTACTGATGTGGTGTCCTCCTAATAGCCAGGCATATCTCTTCCTCAACTGTTTCCTGCTGAGGAACAACCTGCTTATATTAGAAATTATTATTAGTCTAACATGATTTCTTTACTGTTTAATATCTTTTTATTCTAAAGGCCACCCTGTTTTCCTTATGTGATATCTTCACAGAATCACAGAATGTGCTAGGTTGGAAAAGACCTTTGAGATCATCAAGTTCAACCTATGACCTAATACCTCCTTATCAACTAAACCATGGCACTGAGCACCATGTCCAGACTTTTTTAAAAACATCTAGGGATGATGAGTCCACCACCTCCCTGGGCAGAAGATTCCAGTGCCAAATCACTCTTTCAGGGAAGAATTTTTCCTGATGTCTAACCTAAACTTCCTCTGGTGCAGCTTAAGATAGTGTCCTCTCATTCTGTCATTGATTCCTCTCTGTGTTAGTGGTTACACCTGCCTCTGTGTGTTGCATTCGTCTCATTGGCATGCACTGAATTTTTTTGTCCAGTTTCACTGTTGAACACAATTGAGCAAGAAATCTCCAAGGCAGAAACTTATCAGCATCTTCCTCCAGCTTGCTACACCTTCCTCCCCAGTTTGTCACACATCCCACCGTTTTTACTCAGCTCCTTCTTAGGGTTAACTGTGTGTTTCTGGTGTTCCAGTGGGAAAAAAAAATGTAGTGAAGTCTGGATAGTTATGGAGGGATTTCTCCAGTTTTAAATCAGCATAGATGATTTCCTTACCCTCTTTGTGTATTTCCTCTGACTAGACAATCATTTTCAGTTATGTTCATTCATCTTTCTTAACATTTGTTCCTTTTGAAAGAAAAGAGTGGTTTTTTTGGTAGAATCTGGCAAAGAGAGTACATTTTCCACATCTTTTCTGTAACCAATATTTACAGTAAATATCAGCTCTTTTCCTAATTTAGTATCTTGAAGCAAATATGTGGGACCTAATTTCCAGCTGCTCTGGGGAAGCCACTGGGTGAGAATGGAGAGGGCATAAGGGACTGGAGGCTGATGGCATTGTACCCAGGGGATGGTCTGGTGACACCCGATGGATCTGAGGTTGCATGATAGAGCAAGTGAGGGCCTCCAGGAGCCAGGGCTGGATGCTGTGCAGAGATGAGAGCTGTGCACCCAAAAACAGACCAGGCAGGATCATGTCCCCTGCAGCCAGGCACTGTCCCAATCCCAGCACATGCACCTCTACCCTGGTGATCAGCAGTCTGCTTAAACCCACCTCTTGCTGTATGGGTGCTGACAGTTACTTTTTCATAAACCATTTTGGAATAGTTATTCTAACTCAAATTTATCCTATATCTTTTTAAGGAAAAAGGCCTTCATAGACAATCGGTAATGAGATATAGTTGGCTTGCTGCATGTCTAGCGACCTGATTTGCAGCAATGTAAAACAGCCGCCCCAAATTAGTGGATACATTTTCTTATAGTCTTTGTGTGCCTCCATTTCATAGCTGTGGAATGGATTTGAGTTTTATTTATTTATTTTTGTCTTTGTGTCCTTTGGGGTCAGGGTGAAAATCAGATTATATTTGTAATGGGTTCACATTTCCAGAAAAATGTTTGAATTTGAACGCTAAGGAGGAAAAATGGCCTAAGACTTCACATATAAAAGAAATTTTAAAAACCAAAAATGTTGATTAATGAAGTGAGCAGTTTACAGTCATGTGGGCGTTTAGAAGGAATAAATATGTCCTGATCTTGATGTCTTTTTAACATCATCTGTTGGATATCATTCAATGCACATTGCAACACTGCTGAAGGAGACATGCAGTGAACTGCCAAGAGAATTTCAGTCAGAAGTTTAGGCCAAACATTTATTATTTTCATTATTGCCTCAAAAGTTACAGGTGATAATTATTGAAAGATGTAATATTTGCCAACATCTTTTTTATGGTTTTGATTGAGCACAGTGCCAAGGGACACTACACATATAAATAAAGTCTGAACAAATTTGGGTCAAAACAAATAACTTTTAAAAATCTCTGAGCAATCCAAACTCAGCTTTAAACATATTTATTACAACATCCATTACAACAGAGTTACCCCCGATTGCTGGATTTCTAATATTAATTTCTAGATTACTTTTCCCTGAAGTAAACTGCAGGAAGAATTCAGGCACAGACTCATAAACTCACAGACAAGCTATGTCCACACTAGTAAATTAAATGACACTAGAGCATGAACTCAGGCTTTAGCACACTGTCACTATTATATGTCTAGCTTTTCTTGATCCTCAGATAGGTTTGGGGTCTTCTTGTCACAGAAATTTGGCTCAGAAGAAGCAAAGGGCAGGAAAAAACCCCTAGCTGTAGGGAAAGATTGCTGAAGAATTACACTAATACTAAATAATGAAGAAGAATGTAAACAGATTATAGATACAGAGAGGCTGAGATCAGCTAATGGCTGAAAAAATAGATGACAGATAAAAAATGATAAGACTTGTCAGAAAGAACAAAGCCTCTGTGTGCATCATGCAGATTAAGGAATTAAGAGTCAAAAGGTTAAGTGTGAGCAACAATGAATATGAAAAAATGAGTAAGAAAGAAGAAAAAGGCAAGTTTGTTTCATAAATCAGTTCTAGTCTTCAATCGCTGTGGGAAAAAAGAAAAAAAGGATATTGAAATCTCTTAAGCCAGCAGTCTGGACACTGGGAAAGGTATTGGCATTTTCAGCAGTAGATGAAAAGTGTCCTGTTCTAACTGCTGCAAATATTGGCCCCAGGTAACCTATCTTCATGTGATTTGTTTCATGATGCAAGACAAACTGATCTTCAGTCTTAAAGTCCACAAGTCTGGAGCATTTTTTGAACTGACCTCATGCACACCCAACTGCGCATCTCAAGACTTTGGTTATTCTATAGGACAGGAATGTAGACAATAGGTTCTATAAAGTGTACAGTAAGTGCTGCCCATGAAATACATGTTCTAAACAGATAATAATTCTGGGTGTAGCATCTGTTCTCTTTACTGCAGGAAATTCTTCTGAGAGAAGCTCAAAGTGGGTAGCAGATATCTAAAAGCACTTCCAGTTTATTGAATAAATATGGAATGTTTCTAAATCTGCCATTTTTAGAATGAACAAAAATATATTCTGGATAATTACCAGAAACAATAGCTAAATTTACAAAGCTTTCCTCCTCTAAGTTTAGATACGTTGTTGAAATCTCCTCCTGTTAGTGAAGACAAATCCAATTGGTTTACATTACATGCATTATGGAGCAGGAGCTCTGCATCCACAATTTCTCCACTTCAGGAACAAGAATAGGGCACAGTCTGCACAGCAAGTGGATTTGTCCTGTCTATTCAAATGAAACTTCTTTCATGATATTTGAAAGGAGTAGCTATTCACATCCTCTTCGTCATGTCAGTAGGCCATAGCAAAAAAACAAGCCTATTTATTCTAAAATGGAAATGGGCTCTGCTCATAAAATCTCCCTCAAGAACTACATGATGACTTGTGCACAGAGGTCATAAAGATGCCTTTGCTATGACTAATACAGAAAAAAAAGTGTTATTCCTTTTCCAAACATCCCAGAATCCACTGAGATGCACTTGTAAAGCTATAAACAGTACCTAGGAACTGTTGGGCCACAACAACCCCATGCAGAGCTTTATAGTGGGGTAACAGTGGATGGAAACCTGCCAAAAAGAAAAGAAAGCTGCCTTAGGGTGCTGATTGGCAGAGGCTGAGCATGAGCCAACGTGTGTCCAGACAGCCAAGAAGGCAAATGGCATCCTGGTGTGGCCAGCAGGACCAGGGCAGTGATCATCCAACTGTACCTCGAGTGCTGTGTCCAGTTCTGGGCCCTCACTATGAGATGGACACTGAGAAGCTGGAGTGAGTCCAGAGAACAGCAATGAAGCTGCTGAAGGGTTTGGAGCACAAGTCTTAAGAAGAGTGGCTGAGGGAGCTTAGTGCAAAGGAGGCTCAATGAGGAACCTTATTTTTCTCTACAACTGCCTGAAAGGAGATTGTAGCCAGGGGGAGGTTGGTCTCTTCTCCCAGAAAACCAGTGATTCAGCAAGAGCAAATGGCCTCAAGTTGCACCAGTGGAGGTTTGGAATAGATATCAGGAAAAACTTCTTCATTGAAAGCGTTGTCAAGAATCTTAACAGGCTGCCCAGGTAAGTGACTGAGTCACTGCTCCTGGAGGTGTTTAAAAGATGTGTACTTGTATCTCAGGGCCATGGTTTAGTGGTGAACTTGGCAGTGACGGGCTAAGAGTTGGACTCAATGATTTTAGTAGTCTTTTGCAACCTAAATAATTCCAAGGGTAGCATCAATATCTGGACAGAGCTCCCTGTCTCAGCTTCTTGTCTCTGGCAGTGATCATGGGTAGATACACAAAGCAGGATGTACCAACAGGATGGGTGTGTGTAATGATGTTTTCACCAGTTCTCCCGATTTCAGCTAAAGTAGAGTTAATTTTTTTCTCAGTAGCTGTTCCAGTGCTGTGTCTTGGATTTGAACAAGAATGGTGTTGATGCTTTGGTTTTCTTTCTAAGTTGTATTTATCCAAAGTCAAGGACTTTTTTTCTTTGTCTCATGTTCTGCTAGTGAGGAGACAACCCCAAAACTGGGAGGGAGCACATCCAGGGGAGGTGACCCAAGCTGGCAAAATGGATATTCCAGCCCCCGAATATCATGTCATGACCAGTATATAAACTGGGGGGAGTTACCCAGAAGGATTATGACTATGATTATGATTACTATTATGCTAATGATTAGGATTATGATTATGATTTACCATTAATATGGCATTTTGCTTTATTTTCAATTTTTAAACTGGTCTTATCTCCGCATACAGGTTTTACTTCAATTCTCCTCCCCATTCCACTAGGGTTAAGGAGAAAAAAGGAGAGATTGAGCGAGTGTTGTTGTTTCATCACGAGCTGGGCTTAAAACCACAACAGCATTATACCAGCTTCCAGTTCTCTGTGACTTTGATGTTTCATGGGGATTCTTTTACCATTAACAAGTCTAATTTCTTTTTGAATCCAGGAAAAATTTTATATCTACAGTGAGCTATGACAATGAGTTGTTTATTGTAATGTCATTCTTAACAAAGAGACACTCTCCCTAGTTGGGTGCATGGTGCTTTACTTCAGTTCCTCTGTGGTGGAAGCTCAGGAAGGACTGAAGTCCTGCATGTTCTTGGATGTCCCAAGTTCCCTTCTACTCTCTGCTTCACTCCTACTCCTCTCTTTGCTGTAGGGTGGATGCTAGCTACATAGTCCCTTCCCACCCTAACAGTCATAAAATTTAAATTAATTAGGTCTGCATTTTAGATTTAGCTACACAATATTATGTGTATTTTAATGAAAATTAATGTTCTATGGCTTGGCACAGGATGTGGCATTATTCATTTTTTCATGGGCTTTTTTGTGGCATTGCCTTCCTTCACATCCTCATTAACACAAAATAGTTTGTCTTAAGAGTGAATCTCTGAAATGAATATTCATCGCCTATAATTAGCTGCATTTTATAGCAGAGAAGCTGAGACACAGGATGAAATGTTCACATTTGAAAAATGCCTAGCTTGGGGTGGCCAGTTCAAGTCATGCAATGCATGATTTTTCCAAAATGCTGTACTGACTAAAGACTGTGCTTGAGTGGAAACAAACAGCAAGACTGTAAAACTGTGACTGGCAGCTGACAATTAATTGCAAATGGTTTTAGACACCAACACATAATGGATGTTCTCTCCCTTCTTTGACAAGAATCAAAGGTGAATCGAGAGCACCAAACAATTAAATATTGCACTCAGCTTTTTAGTGCCAGCTCACAGTGACTACCTACACTTTAGCATAGGGTGTCAGTTGCCTTAAATATGGGACGAGGCAGTACGGCATGTCTGGTTCCCATCTATGAGAAGGATGCATCTATAAACAACAGCAGCAAGTGAAGTATCAGTTACAAAAGGTTAAAAATAAATGTTTTTTTCTGGCTTCAAAAAACCACAAAAACCACCCACCCTGTATTCAAGAAGAGAAGGCTTACTTTCAAATTCTAAAAGATACAAAGTGATATTTGTGCAATACATCCACATTTAGGCACAATATTTGAATCAAGAAAGTAAGCAGGTGGAGTAGTTTATCTAATCCTGGAGAGACATAAGCAGGATTGGTATGCACACCATGGGCATCTTTACTGGTTTTGGAAGCTAGTTTTGAGTGTTCCCAAAGCATTGAGCAACCTTGCAGAACTGGATGTTGGCAGAGGACTGGAAGGAGACTGAATGCCTGAACAAGTTTCACTTCAAGTATTGTTAGGATTAAGCTGTATGTTGTATAGACAAGTTACTGGGCTCCAAACCTGAGTGAAGATTCACCAAGGGAGTCATGAATCATTATAATTAAAAGATATTTTATAAGTTGACAGGTTCATAAAAGCAGGGGCATTTCCATTCTTCGCTCACCACCACAGAAATCTGTCCAGGTCTTAGAGCAATGACCCAATCTTTGTCAGCTACAGACAGGACAAACATGCCCAAAATATGACAGAGATAGTGCCTTTCCTTTGCTCTGCATTGGGCAGTTTTGTCATGACTGCCTGGTACAGGTTTAAGTATCACTTGATTACTGGGCAGAGCCCAGGAGTGATGGATAATACAGGTAATACACATTAAGTGACCCCTCCTATGGGGGATCAGGGAGAAGACTGTCATGGATATATTTAATACCTGTAAGCATTTAATAAGAAAGTATCAGTTATATTTTCTTGTAGCTTTTAACACTGTTTTGATATCTACTAATTCAGGTACTCAAAATTAACTGCTTCTGTATTCTGTTTTCTCCCAGTTTTCAGGTATTAGGTCGCTCTTACTATGTAGAATTAAAATGAAAGTTGGTGCAGCTGGTTCTTGCTTCTGTGCATGCTTTGAAAATTTCATCACTTTCTTCCAACATAAATTGTGAAGAATTTGTGGTAAGCAAATTACCACAGAGAACTAAGAGAAAAACTGGTCCATGTGACTGAAACAAGCAGATTAGAGTTTATTTTTAAGCACTACAGCTTTACTAGACATACAGACTCATATGTTCATGCACACACACATACACAAATATATATTTATATCATGCTTTTAATTACCTGACAGATTTTATCAAAGACTGATTTTATTAAAAATAATGCTACTCAGTGGAGTCAAATTTTTGCTTTCAGCTGAAAGTATGAACAACAAAAACTAACTAGATAAATATTTTAAATAAAATAATTCTGCCTTAAGAATCCTGTAGACAAATAATTTTCAGCATTGTTAAAGGTCATTTTGGTGCTCATTTTTTGATACTAACTGGGCACCTGTGAGCTCACAGCCTCAGAATCTTTGTGTGGGTTGGGATCTCCAGTCTTTGACACTGCTGACAGACTGAAAGATCAGAGTTGCATGGCATGGAAGTAGGGAAGAGAGCAAAGGGGCTGACCAGAGGGCTAGAAAAAACATGACCCCTAAAGAAAGATGAATGAATGGAGTTGTTGTGAAGAAAGGACATGCTGATGATTTTCAAATATGTAAAGCAACACTGCAAAGAAGAAGAAGATTTCTGATTTTCATGTCCATTATAGATAAGACATAAAAATAAAAGGATTAATTACTTCCAGGAAAGGTCGAGATGAAATATTTTTAAAAATCCCTTGCTACCTGCAAGCATAATAAAAGCCTGATACAGAAGGATTTTAGAGAAATATTTACATTCTGATTACCTAGATATGGACAGAACAATGGATTAGATGATTTCTAAAATTTCTTTCCTAATTTGGTGACCTATTAAATTTTCATTTTCATTATTTTTGCTTTAGAGACATACACTTAAACTAGTTATGCTAGCTAAATAACTCTTCTGAATACAGGAAAATAAAAATGCACCCCTACCCCAGAAATGAACGTTTCCTAACTCAGAATCTCTCTCTTTCCCCTCCCTCCTGTGACAATGTGAAGTTATTTCTTCTCAGAAGAAAACATTTTCTCTGGACAGGCTTTTTTTGTATGGGGCAGGTACAGACTGCCTCTCTCCTCTCTGAACTCAGGATTTTCTAGGAGGGCCAAGGCTCCTACAACTTCATTCTGGGAGCTGGATTGCAACTTGTTCACTGCAACATGCATTGACATTCTGGTGCTGTTTTCACCTTTGTTGCACAACAAGTCTATGTGAAAGGACTACATGTGCCCTTAAAATTTAGTGAGGGAGAGAGGGAGGTGTGGCAAAGGAACCCCAGCAAGAGAAAAAACAGACAGCTAAGAAATGCAGGTAGGGTTTCAGAGCAAGAAAACTCATCTTAAACTTCCATCATTTTGCATAATATTTCTTCCACCTTTTTCCGGAAGCTTCAGATTTTCTTGAGCAGCTTTCCCATCAGCAGCAATCCACAAATTAACACTCAAGAAATGCTAAACAAAGATCTTTGCAAACTCAGCAGCTCTACCTCCTCTTTTATTTATGTGATGCAGAAGTCGAGGAAATAAATTTCCTTCAAACCCATAGAGTGTATGAGTACTGTGACCAGAAGGGGTTGTGCAGGCCACGAGAGCTCTTCCAGGCAAACAAAACATGCAGCTGCCTCCTGCCTCTCCCCACCCAGGGCCCTGTCCTTGCCCCCAGTATCTGGGATCAGCAGAGCCAGTCAGCTTGTGTGGCCAGGGCAGGCCACTACAGGGGGTACATTGGGGCAGCAGGGCAGGGCAGGAGGCCCCAGCTGCATCCCCTGAGTGCTCCCCAGCATGGGCAAAAAGCCCTCGGCTGCCTGCAGGGTGGGGATTGTGTGTGGCCCCCGTGCCAGGCACCACAAGAACAGAACCAGGACCACAGCAGTCATATTTGGAGGCTGCAGAGATGATGTCCTGAGGAAGATGAGCCATCTTTCAGAGTTACCAGAAGGTATAGAGGTGGGAAGGCTGTGGTAATGGTTAAAAAAAAAGAAAAAACAAAAAATACTACTAATCTTGGGGTGCTAGATTTCCCAGAACCTGTTTGTACAACACCCAGTGATCCTACCTGAAACTGGGATGTTAGCAGGTATGGATGAAACCATCTAATCCTATTCCCCAAATACCACTGGTTTTGTGCTTATTTTCAAGCTGATACATCATTTTATAGGAAACAATTAAAAAAATTCAGCAGCCAGCCTCGAGACCTCCTGAATCAATATGCATTACCCGGCATCCTCACAGCACCAATGCCATGTTCTTGTAGTAAACAGTTTAGTACAGTGCTCTTCCAGCTGGATCTACCAAGGAAATAAAGACGGAAGGAAGGCAGGAAGGCAGGAAGGCAGGAAGGAAGGAGGAGAGGGAAGGAGGAGAAGGAAGGAAGGAAGAGAAGGAGGAGAAGGAAGGAAGAGGAAGGAAGAGAAGGAGGAGAAGGAGGAGAAGGAAGAGAAAGAAGAGAAGAAAGCATCCTGTTGCATGCAAAAACCAGACCCAGCAGTGGCAAGAGCTGGGCAGAGTGGAGCCTTTCCTGATAATATCAGTTTACTTTTTAATTAGATGCTGAGCTTTTAAAGACAATGGAGTAGACATGATAAAGAGCAGGCTATTAAGTTTCCCAATTACAGAGCACAAAGAATCCAATAATTTATGTGCTGATAATCTCCTGGTAATCCTCTGGGTGCTGCCGGAGCGTAAGCATCCTGATTACTCCTCTGCTCTTACATGGATTTGTTCTCCTACCATAGCTGAATTTCCCCGTTATGTTTGGCACAGCTCATTTAAAAGAACCACAGTTACCTCACAGCCAAACCGCTGGCCTAAGTTTAGCTAAGATGAATAGGCAGCCGTTCATCTGCGACAGAGCCTTTGGTGTAAGTGTGGCCAATTAGTCACACGTTTGGTGTTCTAATTAGGCAACGCTGGGCCTTTCAGAAAATGTGCTGTTGATTTAGGTACTTCCTCAAACAATGCTAAATTGTGTTATGTGAAATTCAATTAGTTCTTTTCTAAATGTTTCCACATCTGTTATTCTTTAAGCATAAAGTGATGAGGAGAGAAGGAGAAGTGAAAAGCCAGAGTCTCCACTGGTGAAATATGTTAGGCCTCTGGGACCAGCCCTTTTTCCAGCTTTTGACCCTGAACAGTGATATACAGGAAGGAACAAAGTTGGAGAGCTATCATGGTGAAGCCCTTTAAAATAAATCATTATAGAAGAAATACTGCAACTGTAAGGGAACATAATCTCTTATGATAGCCATAAACTAAACTTTGTTTGGAAACGGATGGCATGGGGAAAGCACCATTAAGCAAATGATTATAAATTCTTTTTTAACAACTCCATTTTTTTTTACGATAATAGTGATATATTTAAATCCCAAGATTAACCAAAAATAAGTACAGAGCCAGTTTACTGTTTTGTGGAATGGTTTTGAGTAGTTTTATTTTTGTTTCAGATTTTTCCTCTGAGGACTAAAAAAGGTGACAAGACCTCCTGTAGGAGGTTTTTAGGGGGAAGGAATGGGGTGCGTTTATTATTTCTGTTGCACAATTTTGAAATTTTTCTCCGCGTTTGGGAGAACAAAGCACCACAATCCTTTTGATCCCTCGAACAAAGCACCAGGCTTTCTGTGGAGCTTTACAGCATTCCTCATGACCCATGATGTTTACATTTGCTGAGGGCTTCTCCCAAAAAGCAGGCTACCTCTGGCCCTTGCTGTGGCCGTGCTGTGTGTCCGACCTGCAGCTCACAGATGTCGGGCATCAGTGAAGGCAGAGCAAAGATTTCTCCAGCGTCATGACTCAGCCAAAACCCACAGCTGTCTAAAGGTGAAGTTGTACATGCATTTGATCCTTGTTGCTGTTATCACCTTTTCACTGACCAACATTTCAAGCCTTATCTGTGGCTGGCAGGCCATGTTTCAGGTTTGTCAGAGCCCGGATATAGCCCGTGCGGTTTTCTGATGATATATCTTGATAAGATTTGTGGAATGCGAGAGATGAAGTTGTCATCACTGCTTTGTGGCACCTCTGTACATGTCAGAAAATGAAAATATTTTCAGAAGCGATGGCATTATTTTGACTGGTGACACAACTTCTAAGACAACACATGTCCTTGAAAAATAAAAAAAAAAGAATGCACAATATTTATGATAAAAGACAAAAAAATGGTCTGTCCTGGAAAGGCATCAAGTTTGAATGGGGAACCAGATGATAATGAGGAAGATTGTAAAATCAAGCTTTTCTGGAGCTAAGCTGATAAATTGCCTTTTCCAGCTGTAATTGCTGCTATTGTATAAAACATGTCATTTTTGTAAATCAGGACTTTGAATTTTTCCTTTTTACAAAAAAATCTTAAAATAAAGTAGAACCAAACAAATGCATAGAACCCTCTTTTCAGCTGCTGTGTTTGCCTCCAGGTTAAATCATCACATTATCTATAAGGCAGCCTGATCATGTCACAGCTTCCTAAGCAGAACTACTTTTTTTTCTCCAGATGATTATGAAATTAAAGAAGTGCAAAACTTAGCAGAAATCTAGAAAGCCTCAGCTCCATGTCACTCCCCATGCCTCTCTGCAGGGCTTGCTGAGGTGCTCAGCTTGAGTAAGAGCACGCTGCCAGTTTTAGAGATGGCACTAATCAGTGCCAGCCATAATCTGACCATTATGATCTTACAAATAATACAATATTCACACATTATTTCTTAAAAACAAACAGCATTCTTAAAAACTCATTCTGCATTCGAAAAGTTTTGAGAGCTTTTGATTCAAGAGATGAAGGAGAATTGAAGGCAAATAAATATCCTTAATAGTTGTTGGAATAATTCGAGTATTTTTATTGAAAAATCCTGCTTCATAAAAGCCAAACTATTAGTAGCAATGCATATGTTTTTGGAAAAAAATATCTGGCCTCTTCCAGAAAAATAATAAAAAAGAGCTATCCAAGTCAAACCTCGAGACTGTTGATACAAAAAAAAAAAAAAAAAAAAAAAAAAAAAAAAAAAAGTGAAGATTTGGCAGAATCCTTTTCCTTCAGAATTTTCCTTCAGAATAGAAGAGTTTAGTTTCACTTTTCAAACTGCAGAAGTTGTCAGAAAACATGATCTTTCTCCTAAAAGATGCACAAAAATATTCTTAAATTCAGGCTAAAGGCACTGAGACAGAAGAATATTTTCAAAGTTTGATAGAAAGCATTAAAATAAAAACCTTTCAGAAAAGAAAACCAGTTTTGAATATGTCTAGAAGTTATGATTTTTTGACAGAGAGATGTTCTATCTACCTCCCATGAGGTCTTTGAGTTTTATTTCTGAATCAGGTCAGGTACATTAAAAGCCTCCCAATCTATCTTCTTCCAGAAGTATGATGAACCAAAATTAACAAAGTGATTAATTCCCTACCCAATATGGCTTTTTAAAGTTAACCCAGAAGAAGATTAAGTTTAAATGATCCTCTAAAAAAACTAAGGAATGTTGGTTTGAAAGAGAACTTCTGCTATCTAAAACCAGTGTGAGGTTGGTTGTAACAACTGTGGTTCAGTTGCATGAGGTTTTGCTCCAAATTCCCCTACTCAACAAGCATCTTTGAGGTTCTGCATGGCACACCAATCCCAAATGTCTAAAAGCTGCCCTGTGCAGGCCTCTTCCTCATTCATTAGGTGATGGTCATAGCAGAGACAGATGTCTCTTCATCTGAATGAAGAGTGCTAAACAATTTGTTGTCAATGACCACAGGTCTTGCCTACAGATGTGTTTGTGTTCATATGTGTCACAAATAAAATTATAACCCCTGCCATCATTCACAGGCAAGAGTTCAATCTTCATACACCTATACCTTCATTATGGCTCACTTAAAAAATTATTATAATTCAACACTATTCTAGACCAGAAAAGTAGAGGTTTTCAGGAGTGTATTTAAATGCAATAAGCACGTACATGGAAATATCTGAGAGGAAAATAAATGATTAACTAAGGAGGACTGGACAAAACCAGAAAATTATCTGGGAGAGCCCTCCCAGATAAGGAGATGGAGAAACTCCATCTGTAGTGAACCTGCAGTGAAAAACCACAGCAAAGGCAGAGCTGTTCCTGAGTCCCTCTCATTCAGTGTCAACCAAGCATCTGGCTTGCCCACAGAAAATGCCTTCATATTAAACCCTGCATCTAGGATCAGAAGCACATCAATCTTCATCTCCTGAGCTGATAGCTGCATTCCTAATCCAGGCAGGTTGATCCCAAGCCCTCCCAGTGAGGGGGAGTACTTGGGTTTCCTGAAACTGGCTTTTAATGAGGGATAGATTGACCAGATGAGATTCTGTTTTTCATCTCTGATGCTACTAGAGGCCTCCACTTCCAAAAAATTTAGGTTTGGCTTTGGGCTGTTTTTTATACAGTTTGTGGTTGTATTTTAAGGCACACTCTTGCCTACTGTATATTTTTTCAGTCAGAGGAAAGGAGCACCTTCCTTCTTTTATCCCTAGAGTTGGCATGCAGTGGATGCAAGTGAATTTCACTCCTCAGAGCCGCAGACTCCAGGCTGTGAGGCTGGGCAAGCATGCTCCTCTCTTACATCTTTTTAAGGAGAAACACTAACACAGCAGCCCACTGCTGCCTTAGGCCTCTGCAGTTCTTGGAGGACACCTATTTATGCTTAAGCTCCCTGCTCTTCCTTTTGCCCCACTGTGTCTATACATGTCCCCTTTTCTCCATCAGTTATTCCTAGGGTAAGTCTTCTCTCCTCAGACTCCTGACTCTTATCAGCATAATCAGAACCACTATTCACCCTACTGTGGGAGGCTAAAGCACTTTCTTTGTCTTATTTCATTTCCTTGTCTCCTCTCAGGACCTTGTCCTGCATCTCTAAATTCAGCCTACAATCTGCAGCAGCAGGTGTGGCAGATGAGGTCTGAGGAGCCACTGTCATTAGAGATGTGGCTTTTCCTGGCTGCTGTGCCATGGACATCCAAGAGGGATGGGCACAGCAACAACCCAAGGCCATCTCTGCCCCAGCACCCTGGAAAAGGGTTGCTGGGGATCTGTTCTCCAGGCACCTTGTTCATCTCTAACTCTGCTGTTTAAAACCAGGTTTTTTCACATCTTTTTTTCTGACAGCCCTGTGACTGTTCTCTCACATATGGGTTGTATTGTCTTCCCACATATGGGTTGTACCTTGTTGTACCTTTTATGAAGAATAGCTGCTATTATTTCTTCCTCCTTTTTTTTTTTTTTTTTTTTAAGTTGCAGCAATACAAAAAAACTAAAGGTTATCCTAGCAATGAAAGGCATGGCAGGATTTCTTTGAAATAGGCACTTATGTCATCCTGCTCTGTTAAGTAAGTAAATGTGTAGTCTGAACCTACAGCCTGAGAAATCCTTTCGTGCGATCCTTCCACCAACAAAAATCTAACAAAATCAGGGAGTTCCACTCACATTGTGAAGTTTTGTAAGAGTTTTGCCAGGTGCTGTCAGCAGCAATGAACCTGTCATCCTTTTAAAGAGAAATAAGCTTATTCACCCAACATTTCTAAGCTCACCAAATAGCTGTCCTTAGACTTTATTTTTAGAAGCACCTTCACCACTAAATACCTTAAGAGATTATAGTCTCTGCCCTTGGTATTAGGACAAAAACCCCCTAAGAACTTCTCCATACCCTTTGCCAGGCAGGAGCTTGTTCTCCCTAGGCTCTGCCCAAGACTGTGTCAGCACATTAGCCTGGACCAGAGCCCAAGCTAATAGGAGCAACCTCTAACCAGGCTTGTGAAGCAGAGCATATTGCTGTGCTCACTGAGTCTACTCCCTGGCTGGGTTTGAGACAGCCCATAGCTGGCCTGCATCACACTGAAGGCAGGGCACATTTGCTCCCGCCTGCCACAGATCATGCAGATCAGCCTCCCACCTGTGAGGGGAATGGCAATGATTTTACTCAAGGTAAAAGGCAACTCAGAGTTCTTCAGAAAACAGACCAAGAAATTTATCTACAGCCTATTAATCAGGCACTGCGGCACTGTACAGGCTGCTGATGTTCACATTATAAAAAAGGATATTGAAAAACTGGAGAAGGTGCAGAAGAGAGCTGTAAAAATGATTCAGAGACTGAAGAAAGCACCCCACACTGAAGCACTCAAGAATTCAATCTGTTTAAGTTATCAAGAAGAAGACTGAGAAGCCACTTGATTACACTGGGTAATACTTTCACCAGGGGAAACTGGCGGTTTACTTACACTCCGCTTACTAAAGAACTGAAAAAAGGCATGGCCAGAACAAATTGCTGGAATCTTGAAAGACAGGCAAATGAAAACTGAAAAAAAAATTATTGCTTTTTCATAATTGTTGTTCAGAAAATACTTACTGAGATCGGGAAGAAACTGGCTTTTCATATCTTTAAATTAGGACTCAATGTTCTAGAAATTGTATCAATTACTGGTCTTGGAAAAGAAGTAACTCAATAAATGACAACATGTGCTTCAACATCAATGCCTTTTCTTTACCCAGTAAAATCCACTGTGGCTACCCTCAGGGGCTAGTGAGGACCAAAATCCTGATGTGTGCTCTGACAGACATAATCCTCATGCCTAGGGAACGCTTCCTAAATTTGCCTGGGACTAACCCTGGCATACTGATTTTGCCTGTGTTTAGTGGATAATTAGGAGAAAGCTATCTGGCAGATGAATATTTTTGGAACATGGCATTTACTGGAAATTAGTGGGAACATGAGGGACATTATGGACACCTGGAATATCCAAAGACCTCTGAACTGATTATTCTGCTGTAACAAATAGCCCTGTGATTAGACAGGCACAGTGCTTCCATCCCAAAGGCAAGTTCCCCATGGAAATTAGAGTTTGTAGAGTTAGAGGAAGATGGGAGAGGGAAAGAGAAGCACGAATCCTATAGCCATCCTTTCCAGAAGAAAGTGAGAATAGCACTCAGGGTAGATTGTGGCCTATGGGAATACAGACAAAAACTCGAGTCAAGCAGGTAATACTTAAGGTGTAGTTTTAGGAAAACCATGAGAAAGGCAGCAAGGCATGCCAGAGTGAAACACCATGGCAGGAAGAGACTGTGTACATACTGGGACTAGGAAGTTTTGCTGGGTGCACAGGATCCCTTGGGGAGGCACAACTGAAGCCAAACGTTGCTCTGGGCGTCTGTCCTTTAACTCTTGCTTTTAAAATAATGTTATTTTCCTGTTCCTTTCACTGATGGGCTGGCACACTGTTTGTACTGGTGCACGACAATCCTCTGAAATACACAGAGGAATTCTGGGTAAGGATGTGTGCAGATGCAGTCTCTGTGTTGCCATGTTGCCTTTGTGATATTGCAGCTAAAAGGAGAAAACTTTTTTCTGGGGAGCATCTGTGCATCTGGGGTGCAGACAGGTCTCTGAGATGCCAACATCCAACACACTTTCTTTCCCCTATTCGCCAACAGATGGTGCCAGAGAGAGCCCCTTTCCTGCCCAAAGCCTTCAGGTCACAGCAATTGTATTTCCTTCTAATTACCTGTACATGAAGACTACTGTATTCTGAAGCTTTTGTCCTGCCTGAGACATTTTGCAACAGAAGGACTGAGGAGCTCTGGGAAAGCATTGTGTGCAGCTACAGCACAACAGCGCGACTTGGGGTAAAGATCTGATTTCCATGTTGTGCAGGAGTTATGTTCAGTGAAAATTATATAAATGTAGTATAGCAGCTCATATCTCATTTCCACAGAACGTTACAACCATTCTGTTATGTAATAGCGAGCTAATAAAGTCAACCCAAAACTCACTATATCACATTCTACATGATGTCACCTCATTCATCCTTTTTTCCTTTTAATTTCAATCTCATCTCTATTTCTACATTTACCTTCTGAAGTATTTCTAGCACAGCATATTCCCAACACTCTTCTTATTTTACTGTGTGATCAAAATAATGCAGAGTAAGAGGGCCTGAAAATCTGGGCTGGAAATATCATGAGAACAGGCTCTGTCAAGAGCTTTCCAGTATTTCCTGCTTCTGGTTGAGCTGGAAATACTCAAAGGGTGAAATCCTGGCCCAGCTGAAGTCAATGGGAATTTTGCCATTAACTTCAATGGGGTTAGAATTTCACTCTTGGTATTTACTCCATGTATCCAGTCTCAACTAGATCTGGTGTGGTGTGAAAGGAAAACTTTTCTTCTTTCTTTTCCTTCCTCTTGCAAGATTTAATGCTTAAAAAAATCTTACACATTCAGGTTAGATGTAAAGGTTGAGCAATGCCAAAAAAAGTTCCCCTGTTACCCAAATGAACCATTTCTTCTCTCTAAACAGTTGCACAGCAGAAACTGTGGTATTGCAAATATAAAATGATATAAAGATTCATAAATGAAAGCTGCCTGCATAAAATGAATTAAAATATATACTGCCTCTCTTTTGTCAAACCCTGTAATGTAGATAGCTGCCCCCATTTCAGGACCTTGATGTCAAAACCTTTTGCTGCTGGCAGTACAGAGGGTTTTTACCATTCAAAATGGATTTTTCTTTCAGAGAGAATTCTCCTGTCAGAGCCCTTCATTATCAGTGAAGGAGGATTTGCCTTGCTTTAAAGCTGATATATACTGATCTCTGCTTTAGATGAGGCAAAATCTTAAACCTGAGTCAGGAGAGCAGGTGGGCTTTATCCTGTTTTACTTGCGCTTGCCACTGCCTTCCAGGAGGAGCTTTGGAATTCTTTGACCACCAGAGACAATCCATTACAGCAAGTCTTTTCCTTTCAAAACATGAAATCAGTTCTCTTTATGCTAAAACATCCAGCTCAATAGTATGTTCATGTTTTACATTAAAGAAACATTTTAATTGCAGGCTATGCAATTATGACAGTCTCCAAAAGCAAACTGGCCAGTCTGATATTTGGCACTGTACTGATGAGAATTCAATGCAAAGGACATTTCTGGAAATCTCCATATATTTTTGTATAGCCCCAGAAGACCTGGTAAATGTCTAACCAAGAAAAATGTGTGCTTGAGCAGAAACACCATTCCCCATTCTTTCCTAGAAGCAAGAAGTTTTCTTCTAGAAAAACAATAGTAGAAGCTCTCAATTAATCCACAACTATTCATTTTGTCTTCACTGACAATTAGCAGGCCTCCTAACGCACTGCAGCCTCACTTTGGCAGTCAGAGAAGCCCTGCCAAGCGGAGTCGGGCTGACACACTCATTCTTCAGCCTGTATTTCCTGGTGCAAATAGTTTCTAGCTCCTTTCCAACAGCCAAATCCAAAGGAAAAAAAAAAAAAAAACAACAAAAAAACAACAAAAAAAGAAATAAGAAGGGCTTTGTTCTCCAGAAAAAAGCTGCGGCTGTGGTCAGGAGCCCTGTGCACTAAGCCAGGCCATGAGGAAGGGGGAAATACAGTCTGATGTGTTCTGCCAGGCAGGCTCAGAGCAGCCCCATGGCTGCCAGCCCTGCCGGGATG
This sequence comes from Sitta carolinensis, assembly GCA_032173965.1. Lineage (NCBI taxonomy): Eukaryota > Metazoa > Chordata > Aves > Passeriformes > Sittidae > Sitta > Sitta carolinensis. Next base: position 34,492,189 of record JAVUNC010000004.1, read on the forward strand.
CCCTGGCTGAGACCTCCGACCACCCACCTCCTCCATCCCCATTAGCCCACAGTGAAAACCTGCCCCTTCTCCAGGCTGTGCAGAAGCCAAATCTTATTTTCTTCAAGACAAACCAGGAGGAAGTCTGCAACAAGGGAGAGGGAGAGCAGATCTGAAGTGCAGATCTACCATATGAGTGTGGCTGGGCCAAAACGCCACATGAGACTGGGCAGCACCCTTTCATGGTCACTCTCTCTAAAATACAATTGAAGACTTGAGATGGCTCGATTTTCTAGATGCAAGAAGGTAAATGGCTTTAATAATCTCTTCTGACCCTGCTTGCCCATATTACCAATAAAAAATGCTGGAGATACGCAGACCAGTGCCACAATCCCTGTTTGACCTGTTGCCTTCTTACATAGTTTCTTAGGCAACGTATCCCCAACAGGCCAAAGCCAGCCTTGGACCTACACCATCCCTGGTTGCCTCCTGTATAACCACTTAGTGTTTGCTTTGAAGAATTCAGCTGTAAATATTTTCTCACATTTGCTCTTTTCAACTTATATTAAAGCCAACAGCCCTTGTCATCTGACCCTCCCACTGTCCTCCTAGGGATCTTTCTCTTCAACACCATTCAGTGTGTGGCAGTGTCAGGTTAGCTCTCTAGGGTCTGCTGACTGGTATAAATCAAATTTTACCCAGAAGACTGCAACTGGGCCTTTGTTACCCCCTATGATTTAAAATACAGGTTTCTGCACAACAGCTAGCTGATTATGGATTATATGGATAGGGATATAAAAAATTATAGTAATTTTTTCAATTTGCCTTCAAGAAACTTCCCACATGTGCCTCAAAACAAGCAATTTTCCATGTGGTAACATCAGGAAGGATTTCCCACCACCTCTCTACTTCAATAGTTCAACTCCTAAGCTCCTGATTTCCTCTCCACACAGCTTCCACTGGGTAATCCCCTTCACCGATGGGCATGTGGATCTCCTACCACTGCTGATGTGCCTTGTCTGCAAGCCCAAGCCTGTATGTTGACTTTTCAGCTGCTGAAGAATTTCTCTACTAGACCAGTCTTACTGTGTCTTGTGGGGTTTCTGCTCACCCCTATGGCCTGGGACCTAGTTTTTGTTGAGCAGGACTTCCTGAGCTTGATAAACCTGCTTCGTACCCCACCACAAGGGACTCTCATCCAGGAGGCACCAGTTCCAGGATCTCTTCTGCTGCTGACACCAAGATCATGCTTTTAAGGTTGAAATGTTTGCCTTAACTGGTAGTCGTACAAGATAATTGCATGAATCCTAGCAGCCTGCAGTATTTAGGAGGACAGGGTATATGATCCGCCAGCCCCTTCTGTCTTTAATTTCTAGGAAGCTATTATAGCGCCTTCCAAAAAGGCTCACGTCTGCCTGCCAGCACCACATTAACATGACTACTGCTTTGAAACACAATAGCTGCAGCAGCTCAGGATCTGAAATGCATCCCCTGCTGCACTGCGCCGCTCTGCGCACGCCTATGTGCTGTTAATGGATCATCATGTGGGAAGTGTTTTCATTATTCCTTGCTTTTCTAGCACTGGCGTTTCTTGGCAAATGTGTGGCCCAGGCCACAGCAGCTGTCTGTCTTGCTCTCCTGCCTTTAGATTAAAAACATTTTTTTGTTGTTGTTGTTTTGAAGTGGCTATTGAAGTGACAGGACAGAGAAGGATGGCTAAACCCAAGTCCCAATATCTTTTTTCAAGACTACACTAATAGCCTCTAAGAATTTTTCTCTGCTGCACTTCAGATAAGAGCAGTGAGCCTATAAATTCATTAGCGAGTAATGGAGCAGCCTCACTTTATCTATGTCTTTTCACAGGACTAGGGTTTCATTCTGTGCCAGGAGTCATACATCACACTCAACATGTACGTCTCCAGAGCCAACCAAGAGAAAGTGCAGAAAAACTACTGTTAACAAGGGAGTAATTACATTCAGCATAAATTAATTATTGGTCACTCAGGACTGGTGGGAAAGGGCCACACAGACTGTATCTGACTGAGTTCCCACCTCTGAGGGAAAAAATATTTAAATATGAATCATAAGACAATATGAGGTGGGTCTTTTCTGGTCTGCTGGTCTTTAACTGCACATACTTGCTAATATGACATGTGGCTTATTTGGTTTAACACTATAGGTACATTGTATTTTTTAGGGCAAATATGAGTGATAGTCATTTGGGACAAGGGTCATTTCATAGCAGACAGCATCAGACCCGACTGAGGGAAGCCAGGAAGGACTTCAAGACGTAATTCAGCCAAAAGAACAGGACACGGATCAGCAAGCAAGTGATGGAAGGTGTTCATGAGGAATTTAGATTATCACACACTCCAAATAAACCCCGAGAGTCTGTAGCAGCCAGTGGCCAGGGAAAGCTGCCAGGCAAGTAGAGAAGAGCCCTCCTGCGGGGGAAAGAAGGCGCACAGTGCACCCAGGTCTTTTTGCCAAAGTGTTAGTGCCAGCTCAGGAAAGTCTGTTTGTGCTTCAACCCTGAAAATACTGACTTGGAATTATGTAGGAGGGTGTAAAATGATTTTAGGTTAGTCTCCAATAACCAACCTAGAGATTAAAACTGCTCATTACATGTACAACATTAAAATTGTTCCACATCCTGACAAGGATCAGGAAATTCATTGTTAAAGAGAATCCTCATAAATGGAAATTCTTGTTGCCATGGAAATAAGAAACATATCAAGATGCAAATGACAGATGTACTGTCAACTGGGAAGCTCAGCTTATAAGTTCCTGTGTTTTTCTTTAATTTTTTTCTTTTTCTTGCTCCTAAAACAATGTATAGTTAGATCAGAATTCATTCCCCCTCTTTTTTTCCTTATTCACAGATACTTATACATATAAATAAACAGTTGCATAGAAAGAAAATGCAAAATAGACTTTTTTTACAGAATGTTTTTTAAACTTTTCATTAGAGAACTGGGTAGGAAAGTTTTCCGATTTGTGGACGCCTAGGTTTATTGAATCCTAATGACTGCAACACTCAGACCCACTAACTCTGTTTTCCCATAAAAAGAAGCTAACATCTGCCTTCGAAGCCTGGTGCTTGGAAATTCACATGTAATATGAAAAATACAATTTCCAGACTCAACTCCATCCAGTTCAGGTTGGAGTGCCCTGAAAAGCAAGTTATTTTGCCATGTGCTCTCTTGTTTTGCTCAAAATTTTTATGTCAGACCTCAGAACCCTTTATTTTAATGAAAATACTGGGGCCAATGGCCTGATCTTTTATAACAACAGTGTTTTGTTGGAAAATTCCCAACCAATGTTAGCTGCCCACATCACACTGGAGAAGACAGTGGAAAGCTTTGTGTCTATGGAGCTGGTCCATGGAGCTGGTCAATGGAGCTGTGATTTATGGTTGGTAGGGAATTTCAAAAAGTGCTGCTGTGACCTCTGGGGCTTGTTTCAGTTAAAGATACACCTGGGGAAAATAATGTAGTTTATCCAATGACTGCACTGTACTGCACTATCAACCTTTTTCTCCCTGCACTTCTGACACTCTCTCTAAATCCTTGCACTGTCAATGCAATAATCCAAAGTGGGATTTTGCATGTCCAGTTGGAAATGAACCCAAGCAGATGAGAAATCTTGCCAAAGCCCAGTGGGTAAGAGATGAACACCTTGCATGTGGCTGGAGATGATCCTGGTGCCCTGGAGATGTGGCAGCGGAGTGAAATCAGCTGGTGGGAGCTGCCTTGGGGCACTGCCCTCCACCTCCAGATTGGCAGGGAGGAGAGGTCCATGCTCTGTGGTCAGGACTGAAACCGAGGGGTTCTGCCTCAAAGGCAGCAGGGTCTGCTGAGGTGGGGGGATGACAAGAGATAGTGGTCAGCAACAGCTTCAGTAATTTGATTTAAGTACATGGCTTGGACTTCTCCTCAAAGTTCAGATGTGCAATTCCTCTTATAATTTATTTCTCCGATAGGAGCCATCGTTGTTCTCAGAAGAAATTCAACCAGCACGGTGACTGAGCTGCAACATCTCTAGGAAAGGCTGCCTGAAGCTCAGCAACACTTTCACCTTTCTGTAAGGCAAAGCCTCACCTTTTGCTGCCCAGAAGAGGCCTTTTTGTTGTGAAAGGAGGCTGCTATAACATCAAGCTCGATTTAAAGGAAATTTAAAAAGAGGATCCTGCAGCTTGGATAAAGTGAGCCTGCTGGCTTCCCCCAATGACTGGCACTAGAGCAGATTTTTCTGGAAGAAAGACAATCTCACAACCTCATGGCTTCAATTTCTTGAGCCAAAAAGCAGGGAGAAATCCCACAGTTATTAAAGCAAATAAATCAAGACTTGAGAGATCTTGTGCATGGAATTAGAGAGCGCTTGCATTTTTCTGCCCTCAGAGTTTTAAGGTTTTTTTTTTCTCCTTCACCTCATCCACCTTGGGTATCTTAAAACCAGAAAGGCACCCCTGGGACCTGAAGGGCTCTATGAGATGTAATTATGAAACCTTACTTTTAAAGGTTTAAAAGTGCATCTTTATGGGCTCAAGCAGTCCCAGTAACAGTAACAGTGGTTTATGTGTTTGATTGACATAAAACATGCCTCGACATTAAACATTTGCTTGACGTCCAGGAACACAGGTCCCTGTTCATGGTCTCTGCCTTGCTTTTGCATTGCTGGCCAACGACCACCCCACAGCTGTCCTGCACCCCTGGTGCTGGTGTAGGTGCCATGATAGACCCCTCCAAACGCAGGCACTCCCAAAAAGTGGAAACTGACTACTCGCACATCCTCTGCTCTCACCGTCCAGATCAAGAGAAAATGTAAACATCCCGTGAAGCAGCAGTAGTTTAGAGGCCATCTTTATGAGTGACGCTGTAACTCTGTTTTAGCAAATAGGATCTTTTTGCAGCTTCCCCTCCAACATCTGTCCCTGCGAGCTGCCATTCAATCACAGCAAATATCAGCATCTGTTCTTTTTAGAAGACCCTAAAAAGTCTGTGACAATTTAGAAAAAAATCTGTCTGTATTTGCAACAAAGCACAAACAAATTCCTTTCTAAACCTGAGCTCAAGTTTTGATTAGCCTGTGTTGTGCTTTTTGTCTTTTCTTTGATGGAAGAAAATTTTATGGCGTATAAAAAGTTAGTATCTAACTTATAATGAAGCTACACCACCAGAAATACAAACCTACACAACTTACCTCATCCAACCAGGTCACAAATAAACAAACCAAGCAACCACCTGAATGAACCCACTTCAAATTTTTATTATCAAAATTTCAAAACTAAAAGATGGTGGGGGGAAAAAACTGCAGATCAAAAATTACCAGTGGAAATTGGAAACAAACTGCAAATAATAAATCAGATGCGGGGGGGGGGGGGGGGGGGGGGGGGGGGGCGGGAAATCAGTCTGTCTGCAGATAACTCACGAGTGAAAAAATTCATTACAAATGACTTGACCTGCTGCAAATTTTTAGTAGCACGTGTATACAGTACATCATAAAACTTCTACACTTGACATTTTTTAAGAGAATGCCATTACTGACTGGAACTTCAGTTGGCAGCTGGAAACTTGCCAGAAAGCAGACTCTGAGTCTGTATCAGATGCTGTAAATTTGGAAATTTCAGGAGGCGAGGAGGATATACTCCTCATCCCCACAGCAAAATAGTTTTAGCCAAAAATCTCACTCAGAAAATTTACAAAATAAAAATGTAATATCTACATGGGACTTTTTTTTTTAAAGGAACCTAAACCCATGACTCCGGACCACACTTAAATACAAGTCCTAGTAGAAATTAAAAAAATGTGAACTTTTAAAAAATTTAATTTAACACAATTTTCAGCATTGTCTCAATGCCTTTCCTCGAAAGATTTAAGTTTTTATTTCATAAGTATAGGGGGCATACCAGTAAATTTCAAACCAAAGTGCCCAAACTGAAGAAAATCTTCACAAATCAAAGCAGGGAATTGCAACAGAAATGCAGGCATTATATCAGCAAACTGTCTTGTGCTTCAGCTAAGCACATGTCTAAGAAAAAGAAGGGGAAAAAATAGTCTGCTTTTGTACTGCTCTGATCCCCTTATTTCTCTCCTCCTCCATTTGTTTCATGGTGGATTTGGGGGCAGGAGCGGTTTGGGGCTTTTATTTTTTACATTAATATCTAAACATATGGATCTATGTACCAGCCCAAAGCATTGTCTTCCTGTAAGATTTATCAGCAATCTTTTCCTGGTTCTTTGCATATAGCATAGAAGGGTCATTTTGTTATACAGCCCAAAGTTTCTTTGTTCATCCTTTTGCCTTATTTCATTTTACTTTCCAGGCAGCTAGTTTAATAACTACTTACTCCACAACTATCTTTGCTCTCTCCTCCCTATGCCAATACGAAGGCATCTGGGCAAACTTTTCATCTCTGGACTTTGTTGCCCTTTATCTTGTGCTTTTCCTGCTGTAGCAGGCTGGATTGAAGGGATGAAAGCTGTCTGGGCAATATCTTTAAGCAGCCAAGAACTGTCTATCACAACTGGGCTCCATTTACCGCAGCCATGTGTCCTTGTTTACAGTTGTGGTTTTTTGGAGGGGATTGTGGCACAGTTTTATGGACTGCTCAAGATGTCCATTTGTGTGCAAGTGCATCTATGTATATAGAAGTGCATATATATGCATCCCTAGAAAATACTTGTGTGGTTTTTTATTTACTTTTACATCCTGGAATTAAGCTCACTTTAAAAGGAAAAGAAAAAGGCATATCCATTTACAACTGCCTTACACTATTTTTTCCCCTTTTCTATTTTTTTCTCAAATTAGTCTTCTATTATCCTGTTCCTTTTGACCCGCCAGCCTCAGGATTATTTTCTTCTTCCCTTTCCACTTTCTTTTTACCTTACGTTATCTTCCTCTGCTCTCTTTCTCTTTCTCTTTCTCTTTCTCTTTCTCTTTCTCTTTCTCTTTCTCTTTCTCTTTTCTCTTTCTCTTTCTCTTTCTCTCTTTCTCTTTCTCTTTCTCTTTCTCTTTTCTCTTTCTTTCATTTCTCTCCCTTTTCATCTTGGCTTTTCCCTATTTTACAATTTTTCCTTTGACTCCTTTAGTGCTCAGCCCTCTTACTGTCAGTTCCCTACATATCCATCTCCTCCCTGCTGTTCCTGCACCTACTGCTTTCCAGCTAACACATGACTGCTGTCTGCTCTTCACATGAGCACACTATTTGCTTCCTTCCTTGAGATTTTATGCTTATCATGTACCTAGATGCCCACATTGTCAGTAAGAACACACATTTAGATAATGTTTTAGGAGAACACTAACAGTGTGTTTTAGATTTTGGGTGTCTATTTTGCTATTTCACAGTCTGTGATGCAAAATTCTTAGTTTCAAACTACTCACTAGTTCCATGACATTGCTTCTCTCTGGGATAGTGTAGAAGTATTAACTACGAAAGGCAGCAAAAATTTGTTAGGGACAAAATGATTGCTGCATGTTTCTATGGAGCTGATTTGCTTTTTGCTTTGTGCTGTAAGAACTGATGCCTTGTCAGCTTCATTATTTGGATATAATCATACAAGGAGCTTCATGAAAGTATTTCTCATTGAAGAATATAAATTCGCTGATATAAAGACATTCTACAGATACATACTGATTTTGATACACCTGTTGATTTTCCATTATTCAAGATGGATCTTATGCTCATGCCCAAAAAGGACACTTAAATAATTATTTTCAAAGTCCGATTTAATTTTTAGCTTTTTTAAATGTGTCCAGCATTTTAGCATGTATAATTTTTACAAATGTAAATGAAGGATTCATTTAAATTCCAGCATAGGTGTGGATTTTTTTGGTAAATACTTAGTGCAAAAAATCTACAAAACCAAAAACTAAAAACAACAACAACAAAACCCCTAACAAACAAACAAAAAAATCACATGCACACCAAAGAAAAAAAAAATCAAAAACACACACACACAAAAAAAAAAAAACCAAAGCAACCAACCAACAAAAACTCAGACAACCCCAACCAACCAAAAAAAAAAAAAAAACACTAAAAAGCAACAACAAAAAACCCCCTGAGTCTCAGTCTAGTTGCAAAACTAACTGAGCATACATACTGATCATATGGCTTCTTGGCTGTACCAAGCCATATGCAGCAGCTCTTCAGGAAAAATTATATGTGCCATTCCTAGGAACATGCATTAAAGTCTAAGTAAATCAGTTACATTCTCCATTGGAAAATCTGCCAAGAACTTGCCAACAGATGATCAGGCACATTCTTAATGTAGTTCCTGGGTACCAGATTACCTTTGATTTCGTTATACTTAAGGTTATGCCACCTCAATGAATCCCTTGGGAACAGTCACTCACCAGGAAAGCCAGTCTTGGTGTAGGCAGATTTGTCCTGATCCTCTTATCAGGGCAGAGGGAAGGTCTCAGAGCAGCAAACTGTAGCATTGGCTTACTGCAGCACAAACACCCAAAGCTCTTCCACCCCAGAAGAAACCTGAATGTCCCCAGGAGACCAGTGACTGTAGGAAGAACAGTGGAACTATTCAAAGTAAGAATTTAGCTCCAAGGAGCTGATTCTGCAAACACTTTAGCACATGTACAGCTTTTCTTTACAAGAAACCTCAAAGAGAGCCGGCAAGTGTTGCTTCATGCAAGTCAAGGCAGTCATATGGCAAAGTGTTTACAGGATCTGGATCTAAATTTTGAAATCATTTCAGGACCCTAAAAAGCAGGCGCTAGATAATTGTAAATTCCCTTTTTTTCTTTTTTTTTAATTTTTTTTTTCTTTTTCAGCAGGAAACAAATGTATAGTACTGTTGTGCTGCAGTTGAATCCACTGCCTGAACTCCCAGAGTAGTATGGGCTCCCCTCCAGTGCTTGAGGTCAGGGAATCCATGCAGCACTCAGGTGCAGGACAGCCACAGGCTCACAAATGATGCAGGAGAAGCCACAGTCCCTTCCCCTGTCAGACTGTGTTCATTTCCAGAAGTTCACAAAACAAAGTCATGGTGGATCAGATTTTTCTAAGGCAAGCTGAGGAATGGAGAGCTTGGCTCATGAAGTGGGATGGTCAGAGTCTGAGCTGTTTGGGCCACCAGCAAGGAGGGAGGTTGTGGGAGGCCAGAGCTGATGCCTGTTGATCAGCAAAAGGAAGGGGTTATAATCATGGGGATCACCAGGACAGTAACACTGGGCTGGGCTGCCACACCAGACAGATAACATGGCACAGAGACAGCAGGAATGCAGTCAACAGCTGTTTTATTTCATTTATAGTAGTTTCAAAGGTTGCCTACATGCATATATTCCACACAAAGCAGATCTCCCTAGACAATTGTAAAGGAGAAAACAAACTTAATGGCAATTAGCTTTTCTCCATTTTGTTTTGCACAAAAATTAGCAAGGATTTTAAAGCTTTTGATATTTCGTCTGCTCAATGGCAGTAAGCTGGGAAAGTCAGGTGAGTTTCCAGGTGGCTTACCCCAGAAGGTGTTCTTTTCTCTGCTTGCTTTAGGACACAGCAACTTTTTAAAGCTCTCCTGAGACAATTTACTTCTGCCTTGACTTTATGTGCATGTTGTTTCATCATCTGAGGCCTCGTTTCATACATACGTTTATAATATGGGTTTCATTTCAATAAGCTGGGAAAGTAATAAATTTAAAGCTGACTAACAGTTGTTTTATGTGGCTGCCAACCTGCCAAGCAGCATTCTTAATTATTGCCAGGAAACTAAGTGTTTTGCAGCCATGTGTTTTACATTTGAGTGTAGTATGTCTTGTCAGCCCTCTCCACTGGACTGATGGATAGGCCAGTAATTTTTGTATGCAGAGAGGCCTGCGATGGTGGGTGGTTTCTTTGTCATCAGGTAGGGAAATCAACAGCAGCATGATGGACGGGAATATCTCAAGTGGTCCCCCTCTCCCAAGAAAGTTGTCGTGGCAAAGCTGGAAGGATGGGGTTAAACCTGAGCCCAGAATTGTAGTATTTTTTCTGTTCAAGACTGTAGTGCAACTACTTATTAAAGTTGTCGGCCAAAAAAAAAAAAAAAAAAAAAAAAAAAAAAAACAAAAACATATTATAAATTATATATATTAGAATAAGATGGATGACTGTTTTGTGCAGGATAGAGTGAGATGCTGCTATAAGCAGGCTCCCCTTTTCTTTTCCCAGACTAAATTCATTATTTTTGCACCAAAACAAGCAATGGTTGCATGGCTTGTTTTCTGCAGTCTGTGTTTAGGCTCCAAGATGTTAACCCATGTTTTAGAAATCAGCCAGTAAAAGGAGGACAGAAAATGAATACTAAAAAGGGAAGGGCTGACCCAAACAGTCTTGTTGCATATATTCTGCTCTCTAGAATGCTTTGAAGTCTTAGAAACTTTACTGAGTAAGTTCAGTGCCTTTAGGCCCTCAATTTGCACAACCAACACTAGTTTTTGTTGATTGTTGTCATTGACCCTAGAAGGATTATAAAGGTTGTATTTTATTTTTTTGTCGATAATGTAAGTCTTGAGTAATTTTTTAATAATGGGATAAACATAAAACACACTGTTAGGAAGTAATTTTTTGTGTTCAGTTCAGTTTTCTTTAATAGATCACATGCATGAGACAAATCCCAATTAAAGAAAGGCTCATCTCATGAGTATCTTGGGCAATGCTGCAGGATATTGTTCCTCTTGCACACACATACCTAATTTTATAATGGTTCCCATTTTTCTCTGGTGTTGTAGAAAATCCTAACAGTGTTTACTGATTTTTCTTTTCTTCAAGTATTCAGTTGTTTTGTTAAGGAGGGATTAATTAGTGAATCATTATTCCCACTTTGGCATGTGAAAGTCTGGAGTATACTTTTATGCATTTCCCAAGAGTACACATTGGCACCATAGCAGAGGATGTGGAAGAAGTGTTTATCAAAGAAGCAGATGTAGCAGTTTTGGGAGCATCTGTAATGGTGTGTTTGCCTGAGGGATTCCTACTAACAATTTCCCCTTTAGCCAGACAGTTCCCATGTGCTTCTCACAGGTGAGATCTGCCTCTTTGAAAAAAAAAATTCTCTCTAAGGAAAATTATCATTAGAGTTCATGCGTCATTTCCATTCTCTAGTGCAATTTCAGAGTCATTCTCTGTTTCTTCTCAAATCAATTTCTTCTGGTTTCACAGGCCACTTTGTATCTCAGAGTTACATTTTTCCAAGGAGATTTCGAGTATGGGCAGAAGCTGAAGGCAAATGGCATAAAATTCTCCTCCCACTAAAGTCAATAGCAAATTCCCACTGACTTCAGTCAGGTCAAATCTATTCAGGGTAGTGAAAGTTTACCTTGTCATTACTTAGAAAATCTGAGATACATATTTTTGAAGTCCATCAGTTCTCCAAGGGTGCAGTTAGCCTACTTATCCCAGATTTGCTCTGGGTACTTTGCAGAGAGGCTCAATGTAGAAGTGCAGACAGCAGAGGACACTGGAAGGCAATGAAGAGTGACCAGAGGCTATAGGGATGAGATTGGTGATGACCAGAGGTAGCCTCACACAGGACCCAAGTAGCAAGGCATGAACAAAGAGAAAATGGCTTCCTTTTGCTGATCAGCCAGGTGAAGTCTGAGTTTCATTTTGACTCTGACCTAACTCTGCTACTATTTATATCACTAATCAAATCTGAGACTGTGAAAATGTCTCCTTAATCTTTCAAAACTGGCACACAGGTTTTTATATCACTATTTGCCCTCCACTCCAGGGTTACTTACAAGAAAGTGGTGGCTGCGACCACTGCAGAACAGGCCAAAACAGGTGAGCTGCTGCCAGGGTTGCTTTACTCACTAAGCAAATGAAAAGCAGGTACAATATGACATTAAACAAGAGGATGCTGACCGTGCTCTGAAAGCATGGCCTAATTCTGATTCCGAAAACTGCAATGAGCCAACTTTGTTACTCAAAGTCATTTAAATATGCTCTGAATGATCAAGTCACTGGAGACACTGCTAGAATCCTGCCTTATCTTTTCTTCTGTTTAGGGAGAATCATTCAATGAGCTCATGGTTTATCAAGGCATCTCAAGGAAAAAGATTGAAGACAAGACCCTGTGTTGCTGTCTGCTTTCTGAAGACAAACCAGGTGCCCCAGAAGCCACCACAGAGCACAGACTCTGCTTGAAGGGAGTAGGGGGATTGTCTTCTTCCTTAAGCACCAGTTATCTTGGTATTTCAGAGTTACCCCTGGTTATGACAAAGCAAACAGAAAATCCATATCCACTTGTATAAAAAAAGCGTATCTAAAATTATTCCCATGTGTGTGGTGCTGCTGCATGACATTAAGTGCAGCAGCCAAACCAGTAACAGTTAAATCCTGCAGATCCCCATAAAAATGCTCAGTACACAAATACACAGTAAATGAAATGACTGAATTAGAAGCAGAGATAAGTGAAGGACAACAATTTGCTGCTCTGTGTTTACTATCATTGCCAAAGTGCTGAGGCACTTTCAGATTAAAGGGATTTTTGCACATTTTCCCCAATAAAATTTTTGGCAACTGCTGCCTACCTTTTTCTGTCTTGCTGCGTCATTAACAGCCCAGGCTCTTCATTTCAGTGGTATGTCCCCTGGCTAACTTCCCAATTAAATGTAGACATTCATTTACGTTTAAAGTTCAATTTTTGCTACTTCTGCTCATAGAGAAATCCTTCTGGCCTCAGTGGTGTGTAGGTGATACTCAGTGGCAGTGAAATCTCCTGATGTGGTCATTGACCAACGCTTTATAACTATGGAGGGCAGAGCAGTCTGGCCCACCTGAGCACCCTGAGCTTTGCTGCTCTGACTCACCATGGACTGTAAAAAAAAGTGCGAGTGAATTTAATTTATACTTCAAGTTATTCCAGATTGAGTTGTCAAAGATATCAGCAAAATAGCTAATAGATTTATTATCACTTCTCTTGTATCCTGGGCAAAAAATAACAGGTCAGTGTTTAAAACAAAGTTTCTGTTATTTTCCCCATTCCACCCCACCTTCCCAAACTCTTCTTTCAGAATCTGAGCCTATGGATTCTCTAAGATGGATAGGTCTTAGAGTAATTTTCTTTTGACAGAGGCAAACCTGGACTGCTCCTGAGCAACGCCCCACTTCAGCAGGCCAGATCCACCCATGGGGGACGTAATGCACCATATAATGAAAGTAAATGTAGGTGTACCATACAAATGCCTACCAGGAACCAGGACACTGCTTTGAAGAAGCATCCTTCTTTTGAAGACATTAGTTCTTTCACAATTATTGCATGATTCAATTTTGGGTGTGAATTCTCACAAGTGAAAGTAAAGATTAATGCCAAAATTGCATCTGCACTTGTCCTTCTCCCTTCCCTTCCCTTCCCTTCCCTTCGTTTTCCATGTGCCATTGTATGTTCACCAGTAACTAGAACATGTGACCATGTCCACACTGCCTTGTAACCTTATCTTTCCTCCCACCCTTTGAAAATAGCAACAGAAGAGGTGAAAGCCTTCAAAACCAGCATGGAAAAAAGCAGGAGAGGATATTTGAAGAAAGAAGCCTCTCCCCTGTGGAGACAGGCAACTGACGTGCCTGTGATGTGGCTTTCAACATGTCAGTGCCACAGGAGCACTAGACAGATCTGCCATGTTGCAGTCCTCACGTAGCAAAGGCAAACTTGTTTTTAATAGACAGCACATTGGAACTATAGCCCTGATTAAACCTCTCTGTTCTCTTTTCTTTTCCCTTCCCCTGTGGCTACCTTGCAATCAGTTTGGCAATTCTTAAGGATTGCAGATGTAGCACTAGAGCAAACACAAATATGGCACATTAGCTGTATAGGCTGCTTTGAAGATAAAGACTGACTTTAAATTCCACAATCCTGAGGGCTCTTGTCGCCTTGAAATCTGATTTCAAAGCTCAACACCACTGAAATGTCTTGTTGAGAGTGATGACAGCAGGCAGCGAAGTGTACACTGTATTGTCACCACCTGTGATTGGTGGCAAAGTGCATACTTTGGCTACCACATACTGACTGCCTAGCTGTGGGCTGCCTGTAAAAATGCAAATAACTGCTGGCTAATTTCAGCCCTGTAAGTGTGGTGATGAAGTATTACATAAACTCAGAAACCATGAGAGTTAAGTGGGTGGCATCCATTTTCACTGCTTTCAAGGGGTACAGGGAATCTTTACTGCATCATTCTGTGGGAAAGAGAAAGAGGTGAACACATTTCTCCAATAATGAGGAGCCAGGAATTAAGGAAAAGACCAAGAGGCCATGAGGCTGTAAACAGTGACAGTTTGTGTGAGGAAGAGCCGTGTCTGTGAGAAAATCTTCAGGACCCTACCCCTGGGCTACAGAGTACCCTGCAGGGCACAGAGCAGGAGCATAGGTCACACAATGGAGGGCCACGTGGGCCCAGAGATGGTCAAGGACTAGTTTGCTGCTTCACTTCCACTGGTCAGTTCTTGAGGAGCAGTGGAAATGGCCATAGAAAGGCAGGAGCTTGGCAGCACTGGGTCAGTGAGGACATACCTGAGTATATGCTACCTCTGTCTCTGCGCTATGATTCCCAGCCTGGGGACCAGGGCTGCCTGGGGAACTAGGGTATTTGCATAGCTAGTAATGGTGAATCGACTATCTATCCCCTCTGACAGTGAAACCATGGACTTTTTTTGCTGATTTCCCTGGAAATGGGCTTTTGCCCGTTCACTTACCTCTGCGCAAATGAATATTAATTGCAAAAAAATTTGGGTGATCTTTGACTGACAGATTCTTTACATGTTTCCTGAATAGTCCCTGGAAGGCAGGACAAGTGTTCTCTGACTCAATTTTAGGAGAAAATCCAAGAGCGATATAGAAGACTTGCTGTTGGAAAAGCAGGCAGATAACCAGCCCAGGCTATCACTATTGACAACCTGGGACAGCAAGGGGTTGTGAATGACACAATGAGGCTAATTTGGTATCGGCCCATTTGGTTGTGATAGCTGACCTCTTGCTGATGAAATAAACTTGAACTCTTGTCATCAAGAGAATTCAAGATATCTGGGCCTAAATGAGGCAGCACCAGCAAGATAGATCCCATTATAGATAATATTTTTCTCCCAAAATTAAGAGAATTACTGCTTTCCAGTACTCATTAGCTCTGACCTAAGGTACCAATGGAAATGCTATACTTCTTGTATTCTTGTTCTCCTTCTTGAGATGAAAGCCACAAACCCAAAACACATAATCTGTAACTACAGTGAAGCCCATAGTTGGTTGGAAAGTGTGTATTTCTGCTTAATCAAAATCTGCAGAATGTTATTCAGTACTTCTTTTGATAACAAATGCAGTGGTTTTACTTATTCCCTACTAACACGATGAATATATTGGGTGTTTATCTGTAGACAAAACTTGAGAACCACCACCTAAACAGGTAAGGAAGAGACAAAGGAAAAAAAAAATTATGAGGGGGATGCACTGTTTTTCTGTGTCCTTGTTTTTGCCCTTAGGATTCAATACTGCAGAGGGTTAGGGGGTTGATAGAATCCTCGTTTGACTGGAGGGCCTATGGCCTCCAGGAAGAGGAGGGCTGTGGACAAGGAGATACACCTGATACACCATTCTGATAAACCATCCTCTTTAGTATTAAACTACTAACTAGGGTAAAGGAGTGGAGGGAAAACAGAGCAGGGAATTGGGGTAATTTAGAGATAAAACCCTCTAAATTTGCTCTCTAGTATAAATCCATTATTGCTGGCCAAAAGCCTTATGAGATTTATATAATGAAGTAAAAGAATCCTGAAGAATAAAGCATGACAGGCTCTGATCAAACAAACAATTTAAGCTGGGAGTCATGTAGAAGAAAAAATATTTCAGCTCGCTTAAAAGGTCAGGAGAAAGATCTTGACAATTTGGGAATGGCAGTCTAAGCAAACACTAGCCAATCCTTAGAGCATGACCCAGGAGACCATGTCTCATCATGGGTGAGTGAGGATGGCCAGGTGCTCTGTTTTCATGATGTGTGATGATTCATTCAGTGGCAAAGAGTAAATACTGATGATACCAGATCCTTTCCTTTTTGTGAAGCAAAGACGAGCAGCAACAGGTTCTGTTTGCTACCAGCTCCAAGTCAAAAAACACTTGAGGCTGAAAGTGCAAGCCTGTCCTCCTTATTTCCTTATTTCCTTATTTCCTAAGCATTTTGTGAAGGTCTCCCAACAGGAACATTGCTCTTCGGCATTAACTTCACCCTGACAAAATAATTGTGGCAAATAGATGCCCCAAAAGGGTTGGTCTTTTTTAACTTTTTGTATGAACACAAAAGGACACCTATTAACTTTTGTGGTACGTGAACGTGTATGTCTCCCTGTCTTTACAGCTTCAAACTATACCAATTAAGAAGAAAATAAGCAAAACCAAAAAATCATTATCCTTACCCAAAGATATTCCTTAAAAAGGTTAAATTTGCTAATGTAGTGTCTTACTAATACTAATATTACTACTAATAATGGTAGTAATAATAATAATAATATTGAAAGTGGCTTGCAAATCAACAAGATAAAAATACTTGTGAGCAACCTTGAAGCTTATTAACTTTTTTTTTTTTTTATAAATTATTAAATTCTACAACAACCAGTAAAACTGAAAAATTTTGGGTTTTAATAAATGCCAAAAGTTGTGACAGTAGCCAATTGTATGCAAGGAACTTCTCCAGGGTCAAACAGAAAATCTCTGCCAGAGTAGGAATTGTCACACTTGTTTCCTTGGTGCTCAGGTTATATTTTATATTCCAAACTATTTTTTCTGTGAGAAAAAGCTGACATCTTCTCTAAAGAATCCATTTAATTTTACTTTTCTTTGCAACCTGAGATTTCATTATGTTTATTTTGCTTCATATTTTCTATCTCTCTAATAACTTGTTCAAATCTGGAAGGGAAAACAATTTTCCAGTCTCAGGGGTTGGGAACAGCAGAATAGTTTTCTTAAATCTTAATCTATGACTGGCAATTATGGCCATTTCAAGGTTCCCTCGGAGAATTATTGTCTTCTGAAATATTTTAAATAGCTAGCTGTCCACAACTTTGCTTTGCCTCAGAAAATGGATATATTATCATTTTAATGTCTACTGTTGCTGCTGCTGGGAGCAATAAAGCTAAGTTCATGTTCTCCCACGATGTATGAATCAATGGGAAATAAATAATACTAAAATATGTTCTGGAATTCCTTTAGATGACAATCTGAAAATAAAGGTGGTGAACAAACACTGAAAACCCAAAATGACTCAATAGCAATGATGGAGTTCATCTCATCCCACATAAATCATTTTATTCAGGAAAATGATGCAGAGCAGTCATTTAGATATGCTGTGACTACAGAGAGGGAAATGCCTTTCCAGAGGCACTTTACCTCCTTACCTAAAGGTGGGGTCAAACCACCTTCAGGACTCCTTGCATCTCTCTAGAGAGACTTCTGTGGAGGCATCTTCTCTCTGCTCTGTCAGCCTGCCTCATACAGCATTGTTTTGCACTCCTTTTTTTTTTTTTTTTTTTTTTTTTTTTTTTTTTTTTTTATGGAGAAGCGGGCCTCAGAAGGCCATGAGGATGCTGAGGGGTCACTTTGTCACATTATGGCTTAGTTACCCATTTTTGTCCCTTGCCTGCTGTGGGTCAGAACACCTTTGTCCTTCTTTGCTGGTGCAGCCAGGTAGCCACTGGGCAGGTGAGGACAGAACCATGTTTCCATGTTTGCTTTTGCTGACTGGTATTCCCGGACTGGAGATGTAAAAAGCAGCATTTGAAGTTGGGAGTTCTCAACTAGAGCAAGAGTAAGGTATCATTTGCTCTTCCAAAGCAGAGATTATTTTCACTGTACGCAGAACTGAAGTGAAAACTAGCAAGAGCATGAGAGAAACTGGAATGTTCGTCTGCATCTTTCCAGAAACATGCTCATAGTTCTAGAAATTCTCTCCTGTCTACTATTTCAATAGCTTTTTTTATTCAGTTGCTTTATCTTAGGAAAACTCAGAATCAAGGATTCATGATCATGAGGGGTTATTGACTTCAAGGCTGTCATAGAAAAAACAATGAGCTGTCCCCACTGCTGTGAGCATTTGCAGGATTAGAGAGTTTAATGACAGTTTGCACAATTATCTTTATATAAAGAATAACCTGAGAGAAAATTAGTCCCCCTGCTTGACTCACATATTGAGTTTCCTTTACTTTTGGAGATGTCTGAAAGGGCGAGAGGCTATGTCAATTGTACTTAACAGAAAGGGAGAGAGGCTATGTCAATTGTACTTAACAGAAAGGGAGAGAGGCTATGTCAATTGTACTTAACAGAAGCACTAAGTGAGCACTTGAAAAATGTTGATTCCCAGAAGGCCTTTGACTTCACTGATGGTGAGAACAGTGGCTCAGAAAGTAATTTGCATCTCTCCAGTCAGCAGATATTAATGTCCTAAAGGGAAAACATTCTAGAATTCCCCACCAAGTAACAGAAGTTATTTTCCACGCATCACATTTACCCTTCTACCAAGTAACAGATTAGCACTAAGCAAAATCTGACTATGTAAGCACTGTGAAAAAGGTACACCCGAAAGTGCTGACCCCACTCAGGTCAACCCACAGCAGAAACACTGCAGCTGTCTAATTTATTGCTACATCTCTTAGACATACTTGCACCCTTGATGAGCCTTCTGGACTGCACATAAAGCTGGGGGAAGGAGGATAACAGTCAGATTTGGTACTATCTGCTCCAAGACTGCAAGTGGGAAAAAAAGTAGCAAGGGTAATTAATAATTTGGGATATGAATATCATGCAAAAATGAATAATTTTCATCCTCTTGAAATCCTTTTGTTTTGTTTTTGTTTTGAAATCATCATTCCTTAGGGAAATGTTTAAAATTGGCAGGGTGGGGGATAAAAATACTATCAAACTACAGTTTAAACATCTTTTTCTGTAGAAGAGATTCCTCAGAAGAATCATGACACTTTATGCTTTAGAAGTAGAGCTTACTGCAGTGACTTGAATTAGGCACCTCTTCAAGATGCAAATTTAGACCAATATTACCGTTTGATTAGTACAGAGAGGAAATATTACATATAGAAAAGGAAAAGATCAATCTCTTTCAGGTTTGTTCTCAGATGTGTTAAATACTGAGTATATTCCACCAGGAAGAAAAGCTGCATTTTAGTAAGAGCTCTGAAATTCAGATATTTGTTGGGGGGGGGTTGGTGTTTTTTGTTTGGTTTGTTGGTTTTCCTTGAGACTTTTATCTGCAAATAACATTTTCTGAAAGAATAGTAATTTTCATAGAGATTGTTCATTTAAGTCAACACTTTAATTGTCTGTAGCTCTGCAGTTTAATAATAAAGTACTTGCTGCACGCTCAAATAGCAAAGTAAATGTTTAATAAAATTGCTTAGAAAGCTAAACATATTGATGGCTCTTTTAGAAATATAAGCTGTGACCTTACTTTAGAAATTAATTTTCAAATAGAAAAAGTAAAATAGATCTCAGTGCATTAAATTTATCATGTTCCATATGGACATAAATTGCTGATATTTTCCCCTACAGGTCAGCTAAGAAGAGGGGGAAGACACATTAACAAAATTACAAATGCTTAAAGGTTGTGCTTTTTGTCGGGAAACGTTGAGTCTGCCAGCGGATAAGCTTTGCATTACACAGAAAGTGATAAATGCTTGCCAATGAAGGAACAGATATTTTTTGAAGGTGCTTTTCTGTCATTAAGGTTTTTTAATGTTGATAAACTCCTAATTTTTAGGTATTTGAAGAAAGTTTCATAATCTGAAGAAATATTATCACTGGCTGCTAAAAATTCCATTGGTCATACATTTGTCTGGCTATGTGAACCTTTCCAGCTGTAACAACAAAAAATAAGTATCTGCATAGATGTCTATGGGGTTGTATCTACATATTATATATGTACACATATATTACTACATGTATAACTCTACCTAGATGTATATTTGCATGACATAATAATAATTCTTCCTTCTTTCTCCAAATCATTTTCACACTCATGTAATTCCACTTAAAGACTTAAAAACCTACTGTGCTATAAAATTAATATGGAAAAGGAATTTTACATTAGATAAAGTTGGCATGATGGTGGATATGTACAGCCAAAAGATATATTTTTACTTCATGATGATACATTGCCATTGCACAGGACAGTATTTATTAAAAAACATTGGTTTAAACAAGTTTTCCTTCGGGGAAAATGTTGGTTTATTACTAGGGGGACAATTAAGTGAAACTGATCGGTGGGGAATTACATTCTTGCTTTGCTAAGGTTAATGGGCTTCACTTTATCATTTTGATTTTCAAATTAATGTTACTTTGTTTAAAGTCACATGCTCCAAAAAAGGTTACAAGCAACCAATCTTTAATTTAGGTGACAGAGAGACCTTCAGAGGCTTTCAAAGACACCTATATAATTGCCTTGTTCACTTTCTGTAGGAATAGCGTTGAACACTTAAAATCAATAGACAAATTGGAAGAGTTAGAATAGACATCATCCTAGGGAAGGATATTGAAAAGAATGACAAAGCACAGTGTCTTCCATTCACTGCTCAATAAAGTCAGATACTGGCCTGTTCTGCAGTGAAATAATACTGTCTATATGTGATTTTACAGTTAACTAAACAAAATAAATTTTGTTTGTTTAATTCTACTTCTACTATGGAAATGCATTTGTTTGATTTATCAAGGTATGGAGAAGGGAAGCATTACATAGTCAAAAGCTGAAACCAGTATTAAGCATCTCAAGCAAACATGCGCTTACTCAATGTTTCAATGTTAGATTCATTTTTTACAAAAGCAAGTTGGAAGAACTTTCCAGGCCCATTTTTGAATAAACAAATGTTGTCAGAAATGAACATGTAATTTCTTGTGTATCTGACATGAGCATTTTCAGATAATCTAAACCTATATTTGACATTACCATCATCCTTTCCATCCATTTTCAAGAAAACTTTGAGACACAGGATACCTCGATCTACTGTTACAGTTATCCTTGATCTAAACACATTTAAAAATGCCTGCAGATATTCCTTGTTACCAGTGATGACATCTTTACCTGCCAGAACAAGTTGATTGAGGTGCATTAGTCAGCATTCAGTTCGGCAAAATGGGCTAGATGGTCTGTTTGTCCCTCTGTGCAGGACAAACACGTTATGAGCACTTGACCAGAGATTGTGTGTCCTCAGATTGAAGATGGGTGAGAATACTGATCCCCTGAGACACAGCAAGTGGTTTTCAACGTGCCTGAGAGGTAGAGACACAAGCTGACTATCCAGGGAAATTTTGGGAGCAAATCAGAAAGGAGAGGATGGCAACTTCCTGGAGTCCCTTTACTTCACTGTGAAGGTGAGGAGCTGGGTGTGCAGCAGAAAGATGGATCAAACTGATGACAGGAGACCTTCAGGACTTGGGATCACGCAGTCTTAAAGTCAGTCTGGTAACACAGCATCCTTATTAGATCTGCCCTCCAACTGTCCATGGCCTTCATGTAATGCCAAGGGCATGGGTTGATGCGCCATGGGAAAAACACTTAAAAATTTGGTTACTGGGGGAACAAGCTGCATTTTTTTTCAGACAGAAAAATGAAAACATTTGAGGAAAAATACATCTCAAAAGCTAAATATTACTTACCTACTTGTGCATGACTATATAAGAGATTAATAAATTTTAATATTTAATCTTTAGTTAAGGGTATGTTTTTACTAGTTAAAAGTAATTTCGGACTGGTACTTGAACATTTCTCCTAAGATAATGCTGGAGGTGTGGAGAACATACAAGTAGTAATCACTGAATAGAAACTTCAGTTCCCAGAAGGAAAATCTTCTTTCTTATATACAGTATGTGTGAGACAAAGAACAATAAAAATAATTAATTTGCAGTACCTATGAACAGCAAAGATTATAATTAATTTTTCTACTTGGAGTATGTTTTTAACCGTGACAGGAGCTGAATTATTGTTGTCATAAACTTTCCTAAACACAATAGTGCAAATGTACATATAAAAGTACCTTTATATGGCTCTAGTAAGTTTATAGAAAGTTTTTGCAACACATTTCCTCTCATTTGCCATGCTCACCTCTAGCTTCACACATATCAAAGTGAGTGAAATTTTCTCATTCTGCAATGGATGTTTAGATTTGCACAGAATACATTTTTCTGCTCCATAAACTGATGTATTACTTGATTCTTATATGGGTTGCCATTCTCACAGGGAAAAAAAAAAGTAGTTGTGTTCTGCTGTTTATTTTTGAGGAATGTCTTTTCTAACTTGGCACCACCAGAAAGATTGCTGTTATCAGTGCTCAAATACCAGTCACTCCCTTATGAAGCAAGAAAAGATACACTGAGCGGTCCCAGGGACTAAGGAAACTTTGGCATTTCATCAGTTTCAGGGCTAGAATTTCACTGTCAAGCTCACTATCTGCTGGGCCCTCACAGATAAACAGTAGATAGGAACTCGCAACACATTCCTTTCATGTTCACTAATTTCAGAAAGAGACTCTGCAGTCTAACACCAGCACATCCCTTGAAGTCCTATCTCTCTGCTTGTATCTTTGGCAGACGTGTAGTAATTAGTAAAACAGAGCGAAGACACTTTACACTGCTCTGTCCACTTGGCTCTGCCATTATGAACAAATGCTGCAAGTTTTGGCTGGGAATGGCATCTCACACTCTATGCTTGTGTTATAAATCCCTATTTAAACCTGAAATTCTTTTAAATTAGTTAGGATGTAAACTTTAACTTCAAACAATAAAGGACTCTTGCTACTGTAATTTATAGCTTTAGGAACTAAGGCAGTGTATCTCCTCCATATTTAATGGAAGTTTATACAACATATTAAAAAAGAAATTAAGATAAATAGAATCACGTTAACACTGCCGCATCTTACTGAAATTAAAACAATGTGTAAAAGTAAAGCTTCTTTAAAAATAAAATAGGAGGGTTTTTCCTTTAAAAATGTTTATCCTTTATTTCTTGTTAAACTTCATAAAACACTTTCTCCTTCTGGACTAGATTTTGCCACCCTCAATCAGAATAATAGACATGTCACCAAAGGTCTTGCTTTTTGCAGTTGGCCCATGTCTAAAATAAAGTGCTGCTCAACAAGAGCAGAATTACAGCCAAGGAAGGACCTATGTCCTCCTTGTCAATAAGGCACTGGGGGTATTTTATATATATTTATATATATATACACACACTACATAGATACCATAGTACTTCTCTTATATTGTATGTAGTAGATGTCTACATCTCTAAAAGTATTTCTTGGCTTCAGTGGCTGAGTGTTTGTGTATTAATAAGTTGGAAAGTCTTCCTGCTTTGTTGAATCTCTGAGACAAATACTGTTGCAGTTTTGTATTTCTAGAGCATCCTTAACAAGATAGAAGATGCCAAGGATCAGATCCAAGACTTAAATAAGTAGCTTTCATTTTCCCTGATGATTCTGGCTTGAATCATGAATGAATCAATGGTACTGCTTGAGGTCTATTAAAGTCATGAAAGGGCTATTATTGGAGAAATGGGCTCCACCAAATATCTAATTTGTAAATGTAATGGATGTATAAACCTGAAATTTCATGGCAAATCTAGCCATGCTGCAGAGGTGAAAAGAAGGAACCAAATGTAAAAAAAAAATCTCCAAAGCTGCTACAAAGGGAGCATTAAGAAGGGCATTAGAAGAGGCTTTGTGCTACTTTAAACTTCCTTTCATGCAACTAGTGGCTCCAAATTCAGTACAGATAGATACAGATATCTTCTGGAGAAAAGCTGCTTTTTGCTTAGACTACAGACTTCCATTAGTACAGAATGTTAGAAAAATTAAGAATCCCATTGCTACTGAAAGCCAAGTCATTATGGGCTACCCGCTACTGCCACTCTAAATGTTGCAGGGCTACTTTGTCACCCTCAAATTTCTGAAGTGGGAGAGATAAGGGTACTGTGGAACCATTCCTTCTAGGTCACTGGGAAGAGCATTCCCCTGGCAAGATGCCAGTTCCAAGGTCTTGTCACACCTCTGACTTCTCTGTGTAAATAGTGCAGGAATCTGCATGCTTCCCTTTTATTCTGTGAGACAGGAGGGCAGCATTACTTGCTGGTGTAAATGAGGAGATGGATGAAGTTCAGTGGCAGCCTGAGTCACTCTGTCCAGTGCTCATCTAAAAATGCTTAACAATCTTGTACCAAACACCCTGCATTAAAAAAAGGAAAAAAAAAAAAAAACAACCCTCAACCAGCAGATAATTCTTTCAGCTCCTTCTGATGCTATAGTCTAAAATGGATTACTCCTCTTAAAGTATTACAAATCAAGTCACAAGACTGGCAGAGACAATTCTTTTTTCTTCTCTGATACAGTCCATCTGAGCAGGGAACTGTATATTCAGATTTTCAGGAAAACCTTTTAAATTGAAAATAAAGAATGAGATTCACTGTTTCGTGTATCACCTTGCCCCTCACTACCATAAGGTAGAAGGTAAGGAGTCACCTACAATGAGTGAGCTTGCCATGATCTTGCTGCCTTTTAAAGTAGGGAGTAAGACTGAACAATAAAACCCTCTCCTGAAATATAGAAACATTGTTCCCTATCTGAGTCATTAGAAGTCTTTAAACATCCTGCAACCCACTCCACTTAAGCCTCTCCACAGGAGAGAGGTATGTTGCTGGGGAAGGCATCATGAATTTTCTTCTGTATGTTCTGAACATAACACTGCTGGTGGTCTGGTAGGGTAAATGCAGGACATTTTTCATATTAAATCACAGACTGTGAGGGTCTGATCAAGCTGCTTGTGACATGTAAAGGATCCCCTCTTGAGTCAGATGATGAATTACAGCCTCTCCAAAAACTTGCTCATCTGAGGAAAAATAATCAAAGACTTTTACATTAGATAGTAAATAAATATTCTTTTCATGCTGTTACTACAAGCTGGTCAACCTCATTATCCACATCAGGGAATGAATAAGGAAGAGTGTTTTCCAAAATAAAACCTTTCAGCTGAGCCAATTATGTATTTCACAGTTGACAAAAGTGAATTGTGGCTGGTGTCTCCCATGTAAATTTATTTAAACCATCACACTCCACTATCAATCAGCCAATATCCTTCAACAACCATGTTACTTAACCCTTCCAGTTAAAGGAATGTACCTGGAGCATCTCAATAATGGCTTTACATATTTTGGTCTCTCAGCTTTGCTTTATATCACCATTCTAGGAAAGGAGTGTGGAAGGCATGCAAACTAAAAATAAGGAATGTTTCAGATGCTGTCAGTCACTTAAAAAATTTAGTCACCATGGAAGTAATTAGTTATTAATTACTATTTATATACATTTCAGGTAAACTGCTGACACAGGTTTTATACTTACAAGATACCTGCAAATACATGATTTACTGCTTGTTATTCTGCCCTTTTACTACTTGCTGTCCTTTTACTCGAAGAGGTTTCAGTTTTAAACCAGGATGTAGATTGTGTTGGATTCACAGTTTGCCATACCATACTTTATACAAAACCATGCATACATACAAAAACACCAAGTAAATGAATCTTCTGGTATCCCATCATCCATAAAGGAAGAGTTACCTCATTTTTGAAGTTACCTCTTTTTCTGTGGGCTTTTGGAGACTGGAGTGCATCCAGGTAAAACAGTTGCTCTGAATCTATCATAGCACTAGCACATGGCAAGAGAATGTGAGAAGGTAGATTTTAAATTTTGAGTGGGAAGAAATTATGGCCATACATAGACCATATACTTTAGGTGCAAGAACCTTATCTCATATCGTTTTCATAGATGAATGTCTGTTGTTCTCAAGTTCACTTGTTTAGTGGACGACCAAAACATAGATGGAGACCTACAATGACTAGTCCTTGTAGTAAGCTACAGCCTTCTTTAACACTATGAATCAAAGAGAATCAAGGTCAGCCTTTCATGTGAAGTTAGGGACAATTCTGTTACATTTTACTTCATAATAATCAACACATTTAAGGCTAAGTCCCAACAGGTAGAAGGGGAAGTCATTTATGGGATCTGGTGTGATATGTGAGATGGCATAAGAGAAGGAATCTTCTCTTTCCTGTTTGCAGGAAGAAAATCTGATGGCAATTGCTTTAATAGTAAAATGGGACATATTAGCACTGCACTAAACTCTTTTCTTTCCAGTGCATTGAGTGTCAATCATTTCATTTTAAAGTTTATCACTCAAGATGCATTAGCACTATTCAAGTAAATCTTTGTGAATTCACAACTTCCATTCTGCTCCAGTAATAAGGGAACAAGCTTGGGAAGCCTGGGGCTGAGTTCTGCACTCTGTCGGTATCTGGCACTTTTCTCTTAACGAGGAACCTCACAGATTCTGCTATTAGGGCAGTAGGAAGGAAGTGCTAAAACTACCAGCAATAATAGGGCATCTCAAACTCTCTGGCTTATGGAAAGTGTCTGAACAGATACAGCCTGATAGAATAAAAATATTTTTATCAGAACAAGAAATTGATGGGAGATGAGTTGAGCAGCAGCTTAGTAGTAGGTATTTTTCTATTACACTAGCTGCAAAAATCTTGGTCTTGCAATATTCAACTATTACACACATTTCTTTTAGGCCTTCAGGGAAATATAACTGGTTGTTAAAGTAGTATTATTTTGCCTGCAAAGGTGACTTTATGAAAGAGGCACCTTCTTACTCATTGTTTTTTCCATGGAGGTTACAGTCTTTATTGCTTTTTCTTCCCTTCAATGCTCTACCTTTGGCAAAATGAAGAGTGCAATATCATGCATCAAACAGATGCAATTCAAGTAAAATTGTTCTGCAAATATGACTGATAATATCATTTGGACAACAAAGTGTTTGCCACTGGGAGAAACAACCTTTATGTCTTCCAGAGCACAATTTATGAAGTGTTGGCTGGATGTATGTTTTTGGGAAAGGAATGGAGGGGAAGTAAATAATACAAGAAGGGCGAAGGACAAGTTTTTATCTACTCTGTGGCCCAGCTTTAGGAGGACAGAGAGGACTGCTGCTATGACATTTTATGGAATAAATTTGCGTTATCTCTCTTGAGTAGGCAAATCAAGAACATTGAAATGAAGACCTACCAAGAATTCAAGTTTAACATTCAATTCTTTAAAAACATGAATACTATTTATTTGAGCCATTGTACAAAACAAGGAAAAGCTTCCAGTTCTTATGAAGTTACTTAATCCTGTTGCAGTGTCAGAAGTCTGCCTTAAATGCTGACATTACTGTCACCCCTGAGAGAGCAAAACATGGAGCCTAAAGCTATCTAGCTCCTCATGAGTATTCCTTGTGAGGAGGAATGCTAGCAAAAGCATCGCTACATCCAGCTAGTCCCCACTCAAAAGCATCTCCTCTTGTATCATTCCTATGCAAGACAACTTCTTGTTTGAACAAACCTTAATTTGAATCTGAGCATTTCATACTTTTCCTAGCATTTTCAGCCTACAATCTGCTGAGCGCACTGGAGAACAACCACAGCAATTTTATCCAGAGAGGGACAGAAAGAAAACATAGATTCAGGCACCATGGGATGTAACATAAGGTATAGGATTCACAGTGCTGAGCTGTACACCTATAAATGCTTTTAGAATTCAGGACAATTGGGAGTGAAACACATCAACCATGAAAATCAAAGGGTCAGGAAATTCATATATTTCTCTTCCTGTATACAGGCTGGGGGGACTGTGAGTGCTTTCTCTTGAACTGAAATGCCTTCCATAAATTGTGCAGTTAGACCTTTTACCTTTCTCTGAATCCAGCCTGAAGGGCATATTTAAAATGCTACCATACATCCCAGCAAAAAACTACTGTAAGACAACGAAAGGCTCTGGGAAGCCAGATCAGTTTTCCCAACGGCTGTCGTCAGCTGCATTGAACAGGCTTTCCCAGCACCAGCCAGGTTATGGAAAGCTCCGGTCTAGATAGGAAGGGCAGGTTGGTGCTCAAAGTCTCTCTGCTCATGAGAAAGTTCAGAGCCGTGGCCCCTAGGCGAGAGAGGGCTCCCAGCAGCCACGCAGTGTCTGACCCCGGGGCCGGGCCGTGCGGCCGGGCCGTGCCGGGGCTGCGGGGCGGAGGCAGCCCCGGAGATAGATACCGGAGGGAGCCCCGGAGATACCGGAGGGAGCCCCGGAGATAGATACCGGAGGGAGCCCCGGAGATACCGGAGGGAGCCCCGGAGATAGTCGAGGACCCGAGATACCGGAGGGAGCCCGGGATACCGGAGGGAGCCCCGTGAGATACCGGAGGGAGCCCCGAGATACCGGCCCGAGATACCGGAGGGAGCCCCGGAGATACCGGCTCCCTCGCTATCGGCGCATCGCGGGCAGCGCAGCGTGCAGCCCCAGTGCTGCTTGTAGCGCCCAGCAAACAGGGTGCAAGATAAAAGAGTGCCATCTGCTTTCTCACCCCTCTTTGCAAGGCAAAGGCAGACATTAATTCCTTCAAACAGAAACGGGGAAGGAAGAAGCTTGGTTTTTTTTTTTTTTTTTTTTTTTTAATTCTCAGAACAGTCTTTGAATAATTTCAAAATAGTCTTTGAGCAGCATCTGGAAAGGTACAGAATATTTTTTTTAATACTTTGGCTAATGCTTTATTATGTAGTATATCAAATACATGAGCATTGATTTAGCTGTACCCGAATTGCTGCATTATTTGTAGTGATTGTGACAAATTTGTTTAAATTGGGAAATTAATGACGATGGAATATTAATCTGTAATTTTTTAAAATTAAATATCAGAACAGACAAGTGTTCACATATCTTCATATTTAAAGCCTTTAGTTTAACTCCTTTTTATCGCTGATAAATGTACGAAAAGTTCTAATAAGGAAACAATATTGTTTTAAGGAAGCAATACTCCCCATATTTAGGAACACATCTCTTTTCCCCTCTTCTGTTGGACGTCTTCTACAAACTTATTTATATTAAAATGAATTTTTAAAAAAGGAAGCTAGAATATTAAAAGCAAATAAATATGTAAACTAATTAAAAGTTAGAGGCAAAAGAAAGGAAGAAGTTCCTCTGAAAATTAAACCCTGCCATAATAGTGGAAGAAGGAGGAAAAATAACTAGAAACGAAGACAAGGCTTCCAATTAAGCATGTTTCAAAACCAAAATTCAAGATTAATTTCAAATCAAGGATTCTTAATTTTTTTTTCTTCTAAAGTTAAGGAAAGGCATTTATAATGAAACAGATGGGATTAATTCCCTTATAAATAATATACATAGGAAAAATATTAAACCACATTGACATGATTAATGAATCTGAGAAACCCTCTTTTCTGCATGCTACACCTTACTATTCCCAGTACTTTTTCTTATTTGCAGAAAACAAATTGCTTCAAAATGACCACATCTTGCTGAAGAGATGCACGTTTCTTTGTGTAACTCTCAGCCTGCCAAGACCCAAAGATGCAGCTGAAAAAGTTCTGCCCCATAAGCAAGTCCTGCTTCAGTTTTACTCCCTGCTGAGGCAGGAAGATTATTTGTCGTTTGGTTTATCCACAAGAAGTCCCCTTCTGTTGTAGTTTTGTTTTGGTTGAATGCAGAAGCACATATTGCTTTGGGTAACAAAGACTCAAAGAAAAAAGGCCTTTGTTACTTTTAAGGTTCAATTTTCCACAGTGCCAAGAAAATCTACCTTTGAACTCTATAAAAGTGAATAATATTTTGGCAGTGTGACTGGAACTGTAAAACAAACATGCTCAGCATAAGTTAGTATGTGTCTTAGTTGAAAAAAATGGAAAATGGGAATGAAAAATGGACAGTTAATCAAATAATCCCTTCTTCCACTATACAAGAAAGGACAAATTGATTTGAAATCTAATGTACAGGAACATGATTGATATCTGTGGCAGCAATATTTTTTTCATGATAATGAACGGAAAATTATATTTGGCCGTCACTACTGAGAAAGTGAATACAATGTGAAATACTTGCACCATACAAACTAAACCAGAACACAATTATTTAGTACAGGTGCTTTTAATGTGAAACTGTACTGGAAAACCTCAGGAAAGATTTTGTTTTTTCTTTTCATGGTCAAGACTGCTTCTGTATAGGAATTTCATGGATGGTGAGTCAGGGATACTGCTTCACCCACCATTTGCACAGGGAACTCTGACCCACAATTCCAGAAAGTGGTATTAGGTGGGAATGGCTCTTCTGCAAATACCTGTCTTCAAATGTATTATATGACTGGCCTATATGAAGCTGAAAGAGTGGAACGTAGGACTCACCTACAAATAACAAACTGAAAAGATGATACAGCCCAAATTAAACAGCTCTTTAAAGTACCTAGCAAATTCTTACTGAAGAAATTCCATTTCTAATAACAGGGACAAGAGAATGACTAGAGATCTCAGAGCTGTATGATGCATACAGAAGCTACCTGAATTAAACCAATGTACAAGCTTTAATAATCACACCATGGAAATCAAGAAGTAAACTCTTCTTGATTCTAAATTGCTGTCTTCCCTAGCAGCAATAGCAACTCATTACAATATGAAAGTCAAATAGTTTGTGAGTTGTAACAGTCTTTCAGGAATAGATGTCTGAAAATTTAGCTGATCATTTAATCTTTTGTGTCAGCAAATTAGCTGACTGTTAAGAACAGACAATCTCATAATTAAATAAAAACATCTTTTAAAAAAAAATGCATTGGTTCATTTCTAGTATTCAATTCTGTGCTGTCAATACCTAAGATAGTCTCCTTACAAGTAGGGGTAGCATATTAAAAACACTCAAAACAGTCAGAGAAAGCAAATCCTGCCATTTCTCAACTTGAGATCTGGATTCAATCCAATGATTTTGATCTGAATCATAAGCAAACTCCAACATCTGGTGGACTAGCAAGCTTATAAGGTCTTCTGCCCTGCAAAAATGTGTGACCCCAAGAATTCCAGGAAAAAAAATCTCACTGTATTTCAGTCTATGATACTTTTTCCATTATTTTGAAGATGCAAGAGTGTTATTTTGCTGACTATTGTGAGTGAGTTATTGTATGACTGAAGGGAAGAATGGGCAAGGTTTAGGTAACACAGAAACATTATCATTTCTAAACCCTATACTATGTCTTTTATTGATAGAATTTTTGTAAGGTTATCAGGCACAAAGCAATATGTATCAATAAAGTATTCACAAAGCTTTTGAAACACTACAACAATCTCCTTGCTCTTGTTTACAATTACTAATGTATATATGTATCATTCAGAGAAAAGGGGTTTTGGTCCATGACTGTCATGTGGTGACACCAGCAGTCCTCCTAGGAGCTGTGACAGCCATGGCATGTGTTGTGCAAACTCTTGGTCTTGCCTCCATTATCTGATTGTGCCGGATCTGACCAATGGAGAATTTTTGCTTTCCTAAATTTTCTCTTCAATTTTACAGTGTGTAAGCCTCCAGGATGACTGCAAACTTTATCAGAACAATGGAATATTTTTGTAAGTGAGAGCAATGGATTTTATTTTTTTTTAAGCCTATGGATCATTTTAACTCTGATCAAATAAGCTTTTTAAAAGCACTGGTCTTTTGCTATAGTTGAGAAAATCCCAGTTCCTTTCACTGCATTTTGATTACAGCCTGTCTCCAGCTCCACAAAAGGTACTAACTTCCTTCCAGGGATGCTCTTGCAAAGCTCTAAGTGCTTGTGGTAAGTTTATCTGGGTACTTACCCACTTCTACAGTAGCACAGAAATTGTTGCCCTGGCTCTAGATTTTGAGCTCCCTGTCCAGCAAATAACTCGTGTTTTCTTTGTAAGCCTTGTCCAGAATGAATGTTGAACTCCAACCCAGGTGACCGTTTGCATGCTTAGAAAATTTTCCTTTCCAGTTCTCCGTTTTCTTGTCTCCAAATATGCTTCTCATTATCTTTTTTCCTTTTCTCTGAAGAGTCTCCTTGGCATACTTTTAATTGCTGACAATTATTTGAAAATAAACTTGGTGCAATCAGCAGCAGTTATAAGGGAAGACCTCCCCTAAGAGATTAGATTGAAAACAAGAAAGCTAGATGTGGCTTATTAGACAAGTTTGTGCTTTTAGAATTCTGCTTTTCTCCAGACTCTTAGCATCATATAGAAAGCTATAGAGAGCTAAAATAAAGCAGAGCACTGGAGCTGTCTTGTGAGTTAAGGACTACCGCAAATATCACACATCCCAACTGTACTTTACCTGCCACTGCCACCATCCAATACCATCTTCTATGAGAGGATCTTCCAAGTTGATTTCTGATGACCTTTAGGTTTTCTGTCTTGTCTTTGAAGGAGAGCTTTTAAAGCGTGTAATAAATATAAGGGACTGGAAGAGTAGCAACTGGCTTTAAACTGCTGACTGAAGGGGACACAAGACACCTCAACTAATCAAAAAATTATATATGTGCTCTTCAAAATTCATGCTGTTGTAGTCAGATTAGAAAATCAACTTAAAAGCAAATAAATAGTCCACCTCATTTATCAGTGTAACTGCAAAGTTATAATGCTGCTATAATAAACCTCCGTACCCAAAATGTATATATCCATCTAGTTCTACATATCAATAGCTTAGCCTCACATAGTCAGTTTTCAGAATATTTAGTAGTACTTTCTACTCAAAAATATGGTCACTCCACACAGGTCAAGTGAACAAAGTGAGATCAGGGATACTCCATGGGATCTGCTGCTGAGCAAAACTTCTGGCATCTCCCAGATCACTCCCCCACTTACACACTGCTTCATTCTGTTGTAAATAAAACCCATGCTGCAAACCATCCCAAACAGATTTTGTAAATTCTGATGTTCATGCAGCAGATCTGTTTCCGTTCTCACTCAAGAGGTGCTAGAAACTTGCTTTCCCTTTGTATCAAAACAGCTGACTCCACATGGAAAAGAGACACCCCTCAGCAACCTAAAGCCAGAAATAAACCACTGGTGAGTAGCAAAGCCTTAGCTGAAGCAAACTGATAGCATAATTTTTTTCTGCCCAGATATATTTTTTTCTGCACAGGTGATCAAAGCATAATTAGGGAAAACTTGCCAAATTAATTTTTAATCTTACATTTTCAGACCAGGACAGGCCTGTCAAAAGATTTCCTTATGCTTGAAACTTGTCAGGCAAAATCATCCAGTATGGTTATATATGGCTGGAGAAACTAGTGATTTTGAAGAATTTTAACATAAGGTAATATCAAATCTGTTATACCAACAAAAACCTTAGTTTTCAGTGAAAAGCAAAGCCTGGTCAAAACTGGTGCATAATTAAGACAAATGAGCTATTTAAACACATCTACATAAAGTAAAAATATTAGGTTTTATATATATCTATATTGTATCAACATGCATGTTTGCTTTGGTAAGGACCAGGCTAATTTCACTGGTTTAGAGTTGTTTGTTGTTAAAACCATGTTTGTCTGATTTATTATCACAAAAGAACATGATTCTCTATTTGGGAGAGGTCCTTACATAGTTCAGAGAGTTTTGGGAGTGTCATGTAAGTGATGCTAACATCCACATCAGAGTTTATCAAAAGTCAAAAAGCCAATCATTTAAATCAAAGCAACACAAAGAAAGTACTATACAAAGGGAACTTGAAGCACACCTCACTGAAAGTTTGGGAACTACAGAGAAATAATTTAAAGCAGCTAAAAAGAAAAGAAAACAGTGAAATTAACTATTAGGACTGCGATAAACTCTGGTTATTTCCCTTTGGCATTTTCAAGACCATGAATCTATCTCTCTATGGCATGGAGGATGTCTGGGTTTAAAATATGTCTTGTTTTTCTGTGTCTAGTCCATGCTTTTTGCATGAAAAGTATGCATTGTCTTTGTAAGTGTGGGGCAGTGATGGAAAAGACAAGTCAGAGGGAGGTAAAATGGCAAAAGAGAGTTATGGGAGGTTTTGTTTGTGTTTTTTTTTTTTTTTTTTTTACTTACTGCTTGTTTTTCTACCAAGTCTCACTGACTTGTTAACTGCTTAGGTTGCCTCAAGGGTGTCATCAATTAATTGAACTCTGGCCTTCAGGAATTTGATTGATAGGCAGGTGATTGAAACACAGACCATCTCACCATTAATGACCCTTCCTAGAATGCTGGATATTACTCAGCACCCCAGAAAAACTGCAGTGGTGATAGAAGGGTGGGTTTGATGTCTGGAAGCATTGGTGTCATGCTTGCTCTATGCTCTGAAATCTTTATATTTGAGGGCATAGGAAACAGCAGTAGGGCAAACAGAAATGTCTCTCCTCAGAAGAGACTCTGTCCCTGCAAAGAGAATAGCTGCATGGCTTATAAAACCCTGGATTCCTTATGATTCCTATCAGGACTTTAATATTCCCAGCTAATTTTCGACAAGGCTTAAAGCTCCTTAAAATCTTGGCTTGGCAATAATAAATCAGTCAGTGAATAATCCCAATAGGTGGTATTAGCATTTGCTCCTTGCTATCCCTTCCCAGTAAACATGTTTATCTTGTCCAACTCTTAGAAGGAAAGTCCATGGTCAGGCAGATACATCATTGTTCATATTGCAACAACACTAAAGAGGCCACAGAGGTACTGAATGAGACTGAAA
Organism: Sitta carolinensis; assembly: GCA_032173965.1. NCBI lineage: Eukaryota > Metazoa > Chordata > Aves > Passeriformes > Sittidae > Sitta > Sitta carolinensis. Next base: position 34,526,705 of record JAVUNC010000004.1, read on the forward strand.
AGTACAGATCCTCCAGAGCCCACCTTTCTGTTCTGTAACCAAACTACCTGAAATTGTATTGTTAAATACTCTGTCACTTCTGGAGACACTCCAAAATACCTTAAGTCAAATAGAAATGGTTTAAAAGTAACAGTTGGACACGTTTTGGTTTTTTTATCATCTCATGTATGTCTTAACAGTTTTGCAAGTCATACAACAAAGTTTGACTAGACAAGCAGAAAGAGTTGAAGGATGCTCTTTCTTAGTCATGATTTCTTTTGAAATTTATTATCCATGGCTTTAAGAGAGCCATATCTAGTAAGTATTTGTATTTTGAATTGCTTCACTTTACTTCCAAATGCCACATGGACTGCAGTGGAAGATCAACATCTACATATCTGTGCAAACCCTGGGCAACTGAGCAAAAAAACACTGTTCCACACACTTTTAACTGGCTGTTTCTGCTATTCTCTATACAAATCTCAGCTGTCTTACCTGTCCTGCACCTCAAAAACTGTACGAAGATGCATATAAAAGAACTTCTGTGTGCACAACAATCTTGAATTAGGGATCATAAAATATCAGTTTATTAACTACTAAAATAAATGCAATAGATTCAACAGTCTCTATTTTAAATGGTTAGAATGGTCCCAGGCATGGTTTCAGCTAGTTCTCTGTAGCAGTGGGAGTCAGCATGAGGCAAAGATCGTCCCCTGCAAGATGTCAGTAACGGGGCTGTGGGTGCTCTGTGACGGCTGACCTCACAGCCAGGGAATGATCCCTCATAATTCAGCTGCTCATGTAGATACAGCCAGTGAGGGCAATCTTGACACAAGGCCAACCATGACCAGAGATGGGTGGGGTAGATTATACTACTCTAAAAAAATGTGTTTTTCTAAGCAAGAAATGCAGGAAAATGTATATGTATAATCCCATCTAAATAAGCCCTTTACATCTCTATATGCTCCTGTGTCTTGGCAAGCTCTACCGTTCCTATGCTCCCAGTTCAAATGCTGAACAAATAGCAGATATTCAACATTCTAGGAAAATGAGAAAATCATGACACAGCACATTTATTTAAAAAGCAAATACTTCTGTTAATTCTTATAAAGTCTCAAGCATTTATATCGTTAGCAATATGAGATGAAAAAGACTTTAAGGTAGCATTTCTTTGTACCTTTCCAACTTATTTATATTATTCTTCAAGTCCAGTCAAGAATATGTCATCCTGATTTAGGCTGTCACAGTGGGGCTATTCTCACATTGCTGTTCTCAAATCTGGACTGGATGATGGTGAAGACACTGCAAAAGTACCTTCTACTTTATATTTTTTTATTTCATGCTCCAAGAAATAAAGCACTGTGTTTGCTGAATCAGCAGTGACATAAAGTGTAGCTTATAATAATTAATCCTATGATTTTAATGGTTTAAGCAACTAGACATGAGCCACAAGCAACCAGGAAGGATGTTTTTTCCCCTGCAAGAAAGCATTTCTATAACTGATAAACACTGCCTTGAGCTTGAATTTTCACACACAGAGCAGTAAATTGAATTATATAGTACTAGAGAGCTGACTGGCTTTCCTAATTATTTCCAGACTTGTTAACTTTGGGAAAAATGGAAGAATGAAAAGAGTGCATGGGGAAGCAGTGGGGCAGGTCATTCCTGGGGAGCAGTGGAAGAGGCCCACACATACATAACATTGATGAATTTCTCAGGGAAAGACTTTTTTCCTACTGCTACTGAAACAAGGAGTGGAAGACCCTGAGTTCTCACTATCCAGGGCCCCAAGAGCTGTCCCCTTAAAAGGCAGAAAAGAAATTGCCCTTTCCCTTATCCCTGTGGGATGATTTGGGAAGACACTCTTTTTTTCTTCTTCTCTTTCTCCTTCCCCAGTTTTCGTAGAAAGGGCTATCTATAAAATCATCAATCCCCAAATCCCCATAGTTGAAAAGGATTTTGACATGCAAACTCCATATCTGCAAGACAGGAGCAATGCATTTCTCATCACAGATTCACCACACAGTGAAATTTTTTACTTACAAAAATCACTGTTATGAATCTTTGATTTTATGGTTGAATGTTCTTGATGTGAATGAGAGGTCAGCAGTCTTCTCCCCCTCATTGTTTTTTCTGTATACAAGGACTTTCTGGAGGTTTATGATGTCACCTTTAACCCAAGTTATAAATACACAACACTGAGATCATAGGACACATTAATTTCCTGCTCTGACATTACACAAATTTAAAAATCTGTGTAAGACAGAAACATACAAACAAAAATTCATTTCTAATTTAAATTCATTTTCTTCTGAGTTCACACTATTATGTTGGCAAACAAAGAACATTTATTATCAATTAACACAAAAAACAGAAGGCAATGTTCATATAAAATCCTTCTCTTAATAGCTATGTGATTACTTACAACAAGATGGACTCTAAATTCTCAAGATGGATTGAAACTCACATGTAAAGGCTGCTCATTGCAAATGCTTGGCATTTTTTTAGGTTGGATTAGCCCTGCTGCCTTCAAGTAAACTGCCTCTATATGCAAAGTTAGGCACAAGAACTGGGGAAAAAAAAACTTCAGGGAACCCCAGAACATATGGTTTTGGTCATCACAAATCTATTTTCAGGTTTGAGTGGGGAATATTTAACAGCTCTGTCTGTGAAAATATTTTTTCTGGTTTGATTTTTGTAGAAAAGAAAGAAATAATAATTATTCTAACTTGTATACAATATTTCCTATAATTTCCTTGCATGCACCTGAGATTTTGTTTGGTTTAAACTAAATGTTTTATTCAATGTAGTTTTTTCAATTTCTTTTTGAGAAAAAAAATACTAAATATTAGCAAGAACACAATTTGTTTACACAGCCTTAATAATTACATCCTAAGTGGTTGCCAGATTGGAGCCCTCCTAAGTGAATGAAATGATCCAAGTGTCATTATGTCTTGAGTTCTCACTTCCCAGACAGGGTATGCAGCAGGTTGGTGAGTCTCTCGTTGTTCATATGCTCTGAGACTGAGGGAGAGTACTGTTAGTCCAAATTTTACACTGAATATGGTTTCCTGATTACAATCAAGAAGCTTTGTACTTTCTGAAAAAGAGCCCTAGAAATTGTTTGCTTTACGGATACTCACATCTGCTTCAGACGCAAAGTTCAAGATATTCTGTTTTCCTTTTCTGCTCTCATATCCTTCCTTGTTAGAAAATAACTGCAAAATATCAAAGATATAAAGTCACTTCTAAATTTTGTTTGGTTTTTTTACGGTTTCCTCACCTCTGTTTAGAAGTATTCATTCACTTCTTGCCTGCTTTTCTAGTCTGTGCACATTTTTCTCATCTTGAGACATCATGGAAGATGATTTAAAACACAAAATAGAAATGGACTCTGATTTTTGTTAAGTGTTTTCTCCTTAGCCTGTCAGCAGATTCCTCTGACATAACAGCTTCCCATTGCATCAGTAACCATTTTATGTTCGTGATTAACATCTTGTACTGGCCACAGAGAACCTGCAAGATACCAGGGGAGCAGATTGTCAAATATATTTAAAGTTAAGAAGTCATGTAAAGCAGTCCTAAGTTTAGTCTGTTTTGGAGATAATGTCTTACACTAGATTGATTACATACAGCCTAAAAAGTGTGCTCATGCATCCACTCTTGCTGTGTGCTGAAAGATAAAAATCCCATTTGCTGTATTTTATATTGGTGGTCTTTCACACTGGTAATGGAGATCTGTATGTTCCTTGTAAATCACATATATAATGACTGCCAGATAACAACCCACTTAACTGCTGAATGAAGTGTTTCTTAGCTGGAAACTGAGCTGTGCCATGTATGTGATGTAGCAACTTGCAGCACAAAGCACTGGGTGAGTCATTGGTTTGAATCCCCATTAAAACAGACACATGCAGAACTCTCTGTAGTACAATGTCATAGTCGTGATCCAACAACTTGTTAGCCAAGCCTCTGTCCTGTACTTTAGCTGAATTTGTTTGTTTAGTCATGTTCCTCTATCACAATCCTCACCATGGTATTCAAGTACTCTGTGTACATCCAAGACAAGTTATAACACTTGCCTTGAGTTCAGAGAAAAGCACAAGATGCCTTCCCTCTTAGAGTTTCTGTTCAGTAGGTAGAGTTGCCATCAAACCCAGAGTGTAGTCACTTCTGAGCCCACAGCTGTTACTGCTCACCGTTCAAGGAGTAGTCATTAAACTGAAGTAACTGGACTGCCAGAGCTTCTCTGAAAAGTCTCCTCCTGCCAGCTTCCCTCTGCTCTCCATTATAAACTATTTTGGTACCTAAAGACTCTGATCTAGAGGGTGGCAAAAAACTGGAGCAGATAAAGTCCCCATCCCCAGAAATATTTAAGGACAGGCTGCATGAGGCTATGAGCAACCTGATCTAGTTGAAGATGTCCCTGCTCCTTCCAAAGGGATTGGATTAGGTGACTTTTACAGGTCACTTCCAATTTACACCGCTCTATAACTTCATGTGATTTTATGACTTTGTAAGACCTAGGTTTTGTTATCAGGTATGTTTGGAACACTAACATACACAATGTTCTAAATTAATTTTTTTTTTATTCTGAGATCTGAGTTATTATTTTAACCAAGAGATATTGAACCCTGCTACATCTGCAGTTCCTTGTAAATCACCTAGCACACCTAGGCTCCCATCCTTCCTGAAGCCCTTGCACCACTCTAGCTAGTCAGGGAGCTGGTAGTCTCCAGCAGACAGATGGTTGTCACTACACAGGCTACCCCAACAGGCTTTCCAGGTGAACAAGGTTCAGAAAACGCCCAGAGCAACACTCTGGTTTTGTCATTTCCTGGAGAACTTCATGTCCCTTTCTAAGGAGACAAGGAGTGCCCCTCAACAAAATTTGTGTTCATGTGCTGCCATTCTCCCCTCCCCCCAGCTGCCCTGGGTGGCCATTCCCTCACCAAGTGGTTTCTCAGCCATGCACGACTTCTCTGCTTCTTCATGAACATTCTGGTCCCAGTAAGAGGCATAAACTCTCTGAGGCTGTCTCCTCAGAGAGGCTCACATGCAGCCACATCCCCAGAGGAGCCAGATGTGGCTGTGTCCCCAGCAAGACCCATGTGTGGCGAGCTCCACAGGGACAGACAGACATAGCTGTCTCCCCAGTGTGGCCTGCCTGGGTGGCCGGGGTGCCTCGGCACCCGTGCTGGGTGCAGCGGCACGGCTCGGCGCAGGGCACAGCCACCATCTGGCAGAATTTCCAGCCAGCCCCAAATGTGCAAGTCTGCAATTTTCATGGGCTTATTTGAGCCTTTGGCTAACGCGTCGCACATGGGCCTGCGCGGGGCTTGGCAGCCAAGCGTTATGTGCAGCCATCCATCCACTGTCCCCTGGAAAGCACTTACTCAGTTGTCTGCTGGGCACTGCTACCCAGAGGCTGCATATTAAAAACAGACCTATAACTTATTGACAGTGACAACAAACCAGTAAAGTCTCTCTGAAGCTCCTTTTTTTTCTGACTGCCAAGCCTACTGCCATCACATTCAGGAGGGTACTCCAGGCAGCCGGGGTAATAAAGCCTGTCTAAATGGGTTCCTTTCTACATCTTTATCTGCTGACAGTACTGCTGAAAGAGAAAGCAGGGACTTAGCAGGCTAGGCCTATCCATGGTCTCTCACAAAAGGGATCCGAGACAAGGGCTTTCATCTGAGGCTCTTCTGAACTGCATGGCACATTGAGAAAGCCCACGGCTGGATGGGGCCACTGGCGCTGCCCTCTGCCGCTCCTCTATGCTCCCTGCCTCGCCAAACTCCTAACACAAAATGGACAAATATTTATTTGCCTTAGATCCTATGGCAGGAGTGTTTAGGCCCAGAAGGTGACAGACATGCAAGTTTGTGTTTTTAAAACACCAAGGAGTTTACAGAACAAATACAGCTCCTCATCTTAAGCTGAATATTTTTAAACAAGGTTGTCATAACGTCACATTTGCCAGCACTTTGCAGCTAAGGCAGCACTGGGGAAAAATGGCTATAATGCTGTCCTAATAACAGGAACAGCTAATGTAAACAGAGTTTTTCATCAGTGTTACACCAAGAACTGGAATAATAAATAGAGCTAGGGGTAGCCCCACACTTCAAATAATTTGTGGAAACCAACTTCCACAAACTCAGCCCATTTCATATTTGTGCAGTTGCTGAACATAAGGATGGCAATAACCCTTGCTGTGTCTTGGACAAATGCCGTGCTAATCACTCCTCACATCATCTCCAGCCTCAGAAACTGAGATCACTTGACACTGCACAAGTGTCCAAATTAATGAATTTCTTCAGCTTCCAGGACAGCCCATTCAGTTTGACTGGCAGGTCAGCACAGCAATTGGCTGCCTGGGTGGCAAAGAGGAGCTTATTTCTGTACCTTCTGGAAGTACCATTACCTGGACAAAACATAACCATTTAAGATTTTTATGTAAAGATAAAATCATACAAGTGTACCAAACTGGGGTCCCATTCAGCAGCAGATTAAAGCTTTATAATTGACCATACAGAACTAAAGAACAGAAAATAAACACTACTACAAAAATCAGGCTGCTAAAATTATTAACACTTTCTCTGAAGGTGTCTGATTACTCATTTATTTTCTCATGTTGACAACAGGATTCACCATTAACTCCAAAATCACAAATACAACCATGGTATTTAAAACCAAAAATCCCACAAGTAATAGTGTTTAGTGAAGAAAGAATCAGAATGTTCAGTAAATTTTCTCTAACTTACTTCCAATTTTCACACTGTATATTGTTTCAGAAGGATGTGTGTGAATTTCCTCTCCACTTAACTGCCATTCTCGAAAATAACATGAGCCAAATAATTTTCTGGTGAAATCTGGCTTTCTTTGACTGCAGCCAGGAATAGCTGCTTTGCTAGTTTTTGGAACTAAAAGGTATATTGCAAAATCCATGGGAAGGACTTTTTTCAAGTTTTCACTCCAAGATCTCCTCACTAAGGTTTCTCATCTTTGACATGGGTAATACATTTATTCCCTGCTTTTGCTGCCCAGAAAGGTATGCACAAGCATGGCAGATTTCAGGGATTTCTTGCAAGGTCATGTCCACACACATGGAGGTCACCTGTAGTTTTGAAAAAGCCCACCCTCCTGGCTCCTGGCAATGCCATACATTTTCCCAAAAACACCATCTCTGAGAATCTCATGTTGTTTCACAGTGAATTTGGGCAGCAAAAGTGAGACACATTTTAAAAAGAAACTATATATGTTATATTTAAAAGGGAAAAAAACTCCACATGACAGATGTTGTCCAAGGTGCATATTTATTCCTGACCCCACATCTAGCCTGCATTTTCCTCCTACTTTGATCATATTATGTGCTAATGACCAATTTAGACAGTGGCAATAAGCAGCAGCATCTAATAGAAACGACGGTGAGTTACAAGATTTTTGCACATTCCAGAGACAGCTTTCAAAGATTTGGAGAATGAAGACTCGTTTGAGACCCCAGCCCAGGCACAGAAAATCCAGCAAAGTAATATTATCTTGCCATGTGTCACTTAGGAACTAAAAATGAATATCCCAAAGAGTTTGATTCCTGGCACTTAGTAGATGGTAAATATTATTATTTTTAGACCAATGTTATTATTGGAAAGACATTAGTAATTTGCAAATAAGATTAGTGTTGAAAAGACTTCTTTGGTTTTGGCATTATGTAGCCTTTAAATCTGGGTAGACTATTCCTGGACAAGAATTTCAGATGGAATTTTATTTTCATTTTTTCTTCATTTAGTCTGTGATCTATTCCAGTGTACACAGTGCAGCATTGACTTTGCCTTGGGATATAATTTTAAATTTTTTTTCATTTAAATGGTTTCAAAGAAATAAATTTATAAATTTTATTTTCAAAGAAACAAACTAGGGTCATATACTATCCTTCGAGAAGCTCATGCATATTCCAGTGGCTGTGGCCATCGTATTCAACAGATATGTGGAAAGGGTGTAATAAATACTTGAATAATTCCATGGATCACTCTGTAATTCTTGGAATTAAATGGTTAAAAAACGTTATTTCTTTTTAGTTTCTTTTTTACTAGGGTGAATTTAACATACCAGACCAATACTTCGTAGAAAAAACATCCCTATGCAGCCTTACGGTCAGAGCCTAGTTCTTTACTTGAAAAGCAGTTCATTCTTGATGAGCTACACAGGCAGCAATAAACTACAGAGAAATGAGAACTAATTTGAGTGTGTTTCACTGGCCTTTATACAATTTTTAAAAAAATATTTTCACACAATAACATATAAGATGCAATGGATCCCAGATCTGCATGGCAAAAGTAGATCAGACATCTTCAAACAAAACCAAGAAGAACAGAATGTGTTATCTACATACAGGCTCGCATATTGACCACAGTCTGGAACTACAAAAAGAGCTCACAGAAAATTAATCTGCCATTTCCAGGATGTTCAGAAGAAAGAAGAATTACCAGGAAGAAGCCAGTGATCCCTTTTTCTTCCAATTCTAAGGGGATGGGAGCAGATAAACACTCTGATAAAGTGTCACAAGGATGAAGTCATGCAGCAAGTATCTTCAGTGGAATAGCTGCTTTCCCAGCAACTGAAATAAGAAGGAGGCATTTGGACAGGAGGAAGCAAATCCACTGTGTACCATCCAGCAGTCCCCACAGCCTGCTTGGCAACCTCAGAAGTGCATTGCCCATAACAACCTTTTTCCAATACTGACTTACAATAACATATTTGGCTTGCATCAGGCCTATAATGTTCTGGGTATGTTCTAAAAATAGGACCACATGGGCCTTGCCCCAAGCAGCTCAATATCTAAGATGTCAACCCTAGATTAAGGGAGGGGAAGAGGGATAAAACCTTTTAAAAAATAGTATCAGCTACTTTGGCATGTTATCTAACCACTATTATCTGGGAATTTCTTGCTCAGAGGCATGTTCAGTGTGAAAGGGAGCCAGGCTCCAAGCACCCAGAGGGCAGCACAATCAGAGTTTGAACAGCTGCACAATCTGCTGCAAGTGGCAATTCATTCTGACATCTCACAGGGACAGAAGTAATTTTGTGGGAGGTCTCTGAAGAGCTACACCGTCTGTCCTTCTTGCTCCATTCTGACCCCTGATATTCAAGCAACATCCCCACATGACCAGCAATGTGCATAGGCCCTTGCTGGGTAGGGGACTCTGGGTTCATCTCTCCCCTCTCCTTCAAAGATTTATGAATTGCAGCCAGATTCAAGCAGATTAAGTTCCAAAATCTCCATTCCTGTCATTCAGAAGCTGTTCACATTTATACAACACCTCCCTGTTTGTGATTAAGATGCTTTCCTGGGAAATGGAAATTTGAGCTCATCAAGACTGACTAGGGCACTGATACCTCCCATTCAATTCTCTCCTTCATGGCTGAGGGCTGTAATACTGGAACACCACCAAGAGATAGGCAGGGCTGGCAGATGCTGCCAGTTTTCTCAGGTGCTGGGTTTGGGGAACTGTCTGTGTGAGTGGATGCCAGGTGTGCAGGTGGTCACCGGTGACTCCTTGCAGCCCCCAGCCAGGTGCCTACTTATTGAAGGGAGGGATTTGTAACCACTGAGCATTGCAACCTCTCTCCCCCACTGGACAATGCTGGAAATTTCTCTACCTGAATATGGAGACTGGATTCCTCTCTAAAGTCTGACAGCTAGTTCATAAGCATCTGAATACTTTATCTCATCTATATCTTAGATAGAATCATGGAATCATAGATGGATTTGGATCTGAAGGAACCTTTAAAGACCATCCAGCCCAACACCCCTCCAGTGAGCAAGAACTTCTTCAACTAGATCAAGTTGATCAGAGCCTTATCCAATCAAATGGAATAGAAGCTTTTCAGGACTGACTGAAGTTATTGCAAAGTGCAAGCACATATTGCAAAAAAAATATTCCATTCTCTTTATCCCTCAGATATACTGAGGAATTCCTTCCCTTCTCCTGACCAATTTCCAGAAAGCTTTACTGCTTTTCTCTAACAAACTATACCCTCCAGATGGTGTCTCTCAAATGCTGCTCCTAGCAGTGCCTGGCAATAGGAGGTGCCCCGTGCCTGTAGGGAGTGCCCAGTGCTGGCTCTGGCTGTGCAGCACGCAGAGTGGTACCTGGAACCACACGATGCAACACACACTCCTGTCAGTGCACCTGAGCCTCACACGGTCACAAGATTCACAGGCATGGGTGATATTGTCCCAGGCCAACAATTTCAGAGGCACCTGCATGATACAGCCAACTTCATAACTTAATTCTCAATGTATCTAACTCACTTTTCTTCAGATCTCTCTTGATAGGAAAATCTTATTCTGCAAAATAAATCTTGCTCAACTGTTTTTAAGGCTAATAACTTCCAGTCTGAAGTACATGGGGAATATATTGAGAGTTTTAAGTGCTACTTTTTTAAAGAGAACAATTTAAAACCCCCTTTTGGCCAAGACTACATAGAAATAATGTGTGGGTAGCTGGAAGTGTTTTTGTTCTTACTATTACTATTATTATTATCATTATTCTTATTATCATTGAAAATCTGAGAAAATAAAACAGAAAATTAAAACAGGGCCACACAGTAGAGAAAGGTATAATATATATAAATTATATATATATATATATAACATACTATATATAAATTATACCCAGTGTTTGCAAATTTCTGAAGTCCTATTGCCTTCAGAAACAGCAGATGAGCTCCAAATATAAAACTTCAGGTTTTTACAGCGAAGGATAAATAGAACTAAAAAAAAGTGATGCCTCATAAACATGACATAGGATGAAGACTGTCAGTCTACTAGCAGGTTATTTTTTTGCTTGGCCAGTAGCATGAATGACAATGAAATGCATTGTGAATTAATGATCTGTAGATTTAGCTGATAGACATGCCTGAATCTTGTTTTCTTACCCTTTGCTAGGTTTCCACCCTCATGGGCATGGGTGTTAAATGTTTCAAATGTTATGAAATTTTACACATGCTGGTGGTTAATGAATGTTAGAAGTTGTGAAGCTCAACAGTGTTGTATTCCTAGGTTCTCTTAAAAGCCTCATCTACCCCCTACAGTCAGTGATGTTGTGGTAGGGACCCAAAGGAAAACAACATGAGTTCTGATGTGTGCTACTTAAAAAGAGCATATCCATACTGGCATATTAACATGCAAATTCTATATGTGGGCCTGCCAAAAAATATAAGTGTTCCATCCAATATATATAAATACAGTCTACTTCTCTGAAGAGGCATCATTTTAACCAAATGTACATTTGGAGCATTGCTCACTAAGAATTTATATTCCTCTTTTTAGTGTTTATATTAATATGAAACAGATTGCCAAGTTTTAATAAAAAAGCAGTTATCTTCTTTTGTTAATGGATTTAACACAGGACATTTAAATTTCAGTGTTGGATCCAAGAGTATATGTGGCCCAAGTATTTTTGTCCTATTTCAATGTCTAGTTATAACACCACATAGACAGAAACATACATTTCTCTCTGTACATAAAACTGCTGGGGTTCACAGAGGGGATTGTGAGAAGGTTAAGAGTTTGTTAACTTTTCTCCATATCACAGAGCAGCACCTCTTGAGACTACCAATCAAGGAATATGTGTACTTCTCAGAGCTGACAGTTCCTCATTATTTTACAGAGATCTGAAGGTTTAACAGCAACGTAAAACATAACTTGATGCTTGTGCTTAACAAATTTGTATTTTGACCCATACAAAACAAAACAATTTTGAATTTGAATATCCCTACTTTGCCAGTGCAGAAGAGGTGATGCGATTCAATTATTTAGTGCTTTAAATATCCTAATTTGTCCATGCAGTTTGCTTTGCTGACTCTGGAAAAAATTAGGGATGCATATGATGGGGCTTAACCTTTGTTTTCATGCTGGGATTTGTGCAGATTTAAGAGTCTTCCCAAAATCTGCTGTAAGAGTTTCAATAGAAGGCTTCTGTTGAGCTGTTGGTACTTGCACCTTTTTATTTAGCACTGGAAAACTGATGGAGCTTCATTAGGTACAGAAAAAAAAGTCCCAAACAACTGGGAGTAGATGTCAGGGAACAACCTGGGCTTCTGGCTGCTCTGTGGATTTGCTAATTGCACAATATCCCCCTTGCACCTCTTGTCTTTTATCTGTGCACTTCCTGAGTTTAGGTGGTGGGGTTTTGTCCTTTAATTGGGCAGATCCTGAGGTAGCAGGGCAGTGCACTAAGCCTTCTTTCATATGATCTGAGAAGCTTGCTTTCTTCTTACCAATTTTTCCAAGCCTAGTACAAACGGGAAAAATGCATGACCCTCCTTAAAGGTGCAGGACTTGCCATCTGGGCTGACACTAATGCACAGCCATCCATCACAGAGTGTTGTTGGGGAAAGCTTAACTCCCTGCTGATGCACAAGAAAGCCCATATTGTTTGAGGGTTTAAATAGCTGTTTAATACATTCAAGCTTGGTTTTGCTGTTGTTGTTGGGATCTGTTTGTTCTTCTCAAAAAAGTTTGGGCTAACTTTCAGAAGAGTGAACTTTTCAGAAGAGTGAACTCTAACTTTGTGAAGAGCTGCAGACAAACACATCGGGTCTGTGTTGGGATCGTGTTTGGAAGCATGTTCGGGCAGTTTTCCTCATCTGCGGGACCATGCTGTACTTTGAAAACAATTCTTCGCATGCATGTGAAAACATATTTATGTGTATCAAAGGGGTTTATGACATCAGGCAAACAGAAACACTAGAAATGGAAACCTGATGGCATTTCCTTTCTATATTCCTTCTTCAAAAGCTCAAAATGTGGCAAATGGACTAAACCCATACTTAGTAATGAGGTAATTATAGCAAATAATTACATGTGAAAATGATTCCCTGGTCGTGCATGTGCATACACAATGAAAGCTGGGATTTATGCATATGTGTAGCCATTAAATACTAACACCATAAACACTGGGGAATCACAATGATGGTAATTAAATGATTTAAATTTCTGGTAGAAAAAGGCAAAGTAGTGCTACCATATTGTATAACTTTTTAAGACAACAGCTGATGACCTAATGAAGATAAAAACTAAATGGTTTACAGGACAAATCACTCAACTCACATAGATAACTGTAAATTACAGATTTTTATTATCTGATCTTTGAGTTTAATTCTTACAAAGTAAAACTGATTCTTAGAATAGATCCATATCCAGAAACTCTTTTGAAAAATGAGGTTAAAAAAACCCCCACAAGTTTAGGATGGGTTAATTTTTTCCCTTTGTTCCCCAGCTGAAGCTCACAAAGGGTTCCCAGCCCTATCCATCCTCTGATATGTGGTGCTCTCAGGCCAGTCTGAGCTGCTTTTCTCTTCTTCATCAATAGATGTCAATAGCAAGCTTCCTACTCCCAGAGACTTCAGCCATTTCAGGGCTCTTGCCACAACATTAAGGAGGAAATAGTGACTCCCTCCACAGCAAGTGTTCTGCTGTTGTATACTTTCAGTTTGTCCTTAGAAGCTTGCTCCTAATAGGACCAGGCATACTTCTATATTTCATGATCTGAGACTCTGAAGCTGAGCCAATGTTTGTGAGCTTCAGTCATCTTATGACACATAGAATCCCAAATTTTGATGCAGATTCAGTGAATTCAGCGACATTTTGCAGATTTGCAGGAACATGACTCAAAGTCAGCCCTGTCTTTGATGAGTGCCAAAGAAACTACAAGTTAAGAAACTGGCAGGGTACATGTTCATATATTTTTGTTTCTCCTTTCTTTCTTTGGTTTTGCTTTTGATGTCCACACATGAAAATTCTATCCAAGAATGGCACTTACATGCAAAATAACCTTGTAAACAAACAGCTACATTCTCCAGCCATGTACATTGAATGTGAATGAAATTTAAATGCATTTTTCTTATCCATTAGTGCGACACTGCAGAGACTCAAAACCTGGTGATGATGCTTCTAATATCCTCTGATTTTCCTTCATTTCCTTCTTTCCTTCCTTTCTTATGCTGTAAGGTAGAAATCCACAAGCAATACTGGGCATGGCAAACTCCAAGAAACAGTCTGGTAGCAAACTATATCTGAATCTGCTGTGCAACTTGCTTTGCCACTTTCCTTTCAGTCGCAGGTAAAAATACATAACTAAGAAGGTGGTGGTGGCAGCAGCCAAGGGGGCAGAAATGACAATATGCTGTCTCTCTTATATCAGCCAGGGATTTGGATTGCTAGGACAGGCGCCTGCCAGCTAAGTGCACTGCCTGAATTTTCCTGCCATTCATCTGCCCAGAGAGCAGATCACAAACCGTGCCAGTTGTTCACAGAGGCACCAGCAAATGTCAGCGTGCTTTGAGTGCAACAGCCAGCAGCCCTGCTGAAGCTAGCACATAGCTGTGATGGCAGGAGAAACTAGCACATAGCTGTGATGGCAGGAAGTCTGTGTCATAATCTTTTTTATTATTATGTTTTGGATGGTAAGTGGAAGAGTGAACTCCTAAGGATTATAAAGGATTCAGCTACTGATAAACACTGAAGAAAAAAGAGTCAATGTCTGGAAATCCAAGGATCTCACATCAGAAAAGTTCTGTGACATCTCCCAGTGCCCTCAGATAAATTTGCTTCAATGTTTTACCTTTCAAGCCAAGACTTTTCCAAAATATTCCCAATTTCCTTATCTTCAAGATTTCTTTCCAAAGAGGCAAGGAAATAAGGTATCTAAAAGCAGTTGTAGGGGTTTATTCTAGTCAGGTGTTTAGAACCATATATAAATCGTAATTGTCCCCCATTTGGTCTTGCAATGCAAAATCTGAAATTATTATCATAGTAAGTCTACTTCATATTATTCTCTGATGTTTCTATATGGCAAAACAGAGTACTTCCAGAGGCCAAAGTAGGTTCTTGGAACCTGTAGACCAGAAGATTTTAGGGAAAAAATAAAAATAAAATAAAATAAATAAAACCCACATTAGTATCTTGCCAAATGCATCCTTTCATACAAGACACTGTCATTTCCCTGCTAGGTTAGGAACTGACTTAAAGCATCAACAGCTGAAATGTAAGAAAGCACCTAAATACATGTTGCTGGTAGAATAAGAAGCCCTCAAGGAGAACAAGCTCAGACTAGTTACAAATCCCATCTCATCACCTTGATTGTCTTACAGAGACTGCCTTCTTCAGGAAGAAGGATCAGAACTTCCATTTATTATGACTTCAGGAAATTGTTAATTTCATTTTGATTAAGCTGATGTCTGGGTGTGCAGAGAAGGCTTCCTTTGTGGCATCTGAACAAGAGATCAGGTTGAACTGTTCTCTAAAATGGGAAAGAATTGCCACCAACCTGGAATACTTTACTTGCAGTGAGTATTCAAGCTGCCCCCAAGGGATTTTGAAAGCATGGGCTTCAGATTGCTCACACTGCCTGAGGCCGCTGAGCATGACTCCAAGTGATCCCTCCCCAAAATCCCATGTAATAGCTGATTCTGCCAGACTGGCTGCCAGTCGGCAGACACAGGAGTGATTCACTTTAGGGGCCTACCTTTCTTTACCTATAAAGGGGACCCATTGCTCTTGTAACCCTCAATGATACAGGACTTTCCTGACTGAATTCTTGCTCGAAACTCAAAAGCTGGCATTGAATCAGATACGTTCTGTATAAATACCCAGCCTTCAATTAAATTTTTCTTGAAGAAAACCTTTGTTGCTTCAGTTATTTCAATTGCCAATTAAGTTTCTGTCTTCCAGATTGAGTTTTTTGTGTCATTGAAGGATATTGAATATTTATGTCTTTCTCTTACCAGAGTTATATTCCCTGTAAGTTGTAATTAAGTGGCCCTGTAAATCCTTTCTGATAAGCTAAAGAGGCAAAGCTGTAGGGAAGTCTGAGTTGACACATTTTCTGGATCTTAAATATTTATTGTTAGAACTGAGCAGGAAGTAATTACTGGTAGCAAAGTCTTTCTTTTCCTTCTCTCTGTCTCTTTCTTTCTTATAATGAAAAATACTAAAATCTTCAAATTACTTTCTCTTCTTAAGGCAGAAGGAAAAAGCAAAATAACTTTCTTTTTTCTCCAAGCAACAGCCAAAGAAAATGGTATTGGATTACTTTTTGCTACAACAAAAGGCATTTGCAGCTGAAAAAAAAATACAAATGTCTCACATTGATGAAAGTGAAATTAATAAGTGGTTGAGAAGAGTTCCTAAAACAGGATTTCCTAAAAACTTTTGAGTTTTTCTCTGATTAATAGCACATTCAGAAATGTTGGACAGAGATTCTGCTGCAACAGGCAACTTTGACCAGGAAAATTTCAAGTACACCAGGAAAAGTTCAAGTACAGGCATCACATTGGCACAAGGTTGTGTTGCTTTTTAAAATTTCCATCCCTGATGCTGATTTCTACCACAGGAGTTCTGTCTTTCACTCCTGTTTTGCATCACACTTTTCCTTTACAGGCACTTTGGCCAACAGGCATCCCCTGACTCAAAGTTCTGCAGGAATGTGTTCTGTCTGCTTGCCAGCTGAGGACTCCTTATCATCACAGCCTTGTCAAAGTCAACGATCCCCTTGTGTTTAGCAACTGTTGCTTTTGCTGCTCTTCCTTCTGGTTGGTAGCATTGCTATCTCCTTTGCAAGAACAGTATTCACATCTGTCATTTCAACAAGTCTGAATTTCTTATTTTTGTTGGGATTGACAGCAGCGCTGCTATTCCTGTTTGTTGTACACTCTCCGGGACTGATGGAATGAGTCATTCTTGTGTGCTCTGTGATTGCCAGGTCAAGTTCTTTTCATACAGGCAGAGGCTTGTAGAAAGATTGGGTAAAAAATATTGCCCAACTAATGCCCATGATGTAGCTTTCCATGATGTGACTAAATAGTATAGCTCAAAAGTTTGACATATAAGATGATTTTATTTGAGTAAAAAACAGCAAAGGGAAAGAAACAGAAGTTTTTACAGTGGCCCATGGAAGTATTCCTGTGGCTTTTCCAACAGCAGAATTGGAAACACTCTAGTGATTTGATGCAGTACAGAAATACAAAGGTGAGTTTGTTGTGCATGGAGGGGAGAACTCACACCAGTCACCCTAGGTTTTCCATGTAGAATTCAAATGGATAAGGAAACATTTGTGACCATAAACTCTTTTCTGATTGTAAATGATTGTTCAGCTAAAGTTATACAAGAATTGACCTTGGGAGTCAATTCACTTGGGAGTGTTTTTGCTTGGGGAGGCAGGGAACATTTTTACTTTTTCTAATAAAAGTTTCATTTTTCCATGGAAGTGTAAACAAGCTAACACAGATCTTGAGCCATAAATACAAGAATCTAAGTGTAGTTTGGCTAGACCATACCAGGGGTTCATCCAGAAGAGTGTCCTGTCTCCAAGAGTGTCTGTAGCAGATGATTAGGGAAGGCAGCAAGAACAGTGCAAGGTCTGCAATAATATTTCCTCAAAATGCCACCACAGTCTCACAGTAGTTGTACTTAGGGTGTATTCTAGTCTGGAACTGCTTTTTTTCTTTTTTTTTTTGTTTTCAACTCAACCACCAGTTAGCATCCAAATTATTCAGTTGCAAGGTGTTCAGACAGCTTACCACTGACTTATGGAAGAAATAGCCCCTTCTTATCTTTTCACACCCATTTAGTTCCATAGAAGGTCTCATTGTTCTGTTTTGACTGCTTTTGTGATGTAGAAGACAGTGGATATCTATTTCCTATTTGTCTTCTATAGCAGAAGAATGATTTTAGAGAGCAGTACCATATTTTTGTCAGGTGTCTCATGCTCTCCTCAGTCACTCCTTACAGAAGCTGAGCCCTACTTTAACAGCTCTTCTTTGCCAGCCTTTTCCCAGCTCTGTTGCACCCTTGTGGATGCACAGAGGCCAGAACTGTATGCACTGCTCCAGACAGCACAACCACATTCTCTTTGGTAGTATAATCATAAGTAGTTTTTGCCCTCTGTTTGCAGCCAGTGCCTAACAAATATTTATTTTTTCACTCTTTCTGCAAATTGAGATGGTGTCTCCATGGAAATGCGTATTGTAACACAAAGATCTCATTTGTAAAAGACTGTGGCAACAGACCTTGAGACCCACCACTGAACAGGTAAACTAGAATTGCTTTTTCTTTAATGAATTATTTTACATTTACCTACGCCAAATATCTATTGTTTACTCAGTTACTTTATCTTTTCAGGTCCTTATTCAACCATGAAGAGGCCCTTGTCCTTACCACCCTAAATAACTTACTATCATCAGTATACCTTGTCACCTCATTATTCACTCCTTTTTCCATATCACTTATGAACATGTTGAACAGCACAGGCCAGAACAGGGATCCTGCAGGACTTCACTCTTGACTTCTCTCCACCTTTCATTCCTAACCTTTTCTTTCCTATCTTTGAATCAGATAGAGTCACATCAGAGTGTTGGTTCTCATCCCATGGCAGCTTAATTTTTGTAGCAGGCATTGGTGAGGAAACCTTGCTGAAAGCTTCCTAGATTTTCAAGAAAGAAAGTACAGCTTCACCTTCCAGATGTGCATGCTTCAAAGAACTAATATGGAAGCTTGTAACTGCAAGCACTGAATACATTGAACAAAACCTTAGATATTTTTTTTTAAATGAGATCACTCTACACATACTTCTTCTTGCAGCAATCAGCTCTGCCATGTCTGCTGTGTCTACTTAGCTGACAGATGACAGTGATGCTTATTCGACCCCAGAAATATCCTTTCTGCTAATCCAAACAGCATCACAAGACTGACTGTTGTTTTAAGCTATGACTTTTTTGCTCCAGAGTTTGATTTTGTATAAGGCAATTGATAGCACAATTGACCCAAGGCCAAGAAGTGTGTGGTTTGGTTGTTTGAATGATACCTCCTGGCAAATAATCATCTTTTCTGCTCATTATTTTGGATGTAAAACACACCCTGAATAAAAATCCTCACTGAAGTCTCCTCTGAAAACACACATACCACATTATGAGCATGTACTAGGCTAAAATATTTTTGACATGTATATACACTCAGAAGGTTATTAAAGAATATTCAGCTTGATATTATTTGAAATGAGGGAAACACTGAGGTATGGATATCAGGAGTTTAAATCAAAATTCCATTGGGACTTCAGTTTGGGATTGAAGCTATACAAAATATTTGCATCTGAAGCAAAATCCACAAATATTTGGATTTTCATCAGTTCTGCTTGGATGAAAAACTGCCAGCTGCTGCAGTTTTGGCAGTCAAAAATTGCTTTTCCAAAATGTTAACTGTGTTTCCCACCCATTGGAAAAATTGCAGAAGACCCAGGGGGGCTTCTAGCTCATATAAAGCCAAGTGCCAAAGAAAAGAACTTCCCCAGGGGTTCCTTGTTTCTCCTCAGGGGTAGTCTGTCACCTCCAAACCTATGCTTCATTTTCATGGAGGAATAATTCCTTATGGCAACTTTCCATGATTTTGCCTTGGAACAGGACAATTCCCAACAGCCACAGATGCTACAGTCATACAACTTTGTTTAAACATCTGCTTAGATTAAGAAAGCATTAGCACAATGCTGGGCACAATAGTTTTTCCATGAAAGGGCTTTAAAATGTCTCTGCTTACAAAGTATTGTTTTCCTCAATATTCAAGGGAGGGAACCAATGGCAGGTGTAAAATTTCAGTGTATGTATATATTTTTCCAAAATCCTTTGAGGAAAATGTCACAGCTTGTGTCATAGCTTCAGAGACGCAAGAACCTAATTCCCAGTGATGAATGTTTTGAAACCTTATTGCATGACAGAAATACTGACTCATTCTCCCTTCTCAACTTAGAATTCTCACACATAAATCTACCAGCAAAGTCATCAACTTTTGTGTTGTTTTATTAGCTCAAGATATCTTTTTTTAAATAACAATAAATTCTTTAGTGAAGAGTGTTAAGCAATTAACAGAGGAAATCCAGCCCCTTTTTCTCTTTCTGTTTTTCATCTTTCTAAGACCAACTTTGTGAATACACATTTTGTTTCCAGATATTTAGAAAGTACATCCTAATTGCAAGTTTAGAAATTAATTTTTAATTCAGTGCTGATCCCTTCAGCAAATGTAAATGACCAATAATGTGAGACTTGCTCATGCTGACCGTGTGCTGTGACTACTATTGCAAGATCTTTTTTCTCTTCATTGACACCTTGGGGTCTGTGACTGACTAAAATAGTCACATTGCTGCCTCCTGCCTGAGGAGATGACTCCTGAAAGCACAGAGCTGTTTCCAAGATAACTCTTCAGAAACTTGGAGCAACCATGTATGCATTAGCACCCCTCCTTCTCTGAAAACCTCCTCATTGGCACGAATACACTCACGTGGGAAAGGAGGGAGGGCACAGAAGGGAACCACGCCAGCCACTGTATCTAAAGAAATACTTCTGGCTAGTGCCTGGAGGAGT
Organism: Sitta carolinensis; assembly: GCA_032173965.1. Taxonomy (NCBI): domain Eukaryota; kingdom Metazoa; phylum Chordata; class Aves; order Passeriformes; family Sittidae; genus Sitta; species Sitta carolinensis. Next base: position 34,547,099 of record JAVUNC010000004.1, read on the forward strand.
TATTTCACACCAATCTCTGCCCCACAACTTCAACAGAATACTAAAGTAGTGGTGTTGTGCAGTGAACGAAAACACATAAAGAAACAAAGATATAGATTCTTCCCATATACACAGATCGAGGCAAATCCAAAGCTGTTGCACTGAATGGAGCAAGATTTAATTCTTGCCAATATACAGACCTCATTCCTTTTTTCTTTTTTTTTTCTTTTAGGAGCTACTCACCAATGTGAAGTTTTTGTGTGAAAATTCAAACCTTATTCTCCCCTGTATTTTAACTATAAGACTATCTCACCTGCTAAAAATAAGTTGACCCTGGCCTGAGCAAAGTACTGGACTGAGTTTTGTGTTAGTAATGAAATCTTATAGCCAGTAAAGTTTTAAGTTTCACCGTCAACCTTTCACTCTGTTCTTACTTCATAATTCCTTGAAAGCCTAATGCTGAAATGTTTTTCCTTATCAGTTTATGTGTCTGTGTATGTATGTGTAAATAAGAACTCATATAAAATAACAACATATATATGTAAACTTCATATATATAGAATATGAAGGCAAGATTGTGTGGATATTGTTATGAAATAGAAATGATGACATTACTCATGACTGATAAAACCATGAATGCTTTTCTCAAATGAGTGTGAATACAATGTTTCAGCCAAGCAAAGCTGGTACAAGATTAAGAACATTATAACTAGATATATACATGGGAGCTGTAACTAGAAGTTTCACTTCAGTCTTAACTGTAACAGTCACAACTGCAGCAGTGTATTTATTTCAGCATAGATAAGTAAATATACAGGCCTAGTTTACTGGTAATGAGTTACACTGAGTAAAGTAACAGCTATCTACTCTATGGAGACTACCATTATATTTATAACTACACAACTTTGTGTCAGCTTAGTTCAATTTTATGCTAAAAAAACGTGAAAGAGATGGACAATCAGTCCACACCTAGTTCTTAGTTATAGTAAGCCTCTTCGAGGTCTTTGACAAAGGAAAGGGATTTTAACTTTGTGAAATTACTGATCTCTGCTCACAGGATTCTGCAAAAAGGCACAGTGTAGCAGCTCTAGACAAGGCCTGGTTTAAGAACAGAGGCAGATAAGTTGTGTTGCCAGTGCTCTTTTACAATGCTGAAAGAATTAGGCCACACCTGATGTTCAAAACACTAAGGTTTTAGGTTTCTGAACAGACAGTTGTGCATGTCCAGCACCAAGTGCAAAATGTTCCCAAGTGCCACTTCAGGCGGAGAAATAGAAGTAGCTCATATTCAGCCCAGCAAAGTTTAGAAGGTGTTGCTCCAGGCACAGGTATAAATGTCACTGTCTAATGGATAGCACCTTGCAAAGCATTGGTAGAAAAGCACTTCATTTTCCAAAGAAACCGCAGGACTGGAATGAACAAATCTTAGTCAAAAGACAAGCAGTTGCTGTGTGCAAGGGCAGGGCTGCTGTGTGGTAAATATTATGTCTGTGTATATGCAAGGAGATCCAGAGGAAGTCAGAATCATTAGTACAGCAATTTTAGATAAAGTTCATCCCACCTGATTACAGACATCTTGTTATATCTGAGCTGGGTTTCTGTAACTGCTTTTTTTAATTCTGGGAGAGTTAGCAGTGCTTGTAGAAAGTAATTTTTCCAACCTGCTTTATATATCTTCTTTGGGGGAAAAAGAGGAACGGAAACCTAGAAGTTTCAGCTTTCTGCTGTGGGCTATAAAGTAGTAACTAGACAACCATCCATGTGTTGTAGCTATCCATGAAGAACATGTATAAAACCTGTGTACATGCACAGACCCCCATCTTTACAAATGGTGGCTGCTCAGTTTGTGTTTTCCTGACTGCTGGTAAAACTTCCATGGTACAAAATTACATGATCCCGGCATGGCATAATCACGCACACATGATATATTCACATTTTACTCTATTTCAACATTGTCCTATTCTTATTCCAGCCTTGCCCCTCCCCACACCCCGAATTTTGCCCCTGAAGGTAACCTAAATGGTGCAGGAAAGATAACGACAGAGGTGAGATGATCCTTCACCTTGCTTGTTCAGAGACTCACTTTTGTGTTTCACTTTGATCTCCAGCTTAGGCATCCTGCTAACTAAAAGGGGCAAGAGCAGCAGGAGCAAAGATGGTTTCTGTTCATTAATTTTGCTAGAGAAAAATGTTTCCTTCTACTCTAGCAACTCCTCCTTTCATGTTTCCTTCTTTTTTGATTCATAGTTAAACATGGATAAATGTTTCTGTATTTTAAATCTGAACTTTTGTAAGCATCATGATTGGCAATCATATCCTTATGAAAAACACAGCATGGTTCTAATTAATTTTTTCAAACATCAATATTCAAAGCTTCAAAATATTTTTCTTTAGAAATGCTAATCATCAAAATAAAAACAAAATCTCTGTGTTCACTGAAGTCTAATTGTTTGCAAAGATTGTAAATCACCACCAGTTAGAAATCTCGTTTTCTAAAAGTCCTTTGTTTCCTTTTTTGCCACTTTTTATTTGCTGGGGAAGGTATATGGAAGTAATGAACAATATGTTAGAGAAAAAAAAGCAACAAGCTGACAGTTTTTTGGGCAAGTTTCAGCTCAATGCGATTTCAAGTGGCAAGGATTTAGAAACCCTCCCAAATCATAGCTGACAGGGAGAGACAAAGCAGTATCAGCTGAAATGAGTTCACTTTCCCAAAACCTAGATGCTTCACATTGCAAAAATTGCAAAGTGCAGTATTATGCGAAAACTTCCCATTTTACCGTTTGCAATAAGACAGCAGTGCTGGCAGCTAATAATATATCACATCAAAAATACATTTTTTTAGTATGAAACCCTTATAACATAGCTTGGTCTTAACACCTGGTGTATAGAAACAGCCAACCCAAGAACAACAAGATCTTAAGAACATGTGGTCAAAATCTGCTCATGTGCTGGCATTTTAATTATGCTTGCCCTGACCCTTTTCCCATGTTCTATAAAACAGACCAACAGTATGGGGGGGAGGAGGAACCCACCTCAGTAGCACCACCTCAGCTAAAACAGATGAGCACCATGCTCAGAGTACTACTAACAAATAGAAACAAAACAAAAAATATATTAGAAATTAGCAAGGAAGTTGAATCTGATACTTAAAATAATTTTGTAAAGAGCTGCCACATAGTTCCTCTTAATAGCTTCAAGGACACCTTCCTCTGGCTTTCAAGCAGGGTCACAGGCAGTGTTGCGTGCTATTATGGAGTCAGACCATTTCTCTTCCCATCCTCCGTGCTAAAGGGGAGCAGGGTGAAATGGATTACAGGGATTACAGATGCTAGTGATCGAATTTACCGCTGAATCAGGGGAAGTGCCCTCCGAGGCGATGAATTCCAGCCCCCAGATTCACGCCCGAAAACAGCCTGGGTGGAATTATTCCATTTGGGGTCTGAACGGAAGAGCCAAAGTTCAACACAGTGAGGACCCTGCTGATGGCCAGGGCATCTTCCCGGGCATGAGCACTATGTAAGGAACCCTGCTAGCGCATGCCAAGGACAGGTTGGCGTCACTTTTCTAACAGGGAAATTGTAGTGCATGCAAAATGGTATCACATTGCAAATTCTCCAGGGAGCCAGCTGAGGCTGCCAAAGCAAATGTGTTTTTCTTAGTGTTCAAGTATTTCAATAGTCAAAGCTTAATCTTACCACCAATAGCACTGCTTTGTCTTGTTAGCAATATTTTCAAAAACTAATTAAAACAAACTGATAACAAGTCCACCTGGGACATATTTTTGCCTCAGACTCCTGTCATTTAATGGCTCAATGAGGTTACAGATTGCATCTAGGAATATGAAAATCAATAACCAAAGAAACAGCACAGAGAAGGCTTATTTCCTCCAGTAACGCTTGAGCTAGTAGTGATGATGGACTGAGCAGAGCATAGATTCCCTGCCCTGAGTCTCCAAACAAGAAAATAGGCAGGTTAACCTATAGTGATCCAAGCCACAGCTGTCCATAATACCTTGTGCAGAGCAGTAGAGAAGAAGGGGTAAGTGCCTGACCAGTGCATTTGTGGAGGTGGTTGGGGTACCTGTAGGCTCCTCAGAGATGATCTGAGGCTCTTTCACAAGGACAGACTATTGCAGATTGTTGCAATGACAATGTGCTTCCAGAGAAATGTCACTGCAATACACACACTTTCTCTGGCCCCCCACCTCATGTCAGCAGGAGCAAGGCAGGACCTTGCATTTCCCTTCCTCAGGAAAAGCAGTTACCTGCCCTTACCACTCTGCTGCACCTCTCTCAGAGTGTGAATTCACAGCTGCTCCAGTATTAACATAAAGCCCATAAGCCTGAGCAGAGGAAGGAAGCTGAAGTAGCAGGGACTATGACAGATGTTGCAAAACGTCGACTTATTCATAACAGAAAGTCAGGCAATCTTTTGAAATCCTTTTTTTTTCTCCCTCCTCCCCCATTTTTTTAATGTGCAGACTTCAAAGCAATGAGTTGTGGCATCTGTAACAGCTACCAAACCGTGCCAGTTGAAGGCAGTGGAGCACAGTCTACAGTGATAGAATGCAAGTCATGCAATTATTCGAGTTTGCCGTCCTGGTTTTTGAAAAAACATGTGGTCTGCAGCAAGGAAGCCAGGATATTTTAAAAGAGCTCCTACAGGGTTTCAAACTTTGATTTTACAGAGGTGTGGGAAAAGAAGCAGACTCTGATATTTAAATACATGTGTTGTCGTTTTGCTTATTGAAGAGAGCTGTGCTGTGCTTTTACATATTCAGGGTGTACCCTGAGTTTCTAAGATGCAGACAGCAACATAGAGGTATTTCACACATTTCCTCCCTTTTGTTAACATTTAGGGAAACATTTAGGGTGCTGTATTAGATCCTGTGTGGACAGCAAGTGTCATGAACAGCTTTTTGTAAACTCTAACATATCAATGTGGGAAAATTCTTCTTAATTATCACAACGAAATTGTCCATCCAAGTATCCTTAGTCACTGACTGTATACTGAAACACTGCTGTCAATGAAAAGTGAGGATCCATGAGATCCCATAAGGACTTACAGGCATAAAACCTGGTGGCAAAATGGAGTCAAACACTAGTTGAAACATCTGTCAGGTCAAAATAGATGATGACTATCTGTGCTGTGTTCTTGCCTGTTCACACTGAGGTCTGCCAGAGCTGAAAGGTGAGTCTAGCCAAGCTGTGATACCATGAGCTGCAGTTTGCATGTATTGATGATTTATATGTGCAAATGTCCCTTCAGTCTCCTCATTCCCTGTCAACCACGAAGGCTTCTTAATCTAAACTCCGCCTTTTAAAAGACCTGAACCTCCAAATTGGGCTTCTGTGTCAGTACCTGTCTCCAGGACACTTCCATTTAGGTATGGTACCTATATATGCTTTAGCATAAAGAAAGCTAGTAGCTGCTTTGTGGTTTTATCTTATAGCTAGCTACCTACAACCCTTCAAAAGCCTTTATCACTCTTGGATGCTGAAAAGCTAATCCTGGACATAAAGCAAGTCTTATACAAAGCATATAAAGATCAACACTAAGCACCACCACAACCATGGTATAGGATGTTTCTGTTTATTATATGAAATATAACTCCATTTCCAATGTCACTTCTTTTATTGTCTGCCTTTTAAACATATTTTAAGTATCTATTGCCCAAGGCTAAGCTCCCAGGAAGTATGGGACACCTTCTCTAGCTTTCAACACCAAAAAGTATCTCTGTCACATCTGGTTTAAACCTACACCTGACACAAATCAGAGCTCTGACTAGTAACTCCTGCAACAGGTCCAGATTATTTGACTGAGCTGCAGCTGCAGCAAAGCCCTTTGACCTCAAATACAAGGAAAGATATTAAACCTGTTCTGAGAAGTTGACTGGGTTAGCTTCAGAGTGTGAGATCTTAAGTACATATTTTTCATGAAGAGGAAAGAAACATCAGTCAGCTCAGAAAACTGGATTTGTTTCTTATCAGCAACCAGATGCTGGTGCTTTATGGGACTACCCAAACTCTTTACCACATGGTTGTGCAGGCTTTCACCAATCTTCTCCCCTTACTACTCTCCATCTCCACAGACAGCATCTTCCTACGCACATTATACTGGCCACTCAATTCTCTCTGGTTTAGCAGCAGTCATTCTCTATGAGGCTTCTGCAATCTTCTACTCCATGCCCATGGTCTGAGTAATTCAGAAAAGAGTCATGCAGGAGGAGACACCCAGCAAGGCAGTTTTCTTTTGAGAGGCTGAGGGCCCAACCACCGCTTTGTGTTACACAATTGCTCAGAGATCCTGATGCTGCCTCAACGTTTCTTCTGGTCTCCCTGGAATATTTTCACAGGAAAACGTTGAAAGAGTTAAATGCATATTGCTTGGCTACAGGATCACTGAAGAAGGTTATGATAATGTGTACTAATATATGAGATACATTAAAAATCTATGCAAGAGTAATGCTATTTAGACTCACAGAGAAAGTGTAACTATCAAGAATGGGATTCAATTATTGAATAATTGAATAATTATTGATGGTAATTATTGAGGGTGTATCCTAGAAGGAAGATCTATGGCTTAAAATCATCCTTAAAGAAAGTTATCAGCAGCTAGGTCTCAGTCAACTGTAAAGCAAACAGAGTATGTTATCTCTAACACAGAAATTACTTCTATCTGATTTCCCTTGGTCCCCAGGAGCCTGCAGTGCTCACATGATTTGTACAGAACTGACAGATATTTGTATATATTCATAGTGTGTCACTAGTTTTAAATTGTGCTCCCATTCTAAACAACTTTTTTTCTATTTCTGAACCATCAAAGCCTTAATTCATTCTCCTGTGCAAGAGGTCCTCTTGCCTAAGGGAGAGTATTTGGATGTAGTTTGTAAGTCTCATCCTCTGCAAACAGCTGCAGAGAAGGAATGGAAAAGAATACACTCAGAAGTGGTTAAAGTCAGTTCCAAACCGTTTTGAATCTGGTCTTAAGGTTCTATGTCTGCTTATAGAATAGAAGCTGAAGTTTTCCATTTTGAAGCCTTGGAAAAGACCTGCAAAAGGAGTAATTTATATTTGATTCAGTTTTATGCATCCTACTGTGGTAAGTGAGGAACCTTCATCACCAGCCATTATGTGCTTAGGAGAGACTTTTGCCTCTCTGGAGAATGAAGCCACTCAGATGAAGTAGCTTAATTAATCCTTTTTGCATTGTATATTTATGCATGTGTGCGGACAATCTGTAGACAAGGTAGCAGATCTTGTGCATATGCAAACTCTCAAGTAGCAAAAGCCCAACAAGTACAGCAACGAAACCAACTAAAACACAGTTCTTCCAGCTGCAAATTTGGTGTGCAGAAGCACACATGTAGGAGTGCAAATCAACCCCTCATGGCTCCTTTCAACTTCCTTTGAAGTCAGTAGCAAAATTCCCATTGAGTTCAATAAGAACAAGAGGCAGCTCTTGAACTAGTAAAAAGTCCTCATGAGGTTTTATAAGCTCTTTATACAAAACTTTATTTTAGTTGTATATGAAATACACTTTGACCCCATATCCATACACAAGATTGTGTGGCTGGTTGAGAATAATGTGACACCTCCACCCTGCCCAGGCTGTGACTGTCACTCAAGCCCTGGCTGTACAGATGTCTGAGGGATTCCAGATTACCTAAGCAAGTTCTGCCTTTCAGAGAAGAGCCACTGAAGAGAGGATGACAGCACAAGTAGCTCATGTCCAGCTATTTAGTAGCAGGTTAGTTCAAGGCCATTTCTGGCCACTGATCCAGCCTCCCTCATGACAACGGACACATGACAAATGTCCCAGCTAATTCTGCTTAGTTTTGTGGTAGTCTTGGACACAGATCATCACAGAGTATTAATACCAAGACTAGTAAACCTGGCACAAGGAGATGGAATTGCATTAGAGCAGTTCCCTTTCACTCTTTTCTGATCATGTCCAGAGAGTGGTGATGGGCAGCTATTACTCTGCTTGAGGATGCTCAGCTGTGAATTCTCTAAGGAATCACTCATGTTGCTTCAGCTGTTCTACATTTATATGAATACTCTGCAAATTTGTGAGACAATTTGGGAAAATTATTATACTTGGTGCTTTGTCTGGTTTCCAGCTGACTCAGAAATCATGGTCACTGGGCTTAACCAGTACTGACAGGAGTAATGCTTTAGCCAAAAGCCGGCTGGCTGAAGGTCTACCCCAAAAATATGGAAAAGATGGTGATCGGCAAATATAAACGCTGTTGGCCCTGGCAGCAGTAGAAGCTTCAAGGTGGTGATTTATACCTCTGTTATCTCTCAGTTTGGTGGCACACAGATTAGGATATCCATGTAGACCAATCAGGAGAAACTCCAGGGGTTCCAGGTAGTTCCATAAAACTGCTGCTCAGAGCTCTGTAGTTGGCTCTAGAGGAAAGAATACACTTCTGCACAAATGCTGGGGTTATGAAGATAAAGTGCTCAAGCAAGTCAACTAAGTCCAGACTATGTAGCCCTGTACTTTGGCCCTGAAAAAACAAATTATCAGACTGATCCACAATTTATATTTTCATCCTGAAAACATGAGCATTATCTGCCTCATGGGAATTTCTCTACAAAGTATGCAGTGGGATAGAGACGAGCAAGAAATGGCTGGTTTATTGTTGATTCAGTTACAAAAAAGATGAATGTTCTGTTGTTTAAAATATTTACATGAAAAGAAATTTTCTTGAATTTTTGAAAACTTTCTGATTAAATTGTATGCAAATACTGGAAAAACTACTTCAGGAAGACAGACACTATCATGTCAGGTATTGAAGTCCTTTGACTATCTGGAGCAAAGGTGAACTTTTTGTGGAAAAGTACACATTAGTAGGCTGAATTCATTAAATGCTAGTAATTTTAGCTCAGGTTGAAACATCTGAGCCCTCAATGGGTTCGAGGGCACAGAATTAATCAACAAAGTTTCTAATCGAATTTGGCCTTGGGAAATTCTCTTATATATTCTTTCTGGGTGATGTTATTGTTTTTGGGGAGCTTATCTATTATCTTGCTGGGAACAACTATCCACTTTAATAAAGTGCCTAAAATAATGTAATAAACACACAGCTTATATCAATAGCATCATATTTCCCCACATAGTATTTGTGTGTGGTTTAATTAGATGGAAGGATTACAGGAAAAGTTTGTGTCATAATGATTCTTTAAAGCGAAACCATAGATCAAAGTTCATAGCTGCCAAATATACAACTTTCAAAACAAGCTCAAGTGCTGCTATTAATCATGGCTGCTGGGGGTTTTGATGACAAAGATTAAAATGCTGTAAAGGATACTGCTGTGCATCAGATTCTTGCAACTGTCATCAAATAGTCTGCCAGCTATTAACAGGTCAGAAGAGTTGTCCAGCATTTACCATGGGTGGCTCTGTCACTGCAGTTGGTGAGGCCATCTATGCCATGGTGACAACCAGTGACACCCTCCCAGACAGAATTTTTATGGGTTGTTATTTTTTACAGTGTGTCTGAAGACTTAAGGTCTGCCTGTAGAGCAAACAAGAGAGGGAAACTGTACGACCTCAGCCTCAAAGCACTGTATCCTCGCAGGAACATCCCTTGTGTGGAATATTTTCTCTCTTATTTTTCACAAAGGACAACCTTCTCCTAACGGCATGTTAAGAGTGCCCACCTGTGGAGCTGAGGTGTTGTAAATTCACTCCTAGTTTGTTTCTCAGCAACGACTCTGTATAGATAAACCCTCAGAGAGTACCTCAAGGAGCACCTTTCATCCCATTTGTAGTTACACCAACCCTCTCTCCTTCCACACTGGATCATGTAATACCCCTGTGGGAAGCTACAGTTCTCACTTATACAGAAACATAATATGAAGGAAGTATGCAAAGCACACTTTGCAGGGCGGGAGCCAACAGCCTCTGACCCCCCCCAGCCAGTGCTCTGTGGTGGGTCATCAATGGCCATTGGACGGCATGTGGAGAGTTGTTAACCTCCAGACCTACAAAATGCTGCTGTCGCTGCTCATATGTAACACTGTGCTTGAGAAGGGGCTTTTCTGAGCTTCAGATCTGCTGAGGCTGAAACTGGTATCACAGTCTTGCACCAAGCTGGTGGTGGAACAGATGTGAATGACAGTCTGATGCAGCAAGGAACGGGAGATTCAAATTCAAAACCACAAATTTGACTACAGTCTTCAAAGTTGAGGGGAGTTACAGATCTGAATCCAAACTTCACAGCTGCAGCCAGCTATAAAACAAATTTATCTATATAATGGGTTTAATTCAAACTATATCTGAATATCTGTCATCTCTGGGAAAGTTTGGAGACACATCTGGCTGGAAATTTTTAAGCATCATTTCATCTTTACTAAGAGCACCTTTAAAAAAAAAAAAACAATACCAAAAAAAACAAACCAAACAAGAACACATGAGTGTTAAGACTTAAAATGGATAACATTCAAACTTAGATTAAGTAGTTCAGCTTACCAAAAGCTTTCATTCTACCCAATGCTTCTCAGATCACTCTTTAATCTAACTGTTCTGTCCTCTACTAAATACAAGGATGTGACACCAAACAGACCATTTTTAGACATGCATGATGGTATATTTTGATGTGTAAAGGACCCTTACTCATAGACCAGTCTTCATTTGCCTTAATTTTTTTTCCCAAGACTACTCTCTGGAACCTTCAGTGCTATAGTACATAGATATTTAGTCCTCTTCTCACCTTCACCAAATTAAATTAGGAAATTAATATATCAAGTTATAACAAAGATAAAAAAATGCCTGCTTAGATAATTGCTTTTCTATTCACTGTAAGATGCTTTTTGGTTACCACCACAAGGATAACTGGATTGCAGGGGCTTGGCCTGCAATGACTTCTCCCCGAGATCTGGTCTCCTAATGTAGCTTTGGGGTCTGTTTAACACGGCACAAATGGCATTTGCTTGCACATCCCTGTGTGACACTGACAACACCCTGCTGGAGTATGGGCTAGGTAATCCATAATGCTCCCTGCATGAGCAAGGCCTTTATCACACACCAACAGCAATCATCTGGGGGACGTCTCAAAGAGTCTTTGCAGATGTCTCTGGAAGCATTAGTGTCCACATTGAACTTCAAAGAATACAAAGATTATCTGGGAATGCTTCCCTGAATTGGGACCCATTTTTCTGCTTTTCTGGTTTCTGCCATCTTACATTTAAACACGGCATCTGGTTTTCTTCTTACTGAGATCCATATACTGAGTATAGTAACCAGGAAAGGGTGGGGAGATGTTTTTCTTTGGGTTACTGAAAGACATTGCCTGAGGAATGGAAACACTGCTTTGATTGTGATACAACCTCTGTCTTTATTACTTTTCTCTGTAAAATACAATAAAAACATTGTGGGGAAAAATATAGTCAATTATCTGCTGTGGAAAGGATACACCATCCATGGGCAAGACTTCTGGGGGATGGAGCAATGAGCTGCAGCCTTGTCTTGTCTTTCAACCTATGGCTCAAAAACTGCAGAACCACAAATTTAAAAACAAAATATGAGAATGTGAAATGTAAAAAGCCAGTTATCCATCTGAAAAACATCACAAATGGACAGAAAAATGGCCAAGACCATTATGACTATAGCTGCTATGTGGGTAAAGGAGTCCAGAATAGAAAGGGGGATCTCTTAGTGTCTGAAAATGTGGTATCTATAAAGCTCAAATCAGTGGCAACATTACCACTGGCCACAGTGGGTCCGGGTTTCCTCCAATGTGCTCTAAATTTATTCTTGGCTCTCTATTATAGCATCTAAACAAAACCAGTGTTGTGCAAACGAACATAAGGGCATGGAACAGTTGAAGTAGCAGCAGCATTGACAAAGGCCAAGTCTGTGCTGAGTTATGCTTAATATTCACTGCCATGGCCCAGCTTCCAGGTGGACCAAGGATTTTCACATCATACTTTATCCTTCCTGATGTCAGTTCTCATTTTAGGCTACAGCCTCCTGTGAGAGGTGCACTGAGAGATGCTTGGATAAAACTACACATTGCGGGTGCCTCCACAGCACCTGTGACATTCCAGAAGCGTGTGGTGGCACCACAGGTTCCATTTGTGTGATCTCCATGTCTCCTGCCAGTCCCTGCTGCAAAACTGGAGTCTTGAAGCCTGGGTGCTACCTCCAACATTTAGAAAAGCCTCAAAGAAAAAAATTGGAAATTCATCCGTCTCATGGAAGTTTAATATTCATTCTGCAGTAGTGGAAGATGTGAGATATTAACTATTTAAGTGCCAATAAACCTCTGAAAGTGACACACAAATGAAATTCAGGTGAGCGTTTCTATATGCCCACAGTATTTGACCAGATTTACTGATGCTTCTTAAAATCATTTACTTTATGGACTTCAAGTTCTAAAATTGAGGCACAAGATTCAGATTCTCATTTTGCTGTAATTGCTCTATTTGGGCACCAGCTATCTGAGATGGTTTTGTGGCCAATTCAAAACTGCTTTACAAGAGTAAGTGGTGACTATATGGGATTTCAAGACTAAGTGGTGACTGCAAAGGACTCCTCCTTTTTTTGGGTAACAGACACCTTTTCAGAGTTTAAACACAACAGAACTGACAAAAAAACGTTTAAAGCAACTTGAATTCTCTAGAAATGTTATTTCCTAATGATGCAAGTCATCTCCTCTTACAAGTGTGTGTCACCTTGTCAAGTCAGTGTTTTGAATCAACCATGTAACTGTGGAATATGATGGAATATAAGGCAGAAAATGAATGTTCCTGCAGTTTTGCATATATTAAATTGACATATCTACAACTTCACATTAGATACAAAGCAAAATATTGATTCTTGAGGATCACGTTAATGAAGGGCTCAACTGACAAATTAATGGTTTTTGTCATCTGAAGTGCAGAGTCAGACCCAAAAAAAGCACAAAGTCATTATGATGAGTGGCAACATTTTTAAACACACTTCTATAAAGATTAATTAGATATATTATCTTTACAAGAAAAATATACCCATATAATTTGTGAGCTACTTCTGAGTACAATTTATATTTTTTTTTCTGTCAAACTGCTTAAGGTACAGTCTTACTAGTATTAATGACAACAATATCCATGACTTTCAAGTTGTTCCAGTTGTTTCTCTGCTCTGAAGCAGAAAAGAGTCCTCTTAGAATCTGATGGTGCTATTCAAAAAAAAAAAAAAAAAAAAAAAAAGAAAAAAAAGAAAAAAAAAGACTGTTCTTTTATTAAAAACAGAAGATTTCATTCTCCCAGGAGGCCTGATATTTATGATCAAGGATTTCATGCCTACATCTCCTGTCCTAATTCTGGTCATTTGCAACAATGCTGGTGTTAAGTCTCTGAAGTAATCAGACTTTCAGGCCCTGTGCCCTATGTCACATGGAATCATTTATTGCAGTACAATAGGAAATAAGGCCACTATGCCTAACAGTATTTCTGGAGGGAGAAATGCTGTTCATTGCTGAGTAACAGTATACCCAGATGATTATTGGTTGTAAATTCTGCCTTCAAAATCAATGGTTTTTTGCATTTAGAACTAGCAGAACCAAAGGGCAAATTACCAAAGAAATACAGAGAGAGAAAAAGTGCAGAGTACCAAGCTCTCGCTCAAGAAACCAGTCACATGGAAGTGCTAATTTCTCAGATCCAGTTGATATAGGGCAGCTGAACTGGTCTTGGCAGCTGAGATGACATGGGCTGTGTGAAGTACCAAAGTTCCATCACTGGCTAAAGACCCCAGCAAGCAGCTCAATCCCTTTTCCCCACATAAAAACCTTACAGCTCTGCTTTCAGCTGAGTATCTCCTTATACACAGCATCTGTTGGGATGATTCTTTTGCATAGAAATAACGAGAGGTTCAACTGTGGGTAGTTAAAAGATTGTGGACTTGTTGGAGCTTGTTGTATGAAGCCTCTGAAATTCAGAGCTTACATTTGTGTCACTGCCTTTGGTCTTGCTGAAGTTGTAGTGAAAAAAATAGGCCCAAGCCTCTCAGTTTTCAAAATGTAGTAAAAAGTGTTTGAATACACACTTTAATATATTTTCTGTGGCATTTTTGTAAAATACAGATATATAATTATAGATATAATGCATATATAGCATTTACTGTATTGATAAAAAGCTAGTCTTTTCACAATGACAAACCAGTATTTACAATATGATTCAAATTTTAAGGAACAAATAAAACAATATTGTGTGGTTATATGATAAGAAAAATTTGAGGAAAAGTAAGAGACCAGTTCTAAAAAATTCCCAGATAATAAAGTACATAGTCTTGACAGGAGCACCACCATGAACATCCATGCACAACCCCTTTTTTCTTTTTCTCTCCTTATAGGAACATGCATGATTTAGCTCTTCCACATTTCTACCTTGTCACAGCTCTTAAGATATGGTTACTTATGCTTCTTCTAATATGGACTAGTTGTACCATCTTTCCACTTAAGTATTTTTCCAACTGCAAAATTTCAAAGTTTTGGCTAGAGCAGGAATAACTGTACATAAGTTACTTCTTAATTTAAACCAATATAGCTACTAAAATTTGCATAGCTGAAAATTTTCCCATCTTCTGCACCTCTTAGAACCATTTCACAAGCCATTAGCATGAGTTTGAATAGCATTCTTAGCATTGCAGGCCTTTTCTAGGAGGTTTGCCTCAAAGGACACTGCAGTGCCAAGACCAGCGACAGAGCTGAAGTACCCGAATGCTCTTTGTTATCCTCATATATGAACACTACCCAGCCATTCATCTGTAACATACTGTCCACAGCACAGCAAATGTAAAGGTGATCTTCATCGTCAATGTACTGTCACCCTTTACTCAGAGGAAGAGAAGTGCTATTATCACATTTTTCAGAAGAAAAAAATCTGATAGAGGCTGAGTGAACTTAGGTTTACTCGGAAAGGTCACTTAGAAAGTTTAAGACAGCAAAGAAGCAAGCTCACATCACCTTAATAGCACCATCTTCTCTTTTAACTTTGAATGACAGCTTTATATGTATCTTTAACAGAAACAAATACATAACCAATAGAAATAAACATTCTTCAGGCACAGCTTAAAGATTTCTGTTCAATTCCCAGATAAGAGGAGGTAGAAAGAGGGCTGTTTCTGCATGTATTATCTCCATCCCACTGAGGAAATATTAGCTGAAATGAGTCTTTTTGAAGTGAGAGTGGGTAGGCCCACTATTTGCCTGAAAAGATATAGGAACATTTGAAACACATGAAAATTCACCTTCACCAAAAAAAGCCAACAAACATAAACCTGAAAGACCTTAATCTCCTTCAATGTTTACTGGGGAAGCATTTTCAGCTACATTTGTACCCACCTTTAGAATGCCTTTACATCACTTGCACAATATAAATGAGGATTAGCGTATTGTTAAAGATGACCTGATCTCTCAAGCACTAAAATTTGTTTCACAGCCTCTGTGGTTCAGCTCTGTCAGATGGGCAGCTGAGAGGCAGCTTTTGCAGAAGGACTGATACACACCTGGTCTGTGCAGGTGCAGATGAGTGCAGAAATTTCACCATGGTCAGTGTCTGCTTTGTCACTCTGGAGAAGTCTGGTCAGGAGCAGATGGTGGTCTACATGCTTACAAGTGCCATTTAGAAACCAGAGGTGGGAATGAAGGAAACTTCTCCAATTCCAGGACAAAACCAGAGCCACAGGAAGGCAGCTCTGACAATGTTCTGCTTCCAGAAACACTTTTGTGCAAACTGGGTCATCTGCCTAATTGATACAGTGATGTATTTTTGAAATACTGAGGATGCAGGACCTTCCACCCTCATTAAAAAAAAAAAAAAAAAAAAAACAACAAACAACCAAGCAAACACAAAAGTAAAAAACAAACCCAAAACATGTTGCACACACAAAACAGGTAAGATCAATAATGGAATTTCTCATCCTGCTCACTTTTTTTTTTTTTTTCCTAACTCAAACTGCATTTTCCTTTAAAAAAGTAAAAATACAAAAACAAAGATACATTAGAATATCCTACTGTCCAGTATATGTCTTATAGGCAATATTTATGGAGGAAAAATGCATCAAGTCCTACCTTTGACAAAAATTAAGCACCCCAATGTTAATTTCATACAAAGGAATGCTGTTTCTAGTGCTGTTGATTTGAATTATTCCTATCACCACAATTTGAATATGCATTATTTTTCTTCAAATATATAATCATAAATCTAGACTAATGCTGAAAAAAACAAATCCTAGTGAGAATGCTGTGCCGTTGATAACCTAAAAACAGCATATCATGAGAAGGCAAACTAATCTTACCGTTTACTTTGTAAATAACCCATTAGCTAAACTTCTATTTTAGGCTGGATGCTTGATGCTTAACACTAAGAAGTCCAAACACCCTTTGTATCCCTTATAACAGAGAAGAAACTCGTAAAATGCCTTTTGCGCATCAGCTTATTGTATGAATGTTTTAAAGAAACTCACTAGCACTATAGGAAATGTAAGTGGGATTTTTTGTGTTGTTTAATACTCCAAGTGTCACTTCATTCTTTAAAGGGGTTAGAACAGAGGAGGGGGAAAGGGGAGGAAGTCTTACTTAATTTGTTGCATATGTCCCAACGTGTTATACAACTAAGTGTATTATACCAGAAAAGTAAAGTGGTCTGCACCGCAGCAAACTCTGGGTAACTCAAAATAGGAGAATAATCTGGCCACAAGCAAGTCAAAATTTCAGTGAAACTTCCCCTCATAATATATATACACACACTTTACAGGCTACATCGAGTGTCCTTTCATATTCCAAAAGAAATACATTGTAGACACTAAACATAATGTACTTTTACTTAAAGGCTTCATCAAACCATATGTGCAGACACTTGAGAAGACGAGAGTGTCAAGCTTCCTAGGGTCCTAGAGTCAAAGAAATTCTGCTGCCCCCCACTGCTAAGTAAGTGCACTCCTTCCACCGGGGGCAACATCTGCCGATCTGTCATGGTTCCACTTGGCGAGGACCCCAAGAAACTTCCTTGGGAAGAAACGATTTTCTCAGGACTGGCAGCCAGTTTAGGGGATGTGGAAAAGTTATATCCATAGAGCGCACAAGGACTGTGCAGTCTAAACGTGTTGTAGGAGCCTTGGTGGGTTTGATTAGTGGTAAAGGCATTGCTGGATGGGGAAGGCATGATGTACTGGAGCTGTGGAGACATCCCTGAAATCTGCATGGATAAGCCAGTCTGTGGGCAGCTGAAGGCATCCCCATCATTGCCACTCATAGACATATTCACAGTTGTGCTACTCGACACACCAACATAGGAGGGAGTCCTCGGGGGTGCAAAGGTCTCACTGGTCTGGTTTGTGAGCCGGTTGTAGGTCTCAGCCAAGGAAGTGCTGTATCTGTTCAGGGCCAAGCCTGAGCGGGCACAAGCTGTGTAGTCAGCTGGAGCCAGGGTACACAGCTGGCTGGTGTTGGGACTGAGGTGGAAGGCTGGAGATGAGCAAGGGGAACCCGGTAAAAGGTGAGGGTGGGTAGATGGCACTCCACTGCCAGATCCCTGGAGTAAAGTAGAGGAACCTGCATTTCCTGGAAGAGAATATTACAGTGTAAGAAGCACATTGGAAAAGGTCCACTTCCTAGGTGAAAGATCAAGATTTTTCTCTTTTATAACCCTCAAGATGAAATCCAACTCAAATTAATTAAAACCTTTAACATACATGTGCAGGAGAATGTGTGATTAAACCTCATGCATATTTCTAAAGAAACAGCTTGACTAAGTGAAGTTACATTTTTACAGCCATCACTCAGTACTTAGAGCTCCTGCCCCAAAGGTTAACTGCTTCTTATATGACATGGAAAGAAATTGCATGGCAGTTAAGATGTACCCAAGTTGGGTACCACATTACAGGAAGCATTCTTCAAAATGATGATTTTTGGCTTGTCTATGCTCTTGCTACAGTCCAGAATGTGTTTCAAGCACTCTGTGCCTGACTGCCACTGTCAGAGCACCAGCTGAGGAACCAGCTCCTTAGCTCAGATGACAAAGGCTCTCACAGATAACACCTCCAGGAAAGTTCCCAACTTCAGAAAAAAAAAATCAGAATAAAACACTTCTGACTTCAAACAAAAAAATTCTGAGAACAACCAAAAAAAAAAAAAATCATAAAAACTTCAGGAAAAGAGTAGGCTGAACACTGCACATAGCTGCTTCATTTCTTGAATGGGTAGATTTGCAGCACATTCTTTACAAATTGTAAATTTACTGATATCAGAACTTTTTATATTACAAATACCAGTGCTGAATTATCCTGAAAACACACAGCTTGGTACAGATGAAACCTTTTCTCTGGACTGAAAGTTTCCCAGCTGCAAAGAATGCTTCCTTTTTTTAAAAGATTGCATCTTCCTCAAAACAGAGTGTAGAAAAATTAACTGGGGCCTTTTACAGTCTCTCAGGCAGAAGAAATTTTACAAGGAAGACCTCCTGTTTATGAATCACATTAACAATCAAACAGCTTGATGCTGCAAAGAGAGAATTGCTGTCAATAAATTAACAGATTATCATAATAGATGAGCTAGTAAAAAGAAAAATGAATTATTAACGATCACTGCCTGCTGCTGCTTCTCTGTTAATAGGAGACCACAAGTACAAGGCACCATTAGACACTGCACACTGCAGAAATCCTGGTACAAGATACATTTTTCTTTTAATCTCCATCAATGCCTCACGCTACCTGAAGATGGACACTTTCAGAGTTAACAACCAGGACAAATTTCTAATGGGGTCTTTATTCTCTATGCCCAAGGTATAGATGACTAAAGATTTTACAAGGATTCCATCCTCAGAATATCAAGAGTAACTTCAACAATCTTCTTAGCATAAGGTAACAGCAGAAAAGGAAGTGAGAATTTCATGGCAGCAGTTTCCCTGCTCTCAAACAATGCTACTGCATGCAAACAGCCAGTAAAGCTGGTCTGTCTCCTAAATGGATTACCTGCATCATCAGTTGCCTTTCAGACTTACATAGTCTGATAAGGTATTTCAGGTGTTATTCTATCTTCTCATTAAGGGCCTTTTTCATTAGACCGTCCCTCAACCCCATGCTTTGCCCAAAACTCTGCCAACACTCATCCAATGTATCTATGACTTGGCACAAAACCTCCTTCTAGTTGCCCAGATCAAGGACTGATACTCAAGATTTCTCAAAGGGGTGAACTAAGAAGCTGACAAAATTGATTTCTCTTAATTTTTCTGTGTTCTGGATTTTTGCTCTGAAGGTATTTAACAACTTTGCAATCAATACATTATCAAGAAAGCAGATGGGAGTTTGTATTTGGCAGCAGAAAATTGGAAGAATTCATATAAATATGTCTGGTTTATCTGGAAAAAGGATGAGAGGTTTTCTATGTGCATTGGTGTATTCTGGAAATAAAAGAACTCAGAAAAAGTACAGAGATTCCACTCTCTGTCCAAATTGGCCATTTAAATATTTTTCTCATTCATGACACTATCTGCACAATGAGGAAAGTGAAAACAAAGATGTCTCCAACAGAGTGAGGAGCAGGAAAAAGCAGAATGGAGAGGAGATCCATTTCTTTAAGCTCTAAGATGCAGATAAAATTTGTTGGCCCATTTACTGAATAATTTCCACGTCTTTAAGAATGAAGAAGGGTTTCCAAGAAGAAAACAAGATTCCTCCTGTTTACTCATTACTTTAGAGAACATTTCTTCTCTCATTTTTTTCCTTAAAAGCACAAGGAATTCCTACACTGCAATTTGGATGTATGCAACAGAAGATGTCTGTAAGTGATCTCTACCTTCTGTATCTAGTCAGAGTATGACACTAAGGAATAGCTTATTCAATCCTTAAATTACTAGCATTCTCCTCTGCATGTAATCTGATTTTTCTCTACAATCTAACATTTTTATTGTCATGGTGGTTGAGTTAGCATTAGTTTCCTAACTCAGAATAACTCTGATGAGGGGGATGGCTGCACTGTGGTTAGTTGGTTGTTTCTGCTCTGGAAGTGACACACTTACCTAGACTTTTGCAAGGTATGATGGGAAAGGCTTCATCTTTCATTTTAGTTTTGAAAGAACATAAAGACACTCATTACCTTGTTTGGGTATCCCAGGTATGTCTTCGAATGTAAGTGTCCTCAGCGAAGGTCTCCAGAAGGCGTAAGACTCTACCAGAGCTTCCAGTCCCATTCTATTTAGAACAAAAGAATCACAGTGTCATGAAAGCAAGCTGTATTTTGCCACAGATCTCTAGATACTCTACCTCAGAAACAGATAAAAAAATAGTAACATTTCAGGATTATTTTGAAGTTGATTTTGATTTTTAGAAAAGAGCCTTACAGCCTATCCATGAAACCACAGAGATCTGCAGCCACTGGGCTGACAGCACATAAAGTATTTTCCAATTCCACAAGCCTGGCTCTCTATTTCAATATTTTGGGCCTTTTGGGAGGGCTGTTAGAGTGGGAAGACTTGGCTAAAATGATTTTAAATGTTTTGCTAGTATGATATTTCCTAAAGAGATCATCCCTCTAGCAGTTAAAGTTTTAATTGCCAGAGGGATGATCTGCTATTTCTTCCTAGAACAAAGGTGATCCACTGACAACTTCTATTAAAACAGGATTCCCAGTCATTACTAATGAGCTGAAAAATCACTTAGAACATAAGCAAGGCATGGATGTACAGCTGTTTTGCTACTAAAATCATCTATAAACAAAATTGTTTTACCAAGCAAAATGCCTTTAGAAAGTCTTTGGGTATTTTCTTGTAACAGTGTCCTGAGAAAACAGAAGGAACTGCATAGGCAATGGTGGCAGACACTATTTAGAAGAATCTCTGTTTCCTGATGGTAAAGGCCCATTTGTTTACTGACAATTATTTATGAATAATGCACCTCAGAGGTATATAAACTTAGAGGTATAATTTTGGTGTTATTTTTGGCTGCTGGGGCCCAGAGGCTGTTAAGTGTCAACATCAGGCACACACCAAATACAAGTGCTTGCCTTTGAGCAGCAGTATTTTGTCAACTTGAATTATGCAAATAGTCCAATGTGAAGCAACCAACATGTTCTGATACTATTCCTTCCAGCAGGAACACAAATGTCTGTCAGGAAACATTTAGAAAGCATTTATTAGCTGAACCTGGAGTAAAATGATATCCCTAATTTTCTGCAGTAATGGTGAATTTTCATTTCTAGTTAAAGTGAAGATAAAAGCCACCTCCTGGAGGAGTGTAGCCAAGGTGATAATTTATACAAATTTATACAATTTATACTTTGAACAATTTCCACATTTTATCACCACCCTAATTTGTGCTATCGAATACCCAAGTTTATTTAACCAAACAGTTATATTTGTCCCAAAGTATTTAAAGGAGGAAACTCTGGTCCTTCCCTGAGTAAAAGTTTTTACAGGGTCAAACTTAAGGCCCAACTGAAGAATGAAACTATTCTCAGCACATAAATTCTGTTGCACTTTGCAAATGCACAGGTAATGTTTTTAAAAGGTGAAGCTACTGATTTCTGTAAAACAGCCTGTGGGACTGAACGGGAATGACCCAGAAGGGCATAGTTTTAATTAAACAGAATTACTGCATGCAGCAGTGCAGAGTAAGATAGCTGCATTAAAGCAATATTGAAAAGTTTGGTATAATTTTACCACAGTACTTTTTTAAACTTGTTGCAGACTAAAATGCCTCAATGATAAACACACCAGCAAGAACAATGAGGATAACAGAACCTTAACGTGTAATTTCATTATTTAGTAACAGAGCAAAATAATAATCTACTGAGTATACCAATAGAAATTTTCCTTGGCAATTAAAATTCTGAGCTGAATTCCCAAACACAACCAGAAATGCAGACTATAAAAGTAAACGGTGATACTGACTTCAGTAAAACAATGTCAATTTGCAACAAACAAGAGTTTGCAGAGTCAATTCTGTAATGAGTGTCTTTGTAGAGTAAAAGCACTCAGACCTCCTCTAAAAGCACTCTAAAACATTGTAAAGATACTGGCTCTTCCTTCAGGACTTGCCTTCTTAATCCGTTTCCATAAATCATAACTTTCAATCAAAATATCCTGCTTTTTTTGTAATTCCTAACCAGACTATTCCTACCAGCCAAATTAAAAAAAAAACAAACCCCTCTAGATACCTTCAGTCCCATAATGGTATTTGGGTGGTTGCAGATGCAGTACTCTTAAATCATCTAAGGTAATTTCACAGATGTCCCACCACATTAAAAAAACCTGTTCAAAACTGGTTTCTGAACAATTCTTTCCTTTCTGTCTAAAAGGGTATCTTCTCTTGTTTCATATAACATTATGGAAGAAATTCTAAGTCCACCTAAATTTGCACATTTCAGAAGATAGGGGCTTCACACTTCTTAGGAAGTTCCACAGTGCTTATTTTGTAGTTCTGCAAACAGCAAGCATAGCAGAGACACTGCCTCTGAGAGAGAGAGAGAGCTTTCAAACAGGGCATGTATGGCAACACTTCTTCCTAAAGTACACACAGCATGTTTTGCTTCTTCAGTCACTGCATATACCTGGAAGCTACCGTTCACTTAATTTCTAACCAGAAGGCTACAAAAGAGGGCAAAACTCTATTTATGCCAGTGGCCACAGAACATGGATACTTATTTCTTGCTAGAACACAAAATCTTAGACATACTGAAAAGATACACTGAATACCTGTAAGTCCTTACAACTACCTCCTCCCTTCTATAAATATTCATTTTCCAAAAACTGCTCTCATTTGTTGTCCAGTTTCATGTTTTATGTAACTCAGGTGTAAGCACAAAACAGTCTTTAAGGCTGTAGCTTCTGCTAACAGAGAAACTCAATAAAGCAACTATCAAAAATAAACTCTCTGGTGATTCCTACCAGCAGAGCTGCTCCCTTCTCTGCAAGGTCTGGTCATAAATATAGCAGCTGCAGATACCAAACACAATGTGGTCACTAGAACTGATGTATACTATACACCACAATGAAATATTGCTCTTTTTTTTTGGCTGAAATGGTTTAACATACAATTCAAAATAGGAGTAAGTAGCTTGCATTAAACAGTCATCAGATAAAATACCTCATTGGCACTGGCAGCCCGGACCTAAATCTCCACTTTGCACTACTCAGATTTTGCACTGCTATTTTGAAAGATTCATGGATCAAGAGAGAATAAGCAAATAATCAGTCCATCCACAACAGAAGAGGTGGAAAGTGGTCTCATTTCAAGGTCTTGTATAGCCTGCTAGAAAAGGTATTCACCTAGGAAGTGGATTTAGAACTCCTTAGACTAAACAGACACTTGAACACAGGTCTCCCACCTCCTAGCCAAGTGAACTAAATGTAAGGTTACTGCATAAACCAGTTTCCCCCCCTTAATGAGGAAACAAGCCATTAATCCTTGCTATATGTCACTTAAATGCAAGAGAACCTGAGCTTGTAATTTGACAATGGTACCTGCAACTCGTGTCTCCAGCCAGGAGAAAGAGAAGATTAAACACACAGACTGAAATCATGGGCCTGAGCATACATTAAGTCCACTTACAGCCTTCATGGTGTGTCACTGCTTCCACTGAAAGGAAACCTGAGTACGTGAGTCAAGCTGAATCACAGTATGTTCTTGACCTAGATGGTCAGAGGTGTAGCAATGGGAACTCACCACAGAGAACATTACTGGGAAGTCTGAGTGGTCCCTCAAGGAGTGTGAGCTCTCAAATTAGTCTGTCTGTAAGTACAAGTGTTCACCCTGACTTCACAAACTGATTCTCAGCAGGAACAAGCCCAGCTCCTTCCCCACACCTACCTGTTACGGCCTGAATCTCTAAAGCCTTTGGCAAATGGATTCCTATCAATCTTCAGACGAGTTATCTGTGAATATGATTAAGAAAAATTATTACCTGTAAACTCAGATAAGTTGCACAGAAAACAACTCTCCTGACAGAAAGGAGCTGACAGAGGAAACATCTTCATATTTGCATGATTTAAGATGGTTGTCCTGAAACACAGCAAAATAAGGACCAATCTTCTGACCATTATTTTTGTACATCCCTGGAAAAGCTAATAGGTATTTAAAGCTTCCAAATGACAGCTGGAGTTACTGAGAAAAAAATTCAGGCAAATATCATTCTTCATTTAAGAGAGTAACCTGTCTAACTGCAATAAAATTTAAATTAAATTTCATTTCTGTACTGGTAAAGAAGGAAATGTGAAAAAAGAGATTATCTCTAGATTATTATCTTCCATGAGAAAACCCCAACCCAACCCAACCAACCAACCAAAAACCCAGCAAAACACACCATACCCCAAATAACTGTAATTTATTTTAATAAATGTGAAAGTCACTAAATACTTATATTTCAGTATTTACATGGATCTCACGCTCTTCTCTTTGTAAAGTTATCAACGCATATGTAATTTCAAAAAATACAGCTGCAATAATTTATATGGAATTAATAAAATATCACAACACTAACTCTGGTGTCATTATGTATGCTAATATTTAAACAAGAGGTAGAAAGAGCTGGGTGATACAATCTGTAGTTTACTTTCGACTTTGGATCCATGTGGACCCAGATAAATTGCCCTTAATAATATGAGCTGAATGCAGTTAATAAAAACAACTGCAACTTTCTTCAGAACTCAGCTTCTCCGTTAAAGTCCTGGGAGTATTAAAAGCACTGGAGTCAGGAACAAAAGTGCTTTAAAAATTCTCTCCAGATATATATCTACATTTAAAGGTATAGAAACACCTTTAAAAATTAGATTGTTCTTTGCCTTGTTCTTCAATATTGTGTTTATACTCAAGACATCATTAAGCATGCTAATTAGACTTTGTGATCTCCATAATAAGAATGATTTTATACATGCAGCATCTCTGAAGGCTCAGCTATAGCCTCCAGGCACTACAGCAATAGTAACAGCAAAAGCTACTTGTTTAGATAAAAAAAAAAAAAAAAAAAAAAAAGGGTTTAGATAATTGTATTTTAATAAATGATACAATGAAGGCATCTGCTTTTCTCCTATCTCTTACATCTCTGGTCTGCTCTGAAAAGCCTGTAAAGTGCTAGCCAGAAAGCCCAAATTACCTGTTGATTTTGGTATGCTGTGACAGTAGTGAAAACTGTCTCTGGGAAGGAGAAGGCTTTCACCCCTTCTCCTGAAGGGATGGGCTTGACAGGGGATAGATCATCACCACAGTCTTTTCGGATGACGTGCACACGAGGCTGGTATTTATGCATTGAGTGAAGGATAATCTACACAGTCATGAAAGGAGAAAGATTTATTTATTAGAAAGGACATTTATTAGAAAGGACACCCTGCTGTTTCAGGACTTCTAACTTTTTGGAACAGTTCTTGAGATGTGTTTACCATGCCACTTACTGGAAGTCAAAAGTTTTCTTTAACCTCTGAAGGTTCTTATTACAGTAGTCTAATCCCTGTGCATTTATGTTATTGCCAACCCTAAGCATTTAAAAAATTACAATTCAGGACAACCAAATTCAGAGATTGGCTCAATTGAAACTGGCTCAAAAAAAAAGGAGAAGGAAAAAAAAAAAAAAAAAAAGATAAAATAAAGATAAATCAACATGAAGTCTAGGTCGCACTGGAATTATGAAAGTTTTGTCACTTTTTTCCACTGAAGTCTGGATTTGACCTAAGAGGATTAACAGCAGCAGAAATTTGCCTTTTTTTTTTTTTTTTTTTTTTTTGAATCTTCAGGATTTGCTATTGGAGCAATTTTTTCCTTATATCCCAAAGGTTGGAAACAAATCTTTGTTGAAACACAAGCTGAGACTCTCACACTCTAAAGAAGCATAAACTTAAGAATAAAATAATAACAAAATCCAAAACTCTAAAGTGTTAATAGCAATCAATTTATAAAACAGACAATGAATTTCAATTAAAAAAACCCTCCCAGCAAAAAAAATTCAAACAATAAGATCAAAAATAAATCAGAAAAGGGAAGTGGATGAACTCATATTGCATAAAATTAAATACACAAATACCTTTTGGTACTGCACCCCAATTTTAAAGGAGATTTAAAATACAGACTCTTTCCTCTATTTCACTCCACTTCAGCTAACCACTATTAAAATGGAAGATGTCAAGAAAAAAAAAATTGAAGTTCAACTGTTATTGTTGGAAGCCCTAAGAAATTAGTAACTTGATAAATAAATAGTCCTATGGCTATTGGCCTGTGGAACCACTAATCAACATTCTGGGGAAGCTTTTTAATTTCCTGCTCCTTGAGTAGGCTCAGAATGTACATGTGCTCAAGCACTCAACAGAGCCCCTAAGTCAGACACCAGGGAAATTCATTCACCCAAATTATATAGAGGACATTACAGTCGCTTGGATAAACTAGAGTTTGGCCAGTTTAATACACTTGGTCCTGGCCAGATTACATGACCCTGTTTTGGTAAGGCAAGTTTCTGGATAAACAGGGGTGTTATTAGCCTTTGAGTAAGGTTTTGACAATGACATCACAAGCTTCAATTAATTTGCTCAGGGAGAGCCCTATGGATGTTCTCATATGAACTCTTTTTCGGGTTTCTGAAATCTTGAATAGAGCAAGATTTTTTATCATGCAGAAGTGTTTTCTATTTTACAACACTGCTTTCAGTTCTCCAATGACAAAGACCTACAAAATGAAAAGGCAGAGAGAACAGCACATTCCTCACCCCATTTCCCTGAAAACACCCAGTGGTACCAGGGGAGATTCTAGGGCAACAGAAAAAGAAATCATCAAGAAAACATGTTGCACATTTTGAATCCACTTCGATTCTGTGCCTTGCCATTTGCCTGAGTGCCACTGAACATGCCACATTCTCTCCCACATGAATTACTTGACCCCATCAGGTCTCTGGTGCAAACCACTGCTAGCCCACACATCAGTGATAACCCTTGCAGCTACAAAGAGCTCTGCTCACACATCAGAACAAGTGAAATCAAACCGGCACAGAGATGAACACCTCCCACTGCTTATCTGAGTGGCTATTACAGCTAAACTGGTCCATGTCATCTCCTAAGGAGCAACCTGTCCTGTACTGAAATTTCCTGCACTGAAGCACTGATTTGGCAATTAGGAAATCCTTAGAAATAATTTTTTTTCTTGGTTTTGTACCATGTTTTATAACAATGGGATCTTTGTTAGTAGTCTGAAGGACTCTGAACTCTAAATAATGCATAATTGCAATGCCCTTGTGAATTAAAGAGCAACATGTGAAGATAGGACATTAAAGGAGAGGGAGATGCAACATTCACTCCAAAAACAGTCTAGCTCTATTATTCACAGCATCACTTAAGGCTACCGTGAAGAAAATGCTAAGGAAAAGGAGATTCCAGCTTTTTATTTCACAGTGCTTGCACATTTAAAAGCATCAACAGGATCTAATAGTTTATCTGCAGGAACAGCAACTTTCCCTTCATGCCCTTAAAATCCAACACCAAAAAACCCCGACCAGAAGTCCCAGTGTGCTCCCAAATATGAACTGCCACTACATTCAACTCACAGCTGAAGAGCCTGCCCCTCTCTACAAAGCCATCACAGATCAAGATCAAAACACTTCATGCAGGAATAAACCTAAAAAGTAAAATTATACTTTGGCCACAGCAGCTGTCAAGAAATCACAAGCAGATGGAAGACACCACAGCAGGGAGCCACAGGTAGGAGGCAGAGCAAAGGCCACCAGAGTACCTGCAGACACACAAATCTGGGATTACCTTGGCAATGGCTTTTGAGAGCTGCTGCCACAATGAGGCCTCAGAGCTGCCCCTGAGTCTAAGCACCACCATGGCACAACCATCTCAACAAATGAGAGACAGATACAAGGGAGACAACAATCCTCTAGCAACTTGACGGTGCCAAGACTACACAGTCACCTCCCCACTACTGCCACAGTCCTTGCTGCTGTTTTTGCCAAAAAACCTCGTTTATCCTCCCTCCAAAGCACAAGCACCCAAGCTCTCTGCAGTTAGGGAAGTGTGTGGGGCTGAGGAGCCCACTGTACTGAGACGAAAACTGGAAGTGCAAATACTGATGTTTCACAGCTTTTCATTGTGACAAGAACATATAACTGCCCATTGACTGTAAGCAGAGCTCTCTACTTGGAGCCAAGTCTGGGCAGAGTTACAGTTCGCCTCTGCTTCCAGCCTCGCCCCACTTTCAAACAGGGAAAAAACCCACCCCAACCACCAAGGAACAATTAACACACTAACAGCCTCATTTTCACTAAAAGTTAAAAGATGTTTCTCTGCATCAAAAAATACCCAGTTGAAAAGCATGGAAAATAGAATAAAGTATATTGACTTTTCCCCTCCACTGAAATTCAGTTTAAAAACTGCATTGAAGTAGAAAAACTAGCCAGCTCTAGCCAGCCGGAGGGAGACACTGTTTTTACAATGCAGCACTCACTCCACAGATGAGAGAGGGATGAGAGCCATTAACAAAGAGCATCCAGACCATTCACTTTTCAATGACAACTGCAAAATCCAGGTTTACTTTTCCTTAGCATGACAACTTAGATGAAACACACAAGAGCCACAGTGTGTGCCTTAATGATTCTAGAAGAACACAGTACTTCGAAGGCAGGGAATTCACCCTGGAACTCCTTTTGAGGTCAGAAACACACAAGGAAAACCTGTCCGAACAAATTTTGCTTCATCCTGCAGACTGCAAGTGGAACCCATGTATCAGAGATTGTCCTATGGGCAGATTTGCACTACAAAATCTCTGACTTGAGCAGCACTATAAAATTGCACAGTCACAAACTCCAAATTGAAATGATGATGAAAATAGCAGCAGGCAGCAAGGAATCTGGAAAGTGCTCGAGCAGTGAATATCTTAGAGATGGCTGAGCTCTTTTCTCAGAATGCTAACTCTAAGGGCAACATGAGGCAAGGGGAATGAACTGGCTGCCACCAACTACTACCACAAGATAAATACTGTGCAGGAATTCTACCTTAGTGCCTATTTGCAAATATTGTCTCTATTCCCACAGACATGAGCCACTTCTCTCAGAGATCCTGAGAGTTAATACTCTACATAGGTAAAAGGGCTCGAGACCGATATCATGCAAGCTCCCTACCTCAATTCCTGTAAGATCAAGATCCATCCCTGGGATTTTAACACAAAAACTCTGCAAAAGCTTGCACCCTCAACAAGCACAGGAAACATAAAGGAATGATTTCAACAAGCATTAAATTGCCAGAACCAGAAAGCAGGGAAAGCATTCCCAAAGAACTGCTAAAGCCCAATGCCGCTTGATGGAAACCCTGATGAGGTTTCTCTGAACAACTCTGCCTACGCAAGAGAGAAAAAAAAAAAATTTCTAATAATCTAAAATATACCCCGTGTCCCATACAGGGTGGGAGAGTCAGAGCTTCTGATATAAGAACCGATATTGGCGGGACGCTACAGCCTTGACTCCTAGCTCTTCTAATTCACCATCCATCCCCTGGACCCCTCCAGAGAAAAATGGTTTCTTCCTGCTTATGAGGAACAATTGGTTTTTTTTATATTCATCACAAAATATGATTATTCGTTTTCCATTATTGCTAGAGGCATTCAGAGGCTACATAACTTTTTCAATACAGCATTCCACGCTACCATAGCTTTAAAAGAAAAAATGTACCCATTGGAAGAGACACTTTTCTGCTTTCTGCTTTTGCCTTTTCTGGTAATTATGAATGACACGCTTGCAATTTCCCAGATTTGAGAAATATGAAATTATTTTACAGTCATCCTTCTTTTGTCCTTTTAATACTTAAATTTCCATTTTGGGGAGGAGGGGCACTGCCATAGCTCTGAATCAGTTCAGTGTGTCTCAGATCACTGTACTTGAGCTTTGCTTCACTCATTTCCAAGCTGAAATACTTAACTAAAGACCAGAAAATTTATATCACCCCGTATTACAAATAACAGTGTGCTGTGTATATTACACAGGTTTCGGTTCAGAATAAAAACAAAGCTAAAATCTGGGATGGAAAAATACAGTAACACAATTTTCTGCATTGCTGAAATTTTATCACAGGGCAATTTGCAACTGCAAGTGCACAGGTCGACCACAGTACCCACAGATCGTCCCTCCGCACCCATCGAGTACAAAAACAGCTCGCTGCTGGAAAAGCAACATTTTATCCATTTGCATCTGCTTCACTTTCAGAGCCCTTACAATATATTCAGGACTCAGGGAAAACAAGTCCCACTTGAGAGGAGTCACAAATACACAAATGCTGGGGAAACTAAGGGAACCTCATGCACTAACCGTAACTTAAATGGACATTGCCAAATAAAACTCCATTACTGTAATTCTGGAAAGAAGCAATATAAAACCTCTTTTGTACTATCCTAAGCAAAGCACTGCTAGCTTAAGAGATGTGAATACTGCCCCCCACCATTTCTTTTAAGGAAGAACAAAATAAAATTATGAAAATTATTGCACAAATGGAAGAGTTTTATCCTTGTTATCACATTTGCTAGGTCAGCCACGCTCTTGTATTCTTGCCTCTGTTAATCACATTTGCAAACACAAATAAGGGAGAAAAATCTCAGACCATGTATTAGCAAAACACCTGGCTCAATGTCAAAGAGTTACAACCACACTGAAAGGTGAGTGTGGTATCTTTGTGCTCTGTGCCCGGTGTATTGTCTTTCACTCCTTTCCTTGAAGGAGAATATATCCTGGTTAATAAATCGGGTTATGCTAAGGACAATGGAATCCACATCCTGTCTCAAAACTTTCCTCTAACATTTTAAAACTCTACCACTTGGAACTTGATGCTCCGTCTGAAAGGATGCCAAAATTTGCCATTTATTACAGGGGTTTGTAAAATCAAAGACTTCACCCCAACTAAAAACAATCCTCACTTTTTAATTATTTCTTAAGGTGTCAAGTAAAACTATTTTAGGGATTGATGGAATGATACTGGCTTACATCTGTCATGTTTCAACAGTTTTGAAGAGAAAAGGAAATATTAACATAACACATTTTGTCACATTAGATAATGTCATAACTAAACAAT
This sequence comes from Sitta carolinensis, assembly GCA_032173965.1. Classification (NCBI taxonomy): domain Eukaryota; kingdom Metazoa; phylum Chordata; class Aves; order Passeriformes; family Sittidae; genus Sitta; species Sitta carolinensis. The sequence goes on from JAVUNC010000004.1 coordinate 34,578,100, forward strand.
TTAGAACTTGCAAACAGAACACTCATAGTGCATACATCTTCGCCAGCTTTTTCAGAAGTAATGAGCCTCAGCTGTGAAAGGGTCTTGCTTCATAAGGTATGTAATAAATCATCATCGGAGCAAACCCGGCTCCCATGTTGTTCGTTTTTGACTGCAATTATTAACACCTCACGGGATTTCACACAAACGTTTAGCTTAAGAAAATACTTAAGTGTATTTTTATACACGTGAAGTTGTTACACACTATTACTGTTTCTCTCTAGCCACTTGTAAATTTAAGCATCCTTTTTGATCGTAGCAGAAGTTGCGAGTAACACGCTCGGTGGGAAATACTGAGAGCAATTCTGCCCCTCTGTATTAGGCAATTTAGCCTTGTAAAGTCTTTCTTTGCAGGAGGAGTTCTCTATTTGAGGGGGAGTAAAACAGCAGGCTCTAATAAGCAGTTAATTATCGGAGCAGAAAGTAAGAAGCTTTTAGATCTGAGCAGCAAAGTTCCAAAACAACTCCAAAAAGTCAAGCCTATTTCTGGCACCCCGAAGTTGTATATCAGAGCCTCTCGAGGCTGAGAAATGTTCCTACACATAATGCCACCGAAGAGCAAGTACTCACATGCCCTTGATCATCCAGCTCGTTATTGGTAAGCTTCAGTTTGTCAAAGCTGATCACTTGTCTCATCCACGTCTCCCCTGAGGCGGGTGAATCAGGGTGAATATAAACACGAGGCGGCACCGGGAGTCAGCATTACCAGCCACCATCCACTTGGAACTATGATAAACATACCTGTGAAAAGAAAACAAACACCTTTAACCACAAGCACCAAAACAATTTATTAGACATTCAGCATTAATAAATTAGGGCCCGTGCTTACAGCAAAAACCCATTAATTAACAAAACATGACACAGTTTTGCATAAATAAAAAGTATTTGTTTGTTTCAAAACATAGTCCTGGCACCTGCAAAAATAAGATTAAAATCCATGCTCCGATCTAACCATACTCTTCCTAAAATCAGTCACAGTCTCAGCACTAGGTTTCAGAATGAGCTTTAAGCTGGTGTCAGTTCATTGATTGCTACAGCTCTGTTCTGAAAAGGCATCAGCAAACAGGGAAGAATCTGGTCCTTCTTTTATCAAATTAAGTAGTAATTCCATATTTGGATGATTTACCATGTTGAGTGTAATATAAGACTCTATAAATAAAGCTGTTGAAGGGAAAGAACGTTATGATAGGGAAAAATAATGAAAGTATGTGAAACTATGCTCTTGATATTTCTGTTGTCCATATTAATAGGCTTGAATAGTATTGCAAAAAGGTTAAAAAATGAAAACACAGCGTCCCTATTTCATTTGATAGGCCAGTGCTGACGAGGTGACTTTGTAACAAAAAATTGTGCCTGCTTTGGTTGAAAACCTATTTAGAAGGCAGACATTTCACAAAGCAGTTTAAAAAAACACTAATTGAAGGTTATTTTTTCAAGTACAGTAAAAATCCAGTAATTCAGCTGTATTTTTAAATTAAAACAAGAAAGACTTTATCAAATCATATATTTGCACAATTCAGCTCTTTATTAGAAAAAGACAAGCAACACAGTCAGAACAAAAGACCAAATGATCCAATGTATGTATCGCTCCATACAATTCAGATCAAGCTGCATAGCTAAGATCTAGAGTGCTGGTGAAATTCTCACCTGGAGACAAATTCTCCACCCCAGATCACTGTTGTAACATTTTTCATTTATTTTATATTTCTTGGTTTATACTAAATATATGCTTTCCCCAGAAAAGTAAAAAAAGTTAAAAATACATATAAATACAAATTTAATGATAAATACACATTTTGAGCTACAGCTAAAGCTTCCAAATATTTATACGGTCAAATTTTGCTAGAAATCCAGACCTAGATGTAATTTTCTTCATTTTCATTACTTTTGCTATCTGCTCTGTCAGATAAAAATTAGGCTTCATGTAACTGCTGTCATGTCTATGAAATTAAAAAATCTGCAAGACAGTGTGTGAAACTGCATGCACAGCTAGAGTTGAAATAACAGTCAGCAATAAAAAGCACAGAAAAGAATGAGAAGAGGCATCAAATAAAACATGCAAAATATTAACATTTAGAAGAGAGCTTAAAGGCATGGTTACTAATGCACGAATACAAAAAAAAAAAAAAAAAAAAAAAAAAAAAGTTTGCCAACTAAGAAAATACTGCCCTTCATACAAAGCTTGTTAAGTTTTTTCAGTTATCTGGGCATCCTGTATCACACTGTGAAGACAGTGCAGGTCAGTATGACTATAATTATTTAAATGAAATGAGGTTTAAACAATTCATACTCAGTATAACTGCCTTTAAATTTGAGTATTAATATTTTAATTAATTTGGAACTATTACCTTGCTTTTTCTACAAATTTATGAATTGTTCAGACTTTCTAGGAATTATATGTTTAGATTGTTAAGTAAATGCACACAGGCAACACAAAGCAAAAAAAAAATAACCAAAAAAAAAACACAAACAAACAAACAAACAAAAAAAAAAGCAAAAAAAAAAGCAAAAAAAACCCAAAAAAAAACACACCACCTTCCATTTAAACTGCACTGCACTTGTACAAGGAAAGAAAAGCATTTTTTCCTCTATGGCAGAGACAGAAAGACTCCCCTGATTGTATATGCTGGGCATCATCAGCCTGGTATCTGGTGCCCCTTGCTGAAAAAGTCAAAATCTAAAATGGTCCTGAGAAAAGTCTTACGCACCACACAAGAAAATGACAAAATAGCAGTCAATGAGGTAAGTACAGGAAAATCACAGGGCAGCATTTGCTTAGGAAACAAGGCAGCATTCCTGCAGAACCAACCTTTTAATCTTGGTCTGAAATATTCCTAATTCTAGAATTAAATCTTCAGCGGTTTTCCCTACATTATTCTAACTATAGGTTAAAACAATCAGACACGCAATTGGTAAAGACCTGACCCTGCCTCCTCTGAACTACTCTGGCCAGGCTTCCCCCCTGGCTACTCTGGAGCATGGGATTGCATCTACAAAGCAAGACCTTGAAAACGGCTTCAACACACAACAGAAACTGCTGCAATCTTGCAAACATTTCTACAGGACCAGTGGCTTCTGCAGAGCCCAACTAACTCCCTTAAAACACAACTACTCGAAATAGTGAGAGCTTCAGCACAAAATTTCTACTCCTAAATGTTCAAAGAACAACCTCTTTCGTTCCTCACATCACTCTCCAGATAATAATGCCATTAATTCTTTAAATAACAGTAATTAGAAGAATTGCCCTTTTCGAGTCTAAGCAATCAAATATCTCAGTGATAAACAGCATTTAAATTAAATTATACAAGCAATTTGAAGTATAACTTACTTATAAGATATCTGTGCTATTAACGTTATTAATTGATGTTAATGCCATTTGGCACTTAAAAAAATGTACACTTTCATATTTACTTGGTAATAGAAAATAATTCCCATTGACAGGAGGAGGAATAAAATATGATAACATTTCCTGACTACACTAGAACTGCACTCTGAAAAGCAAACCTGAGCATCTGCCCACAGTACATACACAGTGTGAGACAAATGTACCACAAAGAGCTTCAACACAGATTTTAGTTGCTTTTGCATACTTGGTATAATATGTATTTTTAAAATACACTGGGATGAAAATAAGAACCTTTAAGGAGAGTTAAACATGATCTTCTGGCAATTTATGTTGTGTTAATATTTTCTTCCAACAGCCAAGCACCCTTTAGCTTACATCAGATGTTTTTTGCCTAAAAGTCACCATACCTGTATCTTTTGTTATCCACTGGCACAATATCCATAGCAATATAATACTGCTGATGTGGGTCTAAACCTGAGATCTTCACTCTCATTGCAGGAAACATCCGCCTGAACATTGGAAAGAGAGAGGTCATTTTTAATACGAAACAGACTCGGGAATGGCTGTTTAGGAAAAGTAACCTCTTCGTGGGATTTTTCTCGTTCTTCCTTTTAGTCTATAGAGTCTTTTTGGACGATTATAGTTACATAGCCATGAAATGGCCCATTCGATATGTCAAAACAGATTTCTAAAGTGCATTTACTCGAACAATGCTTCATATGTTTGGGATACGCTTTGGGAGTACAGCTATTACCACATCATTTCAACTTTATTGTTAGACAGTAAATCATTTGGGTTTGAGACTTTACTTTAGCAGTACACACATTTAAAGCCCATTTGAGATATTAGTAAGAAATTTATTCCTGGAGATGTGCAAACACCACCTCCACCCAGGAAGCCCAAGGCTTACAGAAAGGAAAATTGCCACTAAAGTTCCAAGTGACAGCAGAAAATGGTGTATCACTGCTGTAGCAGCGAATTAGAAAGCTAAATCTATGGTGATACAATTATAACCGCAAGGATGCAGTTATAAAAGCCAATGTGCCATGCTCTAACCCAACAATATGGTCTTTATTGACACGGGACTTCCTGTCTGCAACTTACTAACGGTGAAGTGCGAGAGCTACTCTGTCTTTGAAAGGTATAGTAAAACTTCTTTATTGAAAGCAGAAACGAATCTACAAGCAAATTTCTGGAAAAAAAAAAATTAAGAGCCGAAGAAAACCCAAACTTTCAAAGATTTAGATCCTTCTGTGAGGAAAGGGATTAATTAACCAATGAGGTGGTTTTAACATAAAAGTGCCCTTAGCTCTTAGCTTGGCATGCTTTTTATCAGAAAACTTCATTCGTGAAGAAAAAAAAAAAAAAAGGAAAAAAGTCCTGACTGCAAGCTAATAAAATACTCTTCTGCATTTTATAAACCTGAAAGTTATTCCAGTTTACTCAGTATTTGCTGCTGCGCTGAAATACATATATATTAAAAACCAATCCTTTAAAAGCAGTCACTGAAAGCAAAAATCCTATCTCCGCCATTTCTGAATAAGCAGGAGGGTAAAAATCTGACTATGGCTAACTAATTTTTGCTGTTATTTCAGTGCACCTGTAAGATAAAACAGAAATTCCCCGACTGGACTCTCTTAAGACAAATGCAGCTTTGTGCTGTTTAAGACTGCGTTTCAATCATTAATAAAGCCTCTCTGAAAATGCAGACGGTAGCATATGGATTCAATAAAATATGTTTTTGTAATTTCTAATAAGTTCAAATACTTTTATACTTCCCAGGTTTTTACCATGTGTATCCCCTGGAAAGGGGAAAAGCTTCCCCCCAGAAGGGCACGGCGCTCCCAGACCTCGCCCTAATGAACAGGAAACCCGAAACGCCACATGCTCCCGTGCCCATCTAACATTATCGCCATCTACCTGCCTCGTAAATCTGGAGGGTTCCCCGGTTTTGGCCCGCTTTGATGTGCCCGCCCGCCCCGGGAGCGCACGGGTGGCGTCCCCGTTACCTTCCCGCCTTGGTGATGATCATCTCGGTGCCGATCTCGTGGAAGCGCTTCCAGAGCTCGGCGCCCTGCAGGTCCACCCGCGGCGCCTGCGGCGTGGGCAGCGGCGAGCCGGGCCTCGAGCCCTTGGGGGAGCCGCCGGGGGAGGCGGGCGGCGAGGCCGCCAGGAATCCCTCCTCGCAGCCGCCTGCGGAGAGAGCGGAGGGAGCGATAGCGGCCGGGGCACGGCGCACGGGGCCATCGAGGGCTCCCCAGCCCCGGCCGACGGGCCAGCCCGGCGGCAGCGGCGGCCTGAGCCGGCCCGGCCCGGGCCGTAGCCTTGGGTCCGGGGAGTAGGGCACCCCGAGCGCCGGGACCGAGGCAGCACGGCCGGGCTGCCAGGGACGAGCCGCCGCCGGCACCGCACCGCGCCCCGGCCAAGGCGGGCGGCAGCCCGTCCGGGGTGCAAGGCCGGCGACGCATTTCGTTTGGCCACGGGCTTCTCCCTGCAGCGTGAAACTGCGCTTCCCTCCACACACAGCAAATGACACACGCACATCTACGTAGGTGGTGTGTGTATCTATATCTATATCTAGATTAGATAGATAGATAGATAGATAGATAGACAGATGCACACGTAATTATATGCATAGTTGCATATGTACTTCTAGCAGCACACATACACACGTGTATGTGTCGTATAAGCGCTTTTGCCTTTCCTCTGAAATAGGGCTCGGCACAGCCCCCCGCCCTCGCTTCACAGCGCTGCGGCACCGACAGCCCCGCCGGCAGCCGCCCTACCCCGTGCCGGCGTCCGAGGGGCTCCGCGGATCCTCACCGGCAGACCAGAGGGAAGGGTGGTGGGTGCCCACGCAGCGTGGAAAGACAGAAGGGATAACGCAGAATCAAAGCGCCGGTCGCGGCGGCGAAAGGGGATCCCGAGCCCGGCCGAGGAGCGGAGCGGCGGGCGCGGGGCGGCACTCACCGGCGGGGGCGCGGGCGGCGCAGCCCAGGTCCATGTCGCCGCAGGTCCTGCCGGCGGCAGCGGCGGGAGAGCTCTTGGCGCAGCAGCCGCTGGCGCCCTCGTCCTCGGCCGCCTCGTCCTCGCCGCCCAGCTTCCGCCGCTTGGGCTGCCGCGGCTGCGGCTGCTGCTGCTTCTCGGCCCCGATGAGAGCCTCCACGGAGAAGGCGTGAGCCTTGAGGCTCATGGTGGTGCCTGGCGAGGACCGCCGCTTGTCGGCCATGCCCGCTACCCTACAGCCCGCGCATCCAGGCGCCCCGCGGCCGCCGGTCCCGGCACCCGCGCCCGGCCCGCCGCGCCGGCCGCCCGCCCGTCCTCCCGACCGCGCAGGCAAGGGGCTGGGGTTTTTCGTCGCCTTTCTTTTTAAATCGAGTATCAGCCAGTTTTTTTTTTTTTGATTTTTTTTTTGAGAGGGGAGATTTTTTGGGTTTTTTTTAAAGTGAAATAAATTCTATTTCTTTTGCAGATGTTTCTTTCTTACGCCATCTCCCTCCTCCTCGTTCTGCCCGTCTGATGACCATGCGGGCTGCATGGGTAACAAACGCTCTGCGGACACCAATCGGCTTGAAATTGAATTTGTTGCCTTGATCTGTCAGACTTCCAGGCAGGAGACCTGTGGAAAACTCGCTCAAATTAGTGGTCAACTGTGGCGTTGGGGCGCGAGCGCTGGGCGGGAGCTCGTGGGGCTCGCTCCGCACAAATCAGCGCGCTCCGGCCGCGCGACCGGGGGCCCCCCGCCGCCCCCTCTCCCCGGCGGCCCCGCCGCCGCGGGCCCGCGCGGGGAGAGCGCCCCGCCGGCCCCGCGCCCGCCTCCGCCCAGGCCCGACCAGCCCCGCGCCCCCGGCCCGCGGCAGACGCATCCGCAGTGAACGCTAAAGGGACACCCCTGCCCTATCTCCCCTCGAAATTCAGAGGGAAGGGGGGGGGGGGGCTCCTCTGGAGCGCAGCGTTTCGGCCGGGAAAACCGTTCGGACGTTAAAAAATGACGTTGTTCCCTGTTTTGCTGTAAGGAATTAGGAATTATTGCTGTTACTGTTGCGCTTGGAGATTAATCGCGTTGTTATTCAAACTCTGGCTGCAGTGAGGTTCCAGTGTAACATTCACAACCTCCGCTAAACCCAGCCCATTAGCGCTGAGGCTGCAATAAAACGAGAATTAAACCGAACCTTGTATGAACCTCGATGTATCCAGCCGCAGCAGCTTTAGTAATAATCATATTCAGGTGCATAAAATAGTTACAGGGAAAATCCTCTTTCGTATCTTTCCAAATGAGTAAAACTAATTAAGTTGTGGGAACCATATATTCTTTCCTTTGCATATCCAAGGAATTGAAAAAGCTAGTGAGATTTTTGTTGTGCTTGTGTTTGGGGTTTTGTTTGGGGGGTTTTTTGTTCTTTTTTTTTTTTTTTTTCCTTCTTTTTGGGACTTTTTTTTTTTTTTTTATCCTCAGAACTAAGTGGTGCGACGTGCTCCCTTGAAAGAAACAGAATAGAAACCCTCCAGCTGTAAAAAAATCAGTGGGGCAAATTTCACTGTTAAGGGGACTAGGATCTCAAACTCATTCTGTTTTGGGCAACGGAACGAAGGAAATTCGTGGTACGTTTCGCCTGTGTCACAGCCTTGGAGGTCCTGTTCGGGCCGTCGAGTAGCACAGCTGAGATTTCTGATCGTAATCTGAAACGGAAATAGCTGCCATTTAGGAGACGTAACCGTTTCCACTGTCGCATTTTACCTACCCGTAAAATGCAAATTAATCGCTAATTTCAATAACTGTTTCGTCAGAGACTGTGAGGAATGGGTTGATTAATAAATATACCCTCGAGATAAATTATCCCTTCGAATAAGGTTATCAGCATTAAAATTGTAAAAGTACTTTCCAGACGTGAAAAATTAGGTATGTGACAGAAAGATAATTAATTAAAGAAAAAAAAAAAAACACCAAAAAAAAAAAAAAAAAAAAAAAAAAAAAAAAAGAAACGAAACCGCCGTAGGAGCACTAACACTCTCCACATTGGCAGAGATGGCAACTTGTCTGAGAAATATTCGTCACTACGAAAAAATTGCCCTGCAGTTGCTGTCGCTCTGAATTGATAGGAGACCAGAAAATGCTTAATGCCTGTCACCGACGAAGAGTGCTGTGGAGTTAGTTTATCTTTACATTAAATCTGGGACATATTAACTGTTCCGTGGTCTAAAGTCTGTCTGCTCTGCTTTTCTTGCCGTGATTGAATCTGAAGGAAATCAGATGTGCGAGAGTGATCGAAACGTGCTAAGCTAGAGGATCTTGCAGGAGTTTAAACGCCGTCGCGGTGGAGATGAGATCGATAGAGGAGAGGAAGGAAGGAAATGGATACTATCTGTCTGAGGGCGCTCCCGCAGCCTCCTCGCCCACCCGCCCATCTCCGACGGTACCTTCCACCGCCCTGCTCCGCGCTCCTGCCGTCTGCGGCCGCCGGCCACACACGCCACCGGCACCGGTGCGACGGCCCCGGCGAGGCCCGCGGGAGCAGGTACCGACCCCCGCCGCCGCGGCCCGGGAGGGGCGCGCAGGAGCGCGGGAGGAGGAGGGAGCGCTCCGTGGCGGCGGGACCCGGGTACGAGCCACGGGGGCCGGCGGGGCCTTTAGGGCGAGGCTGAGCTTACTGGAGAAACGGCGCGGGCGCGGAGTGCGGGGCCGTCCCCGAGCGGCCGCCGGGGCCTGCCGGCGTAGGGGCGAGGTGCCCCGCTCGTCCGCCGGGCTCTCCGCGGCGCAGCGCCGGCCGAGGGCGGCTGCGGTGCGCGGGCGGGGACGGGGACGAAGCGGCGGTGGTGCCGCGGAGGTCCCGAAGAAGCCTCTGGGCACGGTGTTGTTGATCCTGCCCGTTTTTATTTCTTTTCCCTCCCTCCAGAGCCAGCCACCGCGCGTTCCCGCCGAGGGGACCCTGACCCCTTGCTCCGCACCGCTACCTATCCCTCCACGTCGCACAGCGGGGTGTGCGCAGCCTGTCCGCTTTACGGCAGATGGACAGATCGCCCGGATTGTTTTTATTTTTAGAGGATCGTCCTTGTTGTTTTTTTTTTTTTTTTACTTCTCCCTAGATTTTTGTAGGTTGCTATGTGGCATGTTGTTTTCATTTCTTGACTTTTTGAGATAACTGCTTGAATTTAAATTTATCGAACAACCTGTTATCCATATGTCTGTCCGATTAATTTTTTTATGGGATGATGAAAGAGAGAAGAATCTATATATATAGTGATCTGCTAATGGAATAATATATATATCCAAAACACCTTTCTGGGGTTACTTTTATTTCCGGACTTTAAAATGCAGTCTGTGTTTTTAAGCAATGGGTGAAGCAGTGCTTATTTGATGTAGGAGAGTCACATATTTAGACTTCAGGGGAAAAAATATATTGTTTTCCCCCAGAAAGATATTTTCCTGTCCTCCCTTCGAAAATCTTGAGGGACATTTACAGGAAGTTTACGGCTGTGTTCTGCCATTCACAGTGTGACTTTTGCAAATCTTTTCGAACACTGAAGCCGGGTGCCACCAAAGTAAAATATCCACTGGGTCCTTTTTCCATCAAAGACTTGATTTTCTGTAACTACCCAGCAGGGATGCATAGAAGCGGTCACTAAGGAAAACATATCTGTATCATTAGCCTCTTCTTCCCTCCACCCCCCAAGAGAGCCTAATCGCTTCACCCTAAGGAGACGTGGCGTGTAAAACTGACAGCAAGGAGCTGACGGCGGCAAGTCAGTCAAACATTATCAACTGCAGAAAAAATTATAGGGACCGGTGAGAAACTAGACTGTAAACCCTGTTTCTGTAAATCCTAAATGCACCTTCGGCCCCGTCTCTGTCCCTTGCCCTTGCTTGCGGCTGAGCGTATGTTGGGGGCCAATTAGCACTTCCAGCTCCAGATGACCCTCAAAGGGTTGAGAGAAGGCTAAGCGTGGCTTAAAAGAGACAGGAAAGATCCCTGAAGCCCTCATGTGCCTCTCCACCGGGGATCCTCCGGCCAGGCTGCTTTCCCCGCTGCCAGGTGGCTGCAGCCCGACGAAAGAGGTGGCACTAGAGAGCCGGCAGGAACGGTCGTACGGAGCGGCGGCGGGGCTCTTTATTGGTTTCCGATGAGAATGGCCCGGCCCCTGCTCCCACTGGTGTGTGTCACCTTCCTCGGGCGCAAAAGGAGCGCTGCTCACAGCGCGGGGCGCAGGCGACCCCGGCTGATCCCACTCCGGGCCCAGGCTCGCGGTGTCCCGGCGGCCGTGGGCACTCCCCTGTCATTTGTCCCGGGATCTGTCCCGACCACACCGCCTCGTGCGCCCGCCCGACGGGCTTTAGCCTTGCGGCCGAGCAGGAACGAGACGGAGCGGGGTCGATTTCCCGGCACTTGAGGCTCCCTGAGTTCAAACTACGTAACTCGTCTGATGGGTCCCAAAACAAGCGGATGACGAAGCCGCTCAGTACTCAGCCTCCAGGATCACAGAACGTGCAGAATCCCGTTCGGTGGTCCTGGCTCAGGAGCTGAGAAAAGGGAATAGGGCCGGGGTAGAGAGGGGAAGCCCCTGCGCTCTCATCGCGCACAGAGCCCTTTGTCGCCTGGAGTGACCAAGATTTAGCCTGAACAGCGGGGAGCCTCGTTGGGTTGCCGCCGGTCGCGCTGAAGCCAACCCCAACCTGCCAGAAGAGTGGCCGCGGCGGCCCTCAAACAGCCGCCGCGAGCGGGGTTAGGGGAGGGCTCATCGGTACTGCGCGGCAAGATTTGTTCCCGCTCCAGCACTGCGGGACGGCCGCGCTCCGAGGAAGGCGAACGGGTCGGGGCCAGCCCGCCGTAGCCGCCGACGGGCCCGCGGTCCGCCGGCAGGCGCGCGTCTTCCCCTGCGCGGCGGGCACCGGCCTTTCCCCGTGCGCCCGCCCAGCCCCTCGGCCCGGCCGTCCCCACCGGCGGCTGCACCCCCCAGCCTCAGGTCTCGTTTTAAAACTTAGGGAAAAGAAATAGTCGCTCCCCTGCTGCGGTGTATAAATAAGATCAGCGTACGGAAATAAACGCTCAGCCAACCGACAGGCTTTCCGGACGGGTGAAAATGCTGAGGAACTATATTAAAACATTGAAAATACAGTTTAAAGGCATCCGTGTTAAAATTATAAACATTCTGGCGATTGCGTTTTATAGCGCTTATATTACTATCTTAATTGCTAATTACAGAGCCACGAGTATGAATAATTTTAAAGGAAATCTCCAGTCTTTAATACGCCCGTCCCCCTTATATTTATTGTTCGTTTTAGACAAACGATTTTTTAAAAATAGCCTTTTCAGTACTTCAGTCACAAAATAAGCATTTGGAAACGCTAAATGACGGTTGAAGAAACCTCTAGCTTTACTATTTTATTGCTTTCTTATAAATTTAACTCATATTTCCATTATTGTCTCAGGAAAAAAAAATTTAAAACGTGTATGGAATAAAATTAAATCAGTTTTAAATCACTGTAGTTTGGGGTAGAGCTACTAATTGGAAATATTTATGTCTGCAAAGCTGGGATTTCAGCAGTAAAAAGATACAGTATATCCCCTTTTATCATAAGGTGGGTCTACGAGAATGAAAGAATGAAAGAAATGATGTGTAGTTAAGCAACATTTTTTAAGCAGGGTTTGTGTCTTTTTATGGCAACCCTCGGTCTTTAGTCAGGACTAGTTCTCATATTACACGAAATGTACTTTAAGAAGTACTACCTGCTCCAGCTGTCCAGGAAAAACTGAATTATGGAACTAGGAAACATATGGCAGTTGCATATTGCACGGGTAAGGTACATATGAAAGTTATAAATTTCTTTTTTAAGTAACCATTGTAAACACATTTTTATAGGTTTCACAGTATGTATTACATCTGTAATTTTAATTTTTGCAATATACCTTTTTAATGATATCTATGTTTTCTGTACTCTGAGAAAGGAAATGCAAAGCGACGTTTACACGTTTAAAAAAATGCTGCAAGCAAAACAAACAAGACAGGTAAATAAACGGGAAAGCGGAGCTTCCTCACAATGGAAAGGACACTATGCCATCTATTGGCAAAGCAGTTATTTACAAAGCCAAGGGTACCCAAGCGAGTATTTTCTGTTCTTTCAATATTGTGGGGTGTCCCAGTTGTAGCTTTCGTGTTTTATAGAAAATAACTAAAGATATTTCCACGGAGGACCAGGGAATTTAAAAATTTTCAAAAAACATTAAAATTAAAAATGAAAAATGAAAAAGAAAAAGAGGGAAGAAAACAAGACGGTTCGCGAATTTATACCTCACAAATTAGGTCATTAGCTCAGAGGGGATTTTGCAGCTAATTGCGAACTCCCTTCTTGGAGCGCCCGAGCAGGAGAGATTTAACTTTTTCTATTGTTTTTTTACTGAACCGTGTCAAAGAAGGCATTTTTTTTTTCCTTGTATTTTTTTTCCCTGTGTTTTTAATGCAAGGTTACTTAAGGACTTTATGGCCACGAAACGGCCCAGCAGGCTGCTTCGGAAGCTGACCTTACGGTCCCTGCTCAGTCCGAGCGCTGTGCGGGTGTGACTGCAGGATCGGGCCTCCTTCCCCGCGCCTCGCAGGGCGCCCCCGAAACACGAACCTGGCCTGAGATGCGCTCTAAGGCTCTGTCGGACACGGACGAGGGGGCAGCGGCCGGGGCAGGAGGTGCGCGGAGCTGCCTCCGCCCCGCCGATCCCCCGGGCAGCGCTTGTTCTCGTCGACAGAAAAGCTTAACCCGTAGGAAAGAGCTACTGCTGCTTTTCCTGTTTCCAGGGAGGCGAGGGAGAAGATTATATTTCCCCATCAGATATAAATAAACTGAAATAATCGTACAGATGTGAAGGGAAGAGTCAATTTTTCCTGTTCCAAGCGTAGACCAATTTCTAAACGAAAGTCACAGCCTCTCCGTCTTGAACTAGCTTTCTTCCTTCTTCCCTCACTTGCTAAGGACTTGACATTTTCCCTGCCATGACTAGCCCACTAGTGCTTGGTGGGAAACACGAGAGCCCTTTGTTTTAACTTTTAACGTTGTAATCTCTCTTTCCCTGTCCCGCAGAACCCCGTTTGGCCCTTCTCTCCTAGATGTGTGCGTCGTAAGGGGGGGGGGGGGGGGGGGAAGCAGGGGGAGAGAAATTCCTGGGAGCACCTGTATTTCTCAGCTCGAAAGGTTAATCTTTCCCCACACAGAAAAAGAAAAATCCCTAAAATAAAATAAAAAAATAATCCCAAATAATATATATATATATATATATAATATATATATAATAAAAAGCACAATACAATCCCCTCCGTCTAAAACCAGACCCCAGAGGACAGGAAAATATAAAATCCAGACCCTGCACTCATATCCTTTTACTGTTCTTCTCGGTGTGAACGTGTGAGTAGATGGTGTTTTACAAAGCTGTCTGAATTTCATGAAAGGCCGTTCCTGTGTTTATATGCGAGGGGAATTGCATTGTCTCTGACTGAAAAGCACCTTCGCCGATTGGTCTTTACCCGAGCAGTGGACGCGGCGCTCGGAGCCCGAAGGTTTTGCCTCGCAGCCTCACGTCCGGATTTTCGGATCAGCCCCGCGCGTCTCTCGCTGCCGAGGGATCTCAAACATGCTCACTCTGGGGGCAGCACTCGTTTTCTGCTTTTTTTTCCTCCCCTTCAAACATCCCCGAAGCCCAGGCGAGCCGCGGGCTGGGGCGGCCCACGTCTGGGGACGGTGATGGGGCACCGCGCACTCCGGAAACCGCCGCGGCTCCCGCAGTCCCGTGTCCGCGCTGGAACATCACCATGGCCCGCAGCCGCTCTCTCTCGGTCCCGTGTGCTCGCTTTTTGGGGGCAGGCTGCCTGCGAACGGGGCTGTCGTTCCCCGGCGCCCGGCCGGGACACCAAAGGAAGCGGCAGGAGTGCGCGCTATCGGGGAGCTGTCGGAGAAAGCGGCTGGCGCTTTGGGGTTAGAAAGGCATCGATGAAGGAGAAAACTGAGATCCATCTGGGCAGTGGTTTTTGAAGAAGGCATCAAACATGCTTATCTGCCGTGCAGCCCACGCACGCCGGCTCCCCACGCCGCCCTCGCCGCCCGCTGCAGCGAGGTGCCGGCCGAGCCCCTGAGCGTGGCCCGATTCACCCTCTCACCTGAATGAAGGGGTTTGGCTCGTCAAAATTAAATTCCTTCGCAATCAGCCAGACCAAAAGGCTTTCAGAGTAACATCCAGGAGATCATTTCCCCCGAGTTATCTATCATACGTTGAATACAAGACATATCTTTTAAATATATTGGGGTTTTGATGATGTGCTGAAAGGGAGACAGTTATTAAAACTGTGCGAGCCCTCTGCTCGTAATTACCCGAGGAGCGGGGCGAGGACGAGGCGCTAGTGGGGGACTCAAAAAAGCGGGGCTTTAAAATCGCTATCCTTTAAAGATTGCGCGGGTAAAGTCCTTTGGCACCTTTTTAGCTGTAAACATATGTGTCTGTGTGTATATCCATGCACATATACATAATAATATAAATCTATATGTATGTCCGAACACATATGCACACATACATGTATATCGATTGCAGTGTTCTTCATTAAATGCCTTGCAGTCCAAATTCTTTCAGTCGTTCATGTCTGTAGATAAATACAATTATTTCCTTTAGTGTGTTCTGCTTTAACTCTATTCTTTTTATTCTTTTCCGTCCCTTTTCCTCTTTCTTTCTCTTTCTTTCTCTTTTCTTTCTTTCTCTTTCTTTCTCTTTCTTTCTCTTTTCTCAGTTGAAAGTGCACAGTAAGTGTGAAATATACATCATCGCCAGAGGAATTTGTCTTGAAAAGTCCTCTCAGCCCCCTGGTGTTCAAAGACTAAAGGATGATTATTGATTATTGCACTAGATCAGAGTCCGCATTAAACGCCAGGGGAACGAAGCGGACCGGCTGTGAGGGCCCGGCTCCCGCCCGCGGTACCCGCGGCTCGCCCGGGGCTCCGGCGACCGCTGCGGTCCCCGCCGCGCTCCGCGCTCCGCACCCGCCGATGGCGGGACGAGCCGCCCGCCGCGCTGCCGCCGAACGGCTCCAAGCCCCTTGGCAAGAGCGGGGCACGTGCCCGCCCGCGGAACTCCGCGCAGCCGCTCCGCTCTCCCCAGCCCCGCGCCCGCCGTTTCCTCTCGTCCAGGTCCGGCATCAAAGCACCAGTCGCGTCCTGCATCAGCGCGAGGGAACCGTCGGTGCTCAGGCTGGGAGTACCCGGGCTGCAGAGACAGGCCTGAGATGTGTAAGCGGGTACACGCAAACAAGCACACACACACACAGAGGGCTTCTGCTGGGCGTATATTTTGAACGATGAGTTCTTGGACAGATTTGGTTATTCCTACCACACTCATGTACCCCGAAATCCATTACCCCTTCCATGGAAAGTTTCACTGAAAGGGCTGAAGCGAATGGTGAGGTGTGGCACGGAGGCTGAGAAGCCCACCGGCAGGAGAGCACAGCGGGGCCTCAGTGCCAGGGCGTGGCGCAGGACAGAGTGAACACCTCAGCACCCCGCTACAGGCACCCCGCTGCAGGGGATGTGACGGGGGTATGCTACATCCCTCCCCCCTGCCTGACCACAGCCGCGTGGGTGACCGGGGCTCTCTCGGGGCTGTAGGCACCCCTGGCCTTTACTGCCCGAGATGCTACATCGGCCCAAACTTCCCCGCCTGCCTTGGAAAGGGTGAGGGATTAGCTGGCGACTGCAAGCTCTCCAGAGCCATTGCTTCTTTGCCCAATGCAAAACAGAGACAGCATCTTTTGTCCTTACAAATTGACCAGCAGCGAGAAAAGATAATGCTGAACGTGCTTCATTCATCTGGAGAGTGATGGTGCTGTTTAGGGAGGGGGGTTATGGACAGCAAATAAAAGAGGAGCTTTGGAAAGCACCGTGACCTTCGGCTTTAATTTACGGCAAATTTTGCCTTGTATATAAACAGAAGATCAAATATATTGTGGAAAACTTCAAAATGCATTTTAAATTTTATTCTTTTTCTCTTCCTTTGGGCTGCAGACACTTGAATTCATGACAATCGAGAGGATTTTCTTTATGAATAAGAACATCAACTACCCCATTGTGTCCTGTCACAGTATCCTGGTATTTCTACATCCTCTCTGAGGTCCACTTTGAGACTTGGAGGAATGTGATCTGGGAATTAGGTTTTGGACCATTTTGTTTCCATTTTACAAATGCAAAGATGCTACAGTGAAACACACAGCGGTTTCTATTTCTTCCTCTCTGTAGGCATGCTTAACTCTCATTGACACTGATGTGAGTTATGCACATGTCTAAAGAGGAGAAGGGAGTCTTAGATCTTTTTCTCATCGTTTACATGAGATCAAAAGAAATCAAATAGAGCTAATGAAGGGCCAGATGGTGCTTTATTTGTGCTCTGGAAGAGCACAGTATAAGAGAATGGGAAGGAATATCTGTAGTTTAACCTGGCAAAGAGGAGGAAAACTTACTGTCTCATTTAATGGGCTCTGAAGCAAGTATGCTGTATCTTCAGAAGTGGGAAAGGTTTGCTTGTTTTCTCTCCCTCAGTAGATTTTGGATGCAGGGCTAGGGTTGTTTTTGGAAGGCGCTGATTGAAGGGATTCCAGACTCTGAAATCATTCGCATTTTGTCGTTTTTGGAAACACAAATTTCTTTGGACCAGGCAATTCTTCAGGTTTTGCTTTTAAGCCGAAGGACATGGGTGCTCCTCTAGTCCATGGAAAATTTGTAATCTAAGCTGCTATGAGGAGGCAGGGCTGCAGAAGTAGAAAAGCCTTTGATTTGTATCCTCACTGTGAGCAAGAATTTGGCAGGAGAGGCACAGGATGCAGTAAACTTTACCAACTGTGCACACAGAACAACTTATAACCCAGAGGATGCAGACAGGGCCAGAGCAGTCCTCTGCTGTGCCTCTGTGCCATCTCATAGCCTTTGCACCTGGCTGGTGGGGTCACAGCTCAAGCTGCCCCTGGGATCTTTAGGGAGGAGATTGTAGCATTGGGCATAGCAAATGATAAATTACTTTTACCCTCACTGATGGTAGGATTATCTGAAAAGAGATGAAAAGCTTATTTCTTCTGTAGACCTTACACTGATCCTGGAAGGCTCTTTCCGATATAGAATACCCCAAAGGGTCCTTATTGGTAAATGTGAGGGAAAACAAAAGTTTTACAGAGAATTACCCCTGTCTTGTAGGGATGAGTCTGTAGGGCAGTAGAGGCCATCTTATTACTTGTTCTTTGTACATTCCATCATTGTTTGAATGCATGACACACCTATTCAAGGATAACTTAGCACCAGACCACAGATTTCCCAATAGCTTGATGTCATGTGTTGGCCTTGCATGATATTGTAATGCCAGTTGACAAAAAAAAAGTCACTTCTGTCTTGTTCCCCAAGGCTTCTTTTGTTGACAAAGCAGCTCTCTGGATTTGGAAGTCTTTGCAGTTGAACTGAAGGCCTGGAGGCTTTCCTGTTTTAAAAGCAATGGAAAGAGATGCAGCTAACATCTGTACATTTGTTTAAGGATGCCAGAAATTTTTTGTGTTTATGCTTTCTTCTCAGAAAATTGTACCAAGTTGTACAATTGTACCAATTGTACTTTAATAGCAGTACAGCCACATCTACTCTTTGCCCCCGGTACAAACCTAACATTACAGCTCCAGCTGACATTATTTCCACCTGCTTTAAATGTGTTCATGTGCCTCTAATCCTGTGTGCAGCTTCACATTTGTACCCATTTCCTGTATTTTATAGGCACATGTGGTATGTAGAGGTTTGGAAATGTAAGCCCTCATTTTGTGCCGCTAGTTTTTTAACATTCATTTTCCCTGGCTATACTCCTTGCTAAAACAAACAAACAAAAAAACCCTTCAAAAAA
This sequence comes from Sitta carolinensis, assembly GCA_032173965.1. Taxonomy (NCBI): domain Eukaryota; kingdom Metazoa; phylum Chordata; class Aves; order Passeriformes; family Sittidae; genus Sitta; species Sitta carolinensis. The sequence goes on from JAVUNC010000004.1 coordinate 34,596,373, forward strand.
CAAAAAAAAAAACAAATTTCAAAAATAATTAAAAAAAATGAACAAAACAAAAAACACCAAACAAAACATTTTTTCCCTGCTGAGATTTGTAAACAAAACTTTGAGAATTTCTTTGCTAGTTTATATATCTAGCACTTTTATTGAGTGAGCGTGCAGTAATTTGGTGGGTTTACTAAGTAACTTGACAGTTAATGGGATACATCTGCAATAGATTCCAAAATAACTGGCTGCTTAGAAATATGGAAAAGACTAGAATTTTTACTCCTTTATGTTCTTGTAAGAAATTCCTGTCTGCTCCAGCTCCACAGAAGTCAAGATTCAGTTAAAGATCCATGTATGCCAAGAGCTGCTACCAGCAAAAATAAAACTAATTAGAGCTGAATCTTCCAAACTTTCTATTATATCAGAAAAGCATTATGGATTTTAATCTAAAGTATTTAAAAAGCCAAATGAAAGCCACACAAAACCATGCATATACCAGAAGCTACATGGTGGCTTTATGAAGCTTGAGAGCATAAAAACCCCCTCAGCCATGAAAGAAAGGGCCCAGACTTCATTTTCCACAGACAAATCATCTGCTTTGTGTCAGTGACCCATACTTCTGTGCATACTCGCCCCTGTGCAAAGAAGTACAGCAACATCAGTAATCCTTCAGCTGGTGCACCGTGGCCCAGAAGGGTTGGGAACCCTTTGGTGTTGGGAAAGTAGACTCAGTCAATTGGGGATGGAACTCTCAAAGAGGAAAAGCCCAACCAGCAATCCTATATCCATGGGAAAATTTCCTAAACTGACTTCTTCATGACACAACAACCAAAAGCTATTCCACCCTTTACAATAAGGTTGATTTCTAGGGATTGCCCTCACTATAGGGAAGCTCATGGTAGTGTGAATCCATAGGAATGAACAGGATGGGAGAGGAAAAGCAGACATTCATGCTGTGAGATACAAAGAGTGGATGCATTTAGAATCTTGTGGTTCCAGAGGGAATAAAGAAAAGGAAAAAGATGAAGGAAAATGAGCAGCGCTCTCCTGTGCCTGAGTAATTTTTGCTATGAGTGGGTTAGTTGATCTAATATCTACCCTGTTTCTTAATTAACTTTTATTTGCCAAATTTTAGATGGCTTCAGATAGATATTTCATGTTAATGAAGACAAAGAGTTTTCATAAAAAGCTGAAATATCACAATGCCCTTCATGACTGAACACATGATGAGTCTAGACTTGCACTGCATGCATCACTTTTCACTATTTGGGGTTAAAAAGTTGGTAAAAAGGAAGACCCTCCTCAGATTCCTTCTGCAATTTGTGAGCAAATTCTCTATACTGCTTTGCCAAATGTTGCTTAAAGCCCCGACATTTGTCTATTCATTAGAATTCAATAGAAGGGTAGAAACGTAGTGCCAATGTTTATGTTCCAGCTAAGGAATTCATCTATGTTGCCTCACTTAAAAATACTCTCCACACAGAAAATATAGGTCCAAAGTTGATTTATCAGGTTTAAATTTAAGAAAACTATATTGTCAGAACAACCACACATTCCTTTTTGCACCACTTTTGAAATCTGTTTCCTATTACCATCTCTGCATAAGACAAATACGACCAAGTTATTTACAGGCTGTGAAAGATACTAAATCTTTTCTGAGTAATATTACACTGGATCACAAATTCTCACTTTTAATAATAATTGACAACAAACTAAAGCGAAGGATATTCACAATTAGTAACAACAGCACATAATGCTCTCCCAGTGCCTTGTATCTCCAAGACCCAATGCAGACATAAGCTGCTGAAGTCTCATTAACATTTACTTTGGAAGGATGTTAAGTATTGTTATCTCCTGTTTACAGATGGTGAAAGAGGCTCAGTAGGATTGTGACTTGCCTAAAAAAACTTAGAACAGTTTAATTGCAGAAGCAAGACCAGAACTCTCAAGCTCTTGGCTCCTACTTGTGTGAGAGAGCGAAACACATTTTTAAGAGCATCCTGTGATTTAAGAATCCCAGTTCCAGCACACACCAGGGCTTGAGCGGCGCTGGGGCAGTGCGGCTCCTCAGGGGTGCTTTGGGCTTCCGGCTCCCATTAACTTTGAGTGATTTTGGAGCTCTTGAAAACTCCATTCAGTCCATAGAGGGAAATGCACCACACCTGTGATTCATAGAAGAGGCACATGAAGAGGCAGAGCAAAGGCTGGGAGCGACAGCCAGCTCCACGTGCAGCTCAGCCGCGATTCAGAAGCTGGAGGGCTGAGAGCTGAGCCTGTGTTCCAGGGCTGAGGAGCCGAGGGAGCAGGCAGCAGTGCTGCCAGCTCTTCTCACTGACATGATTTTCTCGGGAGCAGAGCCCGGACAGATCTAAAGACGGAGCTCCAGCCCTCTAATAAATTTCAGCTTTGCCTTTGGGAGGAAGCCCTCCTTGCCTGTCCCCTTGTGCCTTGCCCCTACACCTTCAGGAGAAGGGAGCAGTTCAGGTGGATGCACATCCCCGGGCTTTCCTCCTGGCAAGCCCCTGCTGCCGTGCTGTGAATGGGAAAACTGGGAGCAGGAAGATGGACAGAGAGCAGTGGAAATCCCGGCAGAAGCAGATGTACCAGTGGAGCATTTGTGTGTGTGTGATGAGAATGCAAGAATGAGGAACCACAGTGCAGCTAGGGAAGCAGCCCCTTGGGGCTGGAAATTCAAAGTGAGATAGGTCTGGGCAGGAGCAGGAAGCAGGGCAGATCTGGGGCAGGTGGAAAGGGGCAGGAAACAGCATCTTTTGTTGTTAGATGAAGTGCACTGGTGCAGGGCATGCAGATTGTCAAATGAAGCAAAGGCCAGAAGAAGCCATCAACATTCTAAAGCCCAATGACCCATGACAACTATTCATGTCAGAATTGGGATTGGGATTGGCTGTGCAGCTCTCACCCACCTGTACGCAGACTTGCACCGCCATGAACACCACAGCCTTTGGAGATGAGGAAGTGAAAGGAATTCTGGCTCAAAGGGGGTATCAAAGTCATTCCACATACATGTAGGTATCTGGCAGTGTCTGTGTCTTGCTGTTACCCAGTTGTTAACTTTTTCCTCTGGCAATACCAGTATACAACTGACTGGAAGCCTGGAATAAGAGTGTTTGGAGCTGAGGAGGAAAATTTCATCACCAGGAAAGAGACTGGATGTGTAATGAAGTTGATGTTGCTTCCCCAAAACACTGTTGAGAAGGGAAAGAAAACCTTGGATGAGGGAGAGAATGCTGAAACATGTGCAGGGAGCTGGGTGAACGCCAGCTCTGGAGAAGGCAGAGCATCCCTGCAGCACTCCTTTGACAGCCAGATACTGAGCCTTGATTTTCATGGAAAGGTCTTAGACTCACTTCCTTGGCTATGAGTTTTGGCCTTAGACAGTGCTCAAAGGGATGCAGAAACCATTTACAGTACAGTCTCAAATTTGCTTCTATGTTTAGAAATGCTCAACAACTTCATCACATTAAAGCATTTTAGGAAGGTGTATAGCTAAGGAAATACTCACTGCTAAGGAGATCTTGAGGTAATTCTGAGTAAGGAAGAAAGGCGTCCCTTATGTGGGAAAGACTACCAGGCCAGAGGACCAACTTTCTAGGCCAAAGCCCATTAAATTCAAAGGAAAACCAACTTTTGCATGGCCTTGTGCCTACACTCAGAAATTTAATTGAATCTGGAATAGGCTTTATAGACCAAGGGACTCACAGCATGAGATAAATTGTTCACTGCAGTTATGTCAAATGCAAGCAGTAATGGCCAGCTGGTTCTATCAGGGGTATAAAGAAAATCTAGTCAGGATAAATCAGGTAAAATATCTAGATGGTGGAATGTCACTTCAAGGGCCAGGATGGGGAAAGGTGAAGGGTCTCTGAGAAAAAAGCTGTTTTTTGATGTCTTTTATGCTTGAACATGTTAATGTCCCAGAGGCTTATTCTTTACATAATTCTGTTTGCACAAGATGAAGGGGGTACCAGAGCTTTGCCAGCTTCATGTAGCTCATTGCAAAATTCTTGAAAATACTGTTTAAAAATATTTATGCAACAAAAAAAAAGCTATTTCACACATTTTGCATCAGCAGCCAGGTTTTAAAATAAACCAATCTGCCCTCAGAAATTAAAAGAAGAAGAAATAAAGATCAAAATTCACAGTTGGTGTAAATTGCCAGACTTTCAGTGAAGACAGTGCAGGGCTGCCAATCTAAACTAACAGAGAAACCAGTCCAAAAACCATGAGCCTGATTTTAAAAGTCTTCAAAACAGAGTTTCCAAAATATTACATGTCTGCAGAGTACCTTGCAGAATGATAAAGCATGGAGTCAATCTCCAGGTATCCTAAGACAGTGAATAAATGGCAGCGCTAGGACTGAAAAATGTTGACTCTGTTAACACACAATGTTTAAAGAGTACCAATAAATAACATGTGTCAATCAATAATTGCTTCTCCATTAAAAAAAACCTGGCACAATAACTAGAGTTGTCTCATGCTAAAATAGCTAAATATTTAACCAAATCTGCTAAAGCTAATTGATTTTTAAATTTTTTTTACATTCTTGCTATAAATGAATGAACAAAGGAGCTGTGGGCTCCCATGGCTCTCCAGCAGATCACTTATCTGAACCATGGAAAACTTCTTCCAGACAGGCTCTATTTGGTGACATATCCTCTGTAATCCTTTTTCAGGGCACTGTACCATTTTTAAAGGTGTGTCTGAGAGCCAGAAATTAGGAGCATGTACATCTTCTCTCCCTTTTGGATGTGAAAGGATGATCTTGGAGTCGTGGGAGGGAACATAAGCCAGTCCTTGGTTACCCTAAGCCATTGAAAATCTGTCTTTCAAAGGAACTATGACTGGAATATTTCTGTTGAAAAACACACTAATGTTGATGTAGATGAGATATTCTCTTACTTCTTCTGCGAGGACCACTATGAGCTCGCTATCTTACCCTCTGCTTTATGTTGCATCTTATAGCTTTTCTTTCCAGCAGACTTCTTGAGGTTGTGAACAGGAGGGTGAAAACCTGCCCTCAGCACAAATGATTGGATATTTGAAGACAGGCATGGCTGGTGTGCACTGGCCTGGCAGCCGCAGGGGTCTCCTTCAGCTCAATACCTCTGGTTCCCCTGCCAGCACATGTCAGTGATTGCTGCAGTGTCAGGGCTGATGCTTTGGCCAAAACCCACAGCTGTGTCCAGTGTGCAACCTCACAGGACCTCATTCCAGGCCTCTGGGTGCTACTATAATATTAGCATTACCGTCCACAACAGTAAGAAGAGTACATGTTTTATGAGAATTTCCAGAGGGCTGGAAAATGCAGTCAGTTTTGGAAAGAGAAGACAAAGCTTTTTGGCTGAGAGTTGCCCAGTGAACGTCAAGGCAGCCTCCTCGCACCAGGGGCCAGGTCCCTCAGGTGACAGACCCTGGCATAGCCTTGCTGTGTTGATCAGGTCAGTCCTGATGCATAAGGGCTAAACAAGAACTTACTGTACTGAATTTTCTTTGTGTTTACTCCAGTGGTGTCCACCAGGCAGCTCAGAGAGGCTTTGCAGGCCTCTCTGAGGGCATGGGAAAATCAGTGTGTTTAGCTTTCCTGGTCTGAACACTGGGCTCAGCTGGAAGTGTGGATGTTCAAGTTAACCTTACATCACCAGAGGTGGGTGTATAAGTCTACCCTCTGGCTTCTGCCAGATTTAAATCCTTGATGGCTTAGATGAGTTCTGTGGCTACACAATGATGGATTAGAAAGGGAATGAGAGAGGAAATAAAGAAAATGCTCCCCAACAACAAAAAAGAAAAACCGGGGAGAAAGAGGACACAGCTATGTTATGTCAAAAATTGAGAAAACAAGACATATTTGCAGTCAGCAGTTCCAAACATGGCCTGGAGGGGCTCCAAAGGCTTTGTGCCCTTGCTCTAAGTTAGGGAATGTCCACCTGTCTTTGGTGAGGAGCTTGCACCTGCCACAGCTGCCTGGCTGAGGAGCAAATTACTTTCTCAAGCCTCTGAGCTCTTCAGGGAAAAAACCATCTTGCTCTTATGTGTATGTGAGGTGCCTAGAAGAGGCAGGTTCCGATCACTAACACAGACCTCTTAGCATCAGCAAGACAGCTAACACTGAAGACCTATTTTTTAGGTTAAGGTCTAACATGGCCATATGGTCCTGGTCAACAGCGAGTGCTACCCTATTTCTGCGTGAGAGGGCCGAGCCACATAAGTTTTACAGGAAAACATACAGGGGAGAAGATGTATGTATTTGCCATGAAAAAACACCAATTCTTGTATTAGATGAGCTTGGACTGCTTTATGTTACAGAAATAAATGCATCCCCATGGAAAAAGAATGCAAATATTTGCATTATTTGTAATGTCTTTCTACTATCTGTGCATTGTATTTTAAATGCATGCTTTGCAGTAGTATATTTGTTGCATACGGTTGAATACAGTCACTGATAGAGATTTAATAGCTGCAGCCATCTAATTCACCTTTATCATTTTATCTTTAGCTATAACTAATAATTATAAGAAACATCTCTGTCCCAAATAGTCTCAAAGGAGTTTATTAAGCAGATCTTCACATTTTAAAAAGCCGTCCTGATAGCATCCTTGTTTCATAGTGGGGAGGGAAAGAGAAAAGAAAAATAAAAAGAGAAGAAAAGAAAAAAGAGAAAGAGAAAAGGACTGCTCTTCTGCCAAAACAAATCAATTAGTTCATGGATTAAATATTTCTTCAGAAACACCTAAAGACGGGGATGGGGAATAATGTTCTCCTTTTTATGGAGGAAGTTTTAGGACACGAATTCTGTTTCTTAAAGTGTAGATATTATTTGTTTTTTGGCAGCAGTCCTCTCAAAAATGTTGCTGGTGTTGCAAAACTGTAACTATAGGCCCAGCACTGATGCACAAATAGCTTATGAACTACAGGTTGGGTCACGTGCAAAAGAGCCAGTTGGATTCATGAATACCTCCGGCTAGAGTTCAGTGCTGGATTCACAAATAGTCTGGGAACTATAGGTCTGGTGGACAGGAAGATTCAGCATTCGGTACCTAAAACTATAATGTGTCATTTCCCATTTTTAAAAGAAGAAGAGTACCCATAATGTTATAGAAAATGAGACTAAAGCCAGATAATTTCTTTATAATTTTCTTTCACTGACCCATTGCTTTTCCTTTACTGTCATTTCATACCTTCTTGGAACAGATAACAGAAGAGACATGATAAGTGGGAAGCTAATCATGAAAAGCATTCCCAGGAATCTTGCCCTAAATACTGAAAAACAAAGATGAAAGTTATGACCCTGGGAAAAAAAATGGAATATGAATATTATGGTAGAATATTTAACATTTTCCTACTACTTTTAATTTAGACATATTTTGAACTATAAAATGCCTGGATAGTAAGCTTTCAATTGAAAGTTCATTTTCTTATTTGATTTAATTTCTCATTTTCTTACCATTGTTATTATCAGATAGATGCAACACTTATTCTTTGAATTTATCTGTTACTATTAGTCTTATTTATAATTCTATGTTTTATTATTGTGACTGAAATGTTCTAAGACTCATTAAAATCATTGTGGTATGAAGACAATTTTGTTGCATTACACTTGGTTCAGGATTCAAATGCTATTAATTTGGAAGGGGATTTCTATACAGTCATCCCATCCACCTCATGAAATCAGTATTTTTAAACAGTTTCAGATTTTTTTTCTGATAATTTTTTACAGTCACAGGTCTGAGTAACAAAAAGACTTTGATAATGTACTATAAGACAAATTTTGCAAAGCAAAAGGAATGAGTTTAACTGATTTTGGTGGAGATATTACAAACGTCATCATGATTGAATGAATCTTCTAACAGGAACCAGCTGATTTTATAGACAAAAGTTCTGATCCTCACTTTGATAAATCTCTTCTTATTTGAATGAAGATTGCTGTATTGGACCCACATGGAACTTGGTCAGAGGTCAATAATGTGCTGTGAATGGAAACATTAGTTTGTGATTAGAAATCTGACTCCTTTGTTGTGCAGATCTACTCTAGCTATTGTCCTATAAGAGTGAAAAAGGGCAAGTGAGGTAAAAACCCTTTTCCCCCAATAAGAATTACTTTTTATCCATGCTCACAAGACCCCTGCGTGCTTGTTTACTGCAATGGCCTGTTGTACATGAATGGCTGTATGCCTCACTTGCACCAAGATGGGAGCCATCTGAAAGTGCACATCTTAATCCTATAAACTCCCCAGGAAGGCTGGGAATCTGGCTCAGATGCTGTCATCAAAATGTGTTTGCACATGGCAGTTCATGGTAGGTGCTCCGAAAGTACTCCCATGATCTCTGCAAGGAGAGAAATGCTCATCTGGAAGATGGGAGGACTTCCACTCTTGCACCTCAAAAGGTCCTTCTCAGTCACAAGGTGACTTAGCAGAATTCTGGGTCAAGCTTGGAGATGACAAAATGTAATTAAATACTCTCCTCAGACTTATGGGTCAAGTATTAAACATTGTGCAAGACCGTCAGCCCAAAAGCATTCTCTGCTATATGAAGATCTTGGAGAAATAGCTCAACTCATGACATTTATGAGAAATTGTGAGTATTTCAGTTGTCTCCCTTGGAACCCAAACTAAGAACAGATTCAGCACTGCATCTATTCCCAAATCTTATGTCTCCAAGTTAAATGAGCTCTTGCTCTATGCTTTGGCAACTTCCACTGACAAAGCACGATCAGATACATTTCCACCATTACTTTAGAGATACTGCAGTCATTGCTCACGTTGGATCACAAAACATATGGAACTCTGGCAAATGTGGAATTGCCATCAGGTATCTTTATTCATTATATTACCCAAAGATGCCTGCAAATGGGCATTATAGTAGTTTGTCAAATCCTATCAGGATGGTGGGTTTATAGTTCTGTCCAGCTTGTTAGATTTGGATTTAGAAAGCATGCTGTTCTCATTAACATGCACTTAATTAATAGCAGTGGCGAGTCTCTGGAAAAGCTGCTGATGTTTAATAAGTCTTTTGTGTCTGGCTTCTACAAGGTTTTGTATTAGTAGAAATGTGAAAGATGAGATTCAGGCAGCAGTGCATTACAGATATTTCTTATGGAACAGCTACTGCTGAAATGGAATCTTTATTAAGCAAGAACATAACTGCACTCCAAAATCCAATGCAGGATTAGCATTTACTACTCTGTTTTCAGATGTGTGCTGGAAAAAAATATGTATTTTGGTACATATGTGATCCTTAAGGGGAAAATAAGCTATGTTGTGTGAAGCAGCTAGAGAAGGCTGCATTTAGTGGCATCCAAAATAGAAGTCCATAGGGTCAAACTAATCTCTGGCTTATTCTCAGGCAGCTGAGTAACCACTTGCACTTTTGTCTTGTCACTTCTCCCTCCCCACTCCCAAAGCTTCATTTTGACAAAACTACTGAGAGCATTTCACTTCCCCTCTCAAAGAACCTGGATGCACCTGCACGAAGGTGCCTTCTGTGGGTATTAAATATTAATTCTGAGCTGTTCTCAAGGAAGGACAGGCGCACAAATCCCCAAATGAAACACCCTGGGAAGCAGAAAGGAAAGCTTTATGTCATTACCTTGCTACTACTTGGACTAATGAAGTAAAAAAGAATTCAACTCTTAGGATTTTAAGTCTTTATTTCCACCACTTATGTACATTCTAAATTTTAGAATGTTCTTTTGACCATATTTACTTCCTAAAGAAGATTTTGGAAGTGATATTCTCGATATATTGTCACTGTTTTGCAGAATGAAAAGAGTTCTAATAAGCAACAAAACTTCAATTTTTTTAATAAACAATTTTATTTTTATTTTTATTTTTATTTTTATTTTTATTTTTATTTTTATTTTTATTTTTATTTTTATTTTTATTTTTATTTTTATTTTTATTTTTATTTTTATTTTTATAAAAAACAGTAATCTTAATGAATTATAGAGCTGTTGGCTTGTTAAACTTATATTTTTCAAGTTTCTTATACTTCCTTTATACTGTACATATTCATATATGTTTTCATACAAGACAACTTTTTGCTTTCTGTAGATCAACATAAGATTTTTTTTCCCTCCCTGTGTGGTGCTGTTCTCTCTTCCTCTTCAACTTTGGCTCTGCTTAATATTACAAGAGCTAACATTTTTCTGATATCACTGTTTAAGCTGAGGTATAGCTGTACTGCTAACAAAATTCTTATGGGTAGAAAAAAAAAGGGAAAGGTGGCAGTTGTCAAGAGCAATTAAAACATGCTACAGAATCTTTATACCAAAAGGTGATCTACATTATCAAAGTCCTTGAGAACTCTGCTTTACAGTTTAATATATTTTACAAAATTTATATATATACATATAAATATTTATATTCCAGGCTTTTGTTAGTCTCTGTGCAACCTTAACAGTAATTGCATTTTATGTTTTAATTTCCTTAAAGGAAAGACTTCTTTGGAACTATAAATGCTTCAATGTTTTGGAAAGATCTAAATATATGTCAAATAGCTGTTGAGGCTTATGATTTTTTTTTCATTTACTCAGCAATCATTTCATGTATTATTTTGAGAAACAGCACTATATGTACTGTAAATAAAATGGAAAAAAAAAATGTATTATCTGATAAGCTGAAATAGCTCTGTCTGTTGGTTAATTACCCAAATACTAAAGAAAAGTTAGACTAATGATTTCCAGACAGTCGTTATGCCATATCATGTTAAAGCAGCTGTTAACCATATGCACTACTGTAGTTCTGCTCATATTAACCATTATGAAATTTTCCTTGGGGAAAAAAGCTCACATGCTTGCAGAGAACCTTTGTGCCCTCTTTTTAAATGAAATAAGTTGGTTATTCTTAGAGCATGGCAAATAATTTGTAACAAATCACTGGGTGATTTTCTCCTGATGGAATGGAGATTGTATTTTCCAAAGCCACCATGCACCCAAGGAGCTGAAGTCTGGTAGCTGCACTAGAGCAGAGGGAGCACCAGTAAAGCTTCCCAAACCATCCCTGGTGTCACTGCACCAATGCAGTACTGATTCTGGTGGTCTCATGGCTTTGAGACACAAGGTCACATTTCTCCATGGCACTGCATCCCTCTGTATCAACCCAACAGCCCATCTCAGGCTAACGCAGGAATCCCTGACACTGCTGTTGGGCACAGGAGTATGGGTCTGGAGTGGGATAGGGCTTCATCTGACCCTTTCCTTTGGTGTTTTTGAGAGAGAGAGAGACAGAATGATCCAAAATTTCCTAGGGGAAAATATCACAGTGATAGCCACCAGAGAAACAAGATCTATGGAGAGAGGGCATCTCTTTTATTAGGCTGACTAATATAATTGGAAGAAAAGAGATGATCTTTCAGGTCAAAACCCCATTGTCAGGCCCAAGACTGTCTGTTTGTGGACAGCTTGTGGACAATAGTTCATTGTTTGAGGGTTTTTTTGTATTGTCACTTCTTGTTTAGAGCATAAGAAGATACCATGCATTCTTTATTAGCATCGCTTTGTTTTTCTCAAAACATTAAGACTACAACATGATGTATATCTATTACCAGTTTGATGAATATATGCCATTTTATCTTCTCAAACTTGCAGAATAATTTATCATCTTGCATCATCCTAAAGAAGAATACCTATATTAACTCAGGATGAGATGACATTTACACTTACTTTAGGGATATCTGTCTGAATTTGTTACAGCTGCCTTTGTGTCCTCAGTTGCATTCACCTTCTGTGTGTATTCAGGCAAATGTTCAGGAAAATAAATGGAGTTCGAGATGAAAATGGTTTTATTGGATAAAGATCACAGAAATGTTTTGTCTTACAATACCTGCCCTAGTCACAGTGTGAATGATTCACATCTCTTCTGTCTGCCTTCTAATCCCAGGTGTTAGAAGAAGCCAGTTGACAGGGATATTATGTAAGACATAAGTCATATTCCTTCTATTCAGTGTGCATAAACCCTGCATGCCAAAAAGACATGGTGGGCACCAGAGGAGGACACCAACAGTGGGCAGAGGTCTAAAATCACATCTTACCTATAATGGCTGAAGGAATTTAGATTGTTTAGTCTGCAGAAGAATAAAAAGGAATTGTGAAAATAGCTTTCAGATACATGAGAGTAGCAGCAAGAAGAATTAAAAAAAAATTTCCTTTGCCCTTTGTGCATAAAAAAAGGAGGTAATTTAAATAAGGAATAATTATCTTAGGTGGCAGAAGAATAAGAATATTGTTTCTATTGTAAAAATCACCAACCATTGAAATAGATTGTCTAGGGAAACTGTGAAGTCAAATTATCAAAGGAACCAAAGAACAGATTAGAAAAGCAAACAGTAGGAATGATGTACATGTCAGTCACTCTCACAGTGATCAGTAACTTAATTTCACAGGTGTATTATTAGGTTATAGTATAAGTAGATTATTGAACAGAAGGAGACCACTGATTCAGTGCAGAGCAATATCCAAATGACAGGAGCTTCCACTGTGTCTTAGTGGATATTTCTGAGGACAAACAATTTCTCTCAGCAATCCAACCACTTGCTCAGATGTCTGTTCCTGCTTGTGACAGATCTGAAAAATTATGCTTTGCAAAGAGACCAAACCTGCTCAGACAATGACAAATAATTTGAAAACAATTGATCTGACTGGATGTCCAAATTGCTGACAGAAAGGAAATGTTCATGTGTACAATGAGCATGAAAGATGAAAACCCTTCCCTGGTGCTGTTCTTCCACTGAAGCCCTTGCTCCAACCTGTGGCCTCTTTAGATGACCTGTGAGCAGAGAACTGGGAGATTATAAGAAAACAGTTCCTACTAAACTTTATTTTCTGAAGGAAAATCTGCCCAGATGTTGCAGTCATATTTTTTCATATTGCCTGCTAAAAAATCTGCAAAAAGTTAGTAAAGTGATCTGGAAAAACTGTAAATTTTGTCTTTTAGATACAGAAAAACTGTATTTATATTTATAGTGCAGATTTATGTATTTTTCTCTTTATATATCTCTTGGTCCACTCAGGGCAAAAACTACAGGGGTGGGAGAGATGTGCATGTCTCTTTCACACCCCTTCTTTCTTCAGTGTCCTATGGAGTCCAATGGCTCTAAGGCCAAGAATTTTTCTTCTGACTTTTCAACTTTTCTTGCTAGGTAGGAACCCTGTACAGCCTGACTCTTGCCTTCAGCACCTCCTGGCATGAATCCCTGTACAGCCTGACTCTTGCCTTCAGCACCTCCTGGCATGGATATCACCTTGCATGTTTCACACCTGGGAAGAACTGGAAATGTCCTGGGACAGTGACTACTTCAACCCATGAGAAGCTAGAGTGCTAAACACGACGACTCTAATGGCTCAACTAAGAGACCTATCCTAGTAAAAATTCCCAAAAATCTATCCACATGTCTGTTGGTCCATTAGTCTTCTTTATCTCAGAAACTTGGCAGGGAGTTTCTTCAGATGTTTCACATGGGCAAAGAGCTTCATAAGATCAGATGATGTGGAGATACTGCTTTAAATGACTTTGATCCTGAAAAATTATGTGGGTTTTAATCAATTATCATGCCTTTTTCATAGTTTAACCTAAATAAAAGTGTGTTCCAATCATTTTCATCCTGTCCTCCAAACTCTTTACCAGTGCAATGGCCTGCTATGGCTGCAGCACAATCCTGGCTGGAATAAGTCTTAATTAGCTGCCAATGATGTCATGTCCACTCTGTGTTAAAGGCACAGAACTAAGTATTCATCCTTATTTAATGTACTGTAGAAATTCTGTTTAGGGATAGCATGAAGACGCTTCAGAACCAACCTTGTATTTCTCCCGTAGCTGAGACGCTTGGCCTTCAGCCTTCTGACACTACCCCAGTTGTGCTATAATGGTCCAGAAATACACTGCCTGTTGTGTTTTATTGCTCATGTGAAAAGTGTCCAATTCCTTGTCAGTTGACAAGGGAGGAGCGTTGCAGTGAAGGATTGCACAGCAGTGTGTCTGGGAGCGATGTTATTTCACACCAGCAGCAACCTTTCAGTGTTCGCGGCAGCCCAGTAGAGCCTTGGTGCTCTTGCCACAGAGCAGAGAGCAAACCCCATTGTAGTCATTCTCTCTGCCAGAGAGACTAATGCATGCTGCCAAATATCTCCCCTCAACACATTTATTGAACATTAAACCAGCAGAATAGCATTGAATGAAGTCCAGTAATTTTATAGGATATATTTTAGTCACTAGACTTTGAAGACTAGTCCAATGTTAATTATAAAGTTTCTGCGTCTGGATAACATATTGTTAACAGCTATTTTGTAAGTGCTAATGGCAAGATGGAAGACTTCCAATAGTTTTATTGAGGAAGTGGCAATTAAAATGTTGAGCACTGCGACATACATACAAAATAAAAATAATCCTGCATACACAGCACTTTGTGTCTTAAAAAAAAAAACACAAACCAGAAATAAACAGGGATGAATATTTTTCTTTTGAAATAAATACAACCATTTTATTTCTAAAAAGTTTTGCTTTTGGGAAAAAACCCAAACGTTGATTTACTTGCCAACTTCAAATGTCACAAGCCTTGAACAAGTTTGACATTGTTTAAAAGCACATCCTGAAACTATTAGAAAGCTAAGACAAGTTGCTATGTTATGTTTTTCCACACTCAAAGAGCAACAATGTGTTCTCAGTTTGAGTAATTTCTTTCAGATTAAGGGAAACAAAACAAGAAAGAACAAAAGCAAAGTGTTCACAAGAGTGTGTAGAAGTGTCTACACAGGACAATTTTTAATGTGTAAGTGGAAAAAGCTGCTATGCAAGCACTTCCCCACAAGGTCAGCTGGGCGCACTGATGCTCTCATGCCTACGTGCAATAACATAAAAAAAGGAACTGCCTACAGCTCTGTATCAGCCATCAGTTAGCAGGTTCAACACAGATTTTGCTTTGCAGAGCAAATGGCTATCACCTGCTGAAAAAAGGAGTCTGGTGGGATCTAGAGTTTAGATGGGAGTTGAGCAGCCTAGGGACTGGCTCTTAGTGTGAAGCTGGTCAGTGTGAGGCACTTAATCCCTGCAAGCTGAGCAGGAGCTGGGTCTACAGCCATTTGAGTGGGTTTAGGCTTGCTTGCAACATACCTGTTTTAATCTAAACCTGCAGCAGTGGGCAGGTTTTAAGGCCTTTCCTTAATGCTTTTCCAGACAGCTGTTTCCAGACAGCCTGGTGAGGCTGGATTTCACATCTTCTTCTGGAGCCAAAAGCCACTCTGGGATCCCAGGGTATGTCCTCAGCTCTCTAGGCAGACCCAGAACTAGATTTTGGGGCTCCTTGCAGTCCCTAGGAAAGTTGTAGCCAAAGCCATTCACCTTCCTTTAAAGTTCAAAGCTGTGATACACCAGTGATGTCTGGCTGGACACAGAGGAGATATGCTAATGTAGATCTAAAGTAGCTCAATCCTGTTCAATCCTGTGAGAGTTAAACTCTTTTTCAATAAGCTTCTTGAAAAATGCTACCTCTCCTCTGCAGTGCAAAGCTGAGTGCATCTTACAGAACATTGTTTGAGGGCTCAACATCTCAGAGCACTGGGGAAGTTTGACTTCACACCTTGCGTGATGTACCTCAGCTGTACCTCTCATCCAACAGCAGTCAGTCCTTTTAGTCCCCCACTTTGTCATTTTTTCAGGGAATATGCTCACCACTACGATTATAAGGATTCTGGCAGGAGGAGGTGGTCTGTTTCAGTTGCAGTTTCCAAGCCCTTTCAGAGTAGTGTTCCCTAGCTGGCCTTTGTGCTGAGACCCATCCTGTATCTGAATGGCACCTCAAATCTTTTCCTAGAAATTACTAACCTGTCTGATTTTAGACACTGAATTTAACCCCAGAGGAGATCCCTGTCTTGCTCTCAGCAGGGGTTAGGCTAGGGTGTGGTCTGGCATCTCCTGCCAGCTCTCATGACCACCTCCTGCGTAGAAAGGTGGCCAGATTTTGCTCCTAAGGGCCCTCGGCACAAGCTGAGCCACATGGACATGAAACTCCCACCTCTGCTTCTGCTCTTGTGGGTATCTGCAGGCACATGACCCGTTAAACATGTGCTTCCTGAAGAACAGTTTTTAGCACCAGTTTTAGCACCAGGTTTTGTGAGCACTGTTCAAGTCGATGGATCCTGAATGGGGCAAGGAGTGGCTGTCTTGGGAGAAGCAGTCAGTGCCCTCAAAGGACACACTTCAGCTAGTCCCTGGGCTGAACAAAAGGACCAACCAGTATTAGCATTGTATGGAAGACCCAGTAGTGATAAAAGAGCACTTTGGAGATAGATCTTCAGCTGTAAAATCGCCACAGACACTTTTCTAAATCAATACAAGCTTTATGTATAATTTGATAAAAGATTTATTAGGTGAAGGACAATAAATATGTTGAAATGAAAGGTATGGAAAATAAAAGTAATATACCTGTAAATGGTTTGCTATGCTATACTGAGCTGAACTAAATAAGAACCTGTCTGGGACAAGTTGCTCCATACAAGGTATTTACAAAAAAAAAAAAAAAAAAACACAAAACCAAACCAAAACAAAAAAACCCCCAAACAACAACAACAAAACAAAAAAGAAAAAATGCAGGGTATAATGACCAGACTTCTCTGACCACTGATCCTCCATTTCTCCAGCTGCTCTTCCAGGGTCTCTCTTAGCTTAAGAGTGCACTTTGAGGAGTTAGGTGTCAGCATTTGTGCTGTTGTTCACAAGAAGTTGCAGTCAAACTGAAGCTCAAGATCAAAAGGCAGCAGACTGATTGAGAGACACAGACCAGTGGGGCAGATGCTGGATACCTTCTGTGAATGGTTAAATGATCCATCTGGTAACTAAAGGGACCCTGACACTGTGAATTACTGTTATTAAGAAAGTTAGGAACACTGGGAGAGAGCACTGAAATTTTCCAGGAAATGGCTGGTACTGGTACTTTTGGTGTGGCCTAGGTAGTGATTTTAAGGTAATGTGCTTGAAAGCATCCTTGCAGTACACTCTGAAAACTGCCAGGACTGAACTGCTGAATGAAGAGAGAAGACTCCAAGAGAAAAATTCACTATTCACAGACAGACTTCTCTACTGATGATGTTAGAATTTTTCACTGAGAATATTTCTGTCAATAATCATCTCCAGAAAGAGTCAGCAGTAACAAACATTTATTTTCATTATCCCATCACCTAAAAATGTCAGCAGTGCTCTCTATGACACCTCTTTTTGTCAAGACATATCTATCCTGTAGGGAGAACAGTGAAAACACTTTACACTAAGTAAATATTCATGCATGTGATCTGTTAATGTAATTTCTTTATTATAACTACACTCTTCAAAGACAATATATATCAAATAGTCTCATTAGAAAACAGTATGTCATTCCTGATTTGTCTCTGTTCATGGAGAAAAGGTTGGGATGGGGGTTTGTTGTGTGTGTTTTGTGTAGGGTTTGGGATTTTTCTTTCCATTGGACTCTAGCTTAAAATGAAACAATACTAGAACAGAGGTCGAGAACCTGGAAGAACTCATTCAAGCAGAACCAGGTGCAGCTTGATTCAATATTGATATTTCATATATTCTGAGATTGTGGTTCAAACTATGAGATAGCAGAACACCATTTTTATAGCTTTCCATCTGTGAGAAATTATTTCTGAAAGCACTCTGTATGAACAATCTAACAGATATTCATTTCTTGAGTTCATATATTCTGCTAAGTGGGATCTTTTTGATGCACAATCTGGCTGTGATAGCAATTTTGAAATTAGAGAGAGAATTTTAGAGCCAGATTCATAAAATGTCTTTCACATAAAGTAATTTTCCATGATGCATTAACTCCTCCTTTTCCAGATATTTGGAGGAAAATAATATACTCAATATTATATACTCATGGAGCAAAGGAAGAATGGATCAATGTAATAATTGTAAGTGGATGATAAAGTTTATATTTAACATACCTTTTCTTTTAAAATATTTTCTTGTTTATTTCAGGGCTCAAATACAAATTTTTTGAGTTTGAGAACAGCTAATACTCTAATGGCGTAGCACTGAAAGCATTTTGCATTGATGCTCCTTTAAATATAATGCAATTGTAGCAGAGCACATACCTGGTATTTAAGGAATTTTGGAAATGTTGGAAATCAGTTTCACCCACCCAGAATTCAGTAACCATCTGAGACTGCCTGTTGTGACAGGTCAGGCTGGAACCTGGAACTTTGTTTTCTGTGGCTAACAGGACACTAGCATGACCACTGTATTACATGCCACTATCTGTGATTTCCCAAACCTGGTGAGCAGGAACTGATTTAGAGCAGGAATGACTGGTGGTGGCCTTGGTTACCAATCTGCAGCCAGTCATGCCACATACCTTTGGACCCACAGTGAGGATTCTTAACCCACACTACAAGGGCCATCATACTCTTGGTTTAATCTTACCATCCTTTTGCTGTGGTAACAAGAAATCTCCTATGAATGTGTAGAAGACACATTGCTGACCAGCCCAGTTACTTCAGTCACTTATGTTGGGGTGAATTTGAAGCTCTGTGTCAGATGTTATGCAGAAGAACATGGAACCTGTGGATAAATCAACTTTTTCTGGCTTTATCATCCATGACCCTGTTGAATTACAGAACAGAATTGTATGGAGATGTTAGCACCTGTTGCATTCACCATCATGCTGATTTTGTGGCACTTCGTTCATCTGCTCTAAAGCTTTCATCATCCATCTCTGTAGCCCCTCAGAGTCTTCTGGTATGAAAGGACAGTGACTAATATTTTCATGGTGTCTTTTGCTCTTTTCATTCCCTTGATGCAGGTACAGGTCTTGACTGAAATATCAGTTGACAGTTGCCTGTCACCCACCTCTTGTTCTACACACTTGAAGCTTCATATGCTCAAATTTTGAAAGAGAAGAAATCTTGCACATGTTGTAAAGGTGACAAGTGGCTAAATGGAGGTATAGCTTTCACCTTCCCTAGTAAACTACTTCCACAGCAGGATCTCTTGACAACAAGGGCTCTTTTATCTACTGTTTTGTGTTTTGGTAGCTGTATTGACCTGAAAAAGTGCAGTGGTCTTAATGGTTCTTGGACTTTTTAAAATAAAAGCAAATATAAACAGTAAAATTTAACAGCAAACACTATATCAAATAGTTAGGAATGAAAGCAATAGTGAATGAAAAAAATCAGTTCACAGGAAGGAAGCCCTTGAGATGCTTATACTGTTACAAGAGAAAGTGGCTGTAGTCTTCAGGATCTAGAAGATCTCCACTGCTGTTGTGTTAAATCCCAGTGTTGAAGACTGATGGCTCTCATTCAGAGAAAAAAATCATGATACGGACATACAAGAGGTTTAACAGGGGTTCTCTGATAATTAAGTTGATAATCAAATATTCATTCTTTTTCTGTCTGTCTAACGACTCTTCCCTGGTGTGAGCATGGTGAGGGGCCTCGGGTTGCCTGCTGTATGCAAACATGTTATGAAAATGGCATCAGCTTGAATGTGGGGTGTCTGGAGGGGTCGAATATGAGCATGGCATTAAGCCCCAGGTCACTTTTATAATTCAAAACTGTGAGATCAGTGAGCGCCTTGAAGGGATAACTCCATCAGACAGCAGAAGGGGCTTCGTCTGAAACAGTCCCAACAATGGCAGCATTACTGAGAACTAGTGCCTCTTTCAGCAGAAGGAAAAGATACATTTTGAAATGCTGGTGGAGACCTTTGATATTTTTCCTTCTCCAGATGACCAGACATCTGGAGGAAATCAGTACAAGTCAGCTTAGATCCAACTGTGAAACTCTTCATACAGATCTTCATTACAGGAATCTCTGAAACTTCTAATCTGAAGAGTCCTCTTTGTTCAGTCTGAGAATAGAAATGAGCCAGGACTGAGTAGCAGCACAGTGAAACAATCTTTGTAGATCTCTGAATAGGACAAATAAGGTAAAAGGTGTTTTGAACAAACATTCAGCTCTGGAGATATTTGCTCCAGCCTCTAACTCTCCATTACAGAGAATTGCAGAGGTTTGGAATGGCACTACAAGTGCAATATGTGGATGCACTGACATTTTTTCAGTGGGGGATATTAAAAATGGAAAGAAATTAAAATCTCATATGTCGGTTATAACTTCAAACATTTTGACAGGATAAATACATGCAGAGTCTTTAGCAATGCTGTGCAATGTTTTTTTTTTAAATTTATACTCCCTAACATACTTGTAAGCAGGGGGAGTTCAAGCAGCAATCAGCCAAAACTCAATAGGTACACTCCATCTGAATAGATTTTCCTTAGAGTTGCCCTCAAAGCAGCATAATTTCTCATCCTACTTGAAGCTGATTTAAGTGTTGGGTCTGTGCCAATTATTTGCTAAGCCTTCTGTCTTTATTTTATAGCTTCTATGATACAACTGACCAGCTCATGGAAACATCTGCTACAGGCAAAGGCAAAGAATACTAGAATCCTACCAAAGTTTAGATGATCATTTTGCCCCTTTTCTGCCATCAGTACCTCTGAGGGTGGCCTCAAGTGCAGATTATGTTATTCTGAAATGTCATTGCATTCATTTTGTAGAGGTGGGAATATATTGCTCATTTAATCTAAATTGATGTTAGCTCAATGTACAATTAATTTTACAATATTTGATGGAGATTTGGGTGGCTTATAGCACCAACATTTCAATTCTAAGCATAGAGTTGAAGTTCAGCCAGAGGTCTTGCACAATATGAGTTTTCAGGGATTTTAGCGTAGTCCCCACTGGAGCGTTATCTGCAACACAAACAACTATACATCATTTGGCAATTCAGAACAAAATTTGATTAGGAGACACTCTACTCTAATTTTAACATATCGAAGAGTGTTGTCCCTTTGCACAGCAGTTATTTCTGGCAAGACCTGGAATTGTTAATGATGAAGAGGAGATTTGCCATACTACTAGCCTTCGAGCCTATCAAATTTGGCACTTCTCTTAACAAATCTATTTGACCTAAAACATTTTATTGAAAGGTGACTGATCCAGTGCCAAGGAGATCTGAATCTCTTTCTCAGAAACAATCCTTTGGTTTCATTATGTTTTATAGGCTTTATTTAACCCAACACTGCCTAGTGCCTTCAGTGCCATATTTTTAAAAACCTTGTAGTGAACGACAGCATTTTATATAACACTTCCTCAGCAAAACTATTGTACATTTTAATAATGGGCTTCATTTTGCCTAAGCCTGTGCCATAATTGTCCAGTCTAAGCAAGCTCCTCCTCTAGTAAATGGAATGGGCAACCTCTAGTGAGGGAATCCCATACCGACTTCCTGCAAAAAATGCTCCTTCAAGGTTGTCTGTTTGCTGAGGTTATAACCTTAAATGCTGGAAACACTCAAACCCAGTTTGAAAACAGTTAAAAAATCCATGATGCCAAAGAAGACACTGCTAAGAGAACATGTTTTTCAAAGACGCATTCAAATACACATACATTCAAATCAATAAGATTCTCCTAAACCATAAAATTCAGACAGATAATTTTCCTTTTCAAGGACTTGCATGAAGAAAAAAAGTCTGTGGAGCATTACATTGTGGTGAATTTCCCCAGTTTCTGGCTGCAAAGGAACTTTCTGTCAAGCAAAGTCACAGAGACTGATTTAAGCAGAATTCAACTTCAATTGTGTGAGCAAAAGTGGGAGCAAAATTTTGCTTGGGCATGTGCAGTTGTAAGGAGTCAGACAGAAATCTTACGACTGCCTTAAATGCATGCACTTCTCACCTCTTTTGCTAAGTATGAGCTGTATGCCAACTTTCTAATGATATTTTGAAGTGTCTTAAATTCGATGTTAAAAACTTGGTATCTATGAAGTGCTGCAGAGCTTCGGTGCCTCTTTCCTGTGTACCAGCTGCTGTAAAAAAAGTCAGCCAAAGCCCTAATCTTTCAGCAAAAAATTTTGATGCTTTTTTCCAATGTTGTTGTTCCCTCTCTTTCCCTCCATCAATTCAAAGTTCTTCAAATTTTACTTTCCACGTCTTCCTAAATATCAGCATTTTGCTATATGGAAGTTTATAGCACACATTTAAACATCAGCTTTGCTATCAGCTTTTTATATACTTTTTTTTTTTTTTTTAACTGAATTTTCCAGGTTCTTGTTTTAAATAGGCTATTATTCATTGAATTAGATGAGTCTTTAATTTAATTTTCTGATAAGAAATAGTTCATTTTTTTCTCTTGGCTGTTAGCTGATCTTTGAAACAAGGCAAATGCAATTTGTTTCCCAAAGATTTGGTTCTAGGTGTCTTCTTTTCTGTTTCCTCTAATTCTGTCTACATATATTATCACATTGAACACCATATTTAGATGAACTGCCTAAGATGTTCTTGTTTTGGCATGTCATGCCTACCTACAAGCTATTCTCCGCATCTACCTGTGTCCTTCAGATGACAGAATCTCCACAATCATCAGTCCTCCTAAAAGAGCAGTCCAGTTTTAGAGGAGTTCAAGAGATAGTTTAATGCCTCAGAGTTACAAAGTGCCTTAAAACATTGAAAATGTACCTTTCTAAATAAAGGAGGGAGATCTTATTTAGTACCTCCACAAAAAAATATGTGAACAGAGATCAGCCTGTGGTGGCCATGTGATGCCATGATCTGTCAGCAGTGGAACAGCCACAATGCCAAAACAGCAGGAATGAGTGGAAGGTTTTACTTTAATGGTAGAGGACAATAGGAAGTTGAGGATGCTGGAAAAGCTGTTAAGGTGCACAGGACAAAGCTTTTGGGAAAAAGAAGTTTCTTTAGCTCTACTTTCATGAAACAAACTGTTTACTGTTCTCTGCAAAATAACTGTTTGTTACTTGCTGCTTTTTGCTTCCCTGTTTCCTTATTTTTATATTGTCTTCACAACTCATCTTCTGCATCTGACTTCTATGTAATTTCCTACTCATAGTCATATAAATTCTAATATATGCTAAAACCAGACATAGGTAATGATTTGTTTTCCCTTTTATATATAAAAATGATAGAGTGATGGGGGAAGGTGGGGAATTCTTAACTTGCAAAAGAACCAGATGAGTTTACCAAAGCTGCTCATCCATTCCCAGCCAGCCTGAGGACATTGTATTCAAACAAGCCCTAACAATATTTCACAGAGCCAATTTCTTGACCATTGAGGTTTCTAGCCCATTAAAGAAAAACCACCTCCCTTCCACTGGTTTCCTCATCTCTACTAGTATAAAATTTAATTTTACAAATTGACAAAATAGAGGGTCTTTTTTCCTTTTTCCTGCAGCAAAGATACAGAAGGCACATAATTGGCTGCAGACACTGAGCCTCATACAACATCACAGTGTAAAGCTTCATTAATTTCAGGTGACTGACCAGTACAAGAAAGCACTTGGAGGTAACTTCTAATTTGTTTTGGTGGTCAACACCATGCAATAAACTTTGGGCCAGATGGCTCGTCTATCTTGTAACAGCAAATTTGGCATCTCAGAACCAGAGATTAACCGGATCAATACATTAAGAAAAACTTTTTAGAAAAAAAAGATCACAATATGAGGAGAAGGGAACTGAGGCAGGAGCACAATTCAGTATTATTTCAAGAAAGATGAGACTGAATATTGATAATCACTTGCAAAGAATACAGCATAAACTTCATAGCAGAAACATCCACTTCAAACAGAGACTGGAAGTCAGCCAAACCCCCTAACCTGTCTGCGACAAATCATGGTTGTATAAGACATCCTCCAAATCATAGTAGAATCTAAAGAGGGGAGAGAGCAGAGCAGATGTTTGGAGGTCATTAACAGGAGCTCAGTTTTCCTTGCCTGGTGGCTACCTCTAGAGATATCTGATTCTCAGAAATTTCCTTGACCTCCAAACATCTGCTCTCTTCTCCTGTTTTCTTTACATCCATACTGCAGAGAACCTCATGCAGTCATAACCTTTTCAGTCCATTCTTATAAAATATTTGTATCTCACTCCCCTAAATCATGAAGAAAAATATTTAATAGGTCTGGGCCTATCATCATTCATGGTAGGACCTTCATGTTCATTGCAGTTGATGCTAAACTGTACTACTTGGCACTTCTTCTTTCCTTGCATGCTGTGAATGTACACATAAACTGTTCAAATAAGCCAAGACAGAGTATTTAGTTCTTTTGAACAGTTAGACACTTTCCTTATATTCTATACTTTGCCATTTCTTTATCAGCTGCTCTTTGTCAAGTCCTCAGGCCCCATGAGAACAAGACATGCCTGAGACAGCTTTATTACTTTACAAAACATAGGAGCCAAACCCATATTTCCAAGTATGATTGCTACTACTTTTCTTTTCTCTAATGGTCAAGTGTATTTAGGGAAAGTTGTTGTGTACAATGAGCTCTGGTGTTGCTCAGGAGTCCATTATCTATAGCCATTTACAATGTTTTCCCCTGGGACAATGAAAGCCAAAGTCATTTTTCCATTTTGGATGCAAAGCATTGTATTTATGCCTTTTAATTTTCATTAATTTTCCCATACCTCCCTATTTTAATTCAAATTAAAAATAGATTCCACATGCTACAATAAGCTTCCTTGCTAATCTTCTCAAATCCCTCAGCACTCATGTCTAGCAGATAGTAAGTTCCTTGTGTGATCACATATTATAAACATCTGCTTATTAATATAAGTTTCTAGAGTAAATATTTTCTCTATATTATCTAGTTTACTAGGAGGGTTTTTTAAAATCCTTTTTTACTAAAGTTTTTTGTTAATCTGTTTCTCAGTAAGCTCTTGGTACCCCAGACATTTTGGAGTCATTCTTCTCTGTTCCTTCACTCACACCCTTGCCAAGATAAATGGTTTTTGGACTAAGGAACAGATTTTTCGTCACAACAATCAATACAGCTTCATCTAGAGAGGGACCAAGACCCTTTTACATTATTTGGATTCATAGAAAAATTTGAGATTTAGAAGTGAAAAGAACCTTGGAATTAAAAACTACAATCTTTGAAAAGGAGCCTAGCTCACAGACTGTTGAGAGAGCTCAACAGTCATCAGCTACCTCTAGCCTTCAGGCTATTTTCTGGTTTATCTCTTCTTCTCTCACTCTGTTGATGTCCCTGGGTGTGTGTGGGGGTGTCTTTCTGTGGCTGCATTGTCTTTTACTTGCTATTCCCTAATACCGTTAAACGGTCATGTGCCCTTTTTTTACCATCTCAGTGCTGAAATCTCATCAAACCTGTCTCTGCCCTACTGTCCTTTGCATTTCAGTTCCTGCCCTTACTTCTTGGACAGTCATGCTTTCAGTTTAACTTAGCTGTGCTGATTGAGGAAGAAAATTCTTCCTGAAGTAACTAGTGAGGAGTTAGGGGAATCAAGGTTTGACTCTGCACTCTGCCCCATTTTCCTGTAGTCAAACCTTAGGATCTGCCTACCCTAATGAGGGAGAGTTGTTCAGTCTCACAGGGATTAACATGCAGCCATCCTTCTGGAGGAGAAACGATGGACTGAAGTGGAATCTGAACTGTTTTGAACTCCTTGGATGCTCTGGACCTGGACTGAGCACTGTCAGTGTTAGCCCCTACTTTCTAGGGAGATAATCCCTTCCTCCCAGGTGGGAGCAAAGCCCATACTCCCTTCAGGTTCAGCCCTATCCTCCCAAGATGGTTCACTGTGGTTTATGTGTCTTGAGCTAAATGCATAGAAGATACACAGGCTCAAAAGAGACATATCCCATTTCTATGGCTCAGGCCACCATATACACATCATTCTGCATTCAAATCCCTTTGGTGTCTTCCCACCAGCTTTCACCAGCAGTCTGATGACACAGACCTAATTTCTGAGAAAATAATGACTCAGGTGCCAGTTATATCAGACTGGGGTTTGATTTGTAAATCACTATGAAAGCTGCACTCCTCTGGGACAATGACCTTTCAGACTTGCTGATGAAAATGTAACAATAGCCGGGAAGGAGCAAGGAGATAAAGTCAACCTAGTCTGAAAAAGAAATAATATCCTAGCTGTGGTAGGATAATTAAACATGGGAGCACTTAACCACAGAAGACCACAGACCTCAGTAAGCTTAGGTATGTTTCTGAAAAGCATGACCATCTGGGTCCTCAGGCCAGTTGGGTCTAGGTTTGCAAAGGGAAGAAGGAAGCTGGTTTGAATGATCCTGGTCTTGCTGGTCTTGAATTCTGGGAGCTGGTGGGTTCCTCTGGTCATTTCAGCTACCATGTGCTTTGTGCACATGACAACTGCTGCATTCTTTTCACTGTATTCAGGTGGGACAACCTTCTCCAAAAGCCTGGGTGGATTCTTTACCTGAAGACCCTCTCAGTCTTCAGGTAAAACTGGAAACTAAAATTAGAATTTAGATCTTTTCATCTGTTCCCAAAATGACACTAACACCTACGCTTTAATCAAGAAGTAGCTGTCATAGAGATACAGCAATTCCCGAAGACCCCTTTGGATAAGATTTCTGATGTTGAAAAATATGAAAACAAATTCTCAAACCTGAGTGACTATAGAAACTGTAGCACTTAATTTTTATATTATTGTGGCTATACTGATAATTTTTATGGTTTAGGCACTGTAATTTTTTTCTCCCTCTCTGTCTCAGTCACTTCTTGCTCATTTCTTTCTCTGCATCATCCCACATATTGTCCTCTCATTCAGAGTATCCAAGATCTAATAATTTTCTCTTTATTATAGCAACTTCTCTGTTACCTCCTTTCTTGCATAAAAAATGTACAATCTCAAGAACTGTTACAGCTTTTTACTGAGGGGCATGATTCCCCTCCTGATTTGTTTCTAAGTTAATTCAGTTTTAAAAGACCTACAACATAGGTCTTGTTCTGAATCACCAGCCAGGCATCATTCAGTCATATCAGATTGCTTTTCTTCACCATCTCATTCACATACACACTTGTCCCACTCTATTTCAGTGTGAGAAAAAGTCTTCCTTCAGCTTCTCCACTGTGTATTCTTCTTCATATGCCCTCCATGGAATCCATCAAATTCAGCCCTTTCAAAATTATGGTATTGTTTTTTTTTCCTGCCAGCACAAGTTCAAGCCAGAGCAACTAGAAATACTTCCCTCTGACAGTTAAATTCTATACTATTAATGTGTACAATTTTACTTGCCCATTTGTATTGCAACTAAATCTTCATGCCAGCATATGAGACTCTCTGGATAAACAAACAGTTTCAGAATATGCAAGGGAGCTCAAAACCCTCATTAAAAAAAATGAAATAGTCATGTTCAAAAGAATCAAACCAGCTAATTAGGTCCTACAAAATCCAATTTTCTGAGCAAAGTTCCCCAGACCATTCATTTTTTAAAATCACAGTACTTTATGTTATGAAATGTCTCAAGTCTGAATTTTCCCTTTAGCCACCATTAAGTCATATTTCAAATTCCTGGCACTCTTTTGTAAGTTTTCAATAAGTTAAAATGTCATTTTGAGTTTGTAACACTTTTCCCAAATATATGGTGAATATAAATCAAATATTCATCATAAAATCATGATTTGAGTATATAACATTCCAACAGGTTTAGATCAACAGCTCAGTGTGGAAGTGGACACCAAAGATGAGTGACATTCTTCAGGAGTCAGTGTTGGGACCAGTGCTGTTCAATGCCTTTGTCAGTGACACGCACAGTGGGACTGAGTGCACCCTCAGCAGGTTTGCTGATGACACCAATCTACAAGGAGCAGTCAAGACACTGGAGGGAATGGATGTTATCCAGAGGGACCTGGAGAGGCTTGAGATGGGGATCTGTGTGAACAACATGAAGTTCAACAGAGCCAAGTGCAAGGTCCTGCCCTGGGGTCAGGGCAATCCCAAGCACAAACACAGACTTGGTGGAGAATGGGTTGAGAGCAGCACTGAGGAGAGGGATTTGGGGACGTTCGTTGGTAAGAAGCTCATCATGTGCGCTTGCAGCCCAGACAGCCAAACGTGTCCTGGGCTGCATCAAAAGAAGTGTGGCCAGCAGGCTGTGGGAAATGGTTCCTCACCTCTACTCTGCTCTTGAGTACTGCATCCATCTCTGGGGCCCCAGCATAAGAAGGATGTGGACATGTTAGAGGAAGTCCAGAGGAGTGGCCATGAGGATGATCAGAGGGCTGGAGCACTTGTGCTATGAAGACAGGCTGAGAGAGCTGGGGTCATCCAGCATGGAGAAGAGAAGGCTCCAAGGAGACCTTAGAGCAGCCTTGCCCTGGTTTGTAGCTACAATGCATGGGAACTCTAGGTCTCTAAGGATGCAAGGGATCTGTTCCCTTGAAGTAGAAGTTCTCTCCCTCCGCGACAGCTGTATTCTGTATTGTATGCATACAGCCCAGTATGAGCAAAGCCACTGCTATCATCACTGAACTGGGGATAAAAAGAAAAACAAATTCATCCTCTGCATCCAGAAACTCAGATTTTCTCCACAAAGGGTTTTTTTCTATTACTTTTTCTGTGTTTAACAGAAGCACCACAACTACAACCACATATGAGCAAACACACCAACAGCACTTGGAGCAAGAGAAAAAGGGTGGATGTACTCCAAATGTCACATTTCCACCAAACACACCCAGCTGAGTGCATTTGAAACCAGCTGGAACATCAAGTTAGTGTTCAGATCAGCTCAGAGTGGCGTACACACATAGCTTCTTCACTGTGTACAAAAGTAGAGACACATCCAAAGTACTAAGAAATTGAGTCACATTTCTGCCATGTCACTTACTGTCTTAATTTGAATGGAGTTTTTATGATCAGGTCAAGTACAGCAGGTACTGAAAATTTCAGTCTATTTCATTTTTTTTCTTTATTCTGGAAAGTGTTTTTTTAGAATCCTGCAGGATGAAAATTTCTCTCTTTATATTTTTCATCTTGGTGCTGGGGAGCTGAAACTGCTCATCTGTGCCTACATGCATAGATTAAAAAGACAGAGCAGGTGGGAAATCTCTGCATCAGTGGGAGCACTCAGAATTCAAGCACACAGAGCAGGACCAAGGCAAACACAGTGCAACAAACACATCTTCTCTTCTCTGCTTAATTTCCTATTCCCACACATTCTTCACCCTGCTCCAGCCCCTTTTATTTCATATTCTTGAGGAGACATGAGATGACACAGTGACATCCCATAATTAGTGTGAACTTGTGGGTAAGGAATGAAATGGGAATTCCATTGGCCCATGTGCATCCTCTCTTTCCACCAGCTCTGCAATCCTGCTGTGATTGCAATGTTTGTATGCTTAAAAGCTACATGAAACTGGGAAAGCTAAAGAGCTGTCAGAGCACTCTGTTTAGAGTATTTATTCTCTCTGGTATCTGTAAGCAGCCTTCACTCAACCTTACTTACAGGAAAGTTAAGAATGTTTTTTGTTTGGTTTCACCTGTCAAGGAACTTCAGGGTCCTGGCTTTTATACATAGACCTATATTAAATCATAATTTAGCCCGCTAGGTATTTAAATGCATTCATATTGACACACACATGTAAAACTATATGTACACCTCCAAGTATATATTCTCTACATGTTAGATATGTGCTGAACTTACATTTAATGGAAATTTGTTTGGAATGTTTGATGAATAAAGTTAAATTACCCAATTTCTGCATTAGAAAGGAAAAAAAAAAAAAAAAAAAAAAAGGAGATAGAATAGACAACTTGGCTGTACTCACCTATGAAAAAACTTCAATATTTGCCTTGATTTTGAGGCCAGATGGAACCAGTCATGATCCTCCGGGCTGATTTCCTGGGAAATGTCAACATTATGTTCATAACTCCAGGTCGAACTATTGAGTATGAATGCAGAAAAACAGGAGGAACATTCCTTGCATTGCTGGGAAGCAGAAGATAGGCTTGTCTCAGGTGAGCCATGGAAAAAAAGTAATAAAATCCCATATGATAACTGTGTTACTCAGAGAACAAGCAGAACCATGTAAGCTGGCAAAGGTTTGCTCCAAGCTCCAAATGAGCAGTATAGGAGGAGCCAGCACATCTTAAAACCATCTTTCCCTACAGTACTATGGGTTTAGCTCCTCAGGTAAACTAAGCAGGAAAAGACAAAAGTATGTAGGAATATGATAGGGACTTTGGTAAATTCAATCTTAATGAAATAAAGAAAGATCCAGCCAGTGAACAAAATGAAAATAAGCAAACCAACTCAAACCACGTCTTTGTAAAGGTAATGGTAGATAATCTATTTTTGTTCTGCAAATATAATCTATTGATAATATATTTTAATATATTGACAATATATTTTTGTTCTGTTCAAGAAAAGTGATGATATGACAGTCTAGATTAAAGAACAGAGATTTCAATAGGTGTATACTGGATATATAGTATATATTACCAGTTAATACCCAGTTATTGAAGTATCTAGAGATGGGGAAGTACCTTAAGCTTTAGGGGGCTCCTGACATGCAGGAGGTGGTAGTGGCCATGAGCCTTTTGGAGGGCATGGGAGTGGCAGGGAGATGGAGAGCAGAGCAGCTCTGGGCTTGCTCACTCCTGTGTTAGTGGGATGTCAAAGAATGTGAGTGATTTTTGGTGTCTTGAGCTCATCTTCAACCATGTCCCAAGATATATGGCCCATCTACTGGGCTTTCTTCTTTCCTCCTCTGCAAAAATCACATGCCTCAGCTAATCTGAAATGTTTGCAGTTCACCTGGGGAGGAAGGAATGAAGGGATGAATGAACTAAAACTCGCAGCTGGGTATCGCCTTTAAAGGTGACCTTCAATGAGTTTGTTAAAGAGAAAAAACACTGTCTTTTCTGTGCATCTAAACAGTGTCATTTTTCTGTGAAGCCAGGGCTACCATCTATGACTCAGATACTTTTTCCTGCTGTGAAAACTTTTAAGTTTTATCTCTAAGTACCAACATTCTATGTCTAAATATTGCTTATGCAAAGACCAAACATAGGAAGAACATAAGAAGAAGATAAATATTCCATGTTCAGGGAAAAAGAGTAATTTAGAGTTTTTTTGGTAATAGTTCATTAAGAAAAAGTGGAGTACAAGAAGAGTATGTTAGAGAGTAGACAGGGAATTTGAAGTGAGGTAAGTGAAATTTACTGCCTCGTCCTGCAGAGTACCACATAGATGTCATCAGCATGTACAGATAGGTTAGGCCATAGTTGTGCTAATGATGGCTTATGGAATCCCTGCCTGTTCATCCTCTCTTGCCTGTTGCCTCTCTCTGCTTTCAGATTATGCTGACAAAACAGTTCTTGCAGCAATGCAAGATCAGGTGAGGGGTCTGGATTTGCAAAATGCCTCCTTTTCCGTGAAAAAAAATAAAATTGAAAGCTTTTTCCTAAAGCTGTTTTCCTGACGTGTTTCACAGCCTTTCCCACAAACAGCTGTACTGGCAAATCTACAGGGGCACTGTAGTGCAACTTGGAAACCAGGAGAGGAGCAGGGGATAGACTGAAACAACGATACCTCCGGCCATTACTGCCACTGGGGACAAGACACTGCAGAGCTGCAGCCTTACATTCTGCTTCTAGCTTGGCTCGGACTCACAGTGGAACTCTGGAAAGCTACTTGGCACTCCTACACCTCAGTGCCTTGATTTTGCTGGAAAATGGAATCACCAATGGTTACCCAACCCAGTGAAGATCAGGCATTCTCTGTGCACATGTGCAGGATATGCTATGTTGCATATGCATAAATTACATGTAAATTACGTGCTTTGCAAACATGCCTGCACATACAATTTCTTTCCTACAGACTTTTTTTTTGTGTCAGAAGCAGGCCTATGGCCAGAAGCGAACAGGACTACTTCTCTGGGAATATTGTTCAGTTGCTAATTTCACTACCGGAACTGTGTTGCTGCACAATCTGGCCTCCTTCCACAACAGCTTCTACTGAAAATAAAGGGGACTGATGAGCCTACGGATAATGCTAAACATATGGAACGCAGGCAGTGCTATACATTAAAAGCCAGATCACATTAAAAGGTATTTGAGTTGTTGGCAGCATAAGATCAGTGTAGGAAACATCATCTAACAGGGAAATTTCATACCAAAAGGTTTCATACTCATTTTTCTTTCACTTAACAGAAAAATAAAATAAAAAATGACTAATTCAAAGCAAAGGTAAAACCTTTAAGTCTCAAATAAGTTTGTCATAACTGCAAAAATATTGGATCTTTGGTTTTGTTTATGTTGGAAAGTGGTTTCATTTCTGACTAGATCACTTGATTTTCTTTTGAGTGCACACGAGACCTTTGACTCCTCAAAGGACACAAGAGACAAATTGAGTAATGTGATGTCATTGCCTCATTGCCTTGCAGAGTTCTCAAAACACTAAATATATTAGTCACTTGCCTTGCCAGTACCAAGAGTGCAGGAAAAAAATTCAGCAAGATGATGGTATTATGTAGATGGACAACAATAATTGTTCCCTGAGATTAATGTAATTTTCTTTCCATTATTTCCATCTTTTTTTGTGAAGCCCATGAAACCATATTTCAGCTAGGTGATATTTCTCATCCAAAGATTTGTCTTCGCCTTGTGTTTACATGTCACATACAAAACCACTGAAATTTTCTAATAGGTGACATATTGTCATCCTTTAAAATTACATGACTTTCACTTTTCACTGGGAGTGGGGATTGTTCAGACTCAGGAAGTTACAAGAGGCTGGATATTTGGGAGAAATATATTGCTGGGCATTGCTGGAGTTTTCTCTTGCTGAGTGGGGGAAGTATGAATGAAGGTATAGTTATACTTAGCAAATACCTGTTCACACAATGACAGACCATCCATTTTTACAAGACGCAGGGGGAAGCTGCATGATTTCTGTTTCTCTTTATACAGAACATCTAAGTGTCAGACCCTTGATCCAGTAAAGTGTAATGCTGGATTTCAAATACTTATCTGTTGGGCAATGACAGCATATTCTCTCATGGGATGCCAATAAATACAAAGATGCAGAATTTTCCTCTCTTTAAGTTTTCATAGCTAGCACTTAGAAAAATGAGTAATTTTCCATACTGACATTGGGATTACTTCAAGCAGATTTTTTTGAGTGACTTTTGCTCCTGTTTTTAATGCCACCAATTTTCTTGTTCAAGAGTTATTTTCAATTTTATCATGTGTTATTTTCAGTTTTATCATGTGTAACACAAAATTTGTAATGGAGATTGTGGGAAGTGTTCTGGGATTCATCTGCTAGTACAGAACATACTTTTTTAAAATTCAGAGATTTATCACAATGTGTAGATGGCTAAAGACTGCCTTAGAGTATAATCAGCTATTTGCCAATTCTAAAAGCAATTCAGTATGTCAGAACATTTTTCAGGGATGTTTGAGGGAAAGAAATCAGCTATGCAAACTGTTGTCCAGTGAATAAATTATGGTTATAAGATCCTAGTTCCTGACAGGCCTAAAAGTTAAATAAAAGGTTGGTCAACCCTTCTAAATATCTCTACAATATAAATCAGCTTGAAACACTACTTTGGCTTTACTGAGTCACTAGTGGAAAAATACCTTCAAAAAACCTTACCATGGAAAGCCTCATACTGGCTCTCTCAGTACTTCAGTGTCAGTGCTTAAGTGAGAAGTGACATGGCTTCACACAACTATGACTGCACTCAGAGGTATGTGTTGTTCAGAACAGCCAATTCTTACAGACTTAAACCAGTGAGGAATTAACTCCTTCAGCTGGAGCTGGTGTCTCCTCCACCCAAAACTAGAAAGCAAAACAAGCATCCCCACCCTTATGGCTGTCATATCTGAAGCTGAAGTCATGTAGAAAACATTATGTGCTCATAGGGAAGATAATGCTCATAGATGGTCATAAAACAGATAGGATTAGATTAAAGAGGAAGGTGGAAAATCCTGTACACTTTAGGACTAATGAACTCCTCTCTTTCCTCAAATCCTAAAACCTCATTCTTTCTCAAAAAATAACTGTGTTCACTGTAGTTTATTTAATCTATGTAACCTTATGTATTCCACACACTGACAAGTCATTCAAATATTAAACAGAGGGTCGACAAAAGGACAATTGCATAGGGCTAATAATTTTATGTGGTCTGCAAAGCGATTTTAATGTGTGTCCTGAGGCCTGACAGCACTCTTCAGACTCTCTCAATTTGTAAGATATGTCAGTGCCCAAGCATCTTTGTGATTGAATTCCTTCCAGTCGCTCTGTTGTACTGTGAAACTCAGAACTGGCCTTGGCACTATAGACCTATCTCACAAGGGTTAAGTTAAGGGGAACATATCATATCCTTTGACTGCTGATAATGCTCCCCACTATGCTGTTGCTCTTTGCCACAAGGGAATACTGTTGACTTATACTGCTGACACAATGGTGTTGTCTAGGACATCCTGATCTTTTTCTGCAAAGCTGCTTGCCAGTCAGTTGACCCTCAGACTTCCCTGGTGCATGGGGTTGCTCTTCCCCAAGGCCAGGAACTGCATTTTCTCCAGTCTGCTGAGATGGCACTGAATGGCAGCACAAGCCTCGGTTGTATCAACCCCTCCTCACTCCTAAAGTTTTGTAACTTTAGCAAACTTGCTGAGAGGACACTCAGTCCCATCATCCAGGTAATTAATGAATAAGGAATCTCACTGGGTCCAGCATCAACCCTTAGTGACCTCCAGCTGAACTCTGCCACTCTTCACCAGTCCCTTGAGCTAAGCAGTTCAAACAGTTTTGAATCCCCAGCACTGTCCACTTAGGTTGCACTTCATCCTCCCTGTTGTTGGGGATGATAGACTGTGTCAAAAGCCCTTTTACAATCAAGATAAATAATACTCACACTCATTCCATATTCATCAAACTAGTCAAGTCATGATAGAAGGCTGTCATGTGTGTCAAGTATGATTTGTCCATTGAATAGCAATGTTGTTGCTTCAAATAACCCTTTTGTCCTCAATATTTCGGAAACATTTTTACTATTATTTGATCCATCCTTTCCCTGGGGTAGAGGTGAAACTGACTGACCTCACTCCTTACATCCTTTTCTTTGCCTTTCTTGAAGATAGCAGACATATACTTTACTCCCTTCCTCAGGAATCCCTCCCATTTGTCATAATTTTATTGCAGCAATGATCATCAGTGGCTTCACAAACACATTGGCCAGCTCTCTTAGCATTCATGCATGCATCCCTATAGGCACCATGGAACTGCGTATGTTCAATGTGTTCATTAATCTGATCTTCCTCTACTGAGGAGGGTCCTCTTATTCATCTCAAAATTTACTGCTTAAAAATACCCTATCTAAAATCACAGAACATGGGCCCAGGTCTCTGCCTGGCAATTTAAATTAAGTTCTTCCATTCCCTTCAAGGAAGGAATAGACATATTATGTGCTACAATCTACTGATTTTTATCCAGGAATATTGCTTCAATACTTACATCAGGCTATGAAAAGACTGAAAAGAGATCTCAATGTCCACCTTTATTTTATTATTTTATTATTTTATTATGCATGAATACATGAGCAAAAGGCTTTACTTTTGCAGCCCAGCATTTTCCTTTGTTCTTCTCAGATACTCATCTTGCACTGAGTTGCTTTCCAAGGAAGTTTATGTTTGCAGTTCAGGCTTTAGTTGCAGTGACAGCGTCAGAAAGTAAGCCTTGAGCCTTACCAATTCTTCCTTGCCGTTCCCTTCTCAGACAAAATTTTGATGCTATTACAAGGTGTGCTGTGTTCGGGGATATTGCAGGGAATGCTGTTCACTGGTTTTGCCCCAGTCCACTGGCTAATACCTCCTTGCTAGTCTTCCTCTGCAATTGATCTTTTCAAATAACACCAGGATGGTACAGATATGAGATATCCATCCTCCAGGATTATTTTTTCATGTAATATGTTCACACAGCTGAAAAGGGCTAGATGCCACAAGCAGAGCAAATGTTCCGGAGATATTTGGACCAGATTCAGTCTGTTATTTGGGCTTCCTGACTCTCACAGACATTAGGAATGTAAGTTTCTCTAACCCTGGTGTCCCAATGCATCAAAGGGACAATTCTCAAAAGGTCCCTTAGTTTTGGTGCCCCTCCCACTTGGCTGCTGCTAGATTCA
Source organism: Sitta carolinensis (assembly GCA_032173965.1). Lineage (NCBI taxonomy): Eukaryota > Metazoa > Chordata > Aves > Passeriformes > Sittidae > Sitta > Sitta carolinensis. The sequence continues at coordinate 34,632,345 of JAVUNC010000004.1, forward strand.
GAATAGCCACTATTGGCAGAGGAACTTGTTCCAGCTCATCACCTGTAGTGAGCCACAAAGCTAAGAACAGATGAATCATTGAGATTGCTAAGTAATGAAATCACTGGCCTTAGAGAGAGGCTCCAGATGGCTCAGAAAGCAAACGTCCCAAACTGGGCTGCCAAAAGCATGTCATCCAGGTGCCCTGTTCCATATGTTGTTGGTTCCCAGCTGAATGCCAAGCCCAGTGCTTCACTTCTGATTTTTAAATCCCCATGCAGAACCAGTCAAAGGAGCTGTTTCATTCATATTTTCTGCTTTATTAAATTGGCTGACTGTAGGGGTGATTCATCTTCCATTTAAACATTCTTATCCCTCTGCAATTCATCTAGAAAAAGGCCTTGTCTAATCAAAGAAGAAAGCCTTCAAGTACGAGATGGTTTTGTTGGGCTGATGGGATGCCCAGCCCTTAGCTCTGTGCAGGCTGAGAGCAGGGCAAGGGAGCAGTCCAGCTTGCAGGCCAATGCAGTATTTGGCATCCTAGACTGTAGACTATGCAACATTTCCCAGATTCCCTTTCTGGGGTCATGATTGTTGGCTGCGCTAGAAGGTTTTATAATTCTGTAGAGCAAAACAGCAGATGTGAGTGGTTGTATGGCAGTCTGAGGACTAGAACCTTTGCTGAAGAGCTATAAATATTGGCCTGGCTGAATCAACTCCTGTAGAAATTTGGAAAAAAAATCACTGGTGACTCTTGTTTATATTATTTAGATCATTATTTATCAGAATTACAAATTTTTACCAATGCATAAAATAATGTGTCATTATGTTGAAAAATGTTGTAAAGGGTTCTCAGTTTGACCATTTCAGTTTCCCTCATTTTCTTAACTTTTAACTGTGTTATACTGCATATTTCCATTGTGACAAGAAAATGTTTTATTTTCTCATTTCCAAAGCCAAAACAAGAACTACATCTCCTAATGTGTTTTGTTTGGGTGATGGGATAGGGTCTCCAGCCAGCTTTCAGTAGAGGAGGTCATGGGCCAACTTTGTTGCACAAGAATACATTGAAATTCAAAGTTATTCTACTGCAGTCTGTGGCATTTCACCACTGTAATAATGGAAAATTTGACCTTTTATGACCTCTTTGCAGAACATGAGAAAAGTGTTCTGCTCCCTGGTCTTGAATGTGGGTTGATTTTTGAGCTGAGGAGGATGCATGCATAAGGTTCCTGTAGCTCAAGAGCTCTCCTCCATCTCTGATATTCTGTATGGTCAAGGAGGTCAGCACTACTGGGGGAAGCAATTGCCAAAGAGAATTGGGCAATTGCAGTTTATGTTACAGAGGGATCTAAGCTCATGGATAAAAGCTGTGCTATCAGAAGAAAAGCTTGCCTTCCATCCAAAGTACTAGGTGAAGAGGCGTGTCCGACTTCGAGAAACTAAAAAAGACTCAAATGTCCACGAGCAGCAAGAAAAAAAACCAGACAGCAGCTCTATACTTTTTCCAGCTGTTTTATTTTGGTCAAATATTTTCTTACAAGAGGCAGTTGAGGAGATCAAGAGAAATAAGAATTTTTCCTTTTGTCCGTGTAGTCCTGTCTATCTCCAAGGAGACAGGTATGGGCATCTTAGACTGGCTGGGAAATACAGCAAAAATTGGGTGAATGCTCTCCCAAACATCTTCTTTATGACTTTGGAGTGAATACCTATGTACTGAATCAAGATCAGAGGAATTAATTTTGATTGTGTGCACCCATCCCAGACATTTTGACCAGGGCTAAAAACACAAGGATAATATTGCCCTGTTGGCAGGTTCCTACCTAAATTAGGTCTTTCAAAATCCATCTGTTTTCTTCAGTCATGATATGAATTTGAAGACCAGAATCCAAGGCCTTCTCTTTAAAGTGGCCTCTGGAGATGTAGTCAAAGAATAAGATACTAGATAGAGTTTTCTAAATTGATACAGAAAATTCACCTTTGACTTTGTCTGTAAAAGCAGAGGCTGGGTTTCAGTTTATTTCTGCTTTTTACTGGTTTTTGTAGCCTTTCTAGCCGCCTTCTGCATTCACTAGCACTAGTCTGATGCAGGTTTTTTCTGTTTTGTCAGCATTTATGATCATAGATTGGGTTCTTTCCTCCTATCAGTTGATGCATAAGGACATAATTAATGACAGTTTGGTTATTAATTCTGCCAGAAAAAAAAAAAAAAAAAAGGAGAATCATCTTGTGAGCAGCTGAAAAGTAGAATGCATTTTCTCCTTTCGCACATTCAACAAGTAAAAGACAGAAAAAAAATTCACATAGGCCTGTCCATCTCAAGGGAGTATGTAGGAGGAAATACAGAGACATGCAAGGACCTGAGTTTTAAGGGGCTTGCATGAAAACCAGCGATATTTTAAGCTGACATAGATGTAGAGATAATACACAGCTATGAATTCTAAATAAAAATGTTGAAACTTTTCAAGTTAAGGTGAAGCAGTTTCCCAAATTATCAGTCCAGTGTCATCTGTGGGATATTTACTGGAAACAGATATCGGTCCTTTCTAAGAAATACCGTGTAAGGAACTGCTAAAGTAGACATCATCAAGAAAAAATTTTTGAGTGATTTTTGTCTTATCCTTGGATAGAGAATGAATGCTGTGGCTGTTTAAAAATAATCTCAAAATAAATAAGTTGTTGTATGGGAAAAGGTTCTTATGTCAATGCTTGTTTCCAGGCCAACACAAATCCACAGACATTGTTTTTATCATATAAACAAGATATCTTAGATCTGGACTCAGAACTCTCCCTTTTTATACCCATTTATTGAAAATGAAGTACAATTAGGGCAACCAGTCATTTTTGCTTCAGAGAAATTTAAGACTTACTAAATTGGGGTTAAGTCAATAAATCAGTCTTTTAATGTCAAGGGTAAATAAATCAGTCAATAAATCAATCAATTATCTGAGGATAATTCTAATGCAAAACATCAATTGACATTGAAGGCTTGAATTAAGAGTCTTCATTTCATGGCTGACTTATCTAATTGACTTAGAGGAGACCCAATTCAGACAATGCAATTTTCTGGAAAGCTGGGCCTTTTCATGTTGAAGAGCTAAAATTTTTTCATAATGTTGAGTTTAATTGGATTAGCATGACATTTGATAGTGAAGTCTAAAAGCTTTTTCTGGAGTCTACTACAAGGAGAACGAATATCTAAATTTTCTCTTACCTCAGCAATTCTTTTGCTTTCTTAAATGCTCATGTGGAGACAGATGGGGCTTGTAGCTCATTTGAATGTCACCAGAGTCAGTCTATTTCAGAACAAATGTGGGGAAAGGGAAGCAGAGGGCCTTCAGAAGTAGGTCCGCTGGGGAGTTTGCTACTAGCACTTCCTTGCTTCTGCATTTCTGAGCTGATACCAGAGAGGGAGGAGAGTGGCACTCAACATTAGAACTATGCCAACAAAAGCTGCATAAATCAACAAAATCTTCACTTAACAGGATGGTAAAGATTCATAGAGAATTCATCTCTAGGAAGAAAATTTAGTGTACAATAACATTAAATGAGTGAGGGCCAGTTTCAGGAAGAGGAAATAGCTTGTTGTTGCTTTGAGGTTGAATATCATAGAAGGTCATAAATTAGTCTTGCTTCTGCTGCCTCTGCTGCCTATGCCACAGCCCATTAAAGCCAAGCTGGCTGCCTGAGGGTATGTATAAGGAGTAAATACTTCTGGAGAGGAAGATAAATTTTCTAACTCCCCATCCTTCACTTTCCCTGGCAGCACTCATTACCATGAGCTAATTCTCCAGAGCTTTCCTGCTTCTTTGGCCTGTGGACTAGTGCTTTTCCTTCCCACACCCACCCCATGTAATTTCATTGACTCAAGTGGTCAGTTCTTGCCTGGACAAACCTTTATACACAGAGCAATAACAATCCAGTGACATTTGCACTGCTAAAAAATGTGAGCTGTTCTTGCACCCAAGAGCTTCAACCTGTGTCCAGCTTTACAGCTGAAATGTTCATGAGAGAAACAGCTTCATCTGTGACTTTTCTACAGCCTCCTGGTTGTCATAGGGTCATGGAATAGTTTAGTTTGGAAGAAATTTCTGGGCATCATCTGGTCCAAACCCCTGCTCAAATTTTGAGGTTAGGTCCACTTCCAAAGTTGTATCTGGTTGCTTAGAGTGAGATCACTGAGTTTTTAAAATGTTCAAGGGGCTATTGGGCAACCTTTTGGATGGTTTTACCATCCTCAGTGTGAAGAAATTCACCTAATATCTAATGGGAATTTGCCATATTGTAATTTGTGCCCATTGCTTCTCAAAATTTTGCTGTCTACTGATGAGACAAGTCTGACTCTTCTGTCTATCTTCTAATCACCTTCTTCTTTTCTTCTGGACACACCTAGGTCAGCTTCTCCTTGTAACACTTCTAGTAAACTCACATTTGGTAAATGATTTCCTGTTCGTCTAATGTTTTCTTATGTTTTAGAGAACAAGAGTAAAAAAAGCAACTGGGGAAATAGTTTCTTTTCTATGGGGTATGATTGATTTTAAAAACATTTATAATTCTCACTGATTTAGACAGGAGGAAGAAAATCAGTTTAGAGTTATTCTTCAAGCCAGTTTCTCAAATAGATGTGTTTTATACTATCCTTTACCATTGTTATTGTATGCCTTGTTATAAAGCAAGTTGGTGAGCTGACCTTGCATTAATTAATGTTTCTGGGATCCACTGAGCAAAGACACTTTGTGAGTACAATACAAATCCCAGCAAACTCTGCAAGCACAAATTTCACAGGTGCATGTTTGGCCTTAGGAAATGGAAGCAGGCTCTCCCAAAGGGTAGCATAAATACTTCAATGGGTACTGAAGAATAAAAAAAGAATAAGCTATCAACAGAAACCTTAAGGATTTTAGCTGACTTTCAGATATACAGGAAAAGTTGAAATTATTCCTCATACACAGTGTAATAAGAAACATCAACATTCCTCATCCATTTCTACAGCACCTGGGCCTAGGAATGAAAGGGTGCAAAGCTGAGAGGCACAGTGAGTGCTTGGCTGCAGACACAGAGCTGTCAACACTTATCACCTCAGCTGGGAGATGAGGAGGTGGCTGAGGTGAGTTGAACCAGAAGGATATGGCAGCCAGGTGGCAATATCTGGGCAAATAATGTCATGGTATGTCTGCTCTGTATGGAGGAAAATGGTTTCTGACAAAAGAAAAAAAAAACAAAACCCAAAAAACTCAAGTTTCTCTTTTGCTTCCTCAGAGTGAGGAATGGAAAAAAAAAGCCAGAACTGGCAGAGTCTGTTTGGGCAGGGAAGGAACCTTGCCTGGGGAGTGGCACTGGCAGGAGCCCCCAGGCCACCAGTGGGACTGGTAATGGAAGATGATTTTTGTTTTACAGATGGTGCCTGCCTCTGCTACAATGGGAGGCTATAAATTAAGGGAAGGAATACAGGCACAGCTTCTGCCAGTAGAGACTGGACCACATTCAGAACCATTGTGAGGAGTGCTGCGCATTAGATCAGATTTGGTCTCATTCAAGCAGTCTTAAGCCCACTTGCATCACATCTCTTAATGTGCAAGCCAGGAGTAACTGGGCCAATGTGAGCTCCAGGCACTCTGAAAGATTTCTTCTTAGAGGGTGCCTTATGTTTACACACAGAGGGGTACTTAAATGGAATCTTTTTAGGTTTTATGTGACCAATTTATGCCAGTTTAACTTCAGCCCCTTTGCTCCTCTCTTTGCAAGTAAGTCGAACATAATATAAGGAGACCAGGATCTCTCACAGTGTAAATTATGGGTGGGTGCAGTTGGCACTGTCTTCATCTCAGTTTTTAATATAGCTTCTTCAGTTAGCTATGGAAACAGTGTTTTTCCTAAGCATGTCTGGCGAGCCTTACATCCTAGTCTCTCTCCTCTTGCAGATGCTGCTAAAGTTTCCATACTCAGAAAAATTTGGAAGTGTGTCTGTCCAGGAGGAAATCTTGCATCTCCTTGGGGCTGCTTTTCAAAGGCTTTCACCACAGCCGGAAGGAAAACATTATATGTGAAAATAAAGAAAATTTCTTTTATTTTGAACATCAAAATGAATTAAGAATTGTGCTCTATAGGTGTCTGTGAATTCACAGAAATATTTCTTTCCCATGAAAATGTAGTGGAATTGAAAAGCCAAATAAACACATACCAGAAATCCGTCCTTCACCTCTACCAGTTGCAAACTTTAAAAGCTGCAAAACAGAGTGGGGCCTTTCAGGGTTCACACTGAGAAGTTGTTGAAAAGTGTAACCAAGCATGACTAATGACTACTGGGGTATTTGCATGGATTCTGTTTGCAAGCATCAAGTGTGTGAAACCAGATAATTTGAGGAAAAACGTCAGCAGCAGAGACAGGAGTTCGGAATTTCAAAGGCGTGTGTAGTGGAGGATAATCACAGCAACACAACCAGTGTCTCCTGGAACTGGGCAGCTGCTCAGTTGCATCCAGTGAGAGGGAGGGTACGTTGTTTTCCTGCAAGGACTGATGTGATTGAAAAGAAGATCATCAATATCATGTATTAATGCTACCTGTAAATTACAGAACAATTATTTGGCAGTAACCTGCATTATGAGAGTTGTTCATTCCACTGGAAGATAATACACATCACCAAAAAGTATTCAGTATGTATTGCTTAGTGCTCCAGTCTTCCTTGTACCATAAGCACTCTGCACCATAAAATAGAAATTCCAGAAACTTGTCACGCTTGCATTAACACCCTGAGCAGCCATGTGACACCTTATGTCTGGTTGGAGTCAGTGAAAAGAGAGGTGCTCAGATACTGATGTGGGCTAGACTCAGTCCCCGGGCAGCTTTAGAAAGCTGCTGGGACAAAATGGTGAGATTCTTAATCCTGTGGGTCCATGTATATGGATCCTTTACACGGCTTTTATCAGCCCCCATCTGCACGACTCTCAGACTGTGCTGCACATATTTTATGTGCTTTCTCAAGGAGGAGAAACAGATGATTTTGGGGCTGCCTGTCACTGGGGGTAAAAGCCAGAGATACCAAATTCACAAGGGAAAGAAGGGAGGAAGTAGTGGCTTGCTGGGAAGGCCTGTCTGTCTCCAGGATCAGCAGAGGCACTGGGTGAATATAGTTCACAGACAGGTCCTGTCCAAAGTGTTTGCTTGTGACCTCACAGGGAAGTGAGCTTGGCTTTCCCTGGTACCTGCAGCCCTGCCTTCAGAAGATGCTGAGAGAAAGTTTCAAAAGCAACCAGGGGCTACCCAGGAGCACCTCTGGTCTTGCATCAGTGTCAGACTTGCAGTCACATGGAAACCCTGAGCTGAGAAGGGCTCACCCTCCCCATTAGGCTGGTGCCAAGGTGTGGCAGGGCTCCTCTCAAGAGGAGGGAGGACACTTTCCCTCACCATCCTTCTTCATGGGAAAGGATGCAGCTTTCCACACTAGGAGTTCTGGATGTCCAGTGTTGGTGTAATTCTGCCTCCATAGCAGAATCAGGGAGAGAAGACTGCACAGTCATAACAGGAAGGATAGAACTTTGCATAGCAGGGGTACATAGCCACAGGGCTTGCCCTGTCCTCCCTGGTAGGGGTGCAGCCCACAGGATAAAAGCTGCTTCCATCTGTCCCTCCCTCCTGCTGCCATCTGGCACTGCATGGCTCTGTGGAGGATGAATCACTCTCCATTCCCTCTCCTTGTCAACAGTGGTGTCTGGCCAAAGAAGCACAAGGCTTTTTATCTCATAACAATTTCAGACAAGAAGGGTCAGAAGTGTTCTGGGATTATGAAAGCAAAAGATTCTCAATGAAATCTTCTCTCTTTTTTTAATAATTATTTTTCCTGCTATCAGTGAGAGATATAGGCCAAAAGCTCAATGGATTCATACAGAATTATCAGTAGCGAACACAAATCCGACTGCCTCAAAGGCATTATTTTACTGGATGGCTATATGCACCCACCAGCATCTCCAAGAGTCTCAGGATTTGCTCCACGCCCATTTAGTCTCCTGTCTTATTCAAAATTTCAAAGTGTAGTTATCTTACAGAAAGGGGAGGGCAGTCCAGGGTCCATTTTTAGGCCAATTGTGTTACTCTGAATCTATTACAGAGACCACAGTAAGACAATACACAACAATGGCTATTGACAGAACTTAAATCCAGTTCCTGTTGCCTTCCCACATCACCTGGGAGAGAGCAATGCCCATGCTGGGCGGACAAGGGGAGGGGAGGTATGGATTGCCTGTCAAAGACCTCCAGTCCAAAGGCACTCTGGTATTACTGCAGATATTAAACATCTGGATCTAGAACTGGGTGACTGAGGTGCCCTCTTGTATGCCCATGGTCCCAACCCAGGATATGTTGAATAATCTATGGAATTTTATTCCCCTTAGTGCTTCAGAGAAGCCCCAGTGACTGTAATACATGCTAACTTCATCTTAGCCACAGAAAAATATGTTTCTAATTTACAAATTCGGCAATTTTTCAATAAAAGTTGTTGCACTTTGTCTGATCTATTCTCAAAATACGGAAGTGCTTGAAGCATGACCACCTGCAATAACAGATTACTGTTCCCTAAAATATTGCCATACACCTACAATGTGGAGGCGTAAAGCTTCTCTAAAAAAGATCTTTGTTATTTTTTCTAAAAGCAAGAAACGATCCCAAAGTAAAGCTGGTTTTCAGCAGCCTCTCTGCTCCCCAATGCAACTGGCATCAAAGTCTAATGAAAACCTGTTTGCGGACACTGGATCCGATCCAAGGTACACTATTGGCATATTCCAGACCCCTTGGGACATGACTCATATAAAAAACACAAGGCTGTCATCAGATGGCTGGTGGCTCAAATAAATCAAATTTACTTTGAAAATTGAGGCATACCAAAATTTTATTAGGTGAAACTTTGGCATTTCTTATAGCCAACTTGCACATATATATTTTTATTACTTACAGCAGTTTAAAAGTATGCTACCAATCATATGCAAAACAAGACACGACTGCAAATGTACATTTTTTACTGGGTGGCAGGAGGAACTCTGTTGTTTTCTTTTAAAAGCTCTAAATAGTGCTGCATGTTTGTTAAAGGTGGCACAGCAGAATGGGTCTCTGTGTTTATTTTCCTGTGAGTAGCTGGGCACACATCCTCTGTTTGTGGTCTCAAGTCCCTGACTTCAAAGAGCAGCTTCTCCTACAAATAATTACTCACTAAAGCTATCAACTGCAATACAAAAATTACATATAATGTTTGCAAGATATGTTTATGAGAAACAGGCACAAATGCTGCCCCTTGAGGGTTAAGGAGAGACATGATCTTCAGGGGACACCCTGTGGTCACTTCCAACCAGACCAGTTCTGTGATTTTGTGATTCCTGTGCCCATACCCACAGGGGCTCCACTGATTGGTTCAACACCAAAGGCACTATCAAATAGGGCAAGACAAAGATCTGATTCCTCTAATCCTCCAGCAAATGAATTAAAATCAAGGAAAAGGCCATATTTTGGAGAAGACTACACGCTTTTGAAACTTATGATAGAAGCCAAATCCACAAATTAAAAGAAAATACATTAATTTTTTAAAAAATCTCCCACATTTTCTTCTCTTCAGACAGAAGAGACCAAGGCCAAACGCCCACTAACATTTCTAAACTTTATTTATCCAAGAGAGCAGAAAGATAGCCTCTCCTTTAAACTAGTGCTAAAAGAAGTAGAAAGCTGCATATTTGGTCTAGTAGTCCCTCAAAATACAGTGACAGTCTATGGGAATATATTCAGAGAGTCTGAGAAGGATGCTGGCTCTGCTCCAAAACAACTTAATTTACTGTGCAAACACAAAGAAAGGGAAAATAATGGCACTGTAGATAAAAAACATGAGATTGTTTTATCTGACAGTATGAAGCTTTGGGACCAAGATATTCCTGGCCAAATGCTGGCACTCCTGTCACACAAAAATGAGCTGCTGAGGTGCTCAGGAGCTGGTTCCCAGGGCATGCTGTGGTCTGGTGCTCTATCCTGCTGGAGATTGGGGCTGCTGGCTTAGAGGAGAACACCCATGAAGCAGGTGCTTCTCAATATGGTGAGATTCTTCCCAAAAAAGATCAAAGTGTAAATCAAAACAGAATTTGGCCCCAAATATGAAACCCTGTGGATCTTAATAAATATAGTATTAATTGGTAAAAAGAGGAGCATTTATAAGGAAGTGGGAAGGCACTGTCTTGGTGTTGTGAGCTGAGCCCTTTCAGGAGTGCTGGGCAGAGGATGAAATCCTTACAGATCCTCAGGATCATTGTAATTTTCAACTATAAATTTCAATTTCAATTTCATTGTAATCTTTCTTTGAAGTAAAAGCCACAAAACTCCATTTTATTTCCATGGGAAGAGCAAGGCCAGGGTTGAGCTGCTGATTCCAGAGTCTGCCATCACAGATCATGTGACCAGTTCTTCAAGCAATCAGGAAACATTTTCCATTTACAATTTTTTTTAGACAAAGAAATGTTGCTGGAAGCTAACGAAAGTTACCTCTGATATACATGCATATGAAAGTTTATGAAGCAACATCCTCCCTTAAGATGTTCCTAATACAGTAGGCTGTGAAGGCTTTTCCAATGGAAATGTGAGGTTTGATCCAAAGCATTTGAAGACACAATTTTTTTCATATTAGTGGACTTTATCCTTAGCCCTTAATTCCATATGTTGTTGGGTGTGTTTGTTTAGTCTGGAACTGGATGTAGCGGTACTCCACAGACTTGAGAAATTTCTGCAAAATTCAGGCTTCTTCCTTTATCATGAATGGACACATACTTCCTCTTGAAATAACAGAAAACTGAGTCATTAAGAGAAACACCATCAGTATTTAGTCACTGAAATGCAGTGTTGTGACTTAAAATTTTTCCCCACAGATATTTGATCAGCTTCCAGGGAAAAAAAAAGAAGGAAAAATATAACAAAAATAATATGAACTTGGAAGTGAAGGAAAAATAAATTCTGGTAGCCCGTGGGTCTCTTGAGATAATCTCTTGTCACTTCGATCCACTGCTTGAATATTTTCCAGCATTAGTGTTCTCTATCTCATTGTTTTGGCTGCTCTACATATTTTGACAACTTTATTCTCCCTAAATAAAACAAAAAAAATCCCAAGTCATCAGGTCATAAAATGTTTCTACAATTTAATTTTAAAATAATATTTACTGTCTGCACAATTTAAATTTGGCCTACTTTACATATGTATCAAGATGCAGGCTTTAATTACATAGTATTTTTCCCCATGGGGTTGCAATTTTTGGTTTGCAGGATAACTTTTTTGCCAAACCCTTAATTTTTGAGTGATTGACTCTGAGAGTGGGAAAAGAGCTGCTGCTGAGAAATAGAATTTTGTCCTTGTTACCTAAATATCCCAGGATCTGTTTCTCAGCTTTCTACTTGCAGCCATGACTTCCTTTCCAACTCACCTCTAATTCTGCCTCCTAAATCCTTTTCTGATCTATTCTTCCTCCTTGTTTCCATCTCTCAGACCATGCCTCTTGCCTAAGTAGTCCCACATTTCCTTTCCACTTGCCAGTGGTCCTACAAGAAACACCTTGCTATCATAATGCATCTCTTTCCTTCCACCTGGCTCCACTAGGATCAAATCAGAGGACTTCCTCCTCCTTTTCCAGAGGGATTCACTGCAGGAGTGCTGGAGGAGCCAGGGGAGCAGGGCAGAGCTGGGACACGTTCTTTGCTTGAGTGGTGATGCCTGTGTGGGCTGAGAACAATATGAGCACACTCAGCAGCTCTCCACTCTTCCAACTGATCCAGTAAAAACTTCCTACCTACAGGAACAGCCTTTCTCGCAAAGCTTAGGTAGTCTGGGCAAGCTTTCACAGGAGCAAATCTAACTCTGGTAGAAAGGTCACATAGGAGGGGATGAGTCACCCACTGTGATGGTAGTCCAGCTTTCTTTTTTGAAAAGAAACAGTCACCACTTTCTTCAACAGAAGCAGAGCTGATTTTTTTTCCTAGTCCAATATTGTCTGTAGATATAGATAAGGATGATACATTTTCTTCTGCCTGCTGCCTGTATGTTCAACTATTTATTAGAAGATTGACACAATCACAGATAGCAATTTAGAATATTCAGAATATAATTTAGACTATAGATTAGGAGAGCTGTTAGCAAAATGGGATCTTCTTGTTGGGATGTGTCAATATTCTTAGCAAATGGCAGTCCAGGGAGTCCTGCAGTGTCACTCTAAACTGCACCCCACACACAGAGCCATATGACTCTACTGGCCCAAACTCCAGCCTTCCTCTCAGCCCACTGTGGCAGTGATAAATGACAATGGTGTCACATATGAATGAGCTAAAAGAAGCCACCAGGAGACCCTGCTGATAATTTAATTTCAAGGTGAATACTCCTAACACCCAGAGAAGAGGTGATGGGGCAGGCCTAGAGACCATCTATCTGCTATCTCAGACTAGACACTAGGAAGTTCCTATTAAAGCATCCCCAACTCCTCAAAAAATCAGCTTTCAGACCCTGTGATATTGTGGGAGTATTGTTTGGGCTTTAGTTACAATCTTTTTTTCATAATTTCAGATTTGTCTTTGCTATGAATTACAAGCAAATGTTTGAGAAACCACATTTATGCTGTGGTCTCCCAACTGTGAAGCACTCACATACAGTTCCTTGTCCAAGGCATGGCACATTCTACTAGACCTTGAAAATTGAAGCTGGGGGATGCAAGTTTCACAGAAAATAATAGAAAATTAGTAGAGGCTAAACATTCATGTGTGGCTGAAGGCTGGGTCCACCAAGACCTCCAGCTCTGCAGAAAACCTGTCACATTCTTGGGTTTTTAGTCTAATTAAAGAGAAGCTGGAGGATTTGAAAAAGTAATTTCTTTTCTACATACATAGCTATTTCATTAACCAGACTTAGTTCCTTAGCGCCAAATTGCATTTCAGAATGTGTACTTGCTAAATAGAGTTGAATGTATTTCCATTTTTCATGACTGAACCATATTTTAGCTAAGGGGGAGGCAGAAGTTCCAGTTCCATTTCCTGAAGTTAACAGCAGACCTGCCATTAATTTCAGTGTCCCAGGATTTAAGAAAAGAGATAACAGGCCCTCAAATGGTTTTAAGTTCATTGAAATGTTAATCCAAAATGAAGCATATGCCATTCAGTTAAGATGCACGTTTACACAGCTGAAGATGACAAGTTTAGTTTGACTGAAGACCGGAGGAGAAAACGATGCCTCCTCCTACATGATCTGCCCCCTGAAGAAAACATCTGCCTGCATGTTTAACCAGGAATGTGAACTGCTAATGTAATCTGACCTTCAGACAAAGGGAAGATCACTCCAATGTACAAATAGAGAAGAGGCCAGAATGTGATGTACTGTTGACCGTTTTCTGTGCAAGGGGATAAAAACAAAACGAAAATATATAAAGGACTGAAAGGACGCAATTGCTTAACGAGCCAGGGCTTCCAGGCACCAAGGAGAAAATACGAGATCCTAAGTTCAGCCTGGGATGATTCTTGGAAATTATCTGAAGTGGATCCACTGGAGTCTTTGTAGAAATAACAATGTGTTTCAGGGCTGTGAAATCTTGCTTCGCAACCAAATTCATGCAAGATCAAATTTATTCCAAGGATCAGCACTTTCTGTGAGCAGTAGGCTTTTGAGGGAAGGACTTTTTGTAATGTCCCTTTGAGATCAAAGAACTTCCTAGGATCTGGTTGATTAAACTTAATAGTCAGTACAGTGTAAATGATGTGGCAGGTGTCACTAGCCTTCTGTATGTGGAAAGAGCAGGAAATAAAAGAGATGAAATAGACTGAATAGGACCCTTGTCTTTTGGGTATATAGTGTAAAGTAGGGTATAAATTTAATTATTTTTCTGCTGCTTAGTATCCAAAATGCATTTTGAGGAGCTAAGAGGTGCTTGAGGGATGCACAATCCCTCTTTTTGCGTATTCAAGAATGGCTATGCACAAACCCAGTGAAAACCACAGCAGAAGACCCGAGTCCTGTGGTTGGCAAGCATGTTTTCCTACAGTGACACAATAGAGCTTTTCCATCATGAGACTCTCTGCCTCATTAATGGTTTACATTATGATGTTCTTTCCGGATGTTCTTTCCGGTCTATTCTTTTCGAGTAATGATAGTTCATTATCAATTTGACATTAGAGAGAACAACTGGAATAATGCAAGCCCAAGCCATTTAAAATTTCTGAGAGCACCTGAGGCACCTGGTTTCAGAAGAGTCACTGGAGAAAAGCTACCAGTTCTCTGGAGTCTTAGAGCTCTGTTAAAAGCAGCCATCAGCATCCCAGATCAATAGTCTTGGTAGGTCTGCTAGGGCCTTCCTGGTGTGATAACACCAGCACTTGATATTCAAAATGCTGCTGTAGAATAAACTGCCTGGACATGTTAGGTCTTCTCACAGGGACAAGAAACTCAGTTATCCCTTAACTGTCTGATGGTCAAGATTCTCTGATCATCCTGAATTTATTATGCTGGCATATACCTAGCATGGATTCTTTCACCACAGTGCACAACCATTAACTTCCATGCCATTAAGCTCTGCCTAATTTCTGTTGCAGTGGTCATCAACTTCTGCATATTGAAAATGCCTTCTCTCTGCCATCCTTCATCCACAGGAGCTGTGACCTCTTGCCTTGTTGTTGCAGCAGATGTGGGCAATCTGCCTTGTCCGATGGGATGGGGGAATGTCCCAGATGCCAGCCAGTGGAACCTTGCAGCAGCACACTCTCGTGGGCCGGCTCTACCTCTGTAAGAGCAGCGGCTCTCACAGTATCAAACCATACACCCAGCTGCAGAGCTAGATAATGGATATTGCCAACTGGCTTCTCAGGTATTTAGAACAATCAGTTGTATTGGGTTTTTTTTACATTCTCTGTACAGTTACTGCAGAAAGGATTTCCTTTGTGTGTGGTTTAGCACTGCTCACGTCACATCCAGATATGCTTTTAAGCAGTCCCTGATGCTTTTATTGCACTTACAAGCAGCAGACTGTGAAATGAGCTCTGCATTAAGGCTTTCTCCTTTAATTGCAAAGTCCAAACACCTCTTAATTGAGTGTAGAGCTGCTACATTGTTCTCCAAAATCTCCAGAAGGTGATTTGAGATCCTTTCCTCTTCCCCTTCTGAGAAGGTGGTTGTCCTTTTTTTTAATCTCTTTTTTCTTTTTTTCAGTGTTTTGCTTGTGCTTGAACATACTTTGAAGATTATTTACCACAAGAAGAAAGGAAAAGAATAGTCCAAGAGCTGCCTGTGCTGTCTGCCTCAGAAGGACTTTATCTGCTGTAAAGATTACCAGATGCTGTCAGAGCACCCTGGCATTCTAGCAGTTGTCTTCATTGCTGGAACCATTTCTAGCACAGAAGGGATCAAGTCAGCTTCATTCAGTCACTGGTTTTTAATGCCTTCAGTTTGCATTTTCCTTAGAGTATCATTAAACTCTTTTAAACTAGTAGTACTCTCTTAATTTCATTAATCCAGTCACATATTCAAAAATTGCTTTTTATATTTTATATTTTTCTGATTCAGTTTATAAAAAGAGAAATGCTTTGTGCTCACCAGTGACTTTTGGGACAGGCGATATTGTAGAATTTCTACAGTCCCAGCAAATACTTTGTCTGGGGGTTTAATAGGAGCTGTTAAACTACACAGCAGGTTGTACCTTTTAGCGTCTATTACACTCAGTAAACCCAGCACATTTTTCCTATCAGTTACACTCTCTGTGATTATACACAGCTCCAGTCTCACTATAGGTGGGCCAGGCCTCCTCTGAGCAATTTAACAAGTCACTTTCCCGCCAACAGCCAGACATATTAATGCTTTTCAAAACACACACACACACACAAACACACACAGACAGAGGCTCACACTCACATGCACAGCCCTCAGCTGCTCCCTGCGGTTGCCCCCTGGCATGGGAGAAGGGTTCCACCTTCAAAGCCAGCAGGAGCTGTGACACTTGGCCCACCACCTGCGCCATAAAGGTGCACAGGCTGGAGCTGCTCGCTCACCACGTGCTGCACAGGAGCTCCTCAGGCTCCAGCCGTGGCTCTGGGCATGGCAGAGAGGGCAGCAGTAAAGCCCCAGTGCCCCCAAAGCTGACCACCCTGCTCATGTGTCCATGGGGAGGGCTGGTGCACTGGGACACCGTGCAACAGCCCATTTTGACCATGGTTTGTGCCTGATGCTGCTGCTGCTGCAGCAGCAGAGTTTGAACAGCCCCCAGGTTAGAGGGAGTGAGCAGGGGAGTTTAGGGGTTCCTACCCTGTCCCACACAACCTGCAGGGAGTAGGAAGGGTGGTTCACCCACTAGAAGCAATTGATCTCTCCAATTGATGACTATGTTGAAGAGGTACAGCTGAGATTTTTCAGCAAATTACACAGAAGATATACAAACTGCAGTGAACATCCCCTCTGAGGACATCCCAAGAAATTGATGAAGGAAGTCTTTGTTACTTTATTTGAGCTGTTCTTGGAAGAAGGATAGCTGACCTGTGCTGAAAGCCCATGCCTGTGTCTTGATCTTATTTATTTTGCTAGGAAAGGCATAGTCCTAATTTTTCTATTGATGACACTGAGAAAACTAAGAGATTTTTGACAACTTGAATGTAAAAAATTTCCTGCCCACCTCAACTGAGCTTCTGGCTGCCTGTTGCTACATATTAGTATAGCTGATAGGAAAATAAATGACTAATTTTAAAAACAAGGCATTTCAAGTTTTACTGCACTCACTGATAGTCCCTTTTTTCATGGAATAGGTGGCTATTCAATCTTGCAGCTCACTTGCTTTTTACAGGAAATTTTTTCTGCTTTAAAACTCAGTGAAATGTAGTGATCTCTTCAGAACAGCCTGTGGGAAGTAATGCTACAACTTCACTGAGGATGATACAGGAAGGTCCTTGGAGCTGGTGTTCAGCAGGACACCCTGCACTGAGCAGTCATGAACTGTGTAGAATATTCTTTCTGGAGGGAAAACTGATCTTTTAGAGGCTGGGTTTTCGCAAGGGAATTTTGGCAGTTAGACTCTCATGATTCTCCATGCTGAGAACTTTCATCAGCTACAATAAAAATAAGAGGAATTGGCACGTGGGATTTCTGTGTCTTGGAAAAAGCACAGAATATGAGGACTACAAGGTTAGTGCTAAGTGCCACTGAAATTTCTCCTTTCATCTCCTGGACACGATAAAGATGGTGAAAGTATTTTCATTTGTGCCTCTGGGCCAAAATCTGTGTGGTGAAGGACTGTCCTGATTTCCCATTAGCTTTGGTGAGATTTGAGGCTGGTTAGCAAAGGGGAATCTTACACATGTCATAAAGCACCTAAGGAGCAGAGGGATCCTTTATGCAAAAACCTGATGAGAGCAAGACGTTTAAAGTGTTTTAGCACACTGAGGTACAATGGGGAATGCATTTGTGAAACAATAGGTCTAGTAAATTGGAGACATATTTTTGGGGGTTTTTTTCTCTTTTCACCACAGTTTCATTAGTTTCTGTTAAAACATTTAACAGATGTTTAATTGGCACAGTCAGAAATAGTTTTCCAATAATGCATCACTTTAATTATCTGATGGTCTTTTCAGATCTCTCATGGATACTCCATTTTACTGAAGTAAATTATTTGCTGCATTTCAATGTTCTCTGCTTAAATTCTGCTTATCTTCTCATTACTTTTCCCATAGGAAGACTCTAAAAAACTTGGGAGGGGAGAGTAGTATAGAAGACAGGAGAGGATTTCATGCCGTTTCAGCCACAACGGTCCATTTTTTCCAAAGATTTGAAAGTTGAAGTCTGAGTGCAACACTGTATTTTAATGACTCAGCAGTGTAACTCTGACCTAACAGGAAGTGTTTCATGATGCATATTACTTGGGATTTTGTGCCTGTGTGAACATCCTGTTCTCAGCTGCATATCCCAGAGCCATATTTGTGAGATGAGTCTCTGACTATACATCCTTTTTTCTTGTTTGTTTCTTTTTAACATATATAATTTCCAGCTTTAGCAGAGATAGTGCAAATTTTCTCAATTATAAGAAAAAATGTTTAAGTCAATGATAAAGTTGTAATCCATGACAGTACAGACAGGATTTTGTTGAAGAGAGAAGGTATTGGAATGTTGTTTTTCAAAATTATGATATCTCTCCATCCCTAAAGTACTTCAAAGAAAGATTAATGTTCAGCATCTCTAAAAAAATCAGCTTCCAAAAACCTAAAATTCTATAAACACCATCACAAAGAAAAAGTACCTTTTGAAGGTATGTTCTCTGTGCAACTTGCTTTCTAATGAGGGTTGATACTGCAAAACATGTGACAATTGGGTTCGTGGATCACAAAAATGCAGCCCTGTAGATGTCATGCTGTAAGGCATATTGCAGGACACCTTTAACCAGTCATGTTCCCCTAATTGCAGTAATGCTTCTTTCAGTAACAGTCATGCCCTTAAAACACTAACCTCTAGGGATAGGTTAAAAAAATAAGTCGCCAAAAGCTATTTGGAGGGATTTTTTTCCTCCCTTTTCTAAAATAATCTAAGATTTTTTTTATTTTTTTTTTTAAAGGTGATAACGTCACCAATCACATTCAGAGTTCTGGTCACTGGGGAACATCCAGATCAACATTTCTCTAATACTTTGAGCCAGACATCACTATCCATGCTCTCCTCACCTCCCTAAATGTTTTCCTTAGTTGTCATCTGTCCCTATCATCAAATTTTTCATTGGAAATACTATACAGGTCCTCTGGTTTCACAGATCACAGTCGTCACAGGGCTTGCCCAGTCATCTGTGCCTCCATTCATTTCTTTTAGAGAAGCATTACTCTAAATGCTTACAACTTCTATGAATAATCTTAATGACATTAACAATCTGCAAAACCAAAGTGCTTGTTCAAGTGTCCACTTCATGCTTGGCAGCAGCAGTTTGGATTTGGGATCCATCATGAGATTGCATGTTGATCTGGAATGGCCTGGAGTTTTCTATTCTATCTGGACTGAGTACAGCCTCTTAGAAAAGGGACAGTATGATCTACTGCACAACACTGCTACTGGAAAGGGGGGAAAGCTTCAGGGTCATTACAGAAGTCTATTTTCCAAGGCAAGGTGATAGTATCAGCCAAGCAGAATGCTGGTTAAATATGTTTAATCAGCAACAGGTATAAAAATATTAAATAAAATTAAAGAGGAGATACAACAATAAAGAAACAAGTCTTTCCAAATACTTACCATGCCTGGTATGTAGCATGTATTTTAGCAGATGATATCATTTATCCCTTATGACTGTGTTTTAGATATACATTAGATTTACCTTTTTAAGAAAGGGATGTGAATAGCCTTGAATAAAATTGGGACAAATAGTGTAAACAGGATGGCATATAAAGTGTGATACAGTATGCAGAGGGCAAAGTATGTTTGAAGGTTAGCTTATTAATAAAACATGGCTGGCCTTGATTTAGTTTATAAGAAACTTAAGACATTTATCAACATCTGTCTGAACCCATTTCCAGTCTCTTTGGACTCTGTTGTGGATAAGCTGATTAATAAAAGATGATGCCTTAGGAAGGAAACTTAGATCTTTGCAAGCAATGACAAAAGAAAATTCAGTGCTTAATCTACATATGAAAGGAAACTGGGAAAGTAAACTAGTTTACCACTACATCCCAGGATGCCAATCTCTTATAACATTTCATCTGACTTAGTTTTGGCTGAAGTCTGGAAAAGTAAGAAAGAATTCCAAAAATTAATGTGGAATTAATTTACAAGAAAGATCCTAGTGCTTACTTACAGAGACTCTGAAATCTAATCCCATTCCCTTGTGGCTTCCTCCCCTCAGTGTTTTTAACTTTGCAGCTTTCCGTGTTTGTTTTTCATTTGTCTCCTTGATCCTTTAGTCTTTCCTTTCCCTTAGGCTAGAATAAAGTTCTAATACTAAACAAGTGCCACACTTTGCCTATTGATAGTTGTTGCCCAATAAAATGTTGCCCTCAGAAGCCAATTAGTGAAATATGTTTCTCGTAATAACCAGTAATTTGTTTAATTTTCATGCATTCTTGCCTGATAGTCGGCCAAAGGGATGCACATGCATAGTTCCTGCATCTGGGACACAGAGACAGCCCAGTGTAGCTGTATGGTGCAGGGTGCTCCCTGCACAGGCCCCTGGACCACAGGTGTTACCCCTGCCTGGTGTCTAATATTTAGGGATCACTGGCGTCCAAGGAACCTTATCCTAACTCCACAGGTTCACAAATTTATTCTGTTACATCACCGGTTCTTGGAAATTGGATTTTGCAACCCATCATCTAACCTCTCTCCCAAGCACAACATGAAAAACATCCCCTGGAAATAGCCTCTGGAGCTATTCTTCTGCCCTGCTTCAGCTTCACCAGGGTGCTGCTGCAAGGATCATGCCAATACAGATTCACTACCTTTTCCCTTGATAAAGGGTGCTGCAGATGCCTTTCCTTCTGGGAATTATCTCTGGCCTGTGACAACCTTCAGGAAGGAAGGGAAAAATCCCAGACCGAATATCCAGTTCAGTGTTTTAACATACGGGGAGGCAGCCAAACATCCTCCTCCTTAACACTTCATGGTCTGGAATACACTCCCATGAGCAGTGGGCATTTGAACTCATGTCTCACTTCCCAAGGGAGGCTGTGCCAATTAGCAAAACATTGAGGAAAGAGAAATATGTTTGGTGGCTCCTTATTCAGCTCTGGAAGACATCATAAGCTTGTTGGGGAGAGCAGAGCTTCAACTAGACAGGCCAGAAAAAAATCTAAAACCCATAGTTCCTTCTATAATAAAAAGATATAAATGCTAACCCAGTGGGAACACTGAACTTTATGGAAGTTGAGAGGGGAGTGACATTTCTCTGCAGCCTGGAGAGAACCCATGAATGTCAGTGAGGGGGAATGTGTGTTACTGCTTCATTTCATTCTTGCTCTAAGTCTTGCCTGAAGAGATTACCAGTGTCTTGTAACGAGACATTGTAATGAGACATTACACTGCTTGTAACATCCATTTATCTGAAGCTATAAACTGAAAATTACACAGAGTTGCAGGACAAATCAAAATTTTCTTGAATGGTCCATTGAGAGATTCAAATTTAGTCCCTCTTTCTGTGCCAGCTGAGAACTGAAGACTGCTGCATATTTCTGCAGAATGGGAGATCAGCTTTTGAAGGCTCATTTTTTAAAGAAACATCTCTGGATGCCATTTCTTCCTATTAAAGAGAAGTTTGTTCCTTGGGGTAGTTTTAAATGATACTGAAAGCTACTTTAGATTAACTTGGATTTACACAGATTAAGCAGACACTGTGGAAAGGGCATGCTGAGCCAGATCTTACACTGGGTTAAATTGGCATGGTGCTCTCAAAGACAAAAGAGTCACAATTAAGAACAGCTGAATATCTGGCCCATTGCATTTAAAGACCGTGTCAGAGACCACCTACCTTCTAACACAGCTTATAAACATGGTTGAAGACATTTAGAGCCTGTTATGCTAGCTGGAAATTCCCTATCTGGTTTCTGCATAAATGAAAGCACCAAAACAAAGACACTGAGTCCCACATCCACTTGTCATATTCAGTATATACATATTCCTACCCAAATATATGGAATCATATATATCAAGGATTTGGGGGATTGTCCATGTATCTCAGGTTCCAATTCACTCAGGATTCTGTTAAAGAACTGATTTATTAAGGAACAAATAGGGCAATGTAGTTTTTTAAAAAGTTGCTGTAATCACTCTTGGAGCACATCACACCACATGAGCAGATCCTTTGATAGGAAATACTGATAGCACATTCATGTGCCCTTTGTTGCAGTTTTGAATTACAGTCCAAGTATATTTCTCCACAGTCTGTAGAAGCAGCAGAGTTATAATATTGGCTCTTATTCGACATTCTTACCAGTCAAGATTATTCATTGATTCCTGGATGTGAGGATCAGTGGTGGTGGCCATATGGCTTTGGAATGATCTGTTGTCTTTTCCATAATGGCATTGTGGCTTTGTGTTTCCCCAGCAGTGATTAATAGACACAAACATGCGTTATGCACATGTTGATAGGTTTAGATGAACTTTGAATTTTCATGGCTTTCTTCTCTCTTCCCCCTTTCCCTCCCCCTTTTTCTTTTTAGGACGTGGGGAGAGGAAGAGTGATCTGCATTGAGAAAGTGACAACCAGGTCTTTAACGAATATTCACCTCTTGAGGACATGGTGTGATTTGATCAGTGAGGCTAGATGACAGACACCCCACCTAGATGTCTAGGAATAATTATGATACTTTCTCCCAGGAGGACTATCCGGCTGTCTAAGGACCACTTACAACAGGCAATCCCACACTGGTGAACAACCAATGCCTCCAAATGCCTCTTGCTGCTAACTGAGTGAAAGGGATGTACAGTGGCAAGCTAATCCCACCCTCTGACCCCCAGCAGCTCTAGCAACCAGGAGGTGCCACTCTGAGAGCAGCAGCTTTGCTTCCCCTGCCAGAGCTAACGAAGGCCTTTTTCCTGGGGGCCAGAGAAAGGATAGATGGATAGACTTCCATGCCCTGGAACTGTTCATAGGATGATGTAGGGTGAGGTACTGGAGTCAATATTGTTTGGGTACCCAGCATATACCAATAACAGATTTACAAGTCGTGGCCCGTCGACTAGGCTGTTGTTGCCTACTTCCAACCTCAGATAAAAAACGTGTTTGGTTAACCCTCTTATTAAAGTTGGAGGTAAAACTGTACAGCACTAACACAGAGTCCAATGAGGAGTGGGGAAGGGTGAGGCACAAAAAAATGGTATCACAGGAGTGTGCCTGAAGTAAACTATGGCCCGTGTATTACTGCTACAGGCTCTTGCAGCGTCACCTCATGTTGAACAAAAAATTGAGTAGTTTTTCATGGAAATTCAAAACTGGGGAGCCTGGATCAGGAGTTCCTTCTCATCCTATGCAAAGTTTCTTTTTCCTTCCTACCTTCTGGATTCATTAAAATGGTTGGAATCCATGCAAAAACAAAGCAATCCACAGTCTGTTTTTATCCCCTCAAGGGTTACCAAATTCATAAAAATTACATCTCTACATCTGCCATGAGAAATGTTTGTGGTGCAGGTGGTGGGCGGCTGGGAGACAACAGGAGAAGCGCCACATGCATTTGCTTTGCTCATTTGCTCTTCCCCTCTGGTCTTGTCACACCATTAGACGTGGGATGCTGGGCTGGACAGGCCCTTCATCTCACCCAGTACAGCTGTTCTCATGTTTGTAAGTTAAGGGACTTCAAGCCTTTCAAAAATCCAGAAAGAAATGGCTTGTTGCCCAAGTACCATGTGGGTTTTGTTTTCATCTTAAAAAAAAAAAAAAAAAAAAAAATCCAAGATGTTCACAAGAAGCAACAGAAATTTTGGAAAAAAAACAGCTTCTAGAGTGCATCAGATTAAAGGGTTGTTGGTGAAGCATTATATGCAACTAAATGTTATATTGGACATCCTCTGAGGTGTTGAATACTGTGTGTTTAGAAACTCTCTCACTTCTGATCTTTTATGATAATACCCATACTGCATTAAACGCAGCTCTTTGGGTGGCTTGGAAAGTGTTTCTCTTTCAGCCTTAAAAAAAAGCAAAAAGCATAGTAAATTATCTGGAATTATAGAAATATTCTGTTCCAGGTTGGAAATCTTCAATCTTTTGATTGAAAAAGTTTCAGGAAACTCTAGAAATATCAATAGAAAATGGCATCCACATTTTTAATTGAGTTTTTTGAGTTTTTTGAGGCTGGTACCACACAGGCATGCCTAATCAGAAAACCTAAAGTTCTATGTAGTGAAAAACATTTTGACAGGAGTGAAAAATGCAGTCAGAACATGGCAGCTGCCCAAAACCAAGGGAAAGACCTATGAAACTTTTGGACTTTTTGTGACTTATTGAATGCAGATGGTCTGTTTGACTTAATAGAATGAAGACTACAACATTCAACTGACTCATCACCCTGCACACACTTTACTCCCAGTGACAGACTACTCTGGGAGTCAAGACAGTGTCCATGACAAAGCTGGGAAACTACCTTTGGTCACTTCACAGCCAATGCTGATGTCCTTCCTCCCTGTTTAAGGATATTTAGTGGATTGGAGCAGAGCAAGGGACCAGACTTTAGCACAATTCATAGGAAGGGAGATGACCCAGCTGCTACCCTGCTGTGCCAAAGGAGAAATATACCTGGAGGTATGAGGACAGAGGTGATAGACACACAGAAAATGAAAAAAGAAACTTATAGACCACAGGATGAAATTAAGGAATACTTGCCTGTGAAATGTTCCCTTTAGCCAAATTTGAGCTAGTATATCAGAAAATTACTGTTTTAACCACTTTAACAGCACATAGAGGTCTATTTTTTCCTTTACTAGTTATAAGTTCTAGTAGATATAACTATTTACAGTGAGTAATGTGTTACAAGGGGTTCTAAATATCAATAAAATATCACACTCTGGGATCAGGCTTGTGCACAGGCTTCTGGATGTCACAGGGTGCCAGGGGATGAAAAGACAAAAATAGGACATTTTTATATTTTGCTCATTTTTTGTTAAAAGACAGTAATGTTTACATGCGATTATGCATTCTGGTAGCTTCATGACCTCTATCCCAGACAGGAAATATATAAAGCTTCCATATTAAGTTGGAGTTTTTACAGTTTATAGAGAATACATTGAGGACTCAAAAGTTTTCTTGGAACAATAACACAAGACTTCAATATGGAGACCAAAGAGGCTAGCTCTGAGGAAACAGAAGAAAAATTTGCAATATTTGGCACTTTCCCTGTGATATAAAATGCATGTTATTCTCATTTAGCAGAGAGCTGACTTGAACAATAGAAATGTTTGTTAATACTTTCTGCTCTGCAGTAAAAGTGTTTGCTGCATTTGCTTCTTGGATGCTGTAGCTCTCTCATTTCACACCTTTCTCCAGATTTAATCTCTGCAGTATTATTTATGTGGCAGTATTAGATTCAATTTACAAATTACAGCCTGCTGCAAAATGGAGCTGTTCTTTTCCCTAGAGGTACCAGCAACAGTTACATTAATCTTCTTTTAAAAAATTATTCAGGGGCTTTCAACATGCTGCCAAGAGCTCCCTCCCAGATTCCTTTGTAGTCCTGTTTTTAATTGTAAGAATATCTGCAGAAAATATAACATGTAAGGCCTGGATCCCAGTGGAACTCCATGCTGGCAGAGGTCCTGCAGTGAGCACCAGATGGGTGGATTTGGGTTTATTTTATCTCTTCCAGCTCAGTTCTGTATGGGAACCTGACCTTGAGAGGTGGTTCATTTCTAGGTCACTGAGAAGGTCCTGGTGGGGCTCTAGAGGAAGGGGTGACTGCAGAGGCACTGCCACCAAAAATGTGGAAAAAGCCATGGCACCAAGTGCCAAGCCATGGCACACTGGGCATCTTGCATCTGCCTCTGTTTATGCCACACTGCAGAAAGATCCAAGGCTGCTCGAATAAGCTTCTTCAGGGGATGTTTGCACTGACTGTGAGGGGCATCACACCAACACCTCCATGAGAGATTGTCTGGAGCACCATGCCAGAGCCTGTCTGTCAGGCACCTCCCCAGGAACTGGCACCAGGTGCTGTGGTGCCAGCCTGGGGAAGACTCAAGCCTGGGGCAAGTGCTGTTCTTGCCCTAGAGGTCTTCACAGAGACATTCCTGGTCCTTCTCCCTCTGCTCCAGCTGTGTCTTGATCTCTGTGGCCTAATGACAGCCAACAAATCCTTGGCTTTCCTTACAGCATTCTGGGGGCTGCTGGGGCTCCTGTCCAGCACTGAGAGCCTGGTGTGAGCTAGCAGCAAGACAATCTCACCTGCTGGCTGGAGCCGAGACAGCCTGTTTGTGTGAGGCATCATGGTCTGCTGAGCACCAGAGCTTGGATGAGATTAAGTGATAGTCTGTCCTGCTCTTCCTTTTCTAAGGCAATGGCATTCTTTTGTGTCATCATTTTTGTGCTGATGCCAGGACTTCAGCAACACAAGCAGCAGCCTCATGGGAGCATAGAGATCCTGTGTCCCTGGTCAGGTAGCATGATATGGAGAAAAGCACCTGGTCAGCTCACTAAGAATTAAAAAGGTACTTTTAAAAGTGTATTACAGGAGTTTTACAGTTGGCATCCAGCCCAAACATTGTAAGACTGTCCAAAATCTCCTCCAGAAGACCCCCTATGGAAGCAGCTCCCAGGAGTTTGGGTGGTTTTGCCCAAGCCTGATTCACATAAGCTCTACCTCCTTAGAGTCTTCCCAACCTGAGCTGTAGCAACCAGCTTCTTCTCTCCCCAAACACTGCATAGGGAAAAAGAGGTTAAACCCCACATAAGCCAAGAAATGCCTTTCACAAATTTACATGAGATATGAAAGGAGCTTCTGTGAGTCCATTACTAAATGTTGATGGTTAAACTCCTAGTAATGAGACATTATGAGACAGATGCATTCAATAAGTATCTCTGTTCTGGTGGATCAAAGCTGGAGGAAGTATGAGTATCATATGATGCTGATGAAATGTTTTCTGATCTAGCAGTAAACTGTGAGAATGCAAGTGTGCTTAGCTGTCTTTGGTAGAGAAAGGCTGGATTAACTTAGATGTCCCCAAGGCATCTTGAGGAGCAGCTAAGGTTATTACTTTTTCTTTAAGTGGGTAGTGAATGCTATGTATGTAATTTAAGAAAAAAAGTGAGAGGGTTGACCCAAAGAAATATGAGTTGATTACCCCAGCTTTCATTTGAGAGTGGCACACAGGAAATGTTGGGTACTGAAGGCAGAGGTAAAAATCTCTGCTGAGTACTATGACTTCAGGGCAGCTGTCAAGTCAACCTGATTTTACCCACAGAAAAATGATTTCAACAAATAAAAGTCTGACAAACCAGCCAACTGATTGTAAAATTCCAAGAAATAGCATTTTTAAAAGTACCTACCAGACTTCAACATAGATACTTCATGGGCAACTATCAATGGGTGGCTACTTTGTGGAAGGGAAACCACCCCTTTCTCCTTTCCACCCAACACAATCTTTATTTAAATCACAAATACCAGAGAAATGACTGTTAATACATTTTTCAGATGACATAGATTTGAAAGCAGTAGAGATAACAGTACTCCTGTGAGTGAAGGTGATCTGGCTCACTTCATAAGCTGGGTGTAACCAAATGCTGCCAAATGCAGGTTTATATTTAGAAATGAAAGTGTACAAGCTGTGTTTACAGGATGGGGCACAGCATCATAGGAAGGAGAACAGGGCTGTGGAAATTGTTACAAATAATCAATTATCTATGAATTCTTAAAATGGTTTTGTGGTTAAAAAGGCTGATATGATAATCAAAATACAGAGGTGAGGTCTGGGAATGGGAAGGAGATATTTTGTTTGTGTAGGACCACTGTTGCAGTGACCACTGCAGTGGACACAGAAGCCAAGGAAGGAATAGTTGAATCTTTATATAAGACACGTTTATTCCATGATTATTTCATGATGGATTACCCCAGAAAAATAGCTTCCAAACACATTTCCATGAAACAGCAGAAGATCATGAAATTCCTCTGCTGGATCCTCCCTCAAGTCATGTTTTCTGGATTAGGTTCCAGGGGAAAGCAGTAGGGGTTGTAGCTTTCTGAGGCAAGTTTCATGCAGGATACTGCCTGTGTGCTGTGACATGCTGCCTTGGCTAATAAATCGTGACCTGTGTGGTTTTACTGGTCAAATGCTTTCTCAGCCAGAACAATTCCCAGAAAAATCAGTGGATGCTTTTCACAGTGCCCATCTGACAAGCACCGGGTAGCACACAGATGGTTTAGATAGAAAAAAGAATGCTGCATCAATGCTGAATGTGTGAAATGTTTCAATTATTCCTAAAATATTTTTAACATGTTCCAGATTTATTAGGCAAAATGTTTAGGAAGTAATTGGAGTTTATTCTGTTTTTCATTTTAGTATCATCTATTATAATAAACACATGTTCAAAGTACATTTTAGGTATCACCAAATATTTATAAAATTACTATAGGTGGAAATCCCAAGGCCAATACAGTAGCTTCATTTTCCTGTTTGTTTACAGGAAAATCAATCACTAAAACCTATGGCTTTTTGGCACTCGGAATCCTTTTGCACCTGCAGAGATAGTGGATAGCCTATTTGGTTTACTTACAAATATGATTAAACCTTCTTTGATTGCAGAAGTTTAATTTAATTCACCCTTATATTATTGCCTGGAGTAATAAAAAAGTTCTAATGGCATTTCCAAAAAGATATGTTTGTCTAATACTTAGTATCTGATCATTTTACTGGCATTTGCCCATTAAAAGACAAAATTGATAAATGTCTATCTCAAGTAATGCTAGTCAGGAAATAAAAAGGAAAATGGTATCATGTTCCCTGAGGTACACTCGGGGCTTTTGCAATGAAAGTTAATTGATCTGTTGCAAGCTTTGCTACCTGTCTTGAGAAATACTAGCAAAGCTTAGAAATACTGCCTACCAGGGAACCCTTACCACCGGTTTTAACACAAAACCAGGCTGCTTTCTGCTGGTTGTCTTGATCTCCCTGGAGATTTCAGGGATAAAAACAATAACACATTTTCCTAGCCTGGAGTCTGGAAAATACTGCACTTTGCAATTCCCCCATTACGGTAAGTGAGCTCATTCTATTTCGATGGGGGGGCTTTCTGTATTTTATTTATTTTACTTGTTTGTTGGGTTTTTTTTGTTTTTATTTTTTTATAATTATATCTGAAGTTCCACCAAGCAAATCTCTTTGAGACAGAAAAGTCTTGCATTAACTAAGACACAGCAAGGATTCTGTGCATTTCTGGCAAGACTGACATATCTGCTTCCATCCTTGCCCCAACTGTCAGGCTTGTTTTCCTTTTCATCTCAGTGAGTAGTTGTAGCAATGGTGGGATGAGAAGAGGGACATATGATGCTCTAGGAGCTGAGCTCTTCACTGGTGCAGATGCCCTTCCACTGCCAAACTGGCAAAGAAGCAGCTGGTGCCATCCACAGAAATAGCTTCAAACACACAAATCCCACATTCCTACAAAATGCCATCACAGAAACCCATAGTCACATACTGTCCTTTTTCCGATTAAAAAAACAAGGTTGTGTGGTTTTAACAAGTAGTTGAGTATGTAAGAGAACACTGTGAAAAAATCAAAGCTTTGAGGGTTTCCTTCTTTGCTGATCTTACCCACCCTGCCCCCATACACCCCACCCTTAAAAAAAAAAAAAAAAAAAAAAAAAAAAAAAAAAAAAAAAGGTTAAATTTAGGTCTGTTGCAAATTAACTCCAATACCAAGCAAAATCTAGACATTCTGGGCAGACTGTCTCCTGCTGCTAAGTAAATACTGACCTTTCTTTAAGAAAAACGATTTCCTAAATTACAGTTTTTATTAAAACCCTCTAATTTTACAAATGCTGTTCTGAAATAGCCTTTTGATCTCTTCTACACTTTTATCTATTTAATCTACTAGAAGATCCTTATTGTAAGCCTTTCCTCTTACCCCTTTGTACACCCCTTCTGCAGGTTCACTATCTGCAGGCTAGGAAGTAAGGAGAGCTGGGGATGGCAAATTACTTGTGATGCTGGGAAGATGTTACATCTGGGATTAGAAACAGACTAAATCCGTGAGGACCTGAGAGTTCTCATTCACTTTGCATCACTCACAGGCAGTAACGGCAAAAGCTGTAAAATAACATTTCAGAAAAAGGAGGTCAGTGAAACAAAACAGTCATTGGGTTTATTTCTCAGTGTTAATAACTCCAGACTCCAGCCCATGAAGCCAACAGGTGTGATGCATATTGAGGATGCCTGCATGAAAGCTAGTGAGAAATCAGAGCAAAGAAGTTCACTATAGTTAGATTTTTTCACTCATTTATGTAATAGTTTATCTGCTAGAATAAAGACAGGCTTTATATATGTACATTATGAAGAAGTGTAATCAAGATATGGTAAAGAGCATTTCAGATATAATTCAGGAATTTAAAGTCAGATAAACTTAAAAAGTAGACCTTGCTGATTTTTTTAAAAAAATTATATTTTCTACAGCAACATAGATTAAGACAAACTATTGCAAGGCCATGGATTAAAATTAGTTTTAAACAAATCTCAGCCTAAATTAAGAAAATCAAGAATTTGACTGCAGAATAACTACAATTTGAATTGCACAGATTCATTATATGTGAAAGAAAAGCTGGTTCAAGTGTTTGGCTCCTAGTTTGCTCTGGGGAATCCTGTTCCCAGTCTAGCTTCAGCAAAGATTTCCAGTGGGATCTCAGACATGCCATTGGGAATACAACTAATCTCAAGAAGCTACAGCAACCAAAATTCTAGGTGTCTGAGCATGAGTCTGAGTTTTCTGTGCATTTAAACATAAAGGGGGTCACTCAGTCAATGTCTGGCTCCTCATTTTCAGGTGGCATAAATTAGACATGGTGAGTTTGTGACTGAGAACAGAGTTACAGATGCAGCCAGAGCAATAGCAGTGTAGGCATCTCCTGCAGGATGAATTACCTTAAACTCTTCTGCTGAGCACTGCAGCAGAACTACAGCCAGGGAGTTTGAATCAAAATTGGGGTT
Source organism: Sitta carolinensis (assembly GCA_032173965.1). Classification (NCBI taxonomy): domain Eukaryota; kingdom Metazoa; phylum Chordata; class Aves; order Passeriformes; family Sittidae; genus Sitta; species Sitta carolinensis. The sequence continues at coordinate 34,662,935 of JAVUNC010000004.1, forward strand.
CTGGATGCATTAGAGAGTGCACAAATGCACATATATGTATGTATATACAAATGAGTAAGTACATATATGTGTACAAACACTTGTGTGCAGGGTCTGAAAAAGGGAAGAGCCTGATTGTCCTGCATTCAAAGCTGCATCCAAATACTTCAGCCAATAGGAACAATTTGTATGAGCTAGAATTAGTTACATGTTTTCTAATTGCAGGCTCGGGCATTTAATACAGCCTTTAGTGTAATGCTTCTAAACACCCATAAGTTTACTAACTGCACCCTGCTGGGACTCACATTAACACTTAGTAAATAGACTATTCAGAAAATGGCATGGCAAGAGTTACACCTCCAAGTAATATTCTATAGAGCTGCATACAAATTGTAACCACATTTCATAAGTGATAAAATGTTTTATCCTTCTCTGAAAAATAAATGCCATAAAAGCCAAATGCAGTTCACAATAACAAAGGAAAGGAAGGATATAGCTCATCGGGATCCAAAAGCTTTTGATTTCATTTTGTCAAGTTGGACATTTATATAGGAAATGGCCACCTAAATACCTTTGTGGGTCTGGCAAGAAGTTCTCAGCCACAAAGTAAGGACAAGGAAATGGAAGAAAATTCCAAGTTGCTAATGTGTTGTTCTACTTGAAGGACTAGTTAAGTGAAACTGGCACCACTAAGAAGTTGGTGAGATTCCTGAGCTTATTCCCTCTGCCTTGCTTGCATAAGTGATGAAAAGCCCTTCTTTTGAGGCCAGTTTTAAATATACCAGCATGAAAAGGATGTTCCAGGTTCCAGCCCATTTCACTCATGTGGCCCCTTTCACTTGCATGGCTGTGACAGAAAGTTTTGCTCCTTCAGCAAAGCCTTTATCCCTGCTAATACAAACTAGGGAAAGAAAGAGGGAATGTTAAGGGAAAAAAAAGAAAGACTGGATTTTTCAAACACAAGATTTTGAAAAAAAATATCTTCTGCTGAGCAAACCACTTTATAAGAACAACAGTGATGTAAGTAAGAAAATACGGAAAAGGAAAAGTTACAAAAACTCAAACGTTCCTTCTTTTCCACTCTTACATATTTCAAAGGGTTAAAACCCACAAATCATACAAGCAAAATACCCCAAAGCATGGCTTTGATTAAAAAGGAATAAAAAAAAAAAAAAAAAGAAGAAGAAATGGAAGGTTTCTTTGTGCATACATCCCCACTTTCAGTTGCTGCTGTATTAAAGTGAGAGCTGAGAAAAATTTTTCAGTTCAATTTTCTCAGCAACAATCTGGCACACTCTGAGACAAATCTGAACAAAGAAAACTTATGTGGAACAGACTCCTTACATAGCAGAAAAGCTGATCCATGATACCTGTTCTTCCCAACACAACAGAGACCTTCTGGACTCCAGGTGTCCCTGTTACTATAGGTTATTACTGTTGCATCTTTTTTTCCAAGTAATACATATGAATTAAATCCAGGGATGCTGTTTACAGAATGTTTTATAAAAACAGTATGACATACTAGAAAAACAGAAGGGCAGGATAGAGAAGGGAAACAGAAACATGTTTCAAAATATTTTCCTGAAAAAAGCCCCCAGGAAATTATTGCATTTTTGTCTAGAAAAGAGACATCCCTTTAGTCAGAATTGTAATAGGCCTATTTAGAAAGAGTATGAGCACTTAAGTTATTGGTACATACTTAGACGGACAATTTGTGAATAATTAGTCTGTCATCTCTGTACTTCAAAATTTCTTCCAGCCTCTAAAATCCCTGCCACTACCCAATCTCCTAGCCTGAAAATGTGGGCCAAACTCTTTTTTTTTGGATGAAACAGCTCACATATTTTGGCAAAAGCCTGCATTAGAAAATGAAAACCACACTAGAAGTTAGTAGTTCCTAAAGCCTCTTTACCTCTTGTTTAAACCCTTTCTACAACTGCTCCTAGAAACTGTCATACTTCTGTTGACAAATTGCAGTAAGGTGGAGCAAAAGTGTCTGCTCCAGAACTGACTCACAAGCCATGGACAGCCTCTGCAAGCTTTGGGTCATGATCCTTGAATCTGAGCTCACGACAATTTTTTCATCATTCCTCCATAACAACTAGAGACCATACAGCAGGTAAGAGAAGAATAGCCTCACCTTCCTGATAACCCTCTCTTTTGGCCCAAGGCATGATTCCACTTTCACAGCTGGTGACCCTTCAAATCATGGTGCTCCTCAAATCTGGCAAAGCAAAAAATGAGCATATTGCTATGAGATTCCTTTATATATCATTTCTGCAGCATCTCTGCTGGAGCAAGATTATGCAGCTGCTTCTTTGGGGACTCAGAAAGGAAATTTGTATCCCAGAGCTACACCAGTGGGAAACAATTCTCAGGCCAATCCTGTCTTTATACTGTGGGTGATCACCAATCACTTCCAGGTGTGGCTCACCAAGTACAGCATGTCCCAGATTTCTCAAGTCTGAGTTGATGCCATTCTCAGACTTTCCATCATTTGAACAAAGCTGGAAGTTAGCTGTGCTACAGAGAGCTGTGCTTGCACATGGGAGCAGTCATTTTGTCACCAGCCTCACTATGCTTTGGCATCTGACCTACCCTTCTATTTATGATTCTTCCCATCTTTCATTCCGATTTTATACCACCACCCTGCTGGGAGTCTTTTGCAGAATATTTTACAGGCAGAGGAGTTCTGGAGTGTGGTGCCAATGCATAAGATAGCATCAGGTATCATGCCATTGAAGCCTGGTTTTCGGAAATATTGATGTACAGCTCCACGTATTCAGCAGTAGCTACTTCACTTCCAGCTCTGCGAAGGTAACTTCTGCTCCTCAGCCAAAGTGGGGGCCTTCTCCCTACAGTCAGTACAGATGGATGCTTTTGAAGGCTCCTGGGAAGCAAGTAATGATGCCAAAATAGGTCTCCTTTCTGCCTATATTGACAGTGCTGGAAACTCTGACACATCAAGGCTTCTTTATTAAGGCTTTTGGGTTAAGTGTTAGAAAGGAGCAGGAAGTTTTGCTCCTCAGGGCAGTCTCTATCTAGTGTGGCTAGATGGCTTTGGTTTCCTTAAAAACTATGATGGTGGGAGGCAGAGTGCAGATTTTCCAGCCTTGTTTGATCATCCTCACCAGGGGTTAAGTGGTCACACTTTTAGTCTTTTTAGTGTTTGCAACTAAAAAACAAACATGTCCCTGAGCACTGGCATGGGATTGTCCAGCCTGCATAGCTGCTGGCAGGCTTTCCTCCAGGCTGGGGCTGATGTCAATCCACCTTCTTCCAGGCAGTGCCAAACCCTGCTCAAAGGACTCTCACAGGGCCAGGGACTACTTCCACAGTCCTGCCATCTTTTGGGGGACACAAGAGTATCTGTGTGGCTGTGAAATGTGGCAGCCACATAACTTAAAGCAAAGGCTCTAGTCCATATGCTAGTACAACCTTCGGGTGCCCAGCAACAGATGAAGGATGGTTCCTCCCAAAAATGTACTGCAGTTTAATAGCAAGAGGACTGTGTCTTCCATGGGAATGTGGCAGTTCAAACCATGGTCCTTTCATCCAGGCTCAGCAATTTGTTAAAATGCCTTTTGACTCATCTCCAATACTGACTGTGCAAATGCTCTGACAATCTGACATGGATTACATCAATCAGGAGAAAAAAAAAAAAAACCAAAAAAAAAGAAGGGGATGTGAAAGCACAGAAAACCAGAAAGAGCAGCCTTCCTTGCCTGTGACAATTTCTTAACTTGGAGAGAGACAGTGTTTGCAATTTTCACAAGGAGTTATTCTAATTTATCTGAAGATCTGCTTGTGATTTGTGGGAGATATTAAAGCTGATACAAAAGGTAATGCTAAGATTTAATCGTCAGGGCTTTAGCAAATAACCTATCTTTTAATAGGAAGTGGGTGGCATGTTGGTTGTCACTCTAATTTCTCCTCTAGACTGAAAGCCTTCTCCATACTTTTTCTATTACCCTGTACTGATAACTTTTACGAGGATACAGGATTTGCCTTGTACATGGGATAAAACCAGAAGGTAGAGCCTTTAACAGAGATTCACCATGTTTCAACAGAGTATATGGGAAAGCATCAAAGTGGGGGACAAAGTTAGCATAGAAAAGATGCTCTCAGAACACCCATTGCTCCTGTGGTTTGTGCATTATGCTCTTTTACAAGAGATCTGGATTTGATGTATTGTCCTTTGCTTTCTGGGGCAAGGAAAACTCTGAGTCCTTTGAGAGTGGGGAGGGGTATTAAAAAAGGAAAGAAAGGACCTATGGCAAAGGTCAAAAAGGAAAAAAAAACAATACACAGAAATAACAACAGAACTGAGAAGATTCAGCCCTACAGTACCTAATAATTTTTAAAGGCATAAGTTTGTCCAATATGTTGTTTATTCATCCAAATTATTTTAATGATGAACAGCTTTAAAATTGGAGTAAAATGCTAATTCATACTTTGTGTGTGGAATAAATGATAGGCAGCTGTGGACCAGGGGCTGCTGGGTGCTTTCTGGCAACACAGACTGTACATGCAAAAGAACGTAACTCAGGGTCTCTGGTAGCAACAAGAAAATATATATTGCAAATTAAGTAGTTCTTCTTGTTCCTTAATGAAAGCTATGTGCATGAGACACTGCTGTTGTCATGCAGTGATCAATTTGATGACAATTTGGCCTGTACTAAACACTGTGCTAGGAAAGTCTTTCTGTACTTTTAAAATACTTTTGAATATAGGATCGGCAGTGGACTATACCTTTTCACCAGTCAGGTGATAGGGTGATAGGCTGGTAAATTATTTTGGAGATATCTTGAGAAGCAGGAAAAATGAAGGATGCTCACTTCGCTGTGCTACTGAAATTAAATACTTGGATGGATCCACCCATACTTGCAGGGCAAGCCAAGGGCAGTGTGATCCATCTCAGCTTGCCCAAGAATAGAAGGCTAGTTCTTGCATCCACTGGTTTTAACGGGGGTAATTTTCTTCACAGTGGCTGGTAGGGGGCTGTGTTTTGGATTAGTGCTGAATACAGGGATGGTGATGTGGAGATGTTTCTGTTATTGCTGAGCTGGGCTTACACAGGGTCAAGGCCTTTTCTGATTTTTGTACTGCCAGGCTGAGGAGGGGACTAAGGGTGCTTGGGAAGTTGGGAGGAGATGCAGCCGGGACAGGTGACCCAAATGGACCAAAGGGACATTCCAGACCATAGAACATTATGCTTGGCACATAAAAGGGGGGAAGAAGGAAGAAGGGGGGAACGTCTGGAATGATGGTGTTGCCTTCCCAAGTAACTACTACATGGTCCATGACGGGGCCCTGCACTTCTGGAGATGGCTGAACACCTGCCTGCCCATGGAAAGCAGTGAATTAATTCCTTGTTTTGCTTTGTTTGCTTGTGTATTCAGCTTTTACTTTCTCTATTAAGCTCTCTTTATCTCAACCCACAAGTTCTCTGGCTTTTACCCTTCTGATTCTCTCTTCAGTCTCACTGGTGGGAGGTGAGTGAGTGGTGTGTGGGGCTTGTCTGCTGGCTGGGGATGAACCACAACAATGCAGATATTTCCACATCTCTGTGCAGAAGCAATAGAGGAGCCAGAGAATTGGTTTGATAGCAGCATGGTCTTGAAAGCAGCATGTGTGCCAGAGGGCCACAGAGGTGAGAGCCAGAGGAGCTCTGCTATGGACTACAGCAATCTACAGTCACAGTTACTGCTGGAGATCTAGAGAGAGTGCCTAATTTTCTACACCAAGAACCTATCTACTCCATCTACACAAAAATTATATTGAAGACAGTACATATTTTCTAGTAAAACACAAGTCCAAGTGCATCTTGCATGAGCCTGAACACTGGCACAAAAACACCACCCACCTCACACTCAGCTCCAGTTCAAATGACACAGGTGAATGCAGGAGCAGACTGAGTGACTGTGGGTTCAGACTGTGAACCCACGTGTGTAAAAGGAGAACTGTTTGCACAGGCTAGTGTGCAAGTTTGCCAGTTGACTGAGCCAGGTGGATTGCTTGAATGGGAAAGAGATTGAATGTGAGGAATGCAAACCAATATCTAAAAAACTAAGTAATGGGCAGGAGATGGAATTTCAACTAAAAAAGCCATATTTTAAATCTAAGAATAAATCTTAATTCTAAAATTCATTCAGGAAACCCTGACAGACACCAAAATAATCCCTGACACTTTTTGTTAGAGTTAATAAACAGCTCAGTAGTTATTTCTGGATTGAACAGTAACTGAGGACTAATGTCCAATGCCAGTCAAACTCTGATCTCCTGCACAAATGAAACCCAACTCTACACACACACCCAAGAATAGGCCGCTGAGGAATGTCAGACTACATCTGAATACAGAAGATGGAGCCTGATATTATTATCCCCAGACTTATAAATACCACCTTGATTCAGCAACAACTCCAACTCCTGGCTCAATGGCAAGTGAAAGTTTGACTCTAACCCCAAACCAAACGTCTTGAAGCCTTGACCTATCTCCAGTTCTGTTGTGTCTGTGGAGTGATCAGTGACTTCCGGGCTCAAAATTGTTCTCAGCTAGATGGTTTGCAGCTGCAATGCTAAAATGTGATCAGTAAACCCTTGTAATCTGGGAGAAATGCCCACAACTTCCCACAATTCTAGCAAGAAATAGAATTAGAAATGGGTCTAGGCTGACATGAGGATGTTTGATAGCTTTTGGAGTAGTCTCCTATCCAAGTATGGGACTAACATGATAGGGCCATGCGTCTTGTGTTCTTTGCTGAAAACAACTGTACTATCTTGTATAACATGCTTGGATTTGTAGTTGAAGTGTGACACACCTATTGAATCTAATAATGGTTACTTAGGTTTATAACCATTGCTATACATATTTTACCTCAGGACTGATGTCAAGGTGATGACTTAAAAAATCTTGGAGACAGATCTTTATGCTCTTGAGCACGGAAATTTCAGTTAGTTTGGTACTATACATGTCACTTGGGCTAGTTGCTAAGAAGTCTCAGAATAAGATCACGAGTTTAGGATAAAATTGCCATTTCGTTGCATGGACTTGCATTCCTGTTTTGTAAAGAGCACTGCTTGTGCTGATTGAAGCATGCTAATTAAGTGCAAATGTTTCACATTGACTGGTTGTTACGATTTGGTGTGTACAGACACGATTGGATAACATTTACTGAATATTTATTATCATTGCATGCTATTATTTGTTGTTACTGTTATTTTTATTGTTGTTAACTTTGCTGTGGATTATATTTGTTTTTTTGTAATATAAACTAAAATATACAAGCCAAAAGACAAAGAAGGAGGGGGAGAGGAGGTCAAATCCCACAGCAGTGGGAGCTGCTTCCCGTGAGGCCCTGTCCTGACAGCACTGCCAGGATTTGCAGGTGCAGACCCCTGAAAATAACAGAAAAACAACAGCATAAAAACAATTAAGGAAAAGTATGGCCAAGGAGAGTCTGGAAAACACTGTCTCATCAGCTTTGGGAGAAGGTTTTGGAGCTGCAGACCACAGGCTCTGAACATTACAAAGGCTAAGGCAATGGGGTACTTAAGGCACAGTGCAGCACACATGTGAGACAAACACTATTTTGTAGCAGGGTGACAAGTCCTGGAAGTTTCTATCCATCTCCCTGAGGGCTCCCAAGCCTTTATAAGAGCAGCCTGTCAATAAGGGACATAAACAGCAGTTCCTTGCAGCAGGCGGTGACGGCGCTTGGGATCTGGGATGGGTCAGAAACAGTTCGTTTGCATAGATGGAGGCTTTTATGGATTGCGCCTGCCTAGCTAAGATGTAGGTGTTCCCAGTCCCAAAAGGCTTCTCCAGCACTTAGCCCTGAGCCTGACAGGCGTCACTGCTCCTGGCCAAAGGAGAGGCTGGATTTGGGCGTCTCAGTCAGATTGGAATCACTCAGTGAGTTACGTCTAGGGATCACTGATGTTTTATTTCCAGGTGTGTCCGGGAGCAAAAAGTTATAGCTATTTTCCCTTTTTTTTTCTTTTCCAAGCAGGGTGTGTGACATGGTGTGTTCATGGCTGCTTAGCTAAAAACAACATGAGACCCAACCCTACTTCTTAGGTATTTGCTGTGAAATAGGTATGATAGCAAGTCAGAATGAAATGGGAAATGACCCCTTTCCCTCCTCTGAGTATGATGTCAGGCATTATTCACCCACACATGCAATTACCGATTTCGTGCTATTATTCCATTGTGTTAGAACTTTGAAACTTATAACAGATTTTTACCAGTAATTTAAGCTAGCTACCAGTCTCCATCCTGGTTACTGCACATCTACTGCCAAGACACTGTTTTGGTAACAGTTAATAATCATCTGTCTGGACTACCTCACCATAAACATTACAGGGTTTCATCACTCATGTTTTATTTAATTCTGCTTGTCATCAAGGTCTATTATTGGAGCCTTACAATTTTGTTCAAGAGAGCTGATTTTTACTACTGTTGAAAGCTCCTCTGCATACTTTTTGCACTTTATTCTCCTGAGCTGGGATCCTTTCCTTTTGGATCTCAGGTTGACATAATATGTTTATTCAAATAAATTCATTAGATGATTGACAACATATAGGAGTCCCTGGTGGAATATGCTTGAGGTGCCAGGGGGAAAAAGAGCAAAATTCAGGAGTTTAGTAAATTATTTGCGCTAAGTGTAACCACCTGTCTTTGATTCTACATCCCCTTCTCCCACTCTGAAAAGGTACAAAAGCTACACCCAGCAGAAGAAGGTATAAAATAAAATCATCCTTTTCCATGCGTGTCATCCTCTGATCATTGTCTTGGTTTTTGTCCTGCTGTGACCTCATACACTTAGTATGAAAACATACAGCATAAATGGAACAGATAACTGCCTAGAATAAACAAAATGGTTAAAATGGTCAAAGATTAAAATGGGAATAATGAAGTAATAGTCCTTTCAAGCATTGTTGTTGCACAGAGTGCCAGGCAGGACTCATATCAAGTGAGCACTTCAGGCCCTGTAATGAGGAGTGATGGCCCTACCACTCACATGCCTTTGCTCTGCTTTTTCTCTGTCTCCTGACTCTGCTTTTCCTCTGTTGCCAGGAGGAGAGGCTGTAAGGGAAAGTCTGGCAGCAAGCAGAGAGCATGAAGGCTGTACTCCTGAAGGGTGCCAGAAGACAGGATGAAGGTTTCTATGCCAAGGAATGCATGTTTGTGCACAGCAAACCAGATCCAAACTGAAAGAGTCCAGAAAAGGCAATTTCTGGGTTGGAATGAGCTCCCTGCATTCCACCAGCCCCAGAAATTCATAGATTTGATGTGTTTTGATCAGAAATTCCCTTCTAGACATGAGAATCCTCTCATCATGAAAGCCTGCTCAAGCTGCTGCTTCTTGAAAAAAAGGGTTAGACAAACCAATATTTTTTTCTGATAGAACAAATAAAATCTCTTCTTGCTCTTCAGTATGCAAGCCAGCAGTGAAATATGTTTGAACAAAGAAGAAACAGGCATTTCTTTAAAGTCAACAGCAGATGCTGCAGTGAGTATGTTTTTACATCCGGTCTCTCAGCAGCACACTGCCACAGCCAGGCCTAGGCAGATGTGTTTGCACTGTGTTCAGGCACCACCTCCGTTCTCCTCTGCAAGACACGCAGTCACATCAATATAGCCCAAAGCCTGAAAGAGTAAGTCCTACTTGGTATGTGTGCATAATCAACTCAAGCCCCATACAGTGATAAGCCAAGGCCGCTATGTGGTCAAAACTGATGGGCTTTTGGATTGCTCCAAAAGCAAGGGGAGAGATGCACAATATTCTGTATTTGGTCATGTAGAAATCTCCCACCCTGAGGCTCTTGAATGTGCTTTGCCAACAGAAACAAACAACTTTTCCCTTTATACCACAGTTCCTCCTGTATGTCCTGTGATTTGTCCTTTCCCTGTTGTTCCTGACCATTCTCAGATGCAAACCTGCAACTCCAGGCACAGTGCTCGGCGTAATCACTGATTATCATCCAGCAACTAGAAGTCTTCTCTGTAGTCTTCTCTTGTTTTCCTTTTATTTGAATTATTCACTTTCATCTTGGATTTTTCCTCTCCAGCCACTGCCTTTAACCTTCCCTTACTCATAAGCAATCTCTATTTCAAAATAATTTCTCTGCTCTCAGTATGTGTTTATTTCTGAAATTCCTTCACATCTGTCATTTGTGATCTTATTGAGTTGGTCTTGCTGCAGCACCTTTCCTCTCTTTTCCCTCTCTTCAGAAGGACATGTTCTAGGACTGGACATAGCTGTGTTTTGGCTGCATATAGCAGTGAAACTCTATGATGGTCCAGGTGGACTTCAGATATTCTGAGAAAAACTTGGCGAACATTGCTGCCTGTAGAAGAGAGCCTGCACCCTTCATCATTTGCCATGGTCTTTTGAAATGACAGTCCTCTCCTCTACAGAGGGCTCAGAAAACACACCCATGCCAGACTGTGAGCGAGTGTATTTGTGGAGAACCTGCCAGGCATTCTTCTCTTTGGGCATTCTTAGGGCTGGGAGGCTGACGTGATGTCCGTGACTGCACCCCAGTCATAACACGGTAAAAAAATTCAACTCTTCCTCTTTTGCATATCCTGCCCAGCTTGCCCAGCTGAAGGAAGTCCTTTCTTCTGAATACTTGGGGACACTGAGGCAGATTGATGGTTTTGCTGCATATTCTCCTTTTCTTGAAGTGAGAAGGAAGGTTTCCCTCAGGAGGGCAGATGAGTCAGACTGCCCACAGGAACCAGTACCTCTGCCAGGATTCCTAGTACATTGCTTAGGGACCTGGGGAGGTCCAAGCAGCATTAAAAGGTGATTAAGAGGGCAGAGAAGGAGGGAATTTGGGGCTCTAAAAACTCATCTTCCTCCCTTCAGTGGCTGGACCCAGAGATTACCAAAGAGATGTCCTTAGTACCACAGATGTGTCTGTGTGTGCTCTCGCCGTTTTCCTCTCACCATGTTACCCTTCATTCCCACTATCCCCTGCCTTGGAAAGAGAAAGGCAGGAAGAAGCCTGGCAAAAGCAAGCACAGGCAGAACAGCTGCAGGAGCAGCTGGCTCAGATGCCAGAGTATTTTGCACAGATTTTGCTGGCCGTATTCAGCCTTTCATTGCTGTTTGCTCTAAAGCCCATCTCCCCCTCCGGCTCACAGCTCTTCATCTCAGCTTCATTCCTTTAGGCCCCCAGCTCCTGCTGCCTTGCTTCTCCACTCCTGGCTGGGCCAACCTCTCTTGTTCCATTCCCTCCTCCCTCCCCCTGCTGCTTGCCCTGCCTATTTTAGACATGAGCTCCCTGTCACTCAGAGAGCCACACAGAGCCTGGCACACTGGGGTCCCTTTTCAGGCACTGCTGTAATAACAACCGCAGAATCACATTGTGCTTATATCTTTACTAGTTTATACAGGAATATACAGTGGTGTTTTACAAGGCTATAAAATATATATCTTAAAGGAAACAAGGGCAGGAAAACAGGAGAAGTGGGGCCAGATCAGCTGATGTAAATAAAGGCTGCATTGAATTAAATAGTGCTGCAACTATTTACAGCAGCTGTAGGACCTGACCTGTGGCCCCTTCCCGAAGTAGAGACTTGATCCAGCCTCCTGCCTCTGTTATGGCAGAAAGTGAACAGAGCTCCCTGTGCCCACCCAGTGGAGAGGGATGCTGGCTGGTGAGAGGAGGTGCACCCTGGCTCTAGACCCCCTGGGGGTGAGACACAGCGCTGTGGCAGCTGCAGGCGGTGATGTCAGCCAGGCTGCTGTCTTGTGCCTGGTGGTGAGGCAGGGACACATCCTCCTCTGCCCATCGCCTGTGCCTTGCTATGGAGCAGCTGCAGTTCCTCTGGAGTGGGCAGGATTCACAGTAGTCGTCAAACAGTACCATTTCAGGTCTCTAGAAACTGCATTTGATATCTGAACAAATCCAGCTTTGGTTTCTAGGTGCTGGAAAGAAAACAGAGGAAATCATTTGGCAAAGATCAAATTTTGTATTTTGACATGTTGTGGTTTAAGAAGAGGCTGAATTCAGTTCAGTTTTACCTGAAACGAGTAGATCTTTCCATTCAACCACTAAAATGATAAATTTGTGCCTCTGTAGGACTTTCTGGATTACATACACAGCATGCACAGTAGAGTACATTTTATTTTTCTGGGATCTGATTTTTTTCAAAAATTCCAACAGCAGTCTTTGAGGAGTGATGGTATCCCACTGAGGCATCAGGATGACGTGGATTTTTATCTCTGGCAAATTGCTGTATAGAATACTTACAGAAGTCAATTATACGAATAAAACAAAAGGACTAACTCTGTAGAGCTAGACTAAGAAAATGGATAAAGCTATTTTTGTATCTTTTTTTTTATTTTTCCAGGACTTTTCAGAAGAAGGGGATGTTTTCTCTGCAGGAATGCAGTTCTCTGGACAGTCAGAAGACCCCGTGGGTAGGAAGTGCCAGCTTTACCCTCAACCAGACCGTCTCAGTTGCCATGAGTCATTTACAGATGTCAGTATCTTCAAAATACTGCCTAGCAAAAAACCACCTGTATCAAATTTTAATTTTGAAAAGAGTCTCTATGTCAAACAATGGGACCAGCTGGTGTTTCTTTCTATGCTGAAATAAAATACTCGGAGAACAGCAATGATGCACTTTAAAATCTTTTGTCACATCTCTTCTGGAAAACTGTAGACTTCAATGATTCTTTATTTCATTAAAAAACAAACAAACAAAAAAAAAAAAAAAAACCAAAACAAAAAACAAGGCTAAAAAATCGCCAAACCCTTCCAACCAGCTGTAACAAAAAAGCGTAAAGTTATCTCAGCGCAGCAGTCAGCTTCCTGAGACGGCCACGAAAGGGCGATGAAAGGAGGTCACGTGTGGAGCAGCTCTTCCAGCTCCAGCTCCAGGGGCTGCAGTGGCGCTCACCTTGGCCGGGGCACAGAGGGTTTGCATCCTCGGAATGCGCACCTGCGCAGCAGGGCTGTAAAGTCCTGCCAAAACACCATGGCAGGTTTCTTCTCTGGGGACAAAACAATACTTGAATCAGGCCTAGAAGTGTTCAGGTTTGGATTTCCAAGGATCTTTAATTCTGGTTTCCAAGACTGTAAACACACAGTGATTAACAGTCTGGAAGCACTCACCGTTTCCCCCATGGCCTGAGCCTTAATGGCAATCCTGGGAAGGGAGGATGATGGGCTAAATTCATCTTTTGTTGAAATCCATGAGAAATTACTTGCCAGCGTGCATTGGAAGTGAATGCTGTGCTTTGGCTCTGCTCTTGGCCCTTGCAGAACTGTGCACATCTGCACCAGTGCAAAACCGCTTTCAAATGCTGCAAAGCACACCTTTCAAATGAGCTGAATAGGCATAGCAGAGAGAGGGGAGGAAGGAAAAATGTGCTAAGATGTGATTGCTAAATAAGAAATCAGCAAGGCCTGTTTGGCACCGCAAACGCTTCTCTTTGCGATTTGGCAGGGCTGCCTACATGCTGCACAGGTGCAAATGACTTCTCCAGGGACAAAGCGCTGCGAAACTGGGCCTTTTTTCCAGCAAAAGACAAGTAGGGAAATAAAACCTCTGACCAAACCCCGCTCTCATTAACACTCCTGAATTCTACTGACTGAAAGCAAAACACTCTCTTAGATCCAGCAAGAAAAGATTTTAATATCTCACTTTCTTGGTTTGACCAGAAGGTACGAGCAGGTGTAGTCTCCTCCATGCTGAAGGAGACACTAACTTTCCTGGAGTAGTGAAGGAGAGATTTGTTCACCATCTTGTTACCAGTACTCTCTACATACTATTTAACTGTTACAAACATTACTTGTAGTTTACATACTCCCTCCATTTCCACTTTGGCTTGCATGCATGCTGCTCACTAGGATATGTACAATGTGGTCCTGCTGCATCCCACCCCCTCCCTGGAGGTGGAGATGGAGTCAATTTTCCAATATCAGGGGTGTCACTGACATCCAGCAGCTCTGGAGCTTCCTTGACTCCTGTGTTTACGGTGCAGCAAATCCCAGGGCACAACTCAATCATGGACATCACAGGTGCATGGGGCTTTCTCAGTGGTCTCATCATACAACAGAGAATACATTACAAACAAATACCTCTATTTGCCTTTTGTTTGCAGGGAATACAAAAAGAAGCCATGAGGAAGCATATACCATATCATATCATACCAATAGGCATTTTTTCCTTAGTTATTAATTAAGAATTACAAGGAAAATATGCTTATAGTAGCCAAATCTAAAGAACAGCAGTTTTTACAAAGTATTGCCATTTTTTTGTTTGCTTTTTGTTAGGAAAAAGTGTTAAAGCGATTTGGATAAACTAATGTTTATCTAAATGTTCAAAGTGTGCAGAGGTCTTTGATATCAGAGCAATCCCTTTGTGGCCTGGCTTTCTGACATACACCCTGCTGGCCTTTACTTTGTATGCTGCAAACACTAGACTGTTATACTCAGATACAGAAGAAGTCAATAAATACACACTTTATTTAAAATAATGTCTCCTGCCCATAAGCTGCTGATAAACATCATAGTCTTCCACTCCTCTGTTTTTTATGTTTTATGTTGTTTCAGGAACTCACTGTATGTTTATTGAGCTACAAACTTGTTGGTTTTCTTCATTTTATGGATCAAATGTATAGAGTTGTTATAATTTGATGAAAACGTCTATTATTAGAGAAATATGAGGTTCTTATATAACTGCAAAATAAGATCAAGACAAAGATATGTTACACACTTTACACAACTTCCACTTTCATCTCAGCTGTCTTTGCTTCAGGACTTTCCATTCTTTCAACTCTTTTCTCCAAATTATTCAGTTGTTCCCCTCTAATGTCACTCTGGTGTGATGACCCATTGGGCAATATATAATAAAATGTATAAAATAAAAATTCACGCATCCAGCACCAGAGGGTTAAAACTGCACTACAATATGAGTATTATTCTACCAGCTTGATGAACTCATTTACAACCATGGCACAGGTGATAAAATTACAGAGCTGCAAATCCCTTTGGTCTTCTAGAGTCCTCTAGCTGATGTCATTTCTCACCAGGAATTTATATGTTATTTCTTACTAGAGAGCTGAGAAGTGCAGGGAAGGTAGATAGATATGATTATTAAATGCAGTGCAAGAGGGGAAAAGATGCTGAAGTCAAATATACACAAAAATTAATAGCTTTCCTGATCTGAGCTCATGTTTCTCATGCTCTTTGGATTACAGTCGGGTTACCCTTCTGGTGTCTGCACCCCAGGGATTCACATCTGTGTAAATGTGGTAATAGAAAAAGGCCCTCATGATGAATTCATGAATTGTTCTCATTGACACTAGTTGATACTTTTACTTGGACAAGTCTCCTTTGCAGGTGCACTGACCACACACTAATTGAAAGGATTATTTTCATAACTTTCTGTGCAGTCTGCAAAGCTTTCTGTGAAAAGCATAATTGTTTCAACCAGCTGCTTGGAGTTGTTTTTATTAATTTCTTTAAATCCAACAATGCTGGATCGGCATATTTGATAGTCTCCTCCAAACTGCATATGAGCATAAATAAAATTATTATGTGGATCTTGTGTAGGAATGAAATATGTTTGCAAGTACAGGATTGCTGTGCGGAGGAAAATTGCTTTTGAAATGTACTTTTTCTCCCAGCATCTTGCTATTTTTACCGTCATCCCCACAGCAAATCTTTAATGTGCAGTATGTCTGCATGACACCTGTTGGGATTAGCTGGACCGGAGCAGACACATTACAAATCCACGCATTTGCACGGCCTGAAACATCTAATCCCGAGTTTACGCTGTGTGAAGATCCAACCATAAAGGGTTCTTCAAGTAGTTTTATTCCCCTTTCTTGAGCGAAAGCCAGGTCTCTTACCATAAGACTGTCCGTAATGTCTGAAAAGCCTCATGAACTCTGTCCTTAATTCACATAGCAAACAAGCAGTATTAAAAAAGAGTCCGTGGAACAATTACTTGGATGCCACCTTGGTACCTCCCTGCTCCTTTGCTTGGGAGAAAATGCTTAAGGTGTGGAATTTACTCTGGGCAAGCTGAGTAAAACCAGGCCACACAATCTCAGAGACAGAGAGCAAGGATGAGAAGGTCTGTGAGATCCACTCACTCCTCAGCCTCTCTTCTCACCTCAGCTCAGCCCCTCAACATCTCAGGGACCAGAGGGTTTAGCTTTCATGCGAAAATCCCTGCAGCAGCAGAGCAAGATTTACGCAGGAAAGGGATTCCAGTCCTACCTCATTCTCCCAAGCCTTTAATGGAGAAGTCAAGGTCTCTGCTGTAGCCCGGGTGTCTGTACACTGCCTGTGCCAGCCTCTCTTCCACCTCCATTCCCACTGCCTTTCAGATGGGAGACTACACCCAAGCCCTTCTCTAGTCTCACCCCTTCCTTCTGGCATTCCACACACCCAGCCATCAGGTGGGGCTCCAAACACCCTCTGAGAGTCCTGCTCACCCTCGATAGTGGGAAGAGCACCCTGAGCCTGTTTCTTCCCTTACATTTTGGGTCTGGCTTGCACGTGTCACATGCCATGAGACTATGGAAATGCAGCACACTTCATAAGACCTTTGGCAGTTGAGCATCAGCTTGGAGATTGACCTAAAAACCACCAGGAGGATGACATCACTGGAGCAAAACCCAGAAAAGATGCAAAATGGTGCTTTGGTGGCTGGAATATGATGCAAGAATTTCTGAGCAGATAGCACTCAAGATTTTGAGCTTTCTTAATGTAAAACATCTGTGTAACTGTCAGCCTCCTTTACAACCTCACTAATAACATCTTTGCTCCTGTGGGAAAGGTGGTTTTGTTGGGCAAACTCTGTGACTTCCCTCTTACTGCTGCTGTCTTGGACACAAGAAAACCATCACATGTGTTTAAAAACCAGGCAACAAAACCAAGAGGCTGTCTCAGAAATTACTATTAATATGCAAGTAGAAGTAGGGTTTTCTAATTTTCTTGATTTGGACTCACCAGGGTGAGATTTATATTTTTACTTCTTCTCTGCATCCATTTAAGAAAAAAAAAATTGTTTTGGAAAAAAAGATATGCAGGAATTAAAAAAAATACAGCAAATATTTTGAGTATTTCCAGGAAAATAGCAAACATTGGCAATGCAGCTGTCAAAAAAAAAAAAATTGAGTTATCATTTCTGGACATATTTTGACATGTTCAAGCTTGTTTCCATTACAAATCAGAACAAAACTTAAATAGTTTAAATTTCATGATACTTCATACAAGAAGAAAAACACCTCTCTTTTCAGACAGTGAAATCAGTGTTTTGATAACACTCTTCATGTAATTAAATAAAGCTTTTACTAGTGTAGCAGAAGAGTTAACTGGGAAAAAAATCGCTAATGGTCAAAGGAGACGGTGTCCCAGAGGTTTCATCCAATACTTAAGCATATGTCAGGGCAGCACCTCTAAGATTACTTTGTCTCTTGTTTGAGTAGGGGATGAGCTTCTATGTCATCCTGGGCCCCACCTGCCACATCCCCACCTTCCTCCCTGGCCTGCTTAGATGCTATCCCTTCTTCCAACCTGCCTGGAAAACTTCCCCTACCCTGTGCTGCAGCTGTGCCTCCATCAGTCCTGGGCACTCATGGAGACTAAGGACATGGTAAACAATCACTTAGGGATTTGGGGCCATTGTGTTAGGAGGGTAACACTCCGTTTTTGCTGCAATGCTGGTCTGAGTAAAGTGCTCTTGTATGGACCTATAGCCCAGGATTTGATGCATGCCAGTCAGGCTTACGACTGCTGCCTCTGATGTCATTCTCAAGGTGCAGATGAGTCTGGCCAGGGATCCCAGCAACTTTCCTTTGGCCCTGGTGTTTCAATAGGATCAGAATTTCTTCAGGCCATGTAAAGAAAACCCTCCACAAAACCTTTTACCATGTTCCCACCTTCTGCTGCTGGTCACTTCCCTGTGCTAGCAGTGAATTGATCTCTGAGGAGCCCAGATTGCAGCCTGTCTCAGAGCAGGCAAAAGTTTTCTTTGGCACAAAACAAAAAAGCTTTCTGCATGGGGCCCCGCATGGCTCAGCGCGGCCAAGGGCTGCATTGTCCTGCAGTGCAGCTGAGGAGCGTCTTTTCTGTCTAAACAGGTTTGTAAATCAAATACTGCTTTATTCATGTTTGCTCTCACTGTAGCTTCATCATTCCTGATAATCATACTCAGCTCCAAAGTTTGCTCCTAAAATTCCCAGAAAAGCAATGTACTGCACTGTGAAATGCAGTGTCTGCTATTCTACCAAATAAAACAAAGATAAAGCAGGATCTAGTCAGTAAAAAGCAGGGTCTAGGTGGTAAAAAAGCTGGATCTAGTCAGTTTTCACAGTATTCCAAACGCCTCCAAGATACAAAGGGCCCTGTAACATGACTTTCTTGTGACACTGTCATGGGTCTTATTTAAGAAATGGCAGGAGCCTCCTACAGGGACATCCTGGTACAGAATATGCTCCCACGCAAGACCTGCAAGGACACTCTCCAAAGGATCCTCACTAAAGGGCCTCTCACATCTTGCCAGGATGGTTCTGCTGTGGCCAGAAAGCCGACTGGGGCATGCAGGATTTTCCCCTTGCTAGTGGTCCATGCACAACGTCTGTGTAAAGCTGCTCATGTGTAAAGCTACACAAGGAGCCTTCCCACAGCTATTAGGTTTTGTGCCACAGGGTCTTACCTGAAGACTAGCATTTAAATAAATTTTTGTTCATAAACCCATTTATATAAAGCATGCTTTACTTGCCCCTTAAGAAATCACTAAAGACATGTTACTGTTACTACTTTTCCTAAATAAAGATATATTTTCTATTTTGCCCTGCCTGGTAATATTAATAAATAAGGATGGCTAATGAGTGCTTTCCTGATAAAGGACAGCCCTTGTTAAACAGCCACTAAAAACACACCTATCAAGACCACAGCTGCATCTGCTACAGCATGGGATTCTTCTCATCTGAGATCCAAACCTGTGCTCCTCGGTGAGACGAGACTCACTCTGCTGTTGGGTGGTACTTTGCTGGACTAAGAACTGATTTGCCCATGTGTTTGCCAAAGGCTGATCCTCAGCAGGTGGCATTTATTTGAAACCAGACATGGCAGGTGGTTTCAGCCTAGAAACACATTTTTGCACAGATTCCAATTAAGTGTTTATAAGTTACTGGTTATATAAATCTGAAATCAGTGATGTTGGCAATTTTTCTGTACTTTCTCTGTGTGCTTACAACTGGGCTTAAATTTTGTTTGTTGTTGTGAGGCTTTCAAGTGTGTGTCAAATATTAGCATTTTAATTTGCAAGGAAATTAGTAGTTGGAAAACTGTAATCCCTTACAAGTATGTGTGCACACACACGTGGACACACTCAGAACATTAAAGTTACTTATGTTATTAAGTTTGTAATAAATCCTCAATGTGGAATGGCATGTGCTGAATCACTGGGGTACTTGACAAAGACCTGTTTAAAGGGTTACTCTGGGGCCCCAAATTCCATTTTTATAAACAAGGCCCTATTGAACCTAATCAATGGGTTTTCTATGATTCCACCCCCTTTGCGTCCCCCGGCAACTTTAATTAAGAGCTTTTGGGCAACTTTAAAGGTTGCTATGTATTATTTTTAGCTATAGCTGTGAATTGTTATGGAAGAGCATGAAAACATACCCACGTTGACCTTAATGCCTCCCTCTCCAGGAGCAGCTGTGAACCTTTCCCTTGCACATGGGCCGTGGCTGGCATCAGATTCTCCAGGCCCAGCTGGAGGAGCAGGCACCTTTGGCTGTCACTGCTGGCAGGCATGGGACATGCCTCTCCAGGTTTATTCAGGGGACATGCCTCTCCAGGTTTATGCAGGGATATGCCTTTCCAGGTTTTTATAGGGGACATGCCACTCCAGATTTATGCGGGGAAGGTCAGGGGCCAGACCTGGCACTGCCAAAGCATCTTGGGCCAGTGGCAATGGTTTTGGCAGCAAGAGCCCCAGCCCTGAGGGTATAACGTGGCCACTCTGGGCCAGACTGCAGACCAGCCTTCACCAGCTGCCAGGAACAGGTTCAGCTCTTGTGCTGTGCAGGCCAGGAGACTCCTTTTGCTCTTTTGCTTTTTAATCAGGGCTTTCTGTGCTACATGTAAAGGAAGTAAAAGGACTGATGGGTTTGCTGAGATGGGGTTTTTTTCCAGGACAAATTATGATATCCATTCCTTTTTAAAATTTTTTACTGGTATTCTTTGAATGAGGAATGGGGCTATCCGGCCAGGACAAAGGGACTTGCACGCCAAAACTGCAATTACAGCTAAATGAAAAAAAATAAGAATGAAATGTATTTTATTAATTTCAGCTGTTATATCTTAATGCAAAGAAATCAGTTTGCACAGTTCTGTAACTGACACCAATTTCTAATCTCCAATACTATTAACTTCTAAATCCCTGTTATAGAGAACATTGGCAGAATACCAGAGACTATTGCAGCTAAATAAATTTACTTGGAACTGGTGTTTTATTTTCTTTTTTCTGAAATGCTGAAAAAATCATTAAACTATTTTGTTAATTGCTGATAACATTTTGATTAGTTGGATTTCCTCTTTTGGCTGCAATAGACACATTCCTGGAGCATGAACATGTTTGCCTTTGGGACAAACAAAGAAAAATAAAGAAAGAAAGAAAAAAAGACCATTTTTTGAAATGACAAAATGTATTGTTATGGGATTAGAGACAGGATAGCTCCAGGATTATGCTGTATCGCTAACTCAATTTAAGAGGCCTATGAATTAAAACTAAATATTGAATAGCTGTAGGGAAAGGGCATTGTTAAGGAGTAATATCTGTGTGAAAACTTGATTGTTTCATCTCAGCTGGATCGAAACAGTTTTCTGACAACTCAGAGACTGTCTCATACAAGCTAGAAAACCTTAAAACATTTCTCCCTACCACTTAACTAAAATGGCACTGGAAAACTAATCCAAGTCTCATATTTGCACAAATAAATATTAACTAAAAACAACCTTGACAGAAATATTTTTACAAGTCAGGGATAGGCTTTTAGCAAGGCTTCTGCCTTGACATAATAATTCCAAAGGAATCTGCAAAACTGTCTTCTGCTAACCTTGACTTTAGTGATGTTCTAAGCCAAGGTAGCATCACTTCTCACTTCTACGCTACAAGATTTAATTGGGAACCTAAACAGAGCTGTGCCAACTGGGACAGTAGAAGTAATTACCAGATTTAGATATTCTGGCATTGTGGACAAAATTTCTTAGGCACAGGAAATGAATTATAGCAGAATATCCTTAGACTCAAAAATTATTGGCAGGGAGGAAGGGAAGAACAATGCAGCCTTGGTTACATGCTGACGAGCTTTGGCTGATTTGTTGTGTTACCATTTTAGTCTCTGTGTGGCTATTTAATTTTTTTTCCTCAAGAGAGCTGAAGTTCTAACGCCATCTAAGTCAGAGCTTGGAGAGCTTTTTTCATTTTGTGTCCAAAGAACAGTTGGGTTCACAGAGGACTGAACAAAGGGAGAATATAAAGAAAATATGGGTTGCTCTCACTGGCACATAGGATCTTCCATGAATAAGAGCTTCTTGTGATATTAAAATGAGCTATAAAATCTCCTTCTATTTCTGATTTTGTAGCCTGGCTGTACCTGTGGCCCAGTCTTTCAATAAATTCAGTGTTCATGAAAAGCTCTTGACTTTGAAGCCATAGAGAAAAAGATCTGGATTTACCCCACCTAATTTGAGATATTTGCATGAGATCCCTTGGCATGGAGTGTGACACCAAAGGCTCCTTCAGTAACCCCTGCAGACAGACCAGCACACCCCTTCCTTTCATGGTCTGAGTTGCCCTCTGACAGATCATCCATTAAGCAGGCAAGTCTCCTACCAGGCTTGTTACTTAGGTCCCAAAGCCAAGACCTTAAAGTGGCTGCAGAGAACATGAGCCCGGGCCATTGGACAGAGCAGACAGACAGAGGAGCATGTGCCAAGGGGCCCAATGGCTGAGTATTTTCACTGTGTCTGTTGAGGCTACCAGCAATGTTGGTCAGACTCTGCAGACCCTTGACATGCTCAGAAAGGATATAAGATTGCATCACCTTTATCAGATGTCACAAATGGATCTCAGATGGCA
This sequence comes from Sitta carolinensis, assembly GCA_032173965.1. Taxonomy (NCBI): domain Eukaryota; kingdom Metazoa; phylum Chordata; class Aves; order Passeriformes; family Sittidae; genus Sitta; species Sitta carolinensis. The sequence continues at coordinate 34,685,046 of JAVUNC010000004.1, forward strand.
ATTTTCTACTCTGCATACCGGCATTTTGAACAAAATATCATCCAAAAGAACAGGCTCTGTATGCCATTATCAATCCCCTAAACCTGTTGTCTTACCAGCTCTGACATCATTAGCTGCACATGTTTCTAAACCAAAGGTGGTTTTCTACCCTAACTTTTATCCCTCGTCCACTCTGGATAAGCTCTGAATAAAAGACACTTGTTAAAGTTCAGCTATACCAGGGGTTACATCAAGACATGGCAGACGGGCAGGCTCAAGCCTCTATCACTGAGTACAAAGATATATGGCCTATTGTCTCCTTATGGCTCATGTGATACCCTTGATAAGAAGAATGTAAGTGTCTGGCAGCCATACAGAGTGAAATCTATACCCGAGGAATGCATATAAGTCAACCTCTACTTAAGCCTTAAATGATGGGTATATGTATGATAGTAGCACTGAGAAAATGTGAGGTTTTCCAGTCCAATGGCCTAAACCAATGGCAGAACAGCAAGTTGGAAATGATCCGAAAAAATATTTGAAGGGAGTTTAAATCAACTAGAAATATTTTTTCCTCTGGTATTTTAACAAAAATTAAAAATGAGTTTCCAAAAAGGATGAAAAGATGTCTCATACTCTGTGTTAGCTTACTGGTTTATTATGAGACTAATAACTACATAATTTCCCCCAAAATAGTTCTAACCAACACAAATTTCATGCCCCTGATTGTAAGGCTCAGAAGTTTTGGTGGGTCTACACCTGCATTCAGCTGTATTGAAACTTTGTTAAAAAAAAGCCAAATCCCACAAAAAAAGCCTATGTGAGGTTGAGCTGGAAAATATACAGGTCTTTTTACCTTGAGCTAGATGGCACAACAGCAAACAGAAGAAATAAAAAAAACGATCCCTACTGGCATCATATCCATAGGAGGGAAGGTCTGTCTCAGTCAGGTACTGCACAGTGCTGGAGCTTCTGTATCCTCATACTCCCTTTGATAAGGAGAGAAAGTCAGTGAGAGCCAAATCCTGACACAGCAACAGCCTTTGCTCCTTAGAGGGACAAGGACTTTTAGGGATAATTCAACTTAAACAGAAAAGAAAAGAAGCAGAAGTGACCCTATGTTCCCTAGCAGAGAGAGTCCTGGGTATGTCTGGCTGATACCTGCAGGCTCACTGGCAGGGTTCCTCTGTACCAAAAGTCAGTGTGTTCTCCCATTCATGCATTTGCTTTGAAAGAAACAGTGGGGCCCACACTGTGAACTGCAAAAGCACAGCCTGGCTACTGTTTTTGTGGCCTCATCCCACCCCGGTTCCAGAACACAAATAAGAAATTTTACTCTTTAACAGAGTCAGGAGTACTCTATAATCCAAGCAACTTCATAATGAACAAGCTCTCATTTAGTGTGAGGCCTTATTCATTGCATGCCTTACTTACAGCATACTGTTAAAACAGCCACGATGCTGCCCTGACTGTTTTGGTTTTGGACTAAATACAGCACAGTAAGTCAAACATTATTGGTCACAATGGTAATGCAGAGTGTATATAATGTGCTTTTATTGCTGCAAGGCATAGCTGAAATATTTACACAGAATACATGAAATAACAGCAAGATTCATGTTCTGTTCCTTATTTGTAAGGTATTTTATTAAAAAGAATCTGAAGTTCATAAATAAAATAGTAATATCACGTATTTCCAGATACTGGTTCCAGCTTGTTGATTTTAATAGACAAGTATAACACTTCAAATGTGGAAACACAGTGGGTAATATTTATATGAAATCTCCAAGAACCGTGGTATTTTGCTCATGTGGAATATCATGGCATTTTGCCTGGATCAAGTAACCAGCAGATTAGCACATTAACACTTTTAAGAAACATGCATGTAATCCATTCTGAATGTGGTCTTTGACTCCTGGTAGAAATACCTAATGATTTTCAAATTGGCGCGTGACTTTATAAAGCAAGTCAAATAAACAGGAATTGCAGAGCAGCTTTGGTTGGGGCGGATGGCATAGGCACACACATGTTATCAACAGAGGAGACAGGATCAACTCTACAGCCATGGAAGGACTTGCAGTACCTACAGAGATGCAGGAGCTTTATGGCTTTATTGCTCTGTGTGAGTTGGTAAGTGAATATAAACTACTCCGCTCATTCAGTACCAGTTCAAGGTGAAAATGTAACAACAGACCTCTAAGACTGACCAAAGCCAGTAAAGCCTGCAAAAACCATCACCATTGCCCATTATGAAGGTCCCACTCCAGTCTGCAGCTAGAGGAGTATGTCCACAAGACAGACAGCCATGTTCAGGTTGCAACAAGCTCCATTCCTAACCAGGAATTAAGAAAGAGAAGAGCAAGAGGCAGAAGGGTTGTCAGTCCTCTGTTACTTGGCCAAGGATGCGTTGTGCCTTCAGAGATGTATTCCAACACAGACTCTTCACATGGTTTTGGTCACACTGCCAGTTCCCTACACTGCTTTTCCTACTTCCCAGAGAAAAAAAGTCCATCCTTCCCTTCATGGGAGCTGCTGCTGACTGCAGTGGTGCTTGTGTTGATGAACTGCTCCACATGTGCAAAGTCCTGGTTGTGCAAAATGCACATGCAAGGTTAGTGGCAGGATAGCTCAGGCCTCTGGGCTCTAATTTCAACAGCCATAAGAAGAGAAAACCCCTTTTATTTCCGGGTGCTTTCAGTGTGCTGTAGCAACTGAGTTCAACTTCTGCAGCAGGACACAGCAGGGAAAACCCAACAGTCCCCTCGCATAAAAGACGCAGCAGAGTCTAGGCTACATGCCAAGGAATCCTATCACTAGCCTTATAAAAAGCTCACCAGGGCCACCTCAAAAACAATAGTGAAGTCAGGCTTGGCTGCAGTTGGTTATGGTTAGAGAAAGAGACCACGAGCAGGTCTCCCTGAACTACTGTAGATGGCTCCATTTCCTGCTAACTAAATTCATCACACTAGTTCTCTACTTCCTGGAGACAACTTTTATAATGCCATTATTGTACTTACAGAGTGTCCCTGCTTTTATTAAGGCCAGATATGGCTGCCCTAGGTCATAGCAATTAAGGCTGTTCTTTGGAAGTGACAACATAGAAATTAATGGCACAAATAAAGAGATTGTTCAGAAAGGTTAGGATCTCATCCTTCATCCTGCTGAGGGCTGATGCTCTTCTTGCTTCTGTACTAGAGAACCAGGAATAAGCATAGAGCTTCTGGCTCTCCAAGCAGAAGGTAAAATATCCTTGCTAGACCATGTACCCAAGATTTAAAAAACAACCTATGGTTTCAACTTTGGTTAAAATAACCTGGCTAAGAAAGTCCAAACATGGATATTTGCAAAATGAAAGAATTTTAGAAAAGGAAATTCTGGGATTTGAAAAAAAAAAAGAGAGAGTTGTTGTCATGGAAAGAGTCAAATCAAACTTTTTATTAAAGCTAAAAAGCAAAAGAGAAGCAACTCTTCTTTAGTTGTGAGTCTGGACACAGAAAGGATTTTTCCTCTGCATTGAAGTCATCTGTTAAAAAAAAATATAGTGGGAAATATTAAAATCTTAATCATTAAGAACTCGGAAGGCTCATTTAGAAAGCAGCTCAGATGCCAATGAGCATCAATTGCTGTGAACCAAGCACATACTGAGTAGACTACTAACATCTTGTCAAAACTCCTGGGTATACAACATCAGCAAAAGAGAAACAGCTCTGAGTAAAGCTCCAGTGTCAGGACAGGATGAGGTTTGGTGGACTATTAAAAACCCAAACCAATCTCCCCCTACTTAAGCTCACACAAAAGCCCAGATTTTTGGAACATCATGCTGGAATCAGGCTTTTCCCTCTACACTGACATCCAAAGCTATTTTTGAATTTGGGTTAGATTTAGTGACTAGGCTCTAGCCAAAAAATTTAGGGGGGGTGTGGGGAAATCATTGGAAAAAGTCATAAGACTTTGCCTATTTCAGAAACAAAAGGTTTTCATTTTTTGGGGCTAGGTTTACAAGAGGATTTGGGAGCTGACCACTTTCAGATGTTCATGCTGCAGAGGGTTGATTACATGCCTGCAGCTCCCAGCCCTGGCACCCCAGGAATGGGGATCAGAGCAATGCTGATATATCAGCATTTTATATCAGCACCCTCCACAGAGGCAGCCAGATCTGCATAGAAGTGTTTGAGTAGGCAATTTAGAGCAGCACGCTGAAACTGGTTATGCTCAAGCCTTGTTTAGGATAGCAGAGCTGCCTTTACGCAAGGCCTTTCTCAATTCATTTAAAAATTGGCTTCTAAACAAAATATGGACAATGTTTGTGGCAATAAAAGGGTGGGGGAGACAAGGATGTGCTTTGCTGGAGTGCATGGGAACTCCATTTCTGAGGCCAGAAACAGCATAGTTGGATCTCTCCAAAATTCCTGTATTTTTTAATCCATACTTTTAGAGCAAAGCAAGTACTTCTGCAGAGTGTCCTGTGGAGGCTTTCACCTCCACACTCCCTCCAGAGACTTCTTTTTAAGTTCTTTCATTCAGAAACTGTTCATGTTTGTGCTTGCTCTGCCAAAGAGCCACAAGTGAGGCAGCACAAAGCAAACCTTCACATAAAGCTGCCTTTTATCCATACACTTAAATAGTCGTCACCATACAGCAACTGAGTCTCTTGCACTCATTGTTAGATTTCATCCTCACAAGACTATTAGATAAATATGTTTTCTGCTTTTATCAATGCCAGACAGAAGCAGTAGGTGGAGGGAGTGTCTTGGCAAAGGTCGCAGAGGACAATTCCAGTCAAAGGATGGAGGAATCTGGGTTTTCCAGGTCCCACCAGCTCCTGGAACATCTCTCCTCCATCAGATAGCCACTGGGGAGGAAACAAGGTCAGCAGCAGTCATGAAGAAAAGATTTGACATAGCAAAACCTGGGGCTGACCCAGGAGAAAATAAAGCAAAAAGCACTGTTTATTTGAATGCCAAAGTTGTTTAACAGTGCTGCATCTCCACGTCCATGGGGTTTTCCTCACTGCTCTTAAAGGGCAGCTTAACTGCAAAATGTGACTGCAAATTTGGCACTTTCCTCAGAGGATCTCTGTGTAAAAGTCAGAAGCTGGAAGACAGCAATTCCCATTTTGATGGGAAAGTGCTACTCTTCAGTCACATGACACTAAATAAATCGCTGAAATGGATCAAGAGCTAAAAAGCCCAGTCAGCTTAGGTATCTGGTCTTACCTTCTCACACAGCCCTCTGTGAACAAACCACCTTACCTTTCCCTCCAGCATGCATCTCTTCCCTGACTTCCATCTAACCAAGTCCACAAAGCAAACACTTTCTGCCTGGAGGGGTCCATAACCCTCCTCAGCAGCCCCCACTGAAATGCTACATGCCACAGATAACAGTCAGCTGGCAGGCAAGAAAGTCCCCCTGTGTCTGAACCCATTTGGGTGGTTATGCAGCTGGGGTATAGATGCCACAGAGTGAGGAGGAACCCATTGCCTCCACAAAACTAGGACAGTACCTTTAAAAAGACTGATGGAAAAGCATGTTCTTCAGTTATGAACCTTCAAGGTTATTGCAAGATAACCTTGAAAACTATTTAGACACAAGAAACCTTTGGTCCCACAAAGCCTTAGAAAAGTTGGCTACAAACACAGGAGGAGTGAGGAGCCTCTCACATAGGTGGCATGAGGCACATGCTTAGAACACCATGGGATCACAGCCCCAAGGAGAAGTTCAGTGAGCACCTTAAGGGTGTCTGTCACGTTTGTATGAAGTATTTGGGTTTTCCACTGGGAAGCAGGAGTAAAACTGAACAAGGATCCACTGGCTAAGGACATGTAACTACATAGCATGTGTTCTCCAGGGCTGTTCAGAGGCTGCTTTTCCAGATTTCTTGTGCTATTTCAACACCTCTGCTCAGCCTCATTTTCCTGCCAAGTGTTACATTCAAACAAAAGCTCCTTTAAACCCCAAAAGCTTAAAAATTAGGTCATGCATGTGCCAGAAATAATTTTGAAATATCCTCATTACCTTTCTGCTTCTTCCCAGAGTATTTTACTATTTGTTTGGGACAGAGGGAATGGAGCTGTACTATTTTTTCTTCCAATAGCATTTGCATAGAAGCTTTAAAGAAGCCATACACTTTGAAAGCCTAGTGCCTATTTCACTGTCTAAAATAATATACATCTTTCAAACAAATCCCTCTCAGCCCACTAGAGATTCCACAGCTGATTTTTTTTTTATTTCATCCAGGGCAAAGCAGTAGGCAACTCAAAAGCTGCATACATCAAGAAAAGCTGTTTTAACAATGTGTGTGTATCTAATGCATGCCTTCCTAGTCAGCCTCCTCCTTCCTGCTTAGCACAGGGAGCTGACCTAACTTTCAGTTTGATTCTTGATTACAGCGTTTTACTGCTTAACTGTAACCACTTTAACTACAGATTTGCTGTAGGCAAAAATGAGCAACAATTAACTATTAGGCATTTTCAAAAAGGTGACAGAGTTAAGGAGCCTTAATTCAATCAATATCCATCTTCAGAGGTTTATAACTGAATCCATATTTGAATTTAAATACCAAATAATCTGCTGATTATTATGCATAGTTTTCAGTCACTGTAACAAAAACATGATGTCGCAGTCGTGCTGTGAGTTCTGTAGCTAGGTTTCTTTGTTTATATTAACAGCTGTAAACACAGTCTAACACAGCCTTGATTTAAACACAGATTTCCCATACTTTCAAGAATTCACCACATTGGGAAAGCTACAATTTCAGAACTTATCTCACGTGCATATTGATTATGCCCAGGAACAGCCTGCAATGCTACACATACACTTGCAATGACCCATTTTAGAGACTCTATATTAAAACGGCCAGTTTTTCATCTTCATTAAAAAGTAAAACGAGCTTTGTGAATGTTTGTCTATAAACGTGCCCCTGAATATTCTGCAATTTTCTACATAAGGTACTTTCACTTTACTGGGTCAAGGTTCTATATGCTCATCCCTCCATTTAAAAATACAGGTTGTAAAATCCTCCTAAGGTCAGTTAACCAGTGAAAAATATTTCATCCAGTCAGAAATGGATTTCAGTGCAAGGTTTTATATTCCTACCTTTAATAACAGCATTGGAGAAGCTGAGATTTTGGAAAAGTGACACTGCCTGGATAAAGGACTCTTGAGCTGTGTTCTTCAAGAGTATGGTGAGAAGCAGGCTCCATTTAAGCAGAAAGTCAGGTGAAGCAAACAAAACTTGATAGGAACATTTTGTAATACTTCTGCCTTGAGAGGGGCAGCAGCATGTAATTGTAATGGGTTCCTCTGACCCAGATTAGTCTGTGAATTAGCAGAGTCAAGCAGCAGTGCAAAGCAGTCTTGAGGGCCCGGCTGGTGGGCATCCATCCCTACTGGAGGAAAACCCCCCAGTCCTACAGAGCTGCTATTGCAATTTACTATCACAAGGGCTTCCATCCACTGTGTCTTGCACAGAGAGAGAAAGTAAGTGAGAAGGAGGGGCTTTTGTCTGATGTTGCAGGGTCCATCAACCCTATCAGAAGAGCTTTTGGAATCACATTGCTCTACCATAAACTAAGGATGTTCCTGGGAAAGTTGATGCTATGTCTCCACAAGTAGCTTCACCACTGTTGGCTAAATTTCACAGTTACGCCTCTTCCTCCAGCAATCTCCACCTGGAAAACCTGATTTAGATCATCACAGACCATTCACAGTTTTGTTACAGTGCATATGGTCCAGGGAAATACCTCTCTGGACCAGGAGGGCCAAAGTGCAAGACTGATCTCATGACCCCACTCATCTATGACCAGTGGTAAAGCCTCAGACTCCCATTCACATCCTGGACTCACTATGAACACTATACTGACCACCCACATTCCCCAGCTTTGCTCCTCCTAAGCACCAAGGGCAGGCTCAGGGGTCCAAGCTGTAGCTAGGTTAGGCCCAAAGATAACTGCACATCTCTAGAATCCAAGGACTTTGGTCTACTCTGAGGCTGGTTCTATCAGGGTGCTCTCCAGAGTCTTACTGCATTTCTCACTGTCTTTCCAGGGAGTGAGGGCTGCTGGAGAAGCACACAATATGAGTCATATAGAACTCCAGAACATCTCATGACGAACTCTGGATCCACTCCTTTGTAGATTTGCACAGGTTAAGCAACATCCTACTTCAGTATTTAGGTCTCATGCTAAATACTCTCTCTTGTAGTACCCCCTTCACTGATTTGAAGTACACTTGTCCAAAACTTCATTTTCCCCCCTTTGAAGTCACATAAAAATGAGATCTGCCAAGTGCCTAGTCTAGATATTTGTGGTGATGCTAAAATATAGCATGGATTTTGAAAGGATCCAAAAGGAGTTTAGCTAGCCCATTCCACATCATCCTTTCCAAGTTATTTTTACATGTCTGAGATCTCATTCAATTTGTTTGGCTTCTCAGAGGACAATTTAAAACAATACATAGCAGATGGGAGAGGTAAGACAAACAGAGGTTAAATGACTTGCCTGAGGCTGGTAGAGTCTAGCAGAATGGGCGACAGGAGTCCTGGGTATTAATTAGTTAATATTTGTACAATGCTAAGAAAATATATAGCCCCATAGAAGTATTATTGTAAGGTGGCCCCTGCAGTTTGGAGAAGCAGAGGGCAACAGCGCACAGGCAAGTGCAAATATCCTCTCTTGTTTTGTGGCATTTCGGTCGTCGTGGGGTCTGGGAGAAACAGAGTATTCCCAGGACATATGAGAGAGGGAATGAGAAAGCCCAGGACAAGAGATCCCACTCAAGCAATGCTGTTGTGCACACCCAGGCTGCTCTGTCCACACATTAAGTCCAGGATCAGCTGTTTGCGCTTTCCATTGAGACCAGTAAATCTGTGAGGTACAATCAAATCAGGCTACATGATCAGCTGCCTTCAGCAGAAACCTCGAAACTGAATTTGAGATATTTTGGGGTGTTTACAGCATTAAGAGGTGCAAATCTCTCTGAAGTGCCATGGGACCCATATGCCACACTGTTCTGTGCTCTGCTGAAATCCCAGGAGGAAGGTCAGGCCCATCTGTATTAAAGAACGGTCTATGGGAAAGGAGGAAAGGGTCACAGTGTCAGATTTGTCCTTTTTTTTCCCACCTCTCTGGGGCATTCATCCTGCTCCCATGACTTCAGATCTGATTTCTTCAGATGCCTTTTTCAGTCCAGCTTCCCTTCACACCATCTCACATCCCAGCCTCCTGCTCTGAGCCTCCTCCAGATTCCAGTATCAGTCTGAATGAAATATGCATCAGATTTTCTCCAGGACAGCTCTCAATCTCCAGTGTTTTTAACATGATTTTTCTATGCGATTTCAAGAGTGTTTGGCCATTTGGAATTTTTGGCCATTTCCCTTTTTCTTCTTGGCTAGAATACAAGAATATTAGCTAAGCTGTGATGTACTTTCCTCTGCAATTTTTAAATCATTCAGACTTCCTGTGTAGTCCACTAAAATTTTCATCCAGTTTTCATCACCTCATATCTTCATTATCTGAACCTGCCATTTCTTTTCCCATCAGTTTAGCTCAGACTTGACTGAAATGCAAAATCTCCAGCTGAAAATCCCAACGTTTGTTTTCATCCAAAACAGGATAAATGGCTCAAATTTTAAAAGCACTTCCTCAAAAACACTGACACTTGAAGTTCTACATATTTAGGCAAAACTTTCCAGCATTTCTAGCCACTAAATTCTAAATGTTGAATATTTTTTTATTTACTTGGCAGGCTTTATTTGGAGTAGAATCAATGTCAGGCTACATTAGCTTTCCCTTGCAGATTCTGCTTCCCATGAGTCAAAATCCATAGGAAAACACACTTCAGTGTCACGTGGTCATTACTGCCCCTATGGGATGGTACAGTGGGAAGAGCATATAGTGCGCATTCAGAAATATATATGGTGTAGCAAGGGACTTCACACAAAAAGGAAAAGAGAGCAGAACTTTGTGGCTGCCCTACAGCTCCCACCAGGCTCCAAAAGGATGCTCATTTCTCTGCCATGCAACCTGATGTGCTGATTACAGATCACCCAATGGGAGATATGTGACACACATCCCATTCTTTTCCCCTAAGTGACACATCATGCTTCTCTCTGTTTTTTATTTTTTTTTTTTTGTTAATGAAATGGTTTGCATAATTTTAATGAAAAATAAATAAAAGCTAACTTCAAATTAAGCCTTTTCTTTTTGCTACAGAAAATGTCCATTGCTAAGAAGCTGTGTCCTCAATTGTAAAATCATCTTGATAAAAATGTTCCATAGCCGACAGTATAGCTTCCAGAATCATTATTTTTTTCTACTGCTCTAATCTGAGCAACCTGATGCCTCTTTGAATTCTTCCATTTCTTTCTTTACTGTCAAACCTTCTTCCCCACCAAACCCTTAAACTGTGCCTCTTGTCCCTCATGTCACCCACTGCAGCCTTCCTTGTGCCAGGTGACCTCCTTTGTGATTCCCCAACCCAAACCAACCTGCAAAGCCATCCAAACCTCTATTCCTGGCTGAAAAACCTTTATGTTATATAGTGGCAATTAAAGAAAAACAGAAAATTACAGCTGTCAAGAGGGTTGTCAACAGTTTTAGCCAGTATTCTGAAATGTCTGGATAAAAATAAGTAACAAAACACAAATACATTTTTACTAGATTCTTACCAATATTTAAAAAGTTCAACAGCAGTTTTGATTGCCAAAAAATTGATGAACTCTTCTGCAGACTGTCTTAAAAGCATTAAGCAAGCATGCGGTTGAGTTTGTGGTTTGAAAACTTTTGGAGCTTTTCTTCATCGGAATTGTGATTTCCAATAAGAAATATAAAAATAATATTACATGCAAGCCAATAAAAACATAAACATAAAAATAAAATCTACAAAATACAGTTCTTCCAGCCAGGTCTGCTCTCCTTTTCCAAATCCCATGTCAAAACTTTACTTCAACAGCTACAAGAAACTGGCAAATTAACAAATACCAAGGCAAGTCAGGAAGCAGTTCTTCTAAATGACTCTGAAGTATCACATTTTGATTGTAATTAATGAACATGGCCAAGAAATCACGTTGCTGAGACCCTCCAGGTCACCCCCACACCTCTTTTAATTTCTTACAGTCATATGCTATATTTTTGTTATGTATGTAACCTTGTGTCCTCTGGTGAAACAATCTCTTTAAGACAGTGGTCTCTGTGTTTGGCAGGTCATATCCAACCTGCAATCAAGGAGCATCATGCTTTTATTTCAGGAAGCTCAAGCTTGGTGGCTGCATCTGGGCTTGGATTCTGTGCTGGACTGCAAGCACCCAAGGAATGCCAAGTACCCTCAATTCCATTAACTTCAGTGGGAATTAGAGAGCTCAGCTGTGTTTAATATTCTACAGGGTCAGGCTCTGAAAACTGTATTAGCATTCTCAGTTCCCAGCAGGACAAAATTCAGCAAAGCATTTGGATTGAGATTTAACTGTAAACATGTGAACACTCCCCCCGATCTCAATATGACTATTCTCATGCTTAAAGTTAAGCATATGCTTAAGCTTCGTGCTGATTTTGGGCCAAGACCTACTGTTTTCAAGGGCTACACAAGTTCACAAGAGGCAAACTGCTAGTCTATAACACCAGTTGCATAATCTAGTTTTTCCTTTTTCACAAAGGCTGACACAAGAGTGTCCTTTTAAAATGGAGCAGCTACACTGAAGAAGATGGGGCATTCTGGTGAAACACTGAGTATTTCTCTAAAGTTACTAATCTACTATTATTATTACTGTTATTCCTATGTGAATGCAGGAAAAGCACCTATCCCAGACTCAGAACTTTTGCTGTTCCTGAAAGAATATAAGCCATACAGCAAAGAATAACAAACTCTCTCTACATGACAGCAAACATCAGTCAAGTGACAGATAAAAATATCTCACCCTCCCCAGAGACCCTCAGTGTCTTGTGCATCTGAACCCTTCCAGGGGCACTAAAAAACAGAAGCATCTTACAGAGCACTCTGAATGTCCCAATGTTTCTCCACTCCAGGGGCCAAGGAAGTCTGTGGGCTTCTGAAGAAGGGCTGGCATCTCTGCTTTTCTGAATTAGGAGGGGGCTTCTCCCTTAAAATGGTGCTGGCACTCAGGAGACAGCATCTTGGCTAGCTCATGGCAAGGGACATATGTGTCTCTTAAGCAAATTCCTTCACCCAGAGAAGAATCAGGGGATGTGGAGCCTGCTGCGATGGCTCCTTTCCTCTGAAAGCAAAATGCTCCTTCCTCTGGGAGGACACTGGGGCCCAGTACCAAAGGGACAGAGGGGCTTACCAGGAAATCTGTTAGGGCACAAGAAAAAAACATAACTGCATCACTCTGCATTTTAGGATCCATTGCTACTCTCACTCTATCCCGCAGAGTGGAAGAACACAAAACAAACCAACCCCCCACTCAGAGGCCAGGAGGAAGGGAAGAGCTTTAGGGGCCCATTTTTCACCCAGATCCCTTAAGGGTAAGCAGCTCACAGCACTGGAGCCATGTTCTCAGAACCCATAGGAAGCTGCACAGAGGAGGAAGAAACAGAGTATGGTTCTCACTCCTCCACTGAGCAAACTGAGGCCAAGCCAGGACTTGCTGATGTGCCTCCAGTCCAGCTCCAGGCTGCCTCCCCTGGACTTTCTTTCCCCTTGTTGCAGCAGGTTGTCACTCTGGCTTGCTATGTCAAACTCCAGCTTCTCCCTAACTCCACAATCTGTGATCCTTACAATGCAATTAACCCGATGCTGCAAAGGCACCATAAAGGCAGACCAAGAACACATTTAAGATGCGACAACTGCATGTGGGCATAAGCCCGGAATGTGCTATTCCCAGTCTGCATCTCCCTTTTTTGACACATTTCACAATGCTTTCATCACACAGTTTTAGGAACACGTGCAGCTAGTGGACTGACAAGATAGCTTGTTGCTGCATTTTCTTGGGTGAGGCTGACTGCGAAATGTCCCCTACCTTTTGTTTCAAGCTCTTCTAGAAGAATTATAAAATCAAAGCAACAGCATAGCCAAAATCCATAATGCCAAACAAATCTCTCTTGGCACCCTGACAGAGAAATGGCACCCACTATTAAGAGAGGAACCTAGGGCACGAGATGTAGCACTGGCAAGACACAGGGAGAAGGAATGACCTGGACTGGTGGGCAAGGCAGAAGTGCTGGTATTTAATATCCTCTTCTGTCCACTTCTGTCACCAATGGCTCTGGAAGTAGCGGCTGATGGCAGGGACTCCCAAACAGTGGCACACACTCCTCCCGAATGTTCAGTTTATCTCACAGAGGTGTTTCCTGAGCACCTCCACGTCCCGATTGCGTGTGCGCCCAGTCCAGCACGGGCAGTAGGGCTGAGAGCGGCTGTACTTGCCGCGGGTGGCTGTGCCTGAGATCCCGCTGTCCCAGAAGCCAGGGACAATCACGGGGGTGGCCAGATTTACGGCATTCTCCCGTGTTGACAGAAAGGCAGTGCTGGGGAAAGTTCTGGACACTCACCCCAACGCTGCGGAAACAGATGAGCAAAAAACGGAGCCAGGACTTCTACACTTTGTAAATACATCCCGGTTGCCTTCATTTTGTTCCAACATGTCCAAGGGTCTTCCAAAGACTCGCATTCACATTGCTGCTCTAGCACGAGCGCCCGCCGTGGGATTTTCCCCCGACAGCTGTCACCGAGGGCAGCCGGGCTGCACATGGCCCGCTCCGAACGCGGCGTCACCGCAGCCCCTGGGCCGGGCGGGACCCCGCACACACCCTGCTCCGCACACACACCCTGCTCCACACACACCCCGCTCCGCACACACCCCGCCCCGCACACACCCTGCTCCGCACACACCCCGCCCCGCACACACCTCGCTCCGCACACACCCCGCTCCGCACACACCCCCGCTCCGCACACACCTCGCTCCGCACACACCTCTGCTCCGCACACACCCCGCTCCGCACACACACACCCCCGCCCCGACACACCACCCCCCCCCGCACACACCCCGCTCCGCACACACCCCCGCCCCGCACACACCCCGCTCCGCACACACCCCGCCCCGCACACACCCCGCTCCGCACACCCTCGCTCCGCACACACCCGCTCCGCACACACCCCGCCCCGCACACACCTCGCTCCGCACACACCCTCTGCTCCGCACACACCCCGCTCCGCACACACCACCCGCCCGCACACACCCCGCTCCGCACACACCCCGCTCCGCACACACCCCCGCCCGCACACACCCCGCTCCGCCCCACACCCCCCGCCCGCACACACCCCGCTCCGCACACACCCCCCGCCCCGCACACACCCCGCTCCGCACACACCCCGCTCCGCACACACCCGCTCCGCCACACACCCGCTCCGCACACACCCCGCCCCGCACACACCCGCTCCGCACACACCCGCCCCGCACACACCCCGCCCGCACACACCCCCCGCACACACCCCCGCCCCGCACACACCCCCGCCCCGCACACACCCCGCTCCGCACACACCCCCGCCCCGCACACACCCCGCTCCGCACACACCCCCGCCCCGCACACACCCCGCTCCGCACACACCTCGCTCCGCACACACCTCCGCTCCGCACACACCCCGCCCGCACACACCCGCTCCGCACACACCTCGCTCCGCACACACCCCGCTCCGCACACACCCCGCCCCGCACACACCACACCCGCCCGCACACACCCCGCCCCGCACACACCCCGCTCCGCACACACCCCGCTCCGCACACACCCCGCCCCGACACACCCCCCGCCCGCACCACTCGCTCCGCCACACCCGCTCCGCACACCCCCGCTCGCCACACCCGCGCCCGCACACACCCCGCCCCGCACACACCCGCTCCGCACACACCCGCTCCGCACACACCCCGCCCCGCACATACCCCGCTCCGCACACACCCCGCCCGCACACACCCCGCCCCGCCCACATACCCCGCTCCGCACACACCCCGCCCCGCACACCCCCGCCCCGCACACACCCCGCCCGCACACACCCCGCTCCGACACACCCCCGCCCCGCACACACCCCCGCCCCGCACACATCCCCGCCCCGCACACACCCCCGCCCCGCACAAAACCCCGCCCGTACACACCCCCGCCCCGCACACACCCCCGCCCCGCACACACCCCGCTCCGCACACACCCCCGCCCCGCACAACCCTCTCCGCACACACCCCGCTCCGCACACACCTCGCCCGCACACACCCTGCTCCGCACACAACCCCCGCCCCGCACACACCCCCGCCCCGCACACACCCCCGCCCCGCACACACCCCGCCCCGCACACCCACTCCAGCCCTCTCCGCTCCGGCCCGGCGCAGCTCCTCCAGCGCCGCCCTGTGTGCTGCCACCTCCTGGGCGCCGCTGCTCGGGCAGCGCTCCCGCTACCATTCCCGCTCCCGCTCCCATTCCCGCTCCTCTTCCCATTCCCGCTCCCATTCTTGCTCCCGCTCCCATTCCCGCTCCTCTTCACATTCTCGCTCCCGCTCCCATTCCCGCTCCTTTTCCCATTTTTGCTCCCACTCCTGGCCCGCCCGCGCGGCCGTGGGCGACCACTTGTGGGCGTGGGCGGTGGAGCTGCAGGTGCGCGCCCGCCCCGCTCCTCCGTCCCGTCCCGTCGCGTTCTGTCCCGAGCCGCCCTGCTGGCAAGAGGGAGCGAGCTCTGCCGTGGATGCGGTGGTGACATGAAACACCCCAAGAGCGTCCTGCTTTCCAGCCAGTGTTTTTTGACGTTAAGGCGTCCTGGAGGGAAGACCCCAAAGCCCATTAATCACTTCAGGATGTCTGAGACGTGGGCAATAACACTGCGGAGAATTCAGGCCCTCTGACACTACAGTGCAGTATCTGAGCATTTAACAATAACAATCAACACTGCTGATGCCTGTGAAAATACAGATGCAAGCCAGCTGTCTGTCAGGGTGAAAAATGTGTTTGTCTTTTCGTTTTAACGTGTCATTTCCCTCTTGGACATTTGCTGTGTTACTGCCAGGATATCATGTGCTTCCAGCACAAACTCTATCCCAGGAAGACGAACCACGTTCATATGGAGGAGGGGGTGTCACTGTGCTGTTTCTGCGACGTTTTTTCTTCGCCTGAAGCTGAACAAAACATATCTGACCTTAATTCTTTAATTTTTATTATTATTGAAGTAATTTCCACTATCTGTTTCTAGCTAAATGTAATCGCAGATTTATGCATGAAAGGATCATGGAAGGGGTGAAAGAGTGTGTGTGCTGGGAGGTGTCAATATTGAGATTAATAAGAGGCAATGGAAGTACGTATGTCATGATCAAAAATTAATAAGCATAAAATATGCCTATGGTAGGATGACTGGAAGAGGGCAGATTTGGATCACATATTAGGAAGAAATCATTTACTGAGAGGGAGATGAGACACTGGAACAAAGTGACCAGAAAACTTATGGATGCCCCATCCTTGGAAGTGTTCAAGGCCAGGTTGGGAGGTATCCATGCCCATGGCAGGAGGCTGGAAACGAGATGATCTTTAAGGTCCCTTCTGGCCCAAAACATTCTAGAATTCTATGATAACTCATGATTGGCATATTAGAAGAAAAAGATACGGATGTTCAAGAAGGACTAGAAAGGGGACTTTAAGGACATGGATCTGAATATATTAAGAGAACAGACAAATAAATTTGTATGTAAAAAAAAGAGTTAAGGAAAACTGGCTTTTGGTTTTTATGAGAAACGAATATTGCAGGTAGATGCATAAACTATTCCAAAGCAGGCGAAAAGAAGCAATGACAACAAAATCAAACTGATTATACCACAAGCTCTTTCTTGACTTCAAACTCTGGAATACACACAAGTAGTGGAAACTAAGCTAGACGGCTAAAGCAAAAATAAGTAGTGTGACAATAAAAACAAAGTCAGGAAGGCAAAGGCACAAAATTAGTATGAGAAGTCACTCTGTGAGAGGAAAACCAAGAAAGTACTGAAGGAAAGCTGTTGGAGGGTGATCTTCTGAAGGCTAAAAGCTCTTTTGCTTCAGCCCTCACTGAAGGTAATTACTAAATTGCGTGTCCTAAATTCAGTACAGCAGACAGAAAATAAGATCTCCTGATAGAGTATGGGAAGAAAAAGCAAGGAAGTGCTTACATAAATAGGTACCTTTCAGACCAGCCACACCTCTACTCTAAAGTATCTGGCTAATTTGCTCTGAGTGTTACTGGTTGCAAATACACTGCAAAAACTTGCAGACCTCAGGTTAGAATCAACAGAAGCGGGAAGGCTAAGAAATATTCCTGTCTCTAAAAGACCAAAGCTGGAATCATAGCTGCTTCACACTGGGTTGGATTCTCAGAACAGTACCAGAACAAATAGAAATAATCCATAAGAACCTAATAATTAGCAATGCAAGTAACAGCAACATGCTTTTCTCCAGAATACACTGAATCAATTTGAATTATTTCCCCCTGACAATGTAACAGACCTCATGGATGGATAGAGGAGAACTAATAAATATTGATGTACTGTTATTTAACCTGATTTTTGACACTGCCACATAATGGAAAAACTGAGAGACATGGTCTAAATGAAACCATTACTGAGTAAATGTGTAAAAGGGTGGAACAACGCCCTCAGATAATAGTTAACCATTAACTTACTGTGAAAATTATATTCTTAAGAGTCTGTCTTGGGCTTAGCAACATTTGTATATTCTTTAATGATCTGGATGTTGTATATTGAAGATTTCAGTGTGGGAAAAGCTTCAGGACAGAAGGAGAAAATTGGAGAAATTATCTGACAAAGAGATAGGATGTTGTTTGGATTCCTTCCTGCATGTTACACCTAGCCAGGAATAACCACCTGGACAAGTAAAGGATGGATGGGTTTTCTGGGAAAGATCTTTAGCTTCTGGCAGATCATAACTGAGCACAGGTCAGCAACATTTTGTTGCTGCAAAGAAAACAGAATCAACAGTGGGTTCCATGACCAGGTCTTTGCCCTTGAGACAGAGGAACACAGTTCCTCTCAGCATGGGCCAGGCTCTGGCTCAAACAGCACAGTGGGTTTGGTGTGTGTGGAGCCACAGAGTAATGGGTATGGAGGGAGGTCTGGGGAGGTGAAAAAATCCATCCATAAACTGTGTAAAGCTTTTGGAGCAGGTGTCAGGGTGGCAGCTATTGCAGTGTGTCTGGCTCCTTTTTATGTTTTAATGCAGTTCTGTGGTCACCCTGATAAACACTTTTAGCCAAGATTTTTTTTTTATCTAGAGAACAATTTAAGCAATGTAGGTAGGAGCCAGCAGAGAAAATCTATCAATTAGAGTGGAGGTGTTGTCTGGAGACCTGCAAGTTAAAAAAAGGATTTTGGTTTTGTTGTCTAACCGGCCTGATTAACAGTGTAAATACATGTAAATACCTTTGACAAGGACAACTATCTCAGGTCTGTTCCAATTCATTTTATTTCAAGAAGGAGGTAATTCCCCCTAGAATCCAAATCATTCATATCACTTAGGCTCCATGACAACCTGTATGGAGGAAGTTGTGTTGGGGTAGCTGGCTGCTCTGTTTCATTTTTTAGAAGTCAGAAGAAATTATCTTGACATTCCTGAAAGGAAAAAGTTGCCAGAAGTTTCATGAGAGATTTTTCCTTTCAGTGAGAGTAAAATCTTTTTTAACATGCCGCATTGTCACACAAAATGGAAATCTTGAGTTTCCAGACATTTCTGCTGGTCAGTTCACTCCTTCTAAAAGTGCTTGGTCTATTAAAAAGAAAAAATAACTTCAAAGTTTTTAAGATTTACAACCTCCTCAAGGATGGAGGCCTGGAACACAGACATTGTAGCTCAGAGATCCTCATTTTCTCCCTTTAACTTCCACTGACACTTCAATACCCTGGTGCTACCTTTGGAAATCTTTTTCTGATTTATTTTGTCTCACCTGCACAAGAAAACACCACAAAGGCAGGTGTGAGACTAATTTTCAGAAATGGTAAAAGGGAAAGTTATTCATTTGTGCTCTTGTCCCTCTGCTTTGCGGTATTCATGGGATCTAAAGCAGTGTTTCCACTCAGCTTCTATGGTTTAATAATCATCAAATTCTTGTACAGAGTCTGGCCTGAGCCAAGTTTCTCCATTAATCAGCCTGAAACATCTTTGGTCTTGAGATGAAACAGGATTCATTAAGCCCAGCATTACCGTAAGGAAAATGTATAGATATTAATTTGAAAAAAAAAGCCTCAAATTCCTTCATCCCAGATAATTTGTTCCTGCTAAATGTCACGTGTTGCAAATGCCTGCAGTTCATAATGGTTTTATGAATCAGGGCTTGGGAAGGATGATTAATGCAAGACGGACTACGTGGAATGGACCAGGACACAAGAGAATGGTATGACAGGAAGCTGTGCTGGTGATTTCAGGCTCTGATGATACTTTAGTAAATGCTAACATGAAATCCACCTAAAAAGCTGTAGAATAGAATGTAGAATATCTCTTCAAGTAGAACTTTTCCCCAGTGACTTACTTGCTAAACAAAAAGTGCTTTGGATTTTCAATGGTCAAGAATATTTTGAGTTTGACTAAGGCCTAAAGTAATAGAATAATAAAAGTTTCTTTTTTTCCTTTATCCTTCATATATTTTTCCTTTAACATCAATCACAGGATAGATGAGGTGAAAAATGTAATTCAAAGTTTTATATTGTATTCTTTCTCATTTTTTCCCTGTAATGTATCCAGACAAGTTGCATTTTAATATTCAGGTAATTTGAAGACTTTCTTTTTATCTTTATAGAAAATGGAATAGTCACACTGTGCTTTGCCTTTTACTCATTGACTTTTTTTGGCAGTGCTCCTCAGGACAAACTTTTTCTATTCTGAATCTGCTAAACTGGAGCTCTGTACAGTGCTATAGAGCAATGTTACTTCTTCACTATGGACCTTGTGACTGTCAATCACAAACAGAACCAAAAAGATACTAATTATATTAAAAAAAATAAATTAAAAGAGACAATGTGCCTGATTCTTCCCCAGAAGCATGGGATGTAGTTCCTGAAGAAATCATCTATGAATGTTTTAATTGGTTATTAGCCAGAAGAAAAATTCCTGAATATGAAGTTATCAACACACAACAGCTATTTCATGAATTTAAATGCACAAGGGGCAAATATTTGTGGATTATACTTTATCACTTTCAGTCTGCCAAGGAATTGGGCTAGACCCTTAAGATCAATTTAATTTTTTTCCTAAACATAATTTTTTATTCTAACATATTTTTTCATTCTAAATTATGGCAAAGAGTAATTTCCAAAGAAAAAATGCCCATATATTGTATGTTTAGCAAAAAGCATTGTGGTTTGCTACCAACAATTTGTGAAGCAAGCAACCTAAAGCTAGTTTTTTAATAATTCCCTTTCTTTTGTACCCACATATAATCTAAATATGAATAAAACTATGAATCATTCAAAATTTCAAGACATATTTAAAGAACTTTCGCAGATGCTACATTAAATAAATCCTGTTTTATATGGAAGAGCAGCCCTCTGACGTTGTCCCTGCTGTTAGATGACAGAATTCAGGTGCTCCAAAGCCAACTCATACACTTTCTCTACAGGCCTGCAAACCTGTTTGTTTCTTCACTGGCCAGCTTAAAATGCCCTTTAGACTTTTGAGTAGTGGAAAAGGAAAAGTTAAAAGTGGTAAATATTTGCTGCTCTTTCGTGGCAACAGCTTGTCCAAGGCTGAAATTATGTCAGTGTTTGGCAGTAGAGTTGCAAAAGTGCAATTGCTTATCATTGTTTGTAGAGAGAGTAATATGGAAGATAAGGGGCCCCCATCTCTCCAGAGGACCTCAGTACTCACCCTTCCCACTCCTTAAAGAGAAACAAGTGTCATAGTAGGGAACACTGAAATCCAGAGTCATCAACAGCCCTCCTTACTTACAAAGCTGGAGCTCTGCATAAGCAATGAAATTAACTCTCTATTGCACAGACCAACAGCTTTCTGCAGGCTTCATGTTCCAAAGCATCCAGGAGCACCGAGTCAGGGCCAGCCTCAGCAGAATGAATAATTACACAAATCAGGCCGTTTTCAACACTGGCAAAGCTTTGTTAGTGCTTGCTCCAGGAAGATGCTTTTGAAGGGCAGAAAAATGGTGTCCCAGCTGTCACACTGGCAAGGGACTAAGCATTTATAGGTCAATACTTCTCCATTATGAATACCTTTATGAGGTTAAGTAAGTCAGCTAAGGCTTGATTTCTTCAGCAGTGCTGACCAGGCTTCATTACATATGCATTAGCAAGAGGTAGAGCTGGCCAGTGTGGCTGAAAATCAGGCAAATATCTCCTTGTGCCTCACTTTCTCAGCACTAAAAACAGTAGTGATATTTCCCCAAGCATGAACAGCTAAATTCACGTGAATGGGGTGAAAAGGGCCATTTCAGTCCAGCATGGAGCTCTGTTCCTTTCCCTAGGGGAACAGCTGCACAGCAGCTCCTTACATTAGCTGCAGCCACATAGACCTACATTACCAGCCCTTGACCCTGAGCTAGCAGCAGTATCCAAAAGCTCAGTATGGAGCAGGTCCAGGTCCTTCAGCAGTTTTACAGCTTGTGCTGTTTTATAGCTCCATGCTGCCTCAGGCAGGCTGTTAGCTGTACCCAAACAGGCAAATTTAAAGCTGGCTTAGCATTTGTGGGTGACAGTACCACCCTGTCTTACTGCTGCAGTACAAACATGACCCTAGACAAACAATGCCTCCCCTCTCCCCCACCGCCCAGGTGACCTTGGGACACAGGCCCTGCATAGCCATGCTCCCTCACAGGGATCAGAGCCCACTGTGCTGTAACAGGAGCATGCTGGCAGCAGAAGAGGGTGTCACTGCCAGGTTGCAGTCACCCGCGGCTTTTCCAAGTAGCAGCATCATCCGATAATGCCAAAGCCTGTAATTTGAACACTGAAAACTGCAGGGCCTCAACTAGAAGGGAAATGGCAAAGCAGGAAGAATGACCATCTCTGTACAGATTATGAGAGATAGATTACAGTCAACTGGGAAAAAGAAATCACAGAGCAACAGAGAGGTGGCTGGAAACCTTGGAAAAAAACCCAATTCAACAGAACATCAGTATTTTGAGAGTCCCAGCCAGGAAGCAGTACACAGATACCATGCAGTAAAGTGCTGCCAGACATGTTGGTTATTGATTTTTCTGAAGATCCCACCTGAACTGAATGTGTGGACTGAATCCCAATGAGAGTCCCAGATGGAGTAGGCAATTGAGGAGGCAACGGACTTATTACTCTTTAGGACTCAAGGGACCAAGATAGGTTTTTACAAGCAGCTAAAACGAAGAAGGAGATCATATGGTAAGGTGCTAGGCTCCTATTGTTTCCGGACACAAGTCCTATAACCCAGGGAAAAAAGGAAGAATTAACTGTGGTTAAAAAAAAAAAAAGGAAAAAGAAAAATATTTGAGATATAAAATGTGTCTGCATCAGTTTCTCTGGCTTGCCAAAGTTTACAGTTCACACACTGAGAAAACCAGCATCTTTGGGGAGCAGAGGCAACAGAAGTTGCTGTCAAAATCATTGGAGACAAAGAACTTCTGCAACTGCTCTCTGCAATGTGCCGGGTCCTCACTGCTCCCCACTGCAGGGGTGTACTGGTGCCATGTGGGAGTAGGGTAAAAGCTTATTTATTTTTCCTTTCTCTTTATTTTATGTCTTGTAACCTGTGCTACCATGCTAGCATCTGAGTAGTTAAAAGTACCTGCAACTGCTGCCAGGAGTTCTAGGATAAGCACATCCAGTCCATCACAGAACTACATCTGGCATTGGTATGTGTAGTGGGTGCAATTGCTGTGCAGGCACCACATGTATGGTTATCTATTTTGGCACTTTCATCCATGTCCTGACTATGTTTAATGCATAACAAAACAATGTCAGTAACATCAGAGCCCCCTGGGTTTTGCAGCAGGAATGAGTCCAAGAGCCCAGAGAGTGTCTGCTTGGTACAGCCTAAAAATTAGCCTTGACTAATGCCAACCTAAGTACCCAGAAAAGTTTGGATTTCAGTGTCTATCCTCCTCCCTGGAAACCTGGGGGAAAAATATGACTGCTCTCCCTTCCCAGCCTACTGTACCTGTGAGGAATAACCCTAAGTACCAGTAGAGTTTGGGAGCTGGGGAGCAGCTCTGCTGAGAAGGACCTGGGAGTCTTGGTGGATGGCAAGGTGACCATGAGCCAGCAGTGCCCCTGCTGCCAGGAGGACCAGTGGGACCCTGGGGTGTGTCAGGAAGAATGTGGGCAGCAGGCTGAGGGAGGTGGTCCTGCCCCTCTGCTCAACCCTGGTGAGGCCACATCTGGAGTGCTGTGCCCAGTTCTGGACTCCTCAGCAGAAGAAAGACAAGAAGATACTGGAAAGGGTCCAGTGGAGGCCATAAAAATGATTAGACATCTGGAACATCTCTCTCATGAGGAGGAGAGCCTGAAGAAGTTCAGCCTATTTAGTCTAGAGAGGAGAAGACTGAGAGGGGATCTCATTAATGCACATAAATATCTCAAAGATGTGTGCCAAGAGGATGGTGCCAGACACTTTTCAGTGGTGCCCAGTGAGAGGGTGAGGAGCAGTGTCCATAATCTAAACCACAAGAATTTCCACCTCAACTTTAGGAAGAATTTCTTTACACTGAGCTGGCAGAGCCCTGGAACCAGCTGCCCAGAGAGATTGTGGATCTCCCCTCTGGAGACATTCAAAACCTACCTGGACACATTCCTGCATAACCTGTGACCCTTCCTTGGAAGGGCAGTTAGACTGGGTGATCACCAGTGGTTTCTTCCAAACCTGATAACTCTGTAGTTCTGTGATTCCCTCTGACTGTGAGGGAATTTGAGGGCCACTGGTGGCTCTTTGCCCCTCAAAACCATGGTCTGGGCTCTTGGGGGAAGATGAAACTCTAGGAAAAATGCCTTTATGAAGCTGAACAGGTGGTAGATGGAAGGCCACAGAGAAATTGCATGTGAACATCCCATTCTCTGGCAGTAGCTCTCCTGGGCAAGGCAGCTGGATGCTGCAGGTTGCAGGAGCAGCACAGGGCTTATGGCTCCTTGGTGCCCAGGTGCTCCTGGTAATGACTCTGCTGCTGACTGCGTGCAGCAGCCCTTGAAGCCACCATGCCTGAGCTGTTGGCTAGACCCCCTGCTGAAGCAGGACTGCTTCAGCTGCTTTTATTTATGCATCTCCATCCCTCTCCTGACATCACTCCTTCCATGAACATGCATGGCTTAAAGCCTGCCAAGAGGTTTGCCACCCCAGTAGCTGCTGCTTCTGAAAACATCCCAGGAACCACTAACACTCTCACCTTTTCTCTCTTCCATACATCCTCCTCCTCCACATCACAAGAAACAGGCCTGAAAAATGGACTAATTTTTTGATTTTGATCCCTCAGTTGTTCCCAACTGTGATAGTACTGCTCCATCATTAGGGGCTGGACTCACACCCCCAGTTCATGTGAATACTTTCAAATGTGTAGAACCAAATTAGGAAGAAAGCCACATGCTAATAATATGCATTGAAAAACACTAGCATTTAACTGCCTTCAGCTTAATCCTTTCATTTTCTTCCACAAATGAGATTTGCTGCTGCAGCCCATATTACAGAGCAGTAATGAGTAAGGAAGGAAGCTCCCACATGCAAAGAGAGGCTTAGCAAGAAAATAAACAAACAAATCAAATAAATAAAACACCATCCCACATTAGATGAAGTTGTACTGCCACCTCAGGTTTACCATCTGTTTCTACTTTGATTCCAGTGTTTCTTTCAACCATTTTGTCTACTGCTTATGAGTTCAGCTGGCAGCTGTTGTTTCTAAACACAGTGGGGCCCCAGGAGAACCACAGTGCTCCATTCTCCTGGAATATGATCTAGGAGAGAAAGAGAGAAAGAAGGAAGAAGATAATGAGAGGGTGAAAGAGCAAAAGATGAAAGAGAGATAAAAAAAAAGAGAAGAGAAAGAAGAAAGAGGAAAGAAAGAGGAATCGTTCCCACTATCCTACATCCTTCTTATCTCTATCTTTTTCTTTTTAAAACAACTCTTCAGTTTGGAGGGATATTAAAAATAGAAGAGTGTTAGATTTGGCAATAAATTAATGTCCAGATGAAGGAAAACAATTACAAATTGGAAACAGATTTATTCACACTCAGTGTATTAATGAAAACGTAAAAAAAAAGCTAAACTGGGTATACTGTGTGGAAAAAAATAATGGCCCAGCAGGTCTACTTTTTATTAACAACTCATCAGTAAGCAGGTTGTAATTCATAACAAAGAATTTACCCCAAGGAACACCACAGGACTGTGAGCTTTTTAGTTTCCTAAGAAAATACATATGTTGTTCCACTTGGTTTCCTTTCAATAAAACCCACCAGTTAGCACTTCATTTTCGAGCTGTTCTGACAAATCAGGTGAGTTAGCTTTGCAGAAAAAACAGAAGCCAACTTTTCAGCTGAGAATTTTAGGGAATTTTTTAATAACTTAAATAAATTTCCCAAACGGCAAGGAAGTATGATAAAAGGCTGTGAAATGAGTTTGTTTGGAACAGCTTGAAAGAATTTTTCTTTTAATTTACTTCATTAATTTTTCCTGAGGAAATATTTAGGGATACATCCCTTACCGCTAAGGTATGTGTTTGAGACAAAAGGAATTTTTATGATTTTTGTTGTGTTTTTATAGTGTCTTGAAACCTGATTAAAGATACTGATGAAAACCTGCCCACTGGTTTGCAGCTTTGTGCAAGGCCTGAAGGAGATTGAGGCACCAAGAAATTGGTTTTGTGGAGGTCACTCTAATACAATGGGTCTCTTACGACATAAAATCCTGTATTGTTTCCTTCAGCTGCCCCTATCACCCACATACAGAAAAGCCCTCTTGAAGGAAGAAAGAAAATAATCAAGAAAGCAAGTAGGAAACCAGAGAGAATTACATGAAATGAAAAGAAAGAAAAAGGAACCAAGGTGGAAAATTTGTAAGGATTTAAATAAACCACTCCAGTTTAAATTACTACAGCGCAGTGCTGGTCGTGACGTGCACCATGTCCAGCCTGGGTGTAGTAACAAACCTGCCACAAGTGTCAGGGCCTCCCACTTGCACCAGTATCTGTTATACTTGAACAGAATTCTCCATTCAATCATTTTTCAGAAGGAAAAGAGCAGCTTTTTATTTTGTCAGCCTTTCTGCATGGTTTGGGAGAGCAGAGTTCTAGTGCAAGGCTCCAAGAGACCACTGAGAGCTTTCCCATCAACTCATCAGTTCATATACACTGCTTAGCAAACATCAATGAAGGAAAAAGAACTACCTGCTCCATGATTTCCAAGCATTAGACTGAAATATAATTTGAGATGCAGAAGAGACTGTATTCCTGGTTATTTATCATTCTTGAGTTGATGAGAGAAACACTGGAAAAAACAAAGACTAGTAAAGGACATAGAACTTACATGGAAAGATTGCTTATAGCCAACAGCATATTTACACAGAGTAAATGCAACAGAACATTCTAAACCTTCTCCAAAAGGAGATCTAATTGTATTTGAGAGTCAGCTGTTTCTCTTGCATCTGCTGTGTCTCTGATGACCATCACTCCTGTGGGTGCAAAGTTCTCTGTGGAAGAGACATGCACAATTACCCATCTCAGAAATAGTGAGACGTGGCAGTGTGCCAGTTCGTGTGTCACTACTGTAACTACATATGTTCCAAAAGCATGTACATCAAGTGGCAAAAGTATCTGTGACACACGTGTAGGCTATAAAGCTCACATGAATAAATCCAGGAATGTCCTCAGTCCTAACTGTAGCCTTTCAGAAGGACTGACTCTCCATACAGTTGTTTAAAGCAAATTTAAAGTGGTAAAGACAGTGTCTGGAGATAATACTAGAACTTTTCTAAGGCAATGCTCTTAGGTCTTTACCTCCAGACCCACTTTGCAGGATCCAGCTGAAGAAAAGGACCAGCCCATCTTGTAAAAAGCAACCTATTACTATAACTGTTGGGATGGAGTAGGATGTGGACACTGACATTTCCAAAGCACCTCATCTGAGAATTGCTGGTCAGGCAAGTGGTTAATACTCAGAGATCTCTGCAGTGACATATGAATGGAAACAACCTATTCCCTCTTCCATTTCAATAGAAACAGACCCATGGTGTCCTCCATAATTAGAGACAGTATAAGTGCTTAAGGATGCAGCTCATAGCTTGGAAAGTGTAGGCAGCTGAAACATTTAGGCACATGAAATCACTGCAAGATTAAAATACTTATTGTGATCATCCACTTTCAGCCAATCTCCAATTTGTAATCTGTCCAGAAAAAAATGAGATCATATATCTGCTACTCAAATTATTTTGCTATCTGCCAAAGAATGCTTCTGGGAAGGGTTATTCTTCCCAGCAGAAATGTAGGAAATAAGTTGGAAAACATTAATTCATATTAATAAAAAAGGCCTGTGAAGACAACAGCTGTTTGATCCTTAGATAAACTGTAGACAGTTTTCACTATTTAAGTCATCATGAGTGATGTACTGTAGGCTTAAAGAGAAAAAAGGAGCCAAGAAAAAGAGGAGAGAAAAGAAAAAATTCTGGAGAAAATATTTACTTGCATACTTTTCCTAGGAAAATAGAAATGTAGCTAATGAAACAGACTTGTTTAGAGACTTCGTAGCCCTCCCTGAGGGATCTGCTGGAGATATTTTCCACCTACTCCTAAACTCGATTCAGCAATCATGGCTGGGGTTCTGAGGTGAGACCCTTATGGGCAGGGGCTTTGCAGGCATTTGCAGAAAGCTGTGTTTGGGGGATTGACAGTGCCTTTGGGGCTGGAGGATGGCAGTCATGCCAACGTGGCAATCACTGATGTTTAACAGGGCAGCTGCTCAACCGGGAATCCAGCTATGGGGGGGACCCTGCCTGGGGGAGCCAGGAGCTGCAGGGAGCCAGTGGGGATGGGATGTCCACATCCAAAGAGAGCTACAGCATGTGAGGGGGAATCCAAAGCATGAATTAGTTTCAATTGTCCTGTCACCTGAGAGGGGCTGTTAGTGACTTTCAAGGTGGGCAGTGCTCTGGGGCAAACCCTCACACCCCTTCCTCTGCTGCAGCATCTTTCCCTGTTCCCAGAGGACATCCTCAGCAGTTACAATTCAGATATAGGTGACTTTAAATCAAGAAGTATACTGTAAAAGACAACAGAAACTGGCACGTGGCTTCTGCTCCAGCAGCAAACAGAGATGCGTGTGGCATGCAGATAGACGCGACCCTTGGCTGCTCTACACCACACTTTGTTCAGGGAAGGAATCTTCTCCCTGATGTGGAGTATACCAAGACAAAAGGGACTCCTCCCAGGTCACAGCCAGGAAAGCAGGTGGCTCAATGCTGTGGTTTTCTCCAGCCTAAGCTCCAGAGGGAATACCTGGGGTAGCAGGAAAGCTTGCTCACTCACAGTCCTAACCTCTGCTTCTGCTGCTGATGAAATCAGTCTGGGTAATCTCTTTGTGGTTTTCTAACCTGATTGCTCTGGATACCACATTGGCTGGATGTCTCATACATCCTAAGTTTATATCAAATGCAAACATTCCAGATTGGGGTTTGTTTTTCCCCATAATTAATATTTATTCCCTGAGGTCGCCATGCAACTCCCTCTCCTGAGTGCTCAGCAGATGCTGGGGTTCACTGCAGATGCTCACACAGGGGTGGACCAGGTGATGTGAGGAAGCCTTTGGGAGGCCTGTTGAGAAGCATTTGTCAGTGGAACAGACAGCTCACTGTGGCTGCCATTTACAAGCTTCTTAAACTAGCTTCTAAACTAGCTTTTAACAAAGAAAATGTGTCAAAGTACCAATAAAACTGCTCTAATAAGCCCTCCATAGCAAACTCCTAATTGAAGCTCATAAAGAGAGCTCTAAACAGTATTTAAAGTGCAAAGAAAACATATTGGTCCTCAATGCAAACAAGTAGATGTGGCACTGATGCTTTTTATTTGACCAACATGAAAGCTGCAGAACACAAAAATGTAGGTGTGGGATGTGTGTGGTTAGAAGGCCGATTATTGGACTTACAGGCAAGTTTAAAACCTCTCCTTCAACAAACAGGCAGTTCAGCTCTAGAGCATTCAACCTGCCCAGAAGCTTGTACAAATGCCCGTTTCACCTGTACCCTTTCCCACACACATGGATGTACCTGCAAATGCAGAACAGAGCATGCCTGCATTTCATTGACTACTTACTGATTTACTTTTGTATTTCAACTACTGCAAATTATGCTTCTCCTCCCTGTGCTCTTGTGCCACAGTTTAGGCTCTCAGTATCAGCAGAGAACCTGGAATCACTCTGCATCCCACTGAGGTCATGCAGTGACTCTGTGACTCCTGCTGCAAGCATCTGGAGGGCTTCTAACAGTCCACTTTGAGAGCTCCCCCATGAGCGACAATGGCAAGTCTCCTCCATATCTACAGGTTTTTCTGTGGCCTAAGGGAAAAGAAGCACACACAGATGTTAAAGTGGAGGGAGAGGGAAAGGAAAATATGTTTGAAAATGATGGAACTTGGGAGAGAATATAGCATTCGTGGCAATCCAGCTCACCTCACTGCAACTCCTGCCCCATGAAGAAACAAAATTTAAAAACATTTTCCTCCTAGTTGTATATCCAACTACAAGCTCTAGGGAACGATTCTCCCAGCAGAAATTTCGTTGCTCCTCCCACTGAAGGCAATAAAATTAGGATGGCAGGGTAACCAAATGTCCTGCTGGACAGGACACGCCCCAGGGTGTGTTTAACTTGGGGCTTGTAGGTACCACTAAAGCACGTCAGGGAGCTCCAGCCATGCTTGCAGCTTGCATGGCCTTGGCTTTCCTGCCTGGTAGCAGGAGGCAGATGGAGGGGCTGGGCAGCCACATGTGGAGGGGAGTGGTGATGGGAGTCAGCCTGGTGGGGGCAGGGAGAGCTAAAAATACCATGGGATGAAATTTTGGGATCAAAGGAGAGGAAATAATAGACTTTGAAGATGAGGAAGGAGGGTAAAGGAAGACGTAGAAGACACCATTAAAGTCTTTTGCAAAAGCACTCAAACCTTGTACAGCATGTTTGGGCTGTGAGGCCAAAATACCTGGTGGTGGTGTCTCCTGATCTCTGCCTTCCTCAAGCTCTTTTCAAGGAAGAGCCGTATTAAAATCCATTGTGCTGCTGATGAAACACTTTGTGGTTTTGCCTCAAGTAATTCACTGGTTTCCACAAAATCTAAAGGCATTTTTTTATAGGCAAAAGCTGTCATTTCATTGTGCTAAGCTGTTTCTGCCATAAAAAAGGTGTGATTTCACTTCCTGCACATGTGTGAAAATTTAGGATGTGTTCCAGTATAAAAGAACATGTTGCCACATGAAAAGCTGTGTTTTTAACAGCATTTGCAAAATCTCACCCTTGACCAAATCTGTCAGTTCGCACAGAATCTTGAAGATCAGACCATGACTCGGTTTTCTGTGAGTGCACATAAGTGTTAAAATACTGCAGTGATAGAAAAAACAAAGAAGGTGGAAAAGACAAACAAAAATAAGAGGAAAATAAAAATATAAGAAGGGGAGGAGACAGGAGGGGGAAGGGAAGGGAAGGGAAAGGGAAGGGAAGGGAAGGGAAGGGAAGGGAAGGGAAGGGAAGGGAAGGGAAGGGAAGGGAAAGGGAAGGGAAGGGGAAGGAAGGAAGAAGGGAAGGGAAGGGAAGGGAAGGGAAGGGAAGGGAAGGGAAAGG
Organism: Sitta carolinensis; assembly: GCA_032173965.1. Lineage (NCBI taxonomy): Eukaryota > Metazoa > Chordata > Aves > Passeriformes > Sittidae > Sitta > Sitta carolinensis. The sequence goes on from JAVUNC010000004.1 coordinate 34,715,763, forward strand.
GAAGGGAAGGGAAGGGAAGGGAAGGGAGGGAAGGGAAGGGAAGGGAAGGGAAGGGAAGGGAAGGGAAGGGAAGGAAAGGAAAGAAAGGAAAGGAAAGGAAAGGAAAGGAAAGGAAAGGAAAAAGGAAAGGAAAGGAAAGGAAAGGAAAGGAAAAAGGAAAGGAAAGGAAAGGAAAGGAAAGGAAAGGAAAGGAAAGGAAAGGGAAAGGAAAGACCCCATACATGTGGGTATGATAGAATTGTAATTGTGGAATTTACAAAGAATTTCAGTGGTATAAAGAGCATCTTTCTCAGACAAGGCTGTCCTGGAAGATTAAGACTCTCTTGCCCTTCATTCAGCAGGAAATGGAAGCCTTGAGACCTCATGGGACTGTAGTATGCTAGTGGAGAGGAAGGGAGGACTCCTTGCCTGAGGCACACTGCCTACTTAAGGGATGCCACAGACTTCCTGTTGAACCCAGAACCTGGAGGATAGAAGAGCAGTTCAAGTGAATGATGGAAGACAAACAAGTATGAAATTTTCCCCAAAATCAGTCACACATTTATTGCGAGGTTGGACTCAAAAGTCTCTCTGTGTACTGAGAATCCACAGACTGGGATGCATCATGTGGAATAAGGTTAAGAGAAGGAATGGTTGATGAAAGCTCTCAGGCCATCAGTACATCCTATGAAATCATCATAACACCAAAATAATTACTCATTTCAGCTACAAGTCTAGAAATATTAAAATACAAAAGGTTGATAAAATTATTTGGCTACTGAAAACTGAACACTTCTGAAGCAGAGAATGGAATGCAGCTGTTTTTCCACATTGCGTAAAAAAGAACAAAAAAATAAAATGGGAATTTTAGACATTTCTTTACTTCAAAGTAGCCTTGTTCTGTGTGATATCCATATTCTACATATGGCCTACAGCATATTCTTCAGTGTCTTGCTAGTACTCAGATGTACTCAATAATGCTTTATAATGTTTCACTGGGAATATTTAAGAAATTATTTAAAACACTATCAAAGGGCCCAGGCCCTGCAATCAAATTCACTAAAATTATCAAAAAATGCTCCTTTTTATTTACAATTGTGAGTCCTAATAAAAACAAAAGTCAATAGAGAGCTTTGGATCAAGCTGTGAATAAGCTCTTCTAAACAGGTGCAGAACAGTGAGTGACTCTAGGGCTGAAGTCAATTAGACCCACTCAGGCTTGGTCAATTAGTCATTCCTTTGATCTCTCAATCTATCAGAAAAGAAAAAAAAATGCTCATTTTTACTCAATTCTTTAGCTAGAGAGAAGGGCAATCCTCTTTTAGTGTTGAAGCAGAAAAACTTGTCTGGATTTCTTTTTCTTTTCTGTCCTACACATTATTAGGCTTTCTGCAAGAGGACAGGTTTGCAGATGCTCAGACGGAATACTGAGGAACAGGTTCCCGAAAGGCACTGGGGGCAGAGCTTCAGGATATTAAAGGAGAGTCATCTGATGTTAAATCAGCATCAGCTGCATGTGAAATGGCACTGGGCTGGGCTCAGTGATGAGGCACCTAAACCTTCACATAATGCAGCCAGTGAGCTCACATCCTCAGCAAATACACGTGGAGAATGAGCTGGGATGGGTCCAGTAAAAAGCCCCTGCAAAAAGTGTTGCAAAAACAGGCTGAGCTTTATAACTGGAAATTACACAGGGAAGAGCATGAAGAAGTGGGTCCAAAGAGAAGGAATAGGATTGCCCTGATGAGCTCCTCAGGGTTCATGTCTTCAGTTACAGTCAAGAAAATCACCCCAGCGCTCCTCCATATCACTCCCTTCCCAAAGCTGGATGGCATAGCACTTTCCAGCTCTTTAGGGAAACTCTCTCTACCAAAATAAAAATAATTAGCTCCACCTTTGCACACTGAATATTCATTGTTTTTAATGAAGTTGTATTTATCTTGCAAGGTAAGTAGTTGTATCCCATAAGTTAGTCTTATCCTATGAGAGAACAAAGGAGTTATCCTTCTATTGTTAAATTAATGGAAGTGCCCAAGCAGAACTGCTATTATAGACTAGCCAATTCTGCATGCTTAGACAATGCCAAAGACCTTTAATAGATAAAATCAACATAAATGTGTTTCCCAAAGTAGAGCTAAAGCAGGTTCAAGGATTATTTATAGCAATGAACATACAATTTTGCATTTGGACACAATGTACAGTCTGCCTCACTGAAACTGTTGGTAGAATTATGGAATAATTTCCTGTACCTTGGCATAGTAATGTGTACTTGAAACAACATGGACCTGTAACTTCAGACCACAGCTATCCCTGTGGAGAACAAAGCACTGGATGTCTTGAGGATGGCATCAATACAATACTGAAGGCTCCAGCTGCTGGAGACAAGCCAAAGAGCACAAATTAAGAAACATTTTAGAGTCCAAATATGTTGGAAACTATATGCAGAGCTGACCCTTTTTAAGCTGATTTGAAAAACACATGGGTTTAGAATATTTTGGTGGATTAGGTATTTCACTGAACTGTCTGTCTTAGAAGGTTCTAATTAAATTTCAAAGAATAAAATTCTACCATGCTTTTAAATATTTAAATATTTGTATATTGTGGGATAAATGAAACAACTCCTAGAGTGAAAACTTAGTCCTACTGAAATCAGTAGTTTTCCTTTTGGAAATTCATGTTGACTTCTAGAATGGCAAAATTTCATCCATGAGAAAATACCACTATATTGAACAAACATGGTGTGACTTTTTTTCCTACTAAAGGACTCTGGAACTAAAAAAACATAATACTTTTTTTGCAATAAATTTATTTCATATGGGGTCCTTTAGAACAGAGGAGATGGAAGACATATTACCACAATAAGGTTTCCATATTCCTTCCTCATGCAATTTGTTCTAGGAAAGCTGTCCCACAGGATCTGTTGAACCTGATGGTCTCATAATTCAGTTTTTATCTCTGTGCGCACCCATCCCTGACAGACTCAATGTATAACACAGATGACCCTAATAAACTGCAGTTAGTATATCAATTTTTGGATAAGAGCTGGTATAGTTGTAGTGGGCTGGTTGCTAATGCAAATGTGCATCCTTCAAACATATGTTTGTATTGCTTCACTGACAATGAATATCTTGCCATAAGCCAAACAGAAAGGAGAGGAAGGCACAGGAAACTGATTAAAGCAACAGCAAAATTTGTGGTAACAACAAACTTGCCATGGCCCTACTACCCCTCCTGCTGTGCCCACCTCCCCTGCAGGATGTGATGTGCTGGGTGAAGGGGTGGCTGGCTGCCAGCTGAAATACCCCCCTTGTCCTTTCCCCCACACCTTGGCAGTCACAGGGGCCAGCCTTGCACCAGAAAAAACATACCACCTTCCCTGCTGGGTCAGCAATCACCCGTGCACTTGTCACCTGCCCTTTACCACTTCAGAAAGAAATATTAGCAGGTCAGTTGTGATTCACCATCAAAAGAGAGACCAGTGAGATTGTCCAACGGCACTCTGCCTGAATTCATCTGCAGACATATTCCTTTACATTGAAGAAGTCTTGTATCTTCTGTCTTGTGTGCCAAAAATGTGACTGATCAGTTATCTCTCTGGGATAACTTTGGAATACTATCAGGAAAGTTCTGGGTCTCCTATGATCTGACCTGCACAATTCCTGATGGCTTTGGTCAAACCCTTATGACTGTGCTGAGGTCAGAGAAACCACAGGCACATCTCTAGTGGTCCTAGGACCAGCTGTGTTGTTGACTCCGGCATGTTTTTATGTGCAAATGCACAGAAAGGCCAGAGCCACACAATAGTTTAAGTACATAACCATCACATTATTTGATTCTGGAGGTCTGAGCCCAAAATTCATGTCCTGTGAACTGCACTTGACTGCCCATCCCTCCCCTTGCAGACAATGAAGTCTATGTGTCACAATATTTCCTGAAGTTAAAACCACTGGGCATCCAAGAGCCTTCTGCTAAAGGTAGTGGGAAACAAGAACAGTCCCTGCTCTGCCACTAGGGAGCAAATCTGTCCCCATCCATAAAAGATTTCTCACCCATCTGTGTTGAGGGATACAGATGTTCCCCTCAAAACTTGTACGACTAGAAGGCAGGAATGTTTCTTACTAATGTGAGAGCCTGGCAGGCAGAGTGTGTAGCCCCCATGCCAGGAGCACACAAAGAGCTTCTAATTGGACTGAGCAGCTGAACCTGCAGCTCCTGAGTCCTCTTACCATGAGGGGCAGAGGTGGTCAAGCTTCTTATCTGAAAACAGAAAGGCTACCTCCAGCACTGCTCCAGGGAAAATGTAGTGTTCCATATTTCAATATTCAGCTAGAGCTCTTCAGTGCCCCCAGAAAACTTAACTGTGGTGGAAAAAAATAGTTAAAAGCATCAACAATTATTCAAGACCTGAGAGAAGGCAGATAGCTTTTTTTCTCTCTTTCTGCTACTCAAAATCCTGAATTACTTATGAGCTTGTGATAGTGTATAAACTGGTGGCAGACACAGCTGTTAGCACTGGTAGGGCTGCACCACTTTGCAAATGTCTCAATTTCAGTGAGTTAGTGCAGAAACATCTCCCCACCCTTGATCTTATAGTTATCCTGGAAGGTGGAATTGAAATAAGAAAGCAGCCTATGCCATTTGTAGAACAAATGTCTTTTTGTTGTAGTTCCACTGAGGATTTTATCAACATACACATTTCCTAAAAGCTACCATACTGCAGGCTGACATTACAGCATCAGCAGAAGTCTCTGCACAGAGTCAGTCTCAGAAGCAGGAGAAGTGGGAACTCACTTTTGCTGGCCCCCAGGGAGAGAGCCATTCCATGAATTTTGTACATATAGAAGTTGTTGATAAGCCCTCTTGCAACATCAATGCCTTTCCCATAGGCATTGGAGTAACCACTTCCTTTCTTCTAGTTTGCAGCTGCCTGTTTAACTCAAGACAGAGAACAGAGATTAAGACCAGCTTAATAGGAGAGAACACCTGGAGCAAAGCCTGTTAGCAGCTCCTGCATCCCCAGGAACAGCTCTGTGAAATGAAAAAGCCATGGCAAGGTCCATTCCTTTGACAGGGAACAGTGACATGATCCTAATTGCAATGGGGAATGGAGTGACCCTCCTGGTCTGCTCCACAGAGAGCTTGACCACTATAAATTTTTATTCTTGTGGCATTTTGCTTTCCTGTGCTCAGAAAGTTCTGCATTTGTTGACTGTCTATCAGCTGATTAATTGGGTATTAGCAATGCTTTGGGTGAGATCCTGGTCCTGCCAAGCAGGAGGGGAATTATGCCAATGAATAAACTCAGAGCTTTAAATTGAACTTCTAAGATTTTACTTTATATATGCCAAAGAGTGTGTCAGGATCTCAGGGTAATTCACAAATAGGAACATACTTCCTTATTCTTGTGCCCACCTATGGCTATGCTAGATATATTTCACACATTGAAAAAAGAGGAGTAATTTGAGGAATAATTTTCCTTGGACATGAAGATTATATGACACTGTGCAATGATGTGTGGAAAAGTCCTTCGCTACCTTCTGTAGGAAGCATGTTTTATGTTATTTATTTTTCAGGAATATGAAAATAGAGCCTAGACCATGGAGAGCCAGGGCTGCTGCCTTTGTTTTTGCTTGAGTCAGACCTGGCGAACACATTGCAAGGACTTACTCTGTCTAATTTCAGTAGCCAAGCTGATGCATGATACTCTTCCTTTGGCAGTGAAACCACATTTTTCCTTCTCCCCTCTATGTGCAACTGTTCATTTTTACATCCTGTTTTCCAGCCCTTACCTGAAGAGGCAAATATGCGTGTTTTAGACTGAAAACAAAAATAACCTTCTCCTGGAAAAGATGTGTTGGTATTTTTTTTTAACCTGGATTGTTATTGTTATTTTGATTACAACATGGCTCCCCAAGCCAGCCCTGCTGTCAGGGCAAGAAGCCGCAAATGGGGAGCAGAAGAGAGCAGATAGGAAATGCTTTTGTTGCCTCTTTCTGCCAGAGAAAATGTATCCTTAACTGCCTTCAGGCAGGGAAACACCTCATCACTACCCGCTGCAGAGCAGGGACTGGGGATGAGAAGCTGCATATAGCGAAGGCAGAAATGATGTGGGAAAAAAACATCTCTAGCTTTCCCGAGTATAGAAAATACAGAATGAGCCTTAACACTTCCTACCTCATTAAGGCTTCCTCACAGCTTCAGGTAATGAAGTCTTACACCCCCAGTTTGGTCCCCCCAATTCACTTTTGTTTATACTTTTTTTTGGGGCCCGAAGCTGTAGGGTGTCCTTGAATCTCAGGGCTGGAGGGATTGTTTTGTCTGACCAAAATGTTAACTAACATTCTATATCAAGTTAGGAGTTATACACTAATGCAGTACAGGATTTGAAAAATATAAAGGCCAAAATCCCAAGGCATCAGCAGAGGTGACTGAGATGCCACTTCAAGGACTGAGAAGAGCACTGATGTTAGCCTGGCAGGTTACAAATTAATAATGCCAGTATTCCCAACCAGGCACTGTCAAGGGAAACACTGGACCACACTTGTTTTTTCAGCTTCCCAGATCAGAGCAATAAACACACCACCTGCTAATAAGGTTGGTGGGGCTTTCTGTGAGAGCAACTCTCCCACTCAGAAAGATGCAGTTGTTCAGGGTGGCATGGAAGGAGTAAAAACAGAGTCATCAGGGAGCCCTTCAGCTCCTTCACTAGTTAAATTCCAGTGATGCAACTTTAAGCACATGCCTAAAAGATAACTTAAAGAATAGGCCCTCATAATATTTGTGTTTATTTCTTTAAGCTAGATCTTCTATAAATCTTCATCACTCTAAAAATTGCTACTCAGCTAGGCTCCAGAAATGTACACAGTTTCTTCTAATTGTCTTCTCTCATTGCTTATTAGAAATAATCACATCTACATGTTCAATCAATGACCTGTGATTTTATTTTGACCAGGTTTCTTCTTCCACCTGAGGATTTCTTTTTGCTGTTGTGTTCCAAGATAACTTCCCCCTGGAGTTGGAAATTACAGGACTGTTCTTCCAATTGCTTGTATGAACTTAGGTTTCTAAAATTCAAAAATGTTTGTACTCGATGAGTTTGACAGACAAGCAAAACCTGGTAAAAAAAAAAAAAAAAAAAAAAAAAAAAAAAAAAAAAAAAAAAAAAAAAAAAAAAGAAAAGAAACCTGAAATAACAGCAAGACAACAGTTTCATAAATTTGGAAAAACGGTTTCTTGCCAGTGTGTTTTTATTAACTGTTATATAGGAAATGAAGCTCAAAGTATTGAAAAGATGTTGGGAGAACAGGATCAGGTAAACAGATTGCAAAGCCACCAAGTTTAAATTGGTCCATTGAAGAATCAGGCTTCACATGCCTGAGAATCAATAACCGAGAATCACCACTGACTGTAAAAGCACTCACAATTATCCAGTAATAACCAGCAATGACCATTTGACTCCTTTTTTTTTTTTTTTCCCACCATAAAACACTCTGAAAGAAACAAAGAAAAAAATACATATGAGTTCATGTTGTCAGAAGCCTGCAAGAGTTTCTGCCTGTCATACCAGTGCTTCGTTGGCTTTCCCTTGAAATGACAGACCTGTTGGCATAACCAGACTTGCAAGTACTCCCAGAGCAACGAGTACAGGAGATATTGAAGGGTACAGCCACTGAAAACTATATAAACAAGACTCTTGAAATTAAAACAGACCTGAGGTGGGAGGTGGTTTGGGAGGGAGAAGCCATTGGTGCAATCTGTCTTTCTGTTTGGGTTTTGTTACTATGGTTTTAAGACTAGTTATAGTAGTTGGTCATCTAATATCTTTCACAGAAAGTGTTTGTTTTCCAGTTAATTTTTCCCTTTGATTTCCTTGTAAATCATCCTTGGCCCTCCCAATCATACCCTGATAATCTTGCATCATGTGCACACTAATCCTTCTTTCTGTACTTAGGGAACATATTTTTCATTTGAAATTAGAAGTGATTATTTTGTTGCTCTGTTTTGTCATTTTTCATCAGAAAAAAAATCTGTACAAATAATCTATATGCTATAAATAACAAAATATATTCTCAGATTAAATAACAGGGTTATTATTCAATCTTGGAGATTTTCTGTCATTCATAAAGCCCCAAGTTGTACCCTGGTGGTTTCTCCTGTCAGTATAAGACCATGATTGAATTGTACCCATGCAGTCAATCAGAGACCACGTATTACTCAGGGTATTTCTATAAACAACAGTTTTTGAATGTCCTGAAATATAAGGCAGTGATAGAGGAATAGAGTGCTAGTCGTAAGGAAGATGGTTAATTTTTTATATATTTAATGAGACTGTGGCATGACTTGTGGGTTTTCTTTTTTCCTTTTCTTCTTGGGAAAGTAAATTGTGACCTGCACACACAGAAATCCTATCTTGTAGATAAGCAAATGCTTTTTTTTTTTTTAGTTAACTATCAAGGAAGGAATTAGCAGAGAAAGGAAGAAAGGAAGAAAAGAAGAAAAGAAGAAGGGAGGGAGGAAGGCAGGAAGGAAAAATTAGTAATTGAGATGTGAATTAAGTTCTATTTTTCTGTTACAAAAATATCTCAGTAAAATTGCAAACAGGAGGGCCCTGAGTTTCCTGTTTGTTGTTCAAAGTGACAGAAACTCTTGCACATCTTTCTAGTTTTCACTGGCTGGTCTGTGTTGAGTGCCCATGTCAGCAGGGAGATTTCAGGGGGACAATATATGTAATGGCCTATTACAGAGGGAACTGGTCAAGTGCTGTCAGATATTTCTCAGAATCACAGGAAACGCTGAATTGGAAGAGATATAAAAGGATCATTGAATCCAATTCCTGGCCCCACACAGCACCATTCCCAAGAGTCACATCATGTGCCTGAGAGCATTGTCCAAGTGCTCCTTGAACTCAGGCTTAATGCTGTGACCACTGCCCTGGGGAACCTGTTCAATGCCCAACCACCCTCTGAGTGAAGAGCCTTTAGTTAAAATCCAAACTGAGCCTCCTTCAGGCTATTCCCTCAGGTCCTGCCACTGGTCACCAAGGACAAGACATCAGCACCTGCCCTTCTCTTCTCCTTAGGAAGAAGTTGTAACTGCAGTAAGGTCTCCCCTCAGTCCCTTGGAAGCATGAACCTGTGCTGTGATGCACAGGTGGGTCCATCACTGAAACTTCAATGTCAGGGCCTTTATCGAAGCACCTCAATGATTCACAAGCCACATGGGTTCTCATTTGAAAGCCCTCCTTACTTTTATAGTGGAAAAGAAGATTCATATTTGTGTTGGGGTAGGGTTGTTTTTAAGAGATGCACTGGAAGATTGTCAGATGATTCTTTGAAATATAATCTGAGACATGTTTCTGGGAGCAGAACTATTGCACTCTTGCTATGTAGCAACCTAACTTCAATTTGGTATTGTGATATAAGGCACATTCCTTTGTTTTTTGTTAGTTTGCCCAGGAAAAAAAAAAAAATACTCTTTCTGTGGCCTTCAAAAGTGACCTGGTCCTTTTTCAGGATACAATAAAGGAAATAATTAAAGTCCTGGGAAAGGTTTGTTATGGAATCACTGTTTCTCTAGAGCCATATCAAGTAACAAAGTATTTTACTAGGATACAAAAGGCCCTGGTAATTTAAGAGAGGAGCAAACTTTTTTCCAATATAGTTTCAGATTATATCATCTCTCAGGAATCCTTTGTGACTGGTCTTCTATTTAAAGAGAAATAGCCCCAAACTAATAGGATACTTGACCCCCAATTATAAATTGTTTTACTGTCATAGTCAGTACTATTTTTTATTACTCCTCATGTTTTTTTAATTTCTCTTTCAAATAAATCTAGTCTTTCCACTGTTTTCACCAAATATGGGCCAAAAGAATAATTTTTTTATTCCAAATTCCGAAAACCTGATGTCTCGGGAGCTGGTTCCACAAACTCTTCCTCTGTGTTATTTTTAATCTTGGGAAAAAGGATCTGTAGCAACAGCCAAATCTTCTGTTTCCTGGGGTAAGTATTCTCCTTCAATAGATCCCTACCCCTGCAAAGAACTTTCAGTTACTTTCCTGTGTTTATGAAAAGGATTGTGGTATATTTTTTTGTTTATTTCTGAGTGCTTTGTCAAACCTGTAAGATATGTCCCAAGGCATAGCTCTACTATTACATGGACACATGTATTTATTTGTCTGACATTGCTGACCATATTTATGAGTGAGGCAGCAAGAATAATGTCACAAGAAGTTTGTGAGAGCACTTTGCCTGAGGCCACCCATCCCCTGTAACTCCATCCCAGTCTCCCAGTTACACACACATTCCATATGGCAACACAGATCCAGGCCTTAAAATAGGTATTTTGGGTAGGGCTTGCCTTAAATGTGGTAATTTTTCCTAGCTCTTTGGCTTATTTCTTGTAGCATTAACAGTTCAAATCCTCTGTTTGTTAGATTTCTGAGACAATGATGATCTATATGAAAGTTGTAATGATGACGTGCACCTAAACCGAACATAGAAGCACAGTCTAAATACCAGGTAGACCAGCTTCAGCTGCTAAATAGGATGAATTCAGTGTAGCACTGTATTAACATGACAACTATTGCTTGTGGTCCAGGTATTATTCTATGTAATTCCCTTATTCAACACCATAATTGTGAGTCCTGTGTCATGGTCCAGCTACTTCTGCTTCTGCAATACCCATAAAATGTGAAGGAATTTTCAAATGTAGAAGATAGGCATGAAATCTTTTCCCAAAATCTTTTATGTTATGAACTAATCATATTCACTTAATTTTATCTATGGTTGTCTTTTTCACCACCAAAAGAAGAGATGTATTTTTCTGTTCTCAGGTCTACAGGGGGGGCTGAACCAAGGCCTGCCTCCAAGCAGCTGGGGAAATGCTCATTTTGGGAAAAACACACATTGGGCCTCCTCAAGAAGATCTGAAAGTAAATCCTGTGTCCTGTAAACCAAATCTGAATGTGGACATCACCAAGTAAAGTAGCTCAGAGCATGCTGCTTTTCACATGGAAAAAACACGTAGTCTCATTTTTAGTTGCCTTTCCATATAAACCCAAATTTGACTCATTCAACTCCATCTCCCAACTTCAACTCATTTAAGCCACTTTGGAGGCTGTTTCTTAAGGATTAACTCACTAGATTCTCTGCTATATTATAAAAGTACAAAGTGGCATCTCAAACTCCCTACAAAGGGAATTGACAGGCCTGTCAAGGACTTTTTTCTGCTGGACTAAAAATATTGTGATCTGAGAATTAGTCAGCACAGACCTATTATATACCAAGAGTCTGCTAATTATTTTTAAGTTGAATTGTTTTCAGTGGTAGTTAAGGAGACTCACAGATATGCAAGAATAGGTGCTAAATCTACTCTGCCTACAGAAATTTTATTTTGCTTTGGAAAGCCCCAGCTGAATTTTGAAATGACTTTACAAGTTCACAGGCTGCATTGTCACTCTAATCTCTGCAGTGCTTTGCAGAGAAGTCTGTTTCCTGCAATTGCAATCTCATCTCCTGTAGTACCACTTATGCACTTGATATTAGCTACAACAAAGTAGTAGCTGCAGCTGCACCTCATCTCCATTGTACTTCATAATGACGCACTATACCTAGAAGAACCCTCCAAAGCTTTCACATGAAGAAAAAAATTGGGTAAAATGTTTAGGAAAAAAAAAAAAAAAAAGGGGAAAAAAAGACTTTGAAACCAACTTTGTGTTGTACCATGTCCAAAACTGAGAACAGCCATTAGGCTGGCCTGTCAACCAGACCTTTGTCTGGGCTGGGTTGTTCTGGACAGTCTGGAGTGCTCCTCTGATATTTTTGCATGTCAGTATCTTTGATTACTCCTCTATCTTGTCCACAGAAGTTATCTGAGGTGAGGTATTCAAAACTGCGTATTAAGGCTGCATATTCATATTCATATTTGAAGAGCTGTGCAGATTTAAATGAACTTATCAACATCTCTGTCAGCTGGGAAAAGATTCTTGTATTACCATCAACATTTTCGAGGTGGCAGAGATGAAGTCAGAGATGCAGTCAGAAGACCTGTATTTCTAACACACCTGTCTGAAGCTGCAAAGCAAGACACAACCAGAATATTTAACAACCTTATATGTAAATGGAAAAATAGTCAGTGTTGCCATTCTGTATCTCCACTAATTTCAACAAGCATTTGGATCGTGTCTGTGAAATGAAGGACTGTCTCTGCATCTGGCATTTGTTATAAATAATAAAAATACATTTGCAAAGGGCTATTAGAAATGTTCAAGAAATGTCCCAAATCTCTTTCTAAATAAGAAAAATAAAGTCATAGTATTAAAACTTTTAAAAGAAACACAAATGTTTCAATTAAAAGGTTTTCAAGAAAATTTTTATTCTCTGGGATAGAATTACTCCGTGGGAAAACCACCTTTGTAAAGCCAAGAATCCCCATCTTACCTTGGATGGGGAGATGTCAGGTCAGTTTCCTCATCTGAACCATTGTCCTACCCTACTAGACTACTAAGCTTCTTTTTAATATGCCTATTGTTTTATTTTCTCCTCTCTCCCTTGAAAAAAGAAAAAAGAAAAAAGAAAAAAAAAAAAAAAAAAGAAAAAAAAAAAGGAAGAAAGATCTCATATTCTTTCTGCACTGGAATGAAAAAAAATTTTGAAGCCACAACATTTTTCACAAAACAGAATTCTTGTTTTCTGGCCAGTCCTATTACTTATTATTATTGACCTTTCAGAGACTCCAGTTTGAAATTTTTAGCTAAGTTTCAGAGGGAATCAGTGCCAGAGCTGCAGTCAGCTCTTTAAAATCCCCAACTGCCCATTCTGCTAGCTCTCTCACACCAAAGATGTCTCCCCTCCCCAGAAACATCCCAGGAAGAAAAAACACTAATGATCTTCACCCTTGCAAAGAAAACCATCTGAGTTTTGCATTTGGGCAGCAAGAACTTTTCTGTCCTTTCCCATAATAACCTGCTCAGATATTTTTTAAACAGCTGTAACCGATGCCGTCCTCAATAAAGTAAATGAAAGAGAGGAAAAACACGCACCACAGCACATTTGACAGTCAGACACCTAGAAGAGAAGTTGGTTCAGGCCCCAGGGGACACAGCATCAGTGCCTCACTGCTTGAAACTCCCCGCTCTGACTAGAGTTGGAAAGTGTCATGTTTTTTACACCTTTTTCTCAGAAATGCTCCCCTGATGCAGATGCTGCTGTGATTAACATTAGGGAAGCTCAGGATGAGCATGACATCATTGTGATATAGTTTCTCCTGTCCCTGGGGCAGCTGGGAAGCAGAATTTCCACATGCACTACAGCACCCATGAGCACCTTCTTAGGCGTGCTCTCAGACAGTGACGCTTTTAGAGCTTGTCTCTCACCCTCTTACATCCGCAAGGTTGGCGTGAGCATCCCAGCCAGATTTACACTCCCCATTTTATTAGCACATCAGGCTGGGACATACCCTCTGGCAGAGATGTACAGAATGTTAGTGACTGTGTTACTTGGCAAAAGAAAATTTCTCTGAGAAGCTAAAGATCTGAGGGTTTTTACAGAAAGCACTCTTCCCCTCTGAAGAAAGGTCAGAATTGAAGCTTTTGGAACAGTCTAACTTGTTTCCCAGATCTCTCTGACATGCAGTCCTGTTCCCATCTTGTTAACCACTAGTCCTCCTCCACCTCATCCTTTGTTGGAAGCTTAGGAACGTCTTGTGCATGTATACATAGCTAAAAAGATGCTGAAGCCTTCAAGATAGTCTGTTGACTTGGAAAAGAATAGGGCAGGCAGTGCTTTTTTTTCTTGGATTCTTTCCGTAACAAGAATTCGATTAAAATGTTCTTGGCACCTCCCTTTTATTCCACCCAGCAAAAAAAGTCTCTTTGAAAAAGTGTAGTTTTTCTGTGTCAAAACTCAGCATCTGTCATGTGACTGGCTCTAAGGGGGCAGTTTCTGATACTGACACAAGATTTAACCTATGAAGGGTGGATACGCCTTTGCGAATGCACCTTTAAGTGCAGGGCAGCCCGGGAGCAGCTCTCAGCTCTCCCTTTGTCTCCTGACCTGCGGGGAAGGCGGCGGCGGGCCGGGGGCGGGCTGGGTCCGCTGGGCCCGGCCGGGATTCTCCGCTCCTGGAGGGGCGGGAGCGGCTGCCGAGCCCTCCCGAGGAACCACCGGGCCCGGCCGGGAGGGGCAAAGGAGCCGGCAGAGCCTGCGGAGCTTTTGTGCCAGTAGAACACCAAACCACGCTGGCCTGAGGCTGTGTCGGCATCGGGAGCGGTGGCATGGGACAGCACCGGGATGGGCACAAAGGAGCTGAGCATGGGGACAGCACTGATGGGCACAAAGGAGCTGAGCATGGGCACCGCACCTGATGGGACACCAAAGGAGCTGAGCATGGGGACAGCACCTGTATGGGCACCAAAGGAGCTGAGCATGGGGACAGCACCTGGATGGGCACCAAAGGAGCTGAGCATGGGGACAGCACCTGGATGGGCACCAAAGGAGCTGTGCATGGGCACCAGCACCAGTGGCCCCGTGGTTTGTGCTAAAGGCAGCCTTGAAGCCAGGAGCAGCCCTGAGCCCCATTCCAGACTGAGAGCAGCTGGCACAGCTCACATGGAGTCAGCAGAAGAACACGTGGCCAGCAGAAAGAAGCAGAGAGAGCTTGTTTCTAATACAGGACTTGAACTAAATTAACTTTTTTCAGCGTTACAAGACTTTGTACTCGAAGAACACTAATTCTGTCTTGAGCTAAGAAGATAAAAAGGAGGTGAACCTTTGTAAGAACAACCACATGAAATTGAAGTCGGTAAGAAAAGAGTTAGATTTTAGATTGAAGGGATTTTGAAAAGTTTGTCTTAAGCTTAGGCTGTAAAATTCTTTTGAGGCTATGGTAAAGATATACTTGATGTATCAGACTTTGGGTTTTCCCCAGTAAGTTCATGGAATGCTTGGGGGGGGTGGCAGTGTTCTAGCCACAATCATGAGCAGAGGCACCAGTGTTGGAAGTTTGATGAGAAACCTTGGCCCCGGAGATAAAAGGGGAAGACCTCTGTTCCAGAGATGGGTGAAAGGATGCTAGAAGGGCTCATCCTTAAAATAGCACCCCAATAAGCTGACATGGACCGAAAGCACAGTTGTGAGGAAAAACTGTGAAAGACGGGAAAGACTTCACAAAGGCAGATCTCGGGCAGCTGTGGTTTGTGAGAACTGAAGCCACAAGAGTGCTTTCCTTTTGGGGAGTTTTCCATAGCATTAGCAAAGAATACTTTTCTCTCTAAACGAACTAAAGAAAGACTCTTTTTAGAGGTGAAGAACTGACTAAGATTTTTCTAAGTTGTTCTGTAAATCATTGGAATGAGAAAAAGGTGTGGGGAAGGGAAGAAAAAGGGTGTTTCTAATTTCTGATTATTCCCTTTTATTTTTTGTTGTCCTGTTAATAAAGTTGTTCTTTGTACCCTCTCAAGTTTAGGCCTGCTTTGTTATTTTCTCCTAATCCTATCTCACAGTAGAGAGTAGACCCACTACATATTTTGGTGAGCCAAGCAAGAAGAGTCTAAAATTGGCAAACCTAAATTCCCTATACATAATTGGTATTTCTGCTTAGTTTCAAACTAAGTAGTTTAGAACTACAACAGCATCTTTTAGAGAAAACTTTGTTTGCTCCAGCAAAATGGGTCAGGACAATGAAACACACTAAAGATTAGGTGAACAGTGAAATTAGGGGTTGTGCCATTCCTGATGCAATGAAATTACCTGTACCAACAGTCAGGGGCTGAATTCAACCTCTTAAAACATAAAGGACTAGATCACTCTTGGGCAATAGCCCAGAAAATTTCTGCCCTGACAACTGAAAGCAAAATTGGAACATTATCTTCTTCATACTGCATATACTTAAGTGTCCAGTGAAAAATACTTGGGACCCTCTTGAGGTGGCCCCAGGGAAGATAGACCTGGTGGGCTTTTTAAAACTTTTTAGGGAAGTATTTTGTGAACTACAATAAAAAAAGACCAACTAGAGAACCTGCCTGCAGACACTCTCAAGGAAACAGAATCCTGGACATTCAGAACCAAATACAGATCATGTGTATATGACCAGACTCCTCTGATGTCTGTCATTTACCTTGGGTCTGACTGTGTCTCTGTAGGATCCTTGCTTGTAAATGTGGGGCTCAAGACTTGGATGGTTTTGAGAGATTTGACACTTCTGTAAATGATAAAGTCCGTAAGAGAGATTTCTCCTTAGGGTGGCTTTCATATTAAAGGACTATTTTTGCTGTGTCATGCTTTTTAGCCAACTCAGAGAAGACACTACACGTATGGCTTATATTTGGCCTGTCCTCCTCGCAAAAGAAAGGTAATTCCCTGAGACTCGCCAGAGCTGTTTAGAAAAGACAAAACATTTCCATGAACAATGGTCTGTTAAAAAGACTTACCCTCTGGAGAATAACTTTTCCATAAAGAGAAGGTGGCCACTGGAGACGAAAAGTAGGAGGAGAGGTGCTGAACACTGTCAGATGTTGAAACCACACACTGGTTATAAATCACAGAGATATCCTTGACTGTCAGGAGGCTTGGACTCAGAACAATTCCCAACAAGTGGTTCTAGATGCATGTTTTTTCAGGATCTTATCTTGATGAATGGATGATGGCACTTCAGTGGACATTGCATTAGCCATTCTGCACTTTTACTGCTAATTAGCTGTAGGGTGAAGACAAATTGTCTCCTTTCCCCTCTGAACAGTGTCAAGATTAAACAGTGAAAGGACATGGAAAGAATAATTGCTTAAGGCTCTGGCATGAGGTTTTCTCCTGTACAAACATACAATTAGGCTGTCTTAACCTCCCAATGTAGCAATAAA
Source organism: Sitta carolinensis (assembly GCA_032173965.1). Lineage (NCBI taxonomy): Eukaryota > Metazoa > Chordata > Aves > Passeriformes > Sittidae > Sitta > Sitta carolinensis. Next base: position 34,732,596 of record JAVUNC010000004.1, read on the forward strand.
CACCACTTCACAAACTAATTTACAGGCAAAAGTCAGAGACAGGGCTGGAGCCATGCTCTGCAAGGCAAGGGCCCTGTCATTCAGCCAAAGGGGCAGTTCCACTAATTTAAGCCAGCAAAAATCTTTGTATGCTTTCCTCCAACTCAAATGAGACTGACATAAAGCCTATGCATTTGAATCATTGAGCAAACTAGCTAATAAAACTGACTGGTCATAAAAAAAGAATGTAATTGGTCATACTCAAGAAACTACTCAGAACAGGGAAGCAAGGTCTTAATAATATTCATGTTTCTAACACCTTGACATTTTTCTGCCTCCACCACTATCTGTCAGTCAGTAACATATATGGACAAGAACTGCCAGCACACATTTCTTCAGCCAGGCTGATGGCAGGCCCAGGCTTCCACAAGAGATGCTGCACTTTTCATGCAACCCACGCTGCCCTCCTCTCACTGAGGGGTCGCTTGAACCATATTCAGTGCTCTATTTGCAAAGACAGGAACAGCTTTTATTTCCTAAATGTGAGGAGAAGTACAAACTGTGAAATGTAAATGGACAAACCATGCCATAGGTTCAGAAGAAAAGCTCCCATGGATACTCTCTGGACTGGATGAGGTCCCATATCCATCCCTGTGTCACACTGGGCACCTCTTGCAGCAGCAGGCACTGCCTTGACTGTATGGCCACTGAGCCACATACAACTCAGTAAAGGACAGAATTCTAAAGAGATCTTATAAGTTTCCTGGATCCTAAAGCTTTCTGCTCTATTTTACCTGACTTAGGTAAAAAGAGCCCCAAAGCTACCAAGGCCAAGTGAGCTTCTCCAGTCTCTTGTAGAAACATGGTGTTCAGACACAGGCATTGCCTAAAACCCAAATTGTGTTGCTTTCCCAGTGAATTCAGATTGAAAGAGCAAAGTTGGACTATCTAGCCAGAGTTAGGAATGTACTTTATTTGGCAAAGCTGGACCATCTGTACTGAATCAAACCTGTGCTAGACCAAGAAATCCACCATGTAAACTTTGAAAACTTAAATAATCCCTGTGTTACCTGTGAGCCCTGTGGCACAGATTCTCTGTGAACCTAACTGGAATCATAGTGTCACTGGTTACACTGGGAGGAATCCAGTGCATCCAATCTTTGGATTCTGACTTGGGTGTGTTCTAGTTTCAGGTTTCTGGTCCCTGCCTCAGGTAGCAGATGGAGCTCCCTTCATGCCCCAGTGCATTTCCATGCTTGGAGTCTGCCAAGACCCCAAGTGGAGCTGAGGCTCTTCTCCAGTCACCTCTGGGTCACAACAGACTTCTGGGATGGGTGTGTGGGGACAGATGAGCATTCCCTTCCCAGAACTGGTATTTCTGGCCATTAACATTCATTTCTCCAGGATCCTTCAGCCTAAGGGGGGAAGAACCTAAGGAATTTATCTTCCTGTGAAGTTGGAAAAGTGTCTGGACTAAATTCTTTAGGTCTTAGGTTCTCTGATTAGGAGAAATGAATCAAACACTTCATGAAGAAGCAACACAAAAATATTCCCTTCCTCGAGGGGATCCACTCACTAGCTTAGGCAGTGTACATCACGTGTTATTCACCACATTCATCACCACTATTCACTGCAGTACCATCTCTCTTTTCATATGCTCAGCCTGCACCATAGGTGTTTTCGCTTTCCCTGACAAGTCAGGACAGCCGATAGTTTTGCCATTTGCAAAGCCATAAAGTACTGACCTTTGTCAGCTCTCTTTGTGTCAGCTTCACAAAAGCTTGGGAAGCTTTATTTCTTTCATTTATTTCCTCCCATAAGCTGTCACTGTGGCCCACTGTCCATTGTCTTTTTTAATGTGTCCCCTAAGGGCAAATATGACTCCAGATGAAAATAACATTTTGCTGAGGCTCCTAACTAGCCCTTTCTGTAAGGCTGTACCTGGTTTTGTCAAAACCAGTATCACTTTCTTCAGTAAAGGAACTTTGAAAAGCAACAGCACCTCTGTATTTCCAAAGGTGAGCCAGCTCTAGCTATGCCACTGAGACACTACAGTCTTTCCATTCTTCCACAGCCTCCAACAATATAACAAATAAGGCTACCAGAGGGTATGCAGCTTAGTGTGTAAAAAAAAAAAAAAACCCTAATCAGATATCTTTATTTCCCATAAACACTTACAGCTGCAACCTCTCTGCCAAAAATAAAGGGTGATTTTTCCAATGGGGTTGCTAAATTCAGCATCTCACTGGGAAATTTCAATGGAGAGGAGGGTAAAAGAGCATATGACTAATGAGAACAAATCCCAGGAAGAGTGAAAGACCTATCTTAAAGCAAAAACTACCTGTGCTGCTCTGAATTGGGGTTTTACCATTGGGTAAGCAAGTACTCATCCAGCAGCAAAGTCATAACCGAAGAACAAATTTGTTTCCAAGAATTACAAAACTGCTGTAGAGGTCTTTTTCTCTGAAATGTGAGTAAAGGTCATAGGTGATGTCACATCATCAAGGTGGGACAGACTAACTTACTGGTTTTCTCTTTTAAAGGCAGCTCACATATTCTGGGAATTACTGTTCATTATCAGGTTCCTGGGACTGCAAAGGTTCACCCAAATCACACTTGTGAGGGATTTCAAACTTTCATCTCTACTTCTAATAATCAGACATGTATTTTCTGTCAATTCTCATAGCAAAAGCCTCCTGGTGGAGTCTTTATGAAAGGAGTATTTCAGCTCTGCAGGTAAGATAGGACATAGGCAGACAGAGAGAGATGAGAGCTGGTAGACCTCTGGGAGGACAACCCAGTCACCCTTTTATCCCTGGTGCAGGTGCTGGACATATGGTCTTTCTGAAGAATAGAGCAATTTCTAAAGGGAAACCACAAAGAGCCTCAGCTCCCTTGTCTACCTCCTGCTCCCATGTCACCCCACCGAAACACCAGTCATCTGGATGAAGCCATAATGCAGTTGCCTATATAAAATCATTGGCTTAGAGGGTCGCAGGTCCTTTGAAGGTCCTATGCTGACCTGCTGGGGGAGATCCAGCCGCTCAGCTTCCACTGTCTTCCAGGCTTTGAATTTGGGGGAAATGCATCTTATTCTGGGAATCTGGTTTGCTTGGAAACACGTGCCTTCAGTCGCAGCAGGGCTAGCAAGCTGCTCACAGCACACAGTTTCAAAAGCATGTGGGCCAAAAGTTAATGAGACTTTTTTCCTAAGTAATAAGGCTGGGTTATCCAATATCAACACACAGCCATTTCTGCAAATGTGTGACAACATGCCACAAACCTACAGAGCTGTCTTCCCAAGAAATGCCACCAATTTATTAGGCTGTCTGCCATGATATTCTGGGCTTATGAACAGCAGCAAGGCAGTCTGGGATCAACTCAAGAGCTGAAGCAAAAGTGAGGGTTTTCCTGTGAGAGGCATTCTTGTCCAAATTAAAACTCTGATATTTTATACTGTGGAAGTCAGTCTTGGAAAGTTGAGGATTCGTCAAGGTAAGGAACATTTTAATAGTTTAATTATGAGCCCTTTAATGTCTTTTCATAATCAGTTAATAAATACCTTAACAATAAAATTGAATTTAAGCTTTTTAATAGGCTGTGTTGGATTGAACCTAAACAAAAGAATTAGCAGCTCCAGGCATTGTGCAATAACTTCTCACTGCTTGGTGCCAGGAGAAACAAAGCATTTCAAGTATATTTTTTTTGTACCTCACTATAATAATCGCTTGTAATATTCCCCAATTTCTGGAGTGTAAGATGCAGATCTTATTTATCACAGTATGTGACACATCTGGCACATGGATCAGGAAACAACTGTTTTACTTCATTTCTGTCATCACCTTCCAACAGATTTCTTTCACATTCCAATTTGGACGAGAGAAACTTGGACTTTCTCTCCATAAGTTCTCCATTAACAGTTTCACAGCAACGAGCACTATTGGTTCGTTCTCCTTGCACAGCAATTAGTTACACCAAGCTGCATATTTTGACTTTTACTACAAGCGAACATGAAAAGTCGCTGGTGTTTACTCCTATCTGCTCGCAGCGCCTCCGAGGCAGGCAGGGCAGAGATGTTTGCTGGCTGTCATTGCCTCTCTTTAGTGCCTCTTTCTAAGTGGCATCGCTGCCCGGGCGCGCCTTGCCGGTTCCTGCCGCCCCTGCCGCTGTTACGAGCGTGTGTTTTATTTACAGTGGGGCTTTTGTTGAGCCTTTGAGCGCCTTTCCCGGCCGAAGGGAGCGCTCCGTCTTCTGCTCGAGCAAGGGCGGGCGTATCGAACTCGCCGAGATGGGAGCTTTGCAAGCTGCACAAACGACTGTGCACTAATAAAGCTTGAAAAGCTTGAATTACACTGGAACCCACAAAAATTTTCAAATTAAAATTCCATATTTAGGGGCCCCCTGTGGGCCGTGATTTTATTTAGTTTAATCCCCTCTTGAGGCCAATTAGGTAGACACTCTTCTGCACATGCACACACTAGCACAAAAAAATAAATATATAAGACTAGTTAAAAGGGAGAGGGTAGTATATCACTCATCCATTCAAAGACTGAAATTCTTTTCCCCTCTGTTGTCCCTGAAAATAGCACGGCTGTCAAAAATCAATAAAAGTACATGCAAACAGTACTCTTTATTTCTAGGCTGTGCTTTAACTTTCCCTTGTTTCTTTCTGCAACATCTAGTAAATTTTCACTGTCGCATACTGTTTCACCAAATGTATAATAAATGCAAAACCTCCAGTGTTACTGGCAGAGAAGGGCTGGATGCCTTTTTTCTTAGCCTGGGAAGTAAAGAGGTGCTGTGAAAATAAATTCCTCAGGCAACAGATTAAAAATTATCATTGCTGCATAAAGTGTGTGCAGAGGGTGGGATAAGGATGCACTCCACTCTCCCTGGCTGAATCCCATTAAGTGCAATAGGTTTGTTCCAGCAGGAAGCCCAAAGAGAATCTGACATATGCGTATGCACAGATTGAATTCACCCATCCCCTCAGTTTTTTAGGGTTTTTTTGTATAAACAGTTGGGAAAGATCCAGCTTCCTCCATGTCACTCTTTGCACCTGAAGTGCAAACTTTGTCTTCTCTGTGCCAAGTGGCAGGCACCATGTGCCCCATGTGAAAAAGAAGTTAATAAAATGCACGTGGAAAGTATAAGGGAGGGTCAGAGGTGATGTTTAGGTAATGACTATTTCTCCAAGTGGGGAAAACAAAAGAACAAAATTGTTATAACTGTTACAGCTGTCTACAGCAAGGGAAATTAACAAGCTGTGCTTTCCCTAGCAAAGTAGGTTCTGAGTCCAAAATAACAAGTTCTCTGATCTTTGTGGTATTTAGCAGCAAAAGCATCTTTCCTGGAGGTAGCACACTTGTGTTGAAGTGCTTACAGGAGGAGGACTGTCCTGCCTGGATGAAACAGCCACCACTGTGTGCTCTGGATTGAGCAGCCTCCTGGCATGGGTGGGGAGCTCAGGGCAGAGGCAGCATGGGAGTCTGCAGGGCGTCTCCTGGCATAATTTGGCAATGAACATGAGCTATGGCTAGGAGCTGCTGGCTTCCACCATGCTACAGGGAAAGCAACCCCCAGTATGGAAAAGGAAAAGCCAGTTCATGAAATTCAGCAGCTCAAGTGAATTTTCAGGATAAACATCTTTCTTATTATCTGAGAGTCTGTGCTCAGATACAGCGACTTAAATCTTTGAGAACAACATAATGAAAGCAAGAGTTAAGGAAATGTGTCCAAAATAAATGCAATTTCAAGGCACTTGATAAGAGATTAGGGTAAAAAGTCTATTTTGTTTTACTGGGGCTCTTGTCCTGTGCTCATTGCTCAAATGCTGGAGCAGCATTTCTCTGCTTCCACATGCTGATTATTCTCTCATCTGCCACACAGGGGCAATGCATCTGCAACAACTGTCATATCTGGGAAGGCTCCCACTTTGCCTTTTTAAAGAGATTGCACAGAGGCCTGGAGGGGAGCACTTCTGCCTTCATGCTTGGTTTGGAATTTATATTTGAGAAAGTCAGGTGCAAAAAAGAAAGCTTATTTCAAACAAACAAATAAACAAACAAACCAAAAACAATAACAAAAAATCCACAAAAAAAAAATCCAAAACCAACCAACCAACCAAGCAAACAAAAAAACCCCAGTAGAACACTGAAGCGAATTCTACCTTTTCTTCCAGAACAAGGCTAAAGCTGCATGAGAGCATCCTTATTCAATATATACTTCAGATGAAAACCCCTCACCTAAAAAGAATAATCTAAAAAGAATAAGGTTGTCATGACTTTGCAGATACTTTAAAGCATTCAACAGACACAGAAAATGTATATACCCACCTCTGGATCTGATTCAAAGTCTGGGAAAAGATGTTTTTTAGGCTCAAACTGAGATATGGGCCAGCTTAAAAAGAAATTTTTCTGCAAAAAGTGGTATTTGGGAACTCAGTCACTGTAGTGTAGCACAATTTTACCCTGGTCTTTCAGGAGTCCATCTTTGCAGAGTGCAAGAGGGAAGAGGAAAGGATGGAAAAGGCTAACATGCCCCACACACACATACACCTCAAACCAGAGAGAAAATCATGGACTGAATTGTCAGTCTTCTCCTTTTCCCCCCACAGAACCAGCATTCCTCTCCCATCAGACATCTCCATGTGCACAGGGCTGGGTCTGGGGCAGTCCCCAAGCTCAGCTCACGGGCTGGAAGAGGTAGGTGCTGCTGTAGTGATATGAATCAACAAATGCCACTGTACCTGCACCAGATGAACAGGTTTCTTTAGATACTTGAGAGAAATTGCACATCCCCTGTCTTTGTATATTTTCTCTATATAGGCATAAAGCACACATAGTATCAGGAGCATTAAATCCCTCTGGAATAACTTTATAGCACCAATGCAATTTTATTTTATTCAAAAACACAGCAGACCTCACACTGCCTCTTAGGACTGCAAAAACTCAAAGGTAGCATTTTACAGCCAAACACAGTGCTGGTGTGAAGGTCTGCCAGGGTGCCTGGAGTGCTGCATGGACACAGAGCTGCCACATTAGCACATCTCGTGCTAGTGGCAAGACTGGAACACTCAGCTTATTCACCTGATGTTTTGTGAGGGGCATCTAATGATGACTGCAAAAGCAGTCTGTAGGACAGCTAACTAGAAAAGGTGTTCCGTCTGTCAGTTAAGGAGGCAGATATTTATTTTGTTCATGGAGAATGCACTCACTAAGTCCTTACCCATCCCCCTCCCATGGAGAAATGAGCAGGAAGCTGCATGCTGAAATTCACTGAGTTTCCTCTACTCTGCATGTGTTATTCCCCTGTAGGGGAGAATGGGGCCCTTTATACCTCCACAGCTCTGGGCTCTTTGAGTAATGAAGGGAACACATTTATTGGTACAAGGTTTGGTGTTTATTGATGCTACCCATTTTTCACCAGATTTAGCACTCTGTGGGGAAGGCACATAGACTTTCCAAAACACATTTTATAATCAAGCCATTTCAAGGTTTATGTGGAATAATACGTTTAACTGTTTAATTGTAAATAAAAGTCACTGCCCAATACTAAGCTTTTATCAAGACATTATAGCCAGCTACATCTTTAATTATCTGATTTATAAGCAACCCTGTTGCATGTGTTACATGCACGTGTTATTTGTCTGACAGATGTAGCATGCAAAACTGTCCTAGAAGAGGATGTGGGCTTAGCGCACCGCTGCCTCACCGTCCTGAAGGAGGGATGCCCTCGGCTACGGGGTGTGCTGTGTCCCCATGCCGTCCCCAGCTCTGCGCTCCCTCTTCTGGCAGCACAGAACCCAGGGAAACCCCAAGCACACGGAGGAACGGCGTTCCAGGAGGCAAACCCACATACATGCATGTGCACGAAAGCGTAGGCACCCCCACCCCGCACCAGACATTTCCCAGACTGTACTCCTGATATAAATCAGTGGGGAATTAACTTGCCGTGTGTAAAAAGCTCGTGCTGTAGTTTAAGGGAGGAGACCCTGCTGCCCACGGCCGGGATCCCCCTCACTCCCAGCAGAGCTCCCCGGCTCCCCTTGAGGCCGTGCAGAGGGGACCGTCCGACGAGGCATGAGGAGCACAAACCATTCCCCAAATCCCCCCTCCAGTACTGATTTAGCAGTCGGGGCCTGGCAAACACTGCTAGCACAAGGAAGGCTTACAGGAGCTTTTGCTCAGCCCTCATCTGCTTTTTGCCAGCCAGTTTAGCACTGCCTGTTCAAAGACAGCCAAGTACTCTAGCTATTTACTTAGTGTATTATTTATTCTCCACCAAAAAGCAGACCCTCTAATGAAGGAATAAATTAATAGAAACATACCATCTCAGATTAAGGCTGAGAAACAGGTATCCCATCAATTTTAGCTAGTAAATCGAAAATCTCCAATGATGAAATAGCTCTTTTTTTTCCAGAAAACACACCCAGATCAAACACTTCTCATGGCAAGACAGATATCCACAGTGGGAAGTTCTCCCTTGCAGACACTCATTTGCTGTCTGGTATTGATGTGCTACTTAATTTATTGATGCACAGAGGAATAAGAACTTGAAGGCAATACAAACTTCATTCTGCACAGCTTCTTTTGAGGAAAAGGGTTTTAGCTCCTCTACTTTCTTGTAACAATTTCTGAAAATGGTCATCCCTGTCATGTTCTCACTGTATTGTCATGGTATAAAAAATTCCAGGTCAGTTTAAACCTGACAGCTTGTCAATAGGTTTGCAATATAGGCCTTACTCTCCAGCCCATTCCTGTTGCTCACTTTGTTAGAACAAAATCTGCAGATATTCATTTAAAGAAATAAATTAAATAACTTGCTTGTAAATGTAGTCTGTAGTCCTTATTCTTACTTTTAAAATAAAAAAAACAATCAGTTTAATGGGAAGGTGTTAAGGGGACAGCCCATGTAAGACACATAGAGGATGGGTTAATATTTTGTCTTTTTTTTTTTTTTTTTTTTTTTTTTTTTTTTTTTTTTTTTACTATTTTAGTGTTGTTCAGAGATTACAAACCCATGCATGTGAAGCTTACAGCACAGCACAAAGGATCCTGTAAAATGAGGAAAAGTAAAAACAGTTGAAGACGTGTGAGGATAGAGGAAGGAGACTTCCAATAAGGCTGTGTCCTCCACAACATTCATAGAGAGTCAGTCTCATGCTGTTATTTGTTTTCGCCTAACCACCCAGACAGTATTGACATCTCTCCTTTTCTCATCTGGGAGCTAGGGCAAGTGCAACAATAACAGTTGTCTCCCTCAGGACTGATTAACCTTTCGGTAAGAAGAAAACACAGAAGTTGTGCAGTCTTTTCCCATTGCAGGAACAAGATGTCAGTAAGATCAAGGGATATATCAGTAAGATCAGGGGATACATCCTTTCTCCTTACTTCTTACCCTTCAGCCAGGTAAAAGGGACTAGACTCCAGCTTGGCTGAAAAATCGTAACACTGCAGGAGCCTGGCTATCACTAGAGCAGGATCTCTTAAATTGCAAGATCATGGCAGGGAACTCACCTTCACAGAAGTTATGGAGTTTGAAAAGGCAAAGCTCTCTGCAGCTTTTGTTTTTCCCTGTGCTCAGTGACCATGCAAGCGGTTGCCATCTGGCTTTCAAACAATGCTGCTGTAGAAAAGCAACCTGTAAACAGTGTATTACATTTCTTGCAAACTACAATTCAACAAAGAGAAGATGCAATTCAATACAGAACTCAGCAGCAGATGGACAGACAAGAACATAGATACTGTAATATAATTCTTTGCATTGTTGATATCACAAAAACATGCATTGATCTTGTACAGTTTGGTACCTTTACAAGTTCACAATGTCAATAATCTTGGTTGATGGGCAGAGGGCATCACTCCTACTCCTGCATGCCTGAAATCTCAAGATGGTGAGGACTCAGAGAGCAGGAAACCAAGGAGAAATCTCACGATCGTATGAACTAATGGCTCCCATTTGCCTCTTTTCTGCCAGCAGTATATTAAACCTCTGACCACAAGCAAAATGCCTAAGATTTTATTTTTTTTTTTTATTGTCCACCCTCCTCTTGGTCTCCAATGATCATGATTAATTGAAAGTCCAACATATGTTTGCATTAAAGTCTACCAGGAAATGCTATGATCTCTGTCCATCTTCAGCGGAATTTCATGGCTCTTTATCACCATGATTCTGCTCCCATTTCAGTGAGAGGTAGTTTTTCATTTACTTGAGCAAGGACAATGTTAGGTCTATACTGAGAGTTTTAAAGGAGGAAAAATATAGCTGATTACAACAGGCTCCAGACAATAATAGCATCACTTTCTTATATACAGAGCAGTAAAGCAAATACATAAACTGACAAAAAAGGGAGTTCATTCTAAGTTCAGTTCATTAGGAGTTACAGTTTGATACTGTTGATTTCCCCTGAGTTCAATAAAGACAAACTCAAAAAAAAAAAAAAAAAAAAAAAAAAAAAAAAAAAAAAAAAGAACATTGCTATCATTTCCCAAAAGACATTAATGGAGAAAGGTAATAATGAGATCTGACTTTATCTAATAAGTGAATAGCCCCAGCAATACAACTTCCTCTCCTGAAGTCATCAAACTACTGATGATTATAATGTTACATGTAAAACTTCCCCATGCTGCAGTGATAAAAACCACCTTTAAATTAGCAGCTTATCAGGGGCAAGCAATTGTTTTCACACACACATGCTCAGCACACTGAGTGGCTACTGTCTGAGACCAAATTTCCTACATGGAAATTCCTTCATGCAAGAAGAGGCTCAGAGTTCCTGCTGTACTTCATGGAGATCCTAGTACAGTTGGAGAAGCCTCAGCAGTGATTAATCTCATCCTTATCTTGGCCCTGAAAGATCAGTCCCATTGTCTAGAATAGCTGTCAAGTGTCACTTGAGACACTGCATAGTATCCAAGACACTCCCCTGGGAGTGTGACATGGGATCCTGGGGATAACCATATCTATCTTAAGCAGAATCTGAAAGCTGACAGGACATCTGTGGGCAATTCAAACACCACTAAGCGCCTAAACTTAACCAACCAACCCCCTTTACTGGGCCCCATGAGGACACCTATCTGTAAATGGTCAAGTTAAGGTGTCTTATTCTTGACCTTTATTCCACCAAAGTCAGATGGAAACACCACAGGTCAAAAAGTAGATAAGCAGTACCTCGTTTCAGAATGCATAATTATTGGTCTTTCCCTTCATCAGGCTATAGATGAACAAGTAAAACAATCCAGATGCTACAGTATTTGCAGCCACCTTGGTGAGTATCTTGTACCAATCACAAAAAAAAGCCTCAATGGACCCAGCTCTTCACAATCTACTCTAAATGCTCTTTATTTGGTAAAAATAAATTGATATAACAGGGCAAAAATTATATAGCTGAAAAAAAAAAAGAACTCCAAAATCTTTGATACTCTCTACTTCTATCAGGACTCTGAGTTCACCTCATGCCTCTGACCACACATTCTTAATACCTTAGTGAAAAGAGCAGAATATCTCAGTTCAGTTTCCAAAAGATTTATATAAACATAATCTATGGGCACTTTTGGTTACAGATGCCAAATATGATTTGGGTTTATTTGGGAATTTGGAAAAATTACTCTTGCTTCTACCATCACTGTTCCCTTCAAACCAAATTGGAAGTAGATTACAGAGATACTTCTGCAATTCCTGGTCCACACACAAATGAAGGACTAGCACTTCTCATCATAGAATAACACTGAAGAATATGTTGAATTTAGGCATAAAAGCCATGGGTATCCATAGGGGTTAAAAGATACCATTGTAAAAGGTGTTGCAAATAGTCAACAGAACCCAGCTTTGGCACATGAAGCCCTAGAGTGGGCAAGTGGTTGGAGGCTGGGGTGTGTTTCTGAGAGGTGTCACGTTGGTTTCACCTGACATGCTCAACTCCAGTTACCTGGTTTTGGCCTTGCTCAAAGGCTCAGGGATGCTTTTTGTATTTCATATTCATGTACACATGCAAAAGCCTGACACTATACTGAAACATGGATGAAAATACAAGGCATAATTCCTCAAGGAATAAATGAGGATTGCTAGACCAAAGCTGTCAATATGTTTGAAAGAAAGATAACCACACTTGGAAAAAATACATGTCTGACATAAATAGCTCATCTAAAATATACCATGAGCCAGAACTCAAAGACAATTAATGAAACGTGCAAGATTTCTTTCCTAGAAATGGAAAATGTTCTTTAAAGAAATATCAACATGCATAAAAAAAATTTTTGTAAATCTGGTAAGCATATTGCGTTGCAGAAGACAAAGACTATCTGCAAAGTAAACTTATTCATCTTTAAATTTAACTACTAGCCTAAGGAATCCATGAGGAATCAGATGTAAATTTAGTGGTGTTGTGGATAGCATGAGTGAAATATGTTGACAAATGACATCTTGGAAACACTCTTACATGAACTAAAATTCAATTATGGATAATAAAGTTTTTTGCGCTTTAACAGCCTGATCCAAGCCCTGAAGACAAAAGAAATATTCCCATTCACTTGTGTGAATGCTGGACCAGATTGATATGAGAAAATAACACACCATATGTTTCTGATTCCACTGGTCTTTTGGTGGTGAAGAGCAGACACTTCTTTGATGAGGAAGTACTAGGACTCTCAAAGACAGCAATCCCTGATTTACTCCATTCTGGGAGGAGAGTGTGACCTGCCCTTGAGTGCGTGCTTTCTTAACTCCTTAACACATGGCAGTAAGTAAATCCTGCAGAAAAGCTGCTGAACTTGCATATGCAGTAACTTCTAAAGTAAACTCCATGGCTGCCAAAAAGTGTCTGAGAAGTGAGAAATAACTTACAATATGGCAGGTGTTATGGTGTAATAAGGGCATATCTTAGGTGCATTGTAAAACACAGACTGAAGTGTTTCCAGGATCTAAGAGTTATTACGATACAGGCTGTGTGGTTGATATTTAGATTAAATCCCTCCTACCATGTCTTCAAGCCAACTTTTCCCCCTTATTTGCTCTATTCACCACATTTAGATGCCACCATCTTGGATTTCCTTCTCAGTAAAGGAAATCCCCACTTCTCAGCACGAAACCTGAAAAGTTTCAGTCTTAGAAGGAGCTGCTGAGCCTACATCCTACAGCCAGGTAACCTAAGCCACATGTAAATCTGACCTGTTCACAACCTTCAAGACCTTCACAATGGGACAAGCTCAGGACCTAAGCCAGCACCATTAATACCTCAAGCAGCAGACAGCACCAGTTAGTGGGGAAGTAGGAAGTCAAGGAAGTGGGGAGCATTGCCAAAGCATCAAAGAAATGGTGTGCATTAAAGCACTCTTGGAAAAGAGATGCTCAGATTAGTTCTGCATGTGCTGTTATACCTCCATGACAGTGTTGATCCAGGAGATGCTGACTTTGCCCTTGTTCCCCAGCCCATTGCATCATCACTCCTGCACAGCAACACAGACTCCACCAAGATGGCATGCCTCAATACCTGTGGAAAGCACAACTCTAGATAGGGCATATGCTCTGCAATCCCAAAAATCCAGGTTTTGGGGGAACTCTTGAGTCAATTCAGAGAGACTTCACAGCTCTAAGAATATGACTTTTTGGCCCTTTTGAAAAATCTCATACTAGTTCTTACAAAACTGGCAGTATTCACAGGAGTATAAATTAAGACTTCTAAAAGAATTCCTCCAAGAAATAAACTCCAACCTTTCATCAAGCCAAGGCTGCACCCTGCAATAGCAAAATCCAGAAGCCAGGACCACTTTTCCTCATCACTAATGTAAAACAAGAAGAGGTTTGGAAAGAGCTGCAGGCAGAATTTTGCTTCACAGGAGGAAATCTAAGATGGTGGCTGCAAAGTGACAAATTCCTGCTTGTGCTGTTTAATTTCTGCTGAACCAAATGAGGCTGTTTAACAAGCCTGACTATTAGCATAAAGTGGCCTCTTGCACCCAGATGGTCTCAAGATTTTTGGATCAGTTGCACAGGTATCATGAGAAACACTCTTCAGTTTCCATAGCAGGTAGTACGAATATGGAGTGATAAAACAGAAGTTTTCTTCTTAAACATGGAGCTAGTCTCCAATTTATAGAATTTTTCTTTTTCGCTTGATAACAAAACTGAAGCCTTTACTAAGACCTGCAGGTTTGTTTCTTTGGTTTGTTTCATTTCTAAGGGAAGGAGAACTGTTTCCCCATCCACCATACCCCAAAAGAATGCAAGGTGGTTACTCCACAGGGCTTGTTCGGGAACGAAGGCTGTTTGTTCATGAAAGCCACTAAGGTTGTCTTTCCTTCTGTGGTCATTCCCTCAGAAGGTCATTCCTTCCTTTTTCCTCCTCCTTGCTGGAGGTTATTCCTTGCTGGCACGTTCTCGTATCAGAGATCTGTCCTGTTGGTCTCTCCTCACACTTTTTTCACATTGCATTGCAGCACATGATATAACAGCTCAACCACAGAGCAGAGACACAACTAGCACTGGAGGCTGACTCCCTTCTCATCCAGAATTTCAGCTTCATTTGGCTTCTGATCAGTGGCCATTGACTCCCTAAAAGAGAGATGGACTCTCTTATGCTCCTTCTGCCCTACCCCTCTTTTTTTAATCCTCCACTGTGCCAAATAAAACCCCAAACTTTGAGAGGTATTTGGAGGCTTTTTGATTTCAACATTTTTAAAGGTGTTGGGCTGGGACTTTCCCCAAAAATAGCAATAGTTAAGTTAGCTAGCTATCATGTTTTAAATGTTTGTTATATTTTTTAAGAGGTTTTTTCCTTTCTTCTGAAATGTGCCAGAAACATGGGGATTCTGTTCTAGACAGTGGTTCTCCTCACTTTTATTGTCCTCTTTTTAGTAGGAACAGTGATTTAGGAAAGAGGCAGAGCAAATAGTAAGCACAAATCAGGGACAATTTTCTTGTTCTTCCATTAAAAAAAAAAAATCTCATTTGTTTCACGCTTTCTGTAACGAATAGCTAAAAGCATCCTAAGTCCCATTTCAGCTGGGCAAAAATATATCTTAAAATATGACAACCTGTTCAACCTAGTGGGGCTTTATCTTTTAGCTAGACACTAAAAGAAAAGTGTTTGCCCTCTGCCTGCAAGCAGCTGCATACAGATGGCAATGCAGTGAACTCACCCAGGAGAGTTTGAACTGCAAAGAAACAGTAAATCCATTTGGGAGCATAAACCTATATATTTTTTTTTTTTTTTTTAATTCCTTCAAATTTTCACTCATCCTGGGAAATTTTTGCCCTTACTGAGCTTCACAAGTCAAATCAGGCAAGCAGGACACTGCTTATTTTTCAACTCCAAGTGATGAAAGGTGGAGAAAGGATTTGTCATCACACCAAGTTCTGGAAAGGACATTGGGTCCCAAACATTATAGTCAGTGGAGAGAGATGGCAACTCCCATCTCAAATTGCAGGTATGTGAAAGCACTCTTTGGAAAAGCTCTTTTCTCTCTCCATGACTTTGGAAAGAACCCAGGTGATGAAGACAGATATAGATAGACAACAACTGTAGGAAAGAAAAAGCATCTTTTTCTGTTTGCTTTTTTTTTGTTTTTTTTTGTTTTTTTAAATAGTCACTGATGTGCAGAGGAAAAAGCTCACACACACAGATACATGGAGACACACAGAGTCCTCACTAGACAGAGAACAAGAATTACATCCCATGAAACACAAAAGACCTCTGTGCGACCCAGAGTCAGAACAGTACTCAAATGTGTTACAAGTGCATAAATAGTTATATGTTTTACACAGCAAATGTATAATGATTACACAGCATCCGGTACATAACTCAGCTTTGCATTCATGCTGCCACGATGTTTTTAGAGTAAACCTGTGTCCATGCATACCAGCCATATGCATGTCAGTAAAATTGTGGCTCAGTTTTGCTTGGAGCAACTTGCACTGAACATGTGTTTCGGGAACTGTTGTAGGAGGAGGAGAGCCTTATTTTCCAGGCTAAGGCTGGGATTATGTGTTGTCTGACTTGGCAGCTCTGGGGCATTAACTGGCATAGCATATCAGGTTAGGTTAACAATCCACCGCTTGGTTCTGCTTGAGCAGATATGTGTGCCTGAACTAGGGATCAGTTGACAAACCTGGAGTCTCAGGGGAAAAAGATTAGTTGCTCTGTGAACAGCAGGATGGCACTTGCGCCACGAGATGTTCAGACCTAATGCCTGGATCTGCCATGAATCAGAAGAGACATCTGGAAAGTAGCAGTACATATCCAGATCTCCAGGGATGCCCATGGCAATGAAAGCAGGCTTGGATGACAAAATGACAGATACTGGCAACTTGGATGAGATATTACCAGAATGGGAGAAAAACTTAAAGGATATAAAAATACCTGGTTTTTTTAGCAAGATGCACCAAGAGACTGGAAAGACTTTCCCTCACTCCAAACAAGTCGGGAATTACCTAGTAGGCAAAATGATCAACAAGGGCTCCTTTGCCAAGGTGATGGAAGGACTGCACATCCCCACAGGGGAGAAGGTAAGTGCGTAAGAAGAGGGTAACACGCTAGGAATGGCAAGTAACCTCACACTAATTTATGGCAGAAAATTTCAGACTGTTTAATCTGAAAACAACAATCTACTCTGTGAATTATCTTCTCAACCTTAACCTCATAAATTTGGTTTATTGCTTATGTAGAATCAATCACATATGTGATATGTATTGAGTGCAACTAATTTCACAATTATAAAATATAAACAAAAAAGATATCCTCCTGCTGAAAGAGAAAAGGATGCTGGCATAAAGACAATTTCAAATCTCCCTTGCCTAATAATCCTCATTGAGCAATTATGCATCTGATCTTTAAAGTTATGGACAACACTGGGTGAAAAGCCAACAATTCCAACAACAAATATTTATATGAGAGGACAAAGATAGCATCAGCTATCTCCAGCTCAGTTGGGCTAAAATAACACACCACTAGACACAAGTGTGGAAAGGTGGGCTACTCTCAAGTGACTTTCTGTCTTTTATTTTTCTTGTGGCTTCAGTAGCTATACTGTCTGACCAGCTCCCCAAACTGCAGCGTCCAATCCCAGCCCGTAATAGCCAGTATCTGGAATGGCTTTTAGACTAAGTCAGAAGAGCATGTTAGAAAAAATATGTGGTACAGATGCAGTTACGAGTCAAACATGAAGGGATTTTTGCATTTCAGAATATTCCATATATGCATTTTCATTAATGCAATGAGAGTGACAGGTATGACAGACCTCAGCCTTCTTGTTTTGGCCTTCAAGAGAAATAAAAAGCACATTCTTCCACCAGGATCATCTCCTTCTGTGATTCTGATTATCAACACCCCATCAAAAAAAAGCCTTTCCTCCATGTCATCTTACTACATATTCTCCTGAAAAGTAATCCTTGTTGCAAAGCTTGTTGCTAATTTGCAAATATCCTGCCATTTAGGTAGCCATAAAAGTCATCGACAAGAGGAAAGCCAAGCAGGATAACTATGTTTTAAAAAACATGAAGCGTGAGCCGCGGATACACCAGATGATTAAGCACCCCAACATTGTTCGGCTATATGAGACCTTGGAGACGGACAACTCCTATTACATGGTGATGGAGCTGTGCCTCGGTGGGGACCTCCTGGACAGAATTTGTGACAAAAAGAGGCTGGTGGAACCGGAAGTAAGGAGATACACCAGGCAAATTCTGTCTGCAGTAGACCACCTGCATTGCCAGGGGATTGTTCACAGGTAAGATGTTTCTCTTGTTTCAAACAGTAAGAAAAGGAAGCATGAAAGAACATAGAGTGCTCTTCTTCATCAAGAACATTTCTTTATTTTTTCATCATAAAAACAGGGATTACAAAGAAGGCTATGTTCTCTCAGCTCATATTAATAAAGTGTTTTATTCTCAGTAAAGGTTAGTACTATTATGAGTTGCTACGAAATCCTTGGGGTGTAAAGTAGAAAAGATACTTATCCCAGGGACAAGAGCTGATGAGCACAACAAACCAATACTTTGCCACAATTATCTCAGAATTAGTTCATGACAAATGTGTATAAAATTCAAATATTTCAGTGTAGCTATGCATATATTGTTGTCCTTTGGTTAACCACAACATATTGAAATAACCATACATCACTCAGAACAGAAATCCAAAGAATCACTTTGCTTGCCAAGAGGATATGTTCTGCAGATGTCTGTGACAGGTTGATGACTCTCCATGTCAGCTTTTGCATTACAAGGACAGATCATGACTTCAGTCACTGCTAGAGGAACCTGAGCAGCCCATGCAAGGAGAGCTGATCTTCCTCTCTATCAGGGATCTTGGCACATAGGCCAAGAGCAGCAGAATAACACTTCCATTTTAGCTGGAAGAATAGGCAAGACGCAGATTTTTCCACTGTTTTTCTGTTTTACTTAATGATTCACAGTCAATCAGATTCTTAATTTTAAATGGTAAATGCACTCACCAGGAAAGCCCACAGGACCTAAAAAGTAATCCAGTTGACTCCATCGTTACAGCAACCATGAAACAAATATGCTGTAAATGTGATGTCTCAGCATTTATAAATGATTTGTGACTCGAAATTCTTGCTATCCAGCACTTCATTACAATGGATTTTTCAATTAATAAGGAATAGTCAAGAAATAAATAGTCAGTATCTGACCTAGAGAATTTAAATGAAAACGAAACCAAAAAAACACCAGAAAACAAACCCAAGGGGCTTCACCCATTTAGTCCAGGGTGACATCCCTGCCTTGCTGGCTTCCTAACTAATCTATTATACAACATTTCTTCAATGCTCATTATCATAACGTTTATGTTCTTCCCATGATGACACTCACCATTTATTTCTCAAGTCCTGTTTCCATCTTTTTGCTTGGAATGTTTCTTCACAGTGAGAGGGAGACTAGCCTGACTTATTGCCCTATTTCTTTCTTTTTTTGTTGTTTGTGCTTTGCTGGAAAAGCTTTGTGAAAGAGAAGAATTTTGCTGCACACCCAGAGAGTACGCAGGTTCAAAGTGGTGTGAGCTTCTCTGGTGACTTGATTTACAAACAAACTGCCCTTACCAAAGCAAAATTCCTTCCTGACTCTCCAGCACTTTGTCATAGGGTCTATGAAGTGGCAGATCTGGCAGGAGCCCAGTCACAGGTGTAGGTTCAGTCAGCAGTACTTCAACTCATGACCTGCTGCTAGCTTTGAGACTCAGAGCTGTGGCCTTGACCTCTTACCAGAAGCAGATTGGGAAGGATGTGGAAGGACTTCCCTGCTCAGCTCCAGCTGCAGTGATTTATTGCAACTTGCTGCAGAGGTTAAACCAATAAGGATAGTTTTGGGTGTATCCTCTTCTGAAAAGAAGGCATCAATGTTTCTAGAAAGATGAGCAATGAAGTAGAAAAGTTACCTTACAAATCCAGTGTTCCCATCTAAGCGCTGAGCAAAGCTCAACCCCTTGCATTGCTTTAACACATGGAAAGGAGGGTTCCTAAGCTGCCTGCTCAGATCAGCTGCAGATCCAGCTACCAGGGGAGAACCCTGGTAGAATGAGCCCAGTTATGAATTCATGAGATGGATAATTGTGTGCCAATTCTTGGCTCTATGCCAAGAATTGAGGTGTCTGCTGATTGTAGGGTCTCATCTCTAAGCTCATCACATAGGTATGTGCTAATTTAAGTCAGTTTTCTCAAAAGTGTCCTATGGGCATTTCTGATTTTTAACCCTGCATGTATCTCAGAAATAACAATATTTTCTACTGTCTTAATATTTTATACTTGATGAAAAATTGGCCAAATTTGTAGCTGTTTTCAGTCCAAATTGATATATCTCAACTTCGAAATTTGAAACTATGTTCAGACCGCTATTTGATTTCTCAACCTTTGCTTCTCCAATTCATCACTAAAATCAGCACTGGCGCAACAAAACCTTACAGGTTAAATTGAGTTCACATTTCAGAGTAAAGGTAGCAACCTTTCTTGTCCATGCAAGATCATGGCTGATCTTTTGTCACAGTTGCCAAAATGACCCAGAAGATGAGGCATTGACTCCCAGCATTTTACTGTGCCAGATATAAGAAGGCTCAGGCACAAGATCTGGCTCAACAGCTCCACAAGCTAACACTCATCAGCTGAGTTCTGCTTACTATCCCTATGCCTGCTCTGGACATGGCCAAGTGGTGAGGTAATGCATCTGAGCTTAGAAACCTCAAATAAAGACGTGTAAGCTAAATCCCATTGCCTTGCAACTGGATTGGGGTAATGCGTGTGCAGTCAGCTACCAGCCCCTACAGCTGGCCTTGCCAGGTGACAGTAACCTTGCTTGTACAGTTCCTAATTTTTCCTGGCTGTTTTTCCTGGATATTTTCCCTTCCCTCATATAAAAACGTCATATATCCCCTTGGATCCCTACAGAACCAAAGTCCTGGAGAAACATCACAAGCTACCCTCTAGGCTCTCTCTCTCTGAAGTCCCCTTGGGAATGAAGAGGAAAAAAATCATGGCGTTGCTTAAATTTACAACATTCCTTGAAAAGTTTCCTTTGCTCAAAAAAAGAACATGATGTATGTTTGATGTAAGATAACTTCTAACATTATGTAATTTTTCATAGTAACTATTATCAGGTTTTTCAGGCAAGAAAGTCTACATCTTTATTAACTCTGTGAGCAGTCAGCTCAGCCTATAGAACAGCAGTTGTAGCAATCCAACATAACATTATTTGATAGCAGCGAGTAAAAGTCATCGGAGTGCACTGTGGGGTGCTAAATCTGATAGAAACCTCAGTCTTGCAGTAGCCTGAAACACGAATAGTTTTAAACCACAGCATTTCAGTGCGCAGGGTTATGACACAGGCAGGCTATGAACAAACTTACCTTAAATCTACCTCCCAGACTTTGGGCACTGACTAATTTGCCACTCCAGAAAACATGCTATTCAATTTAAAAATTATTAAAGATATATCATTAAAACCATTCCCATTCTCAGCCTGGTGCAGCTGAGGGTTTTGTATACAATGCTTTCCCATCCAGAACCACAGAGCTAAAAGGATGCTCCCCTAAATCCACTCATCATGACCACCTCCAGGCTTGATCCCCTGCAGCAATGCAGTGCTGTTCATGCAGCACCAGTCCATCCAGCCCTTCTTGTTCCTTGTTCCCGTTGCTCCTTCTGGTTTGTCCTCCAAGGTCTCTCCAAGAGCTGACAAAAGCACTTCACAGCTTCAGAGCAGGTGGGAGGGAAATCCAGGACTTAGCAAAGCATTGCAGGCTCTCCGACTGGTTCCCAACTCTGAAATTACACTGGCTCAGGACTCTTCCATGATGAAAAATATTACAGTTGTCACTTTAGGCACTCCCCACAGCAAGGTATTATTCTGGATTTTGTTTTTAATTTGGAAATATCTAAATGTTCACACAAGTACCTGAACCAGCATTTTTCTTGCAGCTTGAATTATATCTTCCTGAAGGGGGGCAGCTGATACTGGTTGATTCTGTTTACACAAACATCACTGAATATGTTTCCACTTTCAGGGTAGCTGTCTCCAATGCAGTTTTGGTACACTTCTCCTCTTCTGCAAGCAAGGCAAATCTCACTTTCCTGTTCCCCTTTCATCCTTCACATTTCCCAGGCACTATTTTCTTGCAAAGAAATCAGAAATATTCAACAGCGCCCAGTACGCCAAAAAGCCAAAAGAACTGTGGTCTAGTATGTGAAACTTTTTTACTAAAAAAAAGAAATAAATCCAATTAACTAAAAAAAAAAAAAAAAGTTCTAAATCATTAGGACAGATGATTCCTAAAAATAATACTTTATTTAAAATGTATATTAATAAAATATTCCCTGAAATACAGACAGTTTCCATTTTCCTGACTGAAAACTTCAGGAAGGATTAAGGATCTTGTTACAACTGTAGGTAGAGCTTTGCAGAACTGTTGTTATAATTTCAATTAAATTTTGCCAAAAACTATCTGCAAATGTTTAGCTGGGACATCAGGCATCCTAAAGTTTATTTTCTGTCTTAATTTCAGGGACCTAAAAATTGAAAATTTTCTTCTTGATGAGAAAAACAACATCAAAATTATTGGTAGGTACACTGCTAACTGTGAGGCTTGTTTTCTGCTTTTTTTGTCTGTGTGCAGCTTCAGCTACTGTTCAAACACCATACTTGACAAATGAGCTTGCTGTTTCTCAGGTTTTGTGTTGTTGTGACCCGAGATTGTCAAAAGTCTCTGTTTTCCCAGCCCGACGACAGAAGAACAGTCTGAGATCTCTCTGTTCTCTTTTGCAAGGTTGTTTATTTTCTGTTATCTAGTACATTGTGGCTCTGGCCTGCTGAGGTCTTTCTTGCAGGTCAGGATCAGGCAAACTGACCACCCTTTGGGCAGTGTTATCTTTTATACTAAAAACTATGTATCCTTTATTTACAGTAATTTTCCAATACCTTTCAGCTATGTTGGACAGTGTGCTTCTACTCTAAACCAATCAAAAAGTGCCACCATCACAGCAGAAGATGGAGGGCAAAAGATGAAAAAGAAGGGCAGGGACACGCCCCAATTCGTCCACCTTTTTCCCTTGAACCCCCATTATAAAAACCCCAAATTCTACATTTTCACCCTGTGATAAGTTAACTATCAGTCTACTTTAACTCTTGTGGCTTGTAATTCTTCATACAAAGTTGATAATTTTTTCCATGGGCTCAAATCAAACACACAGGTGTTTTTGACTCCATGCCAGGGTCTCTGAGACCCCTGACAGGGTCTCTGGTCATCCAGGGCAGTCAGAGGAATGTCCTGGGTTCTGACAGTGATTATTCAATAAACATATTTGAACTTTTAGAATAAATTCAAGTTATGAAGTATAACTAAACAGCTTGTTTATTTGAACTTTAACTGAAATATATTCTTAAGAAAACTAGGAAAACAACTTTGCCTATTGTTTTCCCTTGTGTATTGCTCTTGAACCAAAAAACAATTACAGCTTTTATGTGCAGAAAGCTGTTCCTAGCAGAAGTGATTTGTAGACAAAGAAATAAATCTTCTGGGGTGAAACACAGGTATGGACACATTAGTTTCTCTTGAGTCATTATTTCAGCTAGAGACCTCATCATTTGGTGTGTGTTAGAAAAAAAAAAAAAAAAGGAAAAAAGAGAGAGACTGTTTTGGTCACTAAAAGAAATCTTGCTGGGGCTGTGAAGCAAACGTTTATAAATATGAGAATTTGTACCAAGCAGTTAACACAGCTCAGAGACGCATTAATTTTATTCTATGAAAACCTCACAGAAAAATCCCCACAAGAGATGCTAAATCTTAGAGAAGCCACATGTTTAACCCAGTGTTTCCTAAACTTTTAAAATCTTAACACCTCTGAGAAAAAAAGGCACCAACTCTTCACCCCTGTTTTATAGCCAGCCAGTCCTTTACAATCACACCTTTCTCTTTCCTCCCCCTTGCACACATGCATATACACAGAAAAAGGCTTAAGTTAGCACTTTTTCCCCCACATTTACCATGGGCTAAAGCACACAGAGCTGAGCCCAGTGTCATAGCTCATTAAAACATGCTAATGTGGCTGTGTTGTTAAGATCATGCCGTCAAGAGAGGCAAACCAAAATAATTAAACCAAAATTAACCAAACCAGGCCCATGGCTGCGTAACTTCACTGTAAGTCCCCTGCTATTTCAAGGCATGTTTATTCAAACCCAGACTGGCATCTACAAGTGGCTGCTGGTATTATCTTTCCCCTATTTTCAGATAATTGGTAAAATTAAAGTAATTTGGAAAGAGACTAAAACTTCTTTGCCTTTGGCTTTGTGACCATCAGATTTTGGACTGAGCAATACTGCAAGGTTCGAGGGTCTCTCTCAGGAGCTGTTACATACCCAGTGTGGAAGTCCAGCTTATGCTGCCCCAGAACTCCTTGCTCATGAGAAATATGGTCCAAAGGTAGATGTCTGGTCCATGTAAGTAGATCTAAAAATGTACTTATTGAAACACTCTCAGCACTGATTCGTTTAGACAAGACTGATATAAATGGGTTGGTGGCATTCAGTTTTGGGGCATTAAAGGCAAAAGCAGAGATATATCAGAGAAGGGTTGCTAGAAAAGAAAACAGAGCATCTTTAAGTGTGCCTCCATTGCAAAACACTGGAGGAAAAAATGAATGATCAATACTTATGCTATTCTGGAAAAACCCTGTGTCATGAGAAGCCAGCAGAAGATAGGGCATTTCCCTGTGGGAACCTCTGCTGAAAGTCAGAGAAAGAATTGTGCATATCAACCCCCTCAAATGACCCTCCCTAACTTCCTGTCCTGGCAGGCAGTTTCATTTGATAACTGAGTAACTTCTGTCAAAATCAGATCCCGTGACAGCTCTGGACTGGCAAGTGGGCATTTTCTGTCTAAGGTGTATTTTGTCTAAAAAAAGAAATCTATACAGAAAAATCGAATCTCAGGGACAGACAGGCCAAAGATGTGGCTATAGCAGAGCTATGAGACCTTCACCCATGCTCTTTATACTGAATTATAATAAAGTGGAGTTATTTTCCATCATAGATGACACAAACCTTCATGGACTCAATTGTCCTTTTTTTTTAATCTACAGGAGACATCTCCTGTAATAAGCAAGAGTGCAGAAGGTGCCAGGAGAAGAGAAGATTTTCACATAAAGTATCTTAGATTTTTAAATGCATTTGCAGTTTGTAGTTCTAGTAGGCAAGATATGGAAATTTTTCACTTTTTTTTCCTAAGTGGAGCTGGGAAAATGATGATATGTTAAGTCGAATTTGTATTCTTTAATCTTCATTGATCTGGACAGGAGAACAGCTCTCCATCACGTTGCAAAAGGCAATTCATGTTTATCTCTGTGTGTGTGTGTGTGTGTGTGTGTGTGTGTGTGTGTGTGTGTGTGTGTGTGTGTGTGTGTGTGTGTGTGTGTATGTGTATGTGTGTGTGTGTGTGTGTATGTGTGTGTGTGTGTGTGTGTGTATGCCAGTGTATCAGCTTCTCCTCTGCTTTTTGATAGTAACCAGATGTCTGGGTCTCCACCCAGGAGAGATTTTTTAAGCCAATTTCTAGCAGGTATGATTCAGGGTATGGCTAATGAGCATGAGAAATATAGATAAACCAAATCTTTGCCTTAAGCATTAAGACAAAAAAGAATTGGCTCATCAAATGCACCTTCATTCAGACTCCTCCCACTTATTTACAATTATAACCATAGTTCCTTGCAGTATCCTAACAAGTGTTGGAATAAAAATCCAGCTATTGAAGCCAGTGATAAAATCCCATGGATTTCAAATAGCTCATAAGGCTTCTAGGAGTAATAGCACTTTTTGGTTTAGAGATGCTCCCTCCCATCATACCCCACAAGCATATTGATTTAAAGGATGTAATGTTATGTTTCTGGAACACAGTGTCTAAAGGAGTTGTGGATGCCCCATCCCTGGAAATGTTCAAGGCCAAGATGGTTGGGGCCTTGGGCAACCTGGTCTTGTAGAAAGTGCCCCTGCCCATGGGGATTGGAACTGCCTGATCTTTAATATTCCTTCCAACCCAGGCCATTCTATGGTTCAGTGAAGAACAGTGCTGGTGAAGTTCAGCTGGAGCGAGGAAGTACCGTGGAGAGTGTTCAAGGAAGCCTCCCTGTTCACAAACTCAGGACAGCTAAGCAACTGTTCCAAACATTGGTGCTTTTCCAGATTGCATGGCAAAACTTCACAAAATTTGCTGATGGCTGCTGGCAGACTGTTAGTCTTTTGCAAGAGTTAAAGTTTTAAGTCTTTAGCCAACAGCAAGCTGTTACCAAACGAATGCCTTCTAGGCATAAGTCACACCTAATTTAGAAATCTGAGCAAAGCAAGAAGAACTGAATTACTATTTGGAACAAGATCTATTGCATCAGTCCCAGTTCTGTGTTGTCACTCAGCCTCCAAACCAAAATGCTTTATTCTGATGGGCTGGGTACATTACACTGTCACTCCAGTTAGCTTATTTTTAAAATAAACAGCAGGTCTCCACTTTCAACACTGCAGGCTTTCCCATCACTCACTGTACACTCTATTTTATGCACACTTCCCACAACATTCATTTCTAGATAAAATGGCATTTACACAAAGAAAAAAAGGCGTAAGATGTGTATTCTGTACAAATTTCTGCTTAGAGGTGATTTGTAACCTTATTTGTGATGCTGAAGGCAACTCTCTGAAAACTGACTCATAGCTTTGTGAGATTTTTAAGTAAGTGTTTATTGGCATTATATGGAGCTCTGATGTTTGTCTTTTCTTTTGACAGAGGTGTGAGCATGTTTGCCATGCTAACTGGCACATTACCCTTCACGGTGGAACCTTTTAATATCAAGCAGCTACATCAAAAGATGTTAATTGGAGAAATCAGCCCAATTCCATCAGATATTTCCCCTGGTAAAACACCTCAGTTCTTACAAAAAATAATGATGCAAAAAAAGTAATTACCCATGTAATTATGTGAATTTAGGAATAACCCAGTCTTCTGGAAATTAAGATATACCTTTTCCAGTTGCTTTGATTGCATTTAGAAATACCTTTTTTAAGGCTGTGGCAATATACTTTATCTCAGGCCACAAGAAAAATAACATTGCTGTCTTTTCAAAAGACTGTTATTCTTGGTTCTTATTTAGAGGGGGAATAAAATGTACATTGCTGTTACATAAGTGAAGCAGATCTGCAGTAAACAAGGACACTTCTATGTTTAGTATGTCCCATGCTGTGTGTCACAGCCAGGCATTCTTTCCTGGTTTTCCCACAAATAAGTTATCTAAACCGTAGATATTTTTCCTAGAGACTTTATCTTTTGGACTACTGACAGACCCTAAAACACTGAGATTATTAAAGACATGGGAGGACTATTTTTGTGAAGAGTCTGTTCATATTTTTAATGAGAAAGAACAGAAATGTAGCATTTTTCAATTAATTTTACTGACAGTCTTTAATGAGGTACAGTCAATGAAGTATTTTTTGGGACAATTGTTCTCAAAAATTCTAGCCTGAATTACAATCCATGGCTCTAAACCCCAGAATTCACGTTGGTGTGCATACACTCTCAGTCAGCAGTACAAGGTTTATTCACTCAAAGTTCAAAATTCTGCTGCTTTGCAATGATTTATACACCTCTGGCTTTAATTCCTATTTTCTCTCCACCTGGAGTAGCATCCCCTCTGTTGACCATCCCAGGCTTAGGCCCCTTCTCCCAGCTGTTATGGTACATCTTCACTGATCAATGGGGAGCAGAGCAGAGTGAGACAGGTTTTGCCCAGCTATCTGCCAGCAGGAGTTCAGATCTCCACATGGGTTTGATGTTAGGCAAGACTGATCCTAGGATCCAGAATTAACTTCAGCAGCTGCCTGCAGCCAAGCACTGGGAAGCAGCAGGCAGTTCCAGACCAAGCTAGCTGGGTCTAGTATGGAGTATTAAGATAATGTGATGATTCAATTTCTTTCTCTCCCCTAGTAAATGGAAAAAGGATATTGACCATAGCTGTCAAGAATATCTGCATTAGTCTCTCATTTCTATTTCTTCGGAGACCAATTGCCAGATAGAGCTTCATTTTTGTAGAATCCTTCCATAGCTACAATTATTATATTTCTAATTTTCCTTATTTATGTTGTTGTAATAGCTTCTACTAATGAATGCATTATCTCTGCTTTTCTACAAAGCCCACACAGTTAGTGGAAGATTGTGGATAACTCCATTGTTCTCTTGCCCACTGGGAATTCAGTGAGAGAGTACTAATAAACTGGTTTTGCATTCTTTAGATCTAAATTCTTCTGAAGGAGATTACGAGTGAAAGGAGCAGTATGTTCCCAGTTTAATGATCACTTGCTATTTTATTCATTTCAAAACTTCCCCAAGGAATATGGAAGAATTCAGTAAAGTTTTCCCAAGAATTAAAAAAAAAAAAAAAAAAAAAAAAAGAGAGAGCAACTTTATGCAATGTTGGAGCCGAGTGATTGACACACAGGAATATTTGAGCTCTCTCTATCCCAACTCCAGGGAGCCAAAGCACAAAACATCATGTGAGCACTGGCGTCCATCTCCATCCCTCATTGCAGGGAGTGTTATCCATTCAATTGGCTTCTTTGGGTGAGGAACATAAATCCTGTGTAGTGAGCTGGTGCAGGAGTGCCCCTTCTCAGAGACCTGGTCAAATGCTGAGTGAGCACAATGCTGAGA
The DNA here is from genome assembly GCA_032173965.1 of Sitta carolinensis. NCBI lineage: Eukaryota > Metazoa > Chordata > Aves > Passeriformes > Sittidae > Sitta > Sitta carolinensis. The sequence continues at coordinate 34,760,752 of JAVUNC010000004.1, forward strand.
TTACTGCTGATGTCATGGGCTGCATTCACTGGGGAAATCAAGCAAATTAAGAACTGAGTTCCAGTGGTGCATCTACAAAGGTCCCTAGCAGGCATCCCAGCATGATTTGGCCCCTGCTGCTTACGCTGTCCTTGGGAGAAAAAAGTCACTCTATGGGACCACAACAGAGTCAAAGAAAAGCACTAGAGACTGAATTTCAGCTGAGGCTCTTACAATATGAAGAAGCAGGGCAAGTGCCACATTTCTGAAACAGGAAAATTATACAGTGTTCAGATAGTGAAATATTACTAGCAAACAAGTGGTTTTATTGGAATACTGCACAGGAGCTGTACACTTCATGCAATCTCTACTTGAGCCTGACCCTGTTAAGAGGCCTGGAGTCAAAGAAGCAATAAAGAACAAATGGTTGAATGAAGGTTTCACCAGGAAAATACAGAACACTGCTGCCTATGAGAACAGGTAACAGTTTTGACATTTGTCTTCTACCTTGGGATTTCAGGATGGGGGATCTGGGAGGGAAGTGTTTTTAGGATTTTACTGTTTGTTTGTTTTAGAAGATTTTTTGTTATCTACCATGCAGTGTTCCAAAATTACAGAGTTTTACTTCAGAAAACACCATATCAACACTTCTAACTGTGGGTAAATTTTATTTAAGAGGAAACATCCTTATAGAACTGTTTATATCCATTGTACCAATAATTTTGTTCTTAACATGCTTCACAGCTGCCACTAATTTCAGTGTGCTTCTAATCCTTTCCTAAAAAACTAGGTCTCACATGCCCACCTGAGGAAATATTTTTATATTACACCAAAGTTCTTGTTATTTTAATAATTTTTGTTCTCATCCATCTTTGTAACTGGTTTTAACTAGTCTCCATTTTTTCTTAGCAAGGCACTTTATGGTTTGAGATTATTAAAAGAGTTTGAAATAGATATGTGCAATATAACAATCCACATAAATGTTGCTAACTTTCAAGATGTTATTCATCTTTCATATTGGGAGGCTGCAAAACATACTTTGCACGCCTTTAAATGCCTAAATTCAGTGATGGACCTTTTGCATCACACTCACTGCTGAAAGTAGATGATAATGGGTCACATATTTTATTCCCAAACTGTTCTGTAAAGGTCAGTATTTCACACTAATTGAAAAAGAGAATAATTTGGCCTGTGTAATCTACACCACCTGCATTGGTGTCTAGAGGACTCTTAGCAGGTTTTCCTACCATGGTGATCCACTGCCAGTCACAGCCTGAACTGTTAGAAATCTATGTGCAATTTCTGTGAGGATTGACAACCACTCCTGCCTTTCTCCTCCTTCCTTCCCTCATATGTCTGTTCTCATTCATGCTGATGTTTGAAAAAATGTCTCAGGAGTTTCATATCTAAGTATGATTTCTATAATGCCTTTGCTAGACTTTTCTACTCACAGAAGCCCATGAGTAAAACAATTATCCTTATGACAAAACATGTTTTATTTCACAATCTGATTTATATAAAAATTAGAATCCTACTGTACTCTCTTTAGTTCTCTTTTGTCCTTCAAGATTTTTCTGCCTTTGCTGCTTTTCTGTCTTCTTACTTACATGCACACACACTATCTCCCTTTTAATCCATTTGAGGCTACTGTACTGAGAACTTAAATACACACACTTGATAAGAATTAGAAAATGTTGCTTTCCATATTTTAATTTTTCAAGCTTAATCTTGATGGGTGTCCTTTCAGAGTAATCAATTATATCGACAATAGGATGTTTAATAATGCAGTAACAGAGCCTCAGCCCAGGAGTGAAGTTAGCATAGCCAGACAAGAAGATTATTGTACAACTGTGTGCCATAATTTTTTTGTAAAATCAACGTAGCCAACTCCATCTGCATCACAAGAAGTGTATTGTCTGCTTACTGTAAATTCTGACGTTGTACCTGGTCACACCATTTGTATTAAAATACTTCTTCCTAATATTTCAGATTTTGCCCCAGTGGATTTAATCCTGTTGTTTTAAACTATATGACAGACATTATGGAGTTCAGTCTTTCAGAAGTTATCAACAGTTTAATAAATAACAGACCCTCCCCTGCCATGTCTTCTTATTGCTTATTGCTGAAGAAACTGCTCAGGTACCAGGAAGACCGCAAAAGAGCTCAGGTAAGATATTATGGTCATAAGAGGCATAAAGTGCTCCCTGGACTTTTATGAGGAACAATGCAGCAGCTATGTAGCACACATGAAAAAGGTGGGTATCCAAGGAATGGGGAAAATTCATGAAAAAATAGTTATGAAATTGCAGATCCAAGTGCAGTCTCAAGAAACCTACCTTCTGACATTCTCAGAGGTGATTAGTTTATGATATATTTTATTCCCAGAGATAAATATATCTTTTTTATGACTAATGAATTTTTTCAATGAGCTGCTGGTTGTAAGGGGATTGAGAATTACTTTGTTTAACATATAAGATTACTTTTCCATTGGGAAAAGGAGCATTAGCGTCTCAGTGACCTCGCCATCCCTTTCCTTTCTGACTGGTCTGTGAGGGTTTAATCCAAAGTCTGGGGAGGTGAGTGGGAAGCTGTGAAAATTGTAAAATCTTTTCCCAGCATCTTTTTTTTCCATATTTTTACCCCTGTATCTTATTCTCACACTTCAGCTCCAGCTCACTCAGGAGTGAGATCAGAGGGGACAAACACTTTAAAAATAAATTCAAAAAATTATAGTAATCATTGGTAAGGCCACAATTAGTCAAAAAGGCTGTAAGCTTTTCTTTTACAACCGTCTCCACTAAGGGGTTCACAGCTCAGTCATAAAAATTTTGCTTCAGGCAGAAACTAGGCAGACAGGAAGCCAAATTCCAGCTTCTAACACACAAGTGCAATGGGAAAAGTTTCAGCTACAAAAACACACACATTAGCGATTAGCCTCCCATTCAAAGCCTTCACCCTGGAGAAGCTGTATTTTGAGAAGGTCCAGTTGACTCCTCTAGAAATTATTCAGATGAGCTTGAGCAGATCCAGATCTCCATGCCAGCACACAACCCCAAGGTCGCAACAGTCTGTGCAGTGTCTGCAGGCAGAGCCATAACTCAAAAATATGAGTTGGAGAGTGTGTGTTGTGTGTGTGTGTGTGTTGTGTGTGTGTGTGTGTGTGTGTGTGTGTGTGTGTGTGCGTTCTCAGGGAGAGGAGGCTTTTCTTCACATATGTGAATTATTTCATATTACGATTTCAAATAGGATCTGCTAACTCATAAGTCACTCAAAAAGACCCATATTGTGAAGGTTATTGACCAGCTTTCTACTACCTCTGGATATCAAACTGATTTACAGCCAGCAGAGATCTAGCCTTCCAGGCAAGTGGCAGTGTTTCATGTCGTGTATGACCTCTTTCAGCATCCTACCCAGGTGGAAGAGGGAAGTGATCATGTACATAAACTTGCAAGCTGATTAAGGGTCTGTGATACTTCCTCCCACTCCTGACATCCAAAATGCCTGCTTAAGGCAAGACTCAAACTGAATTCAAACACAAACCCTCAAAACAGCTCTGATTGTAAGTTAATAATATTAAAAAATATTGTTTTGAAGTCCTTGTAGATACATTTTCCAGGCAGAATGCAACTTTTGGTAGAGCAAGAAGGAAAAAAAGGGAAGTTTAACAAAGGAGTGAGCGACATTTCCTTTCTCCGTGTTGACATTTTTCCAGTTAAAAGTTTAAACCCAAACCAGTACTGATGCAAAATAATCTGACCAGTTTCCAGCTCAAAACGGTCATGACTTTCGCAAAATCACAGCATCACAAACAGGCTGAGGCTGGCAGGAGTCTCTGGAAGCCATCTGATCTAAACCCCCTAATCCAGCAGGGCCACCTACAGATGGTTTCCCAGAACCATATCTGGACAGCTTTTTACTGTCTCCAAGGAGGAACACCACCATCTCTGGGCAACTAGGGGCAGTGCTTGGTCACCCTCACAGTGAAAAAGTGTTTCTTGATGTTCAGAGGGAAACTCTTGTGTGTGCTTCAGTATCTCTGTGGCCCAGAACTCAATGCAGCATGCCCATGTCTCTCTTACTGAGGAGCGCAGAACCAGAGGCAGCACTCCAGGTGTGGCCCCACCAGTGGTGAGTAGAGGGGCAGCATCACCTCCCTTGACCTGCTGGCAACATTGGCAACTCCTACTGCAGCCCAGGGTACCATCAGCCTTCTCTGCAGAAGGGCCACATTGCTGATTCATGGCCAACTTGATGTTGAACAGGGCCTTCAGCTGCTTTCCAGCCTGGTGGCCCCAGCCTATGCTGGTGTCTGGGGTTGCTCTTTCCCAGGAGCAGGACTTTGCACCTCCTTTGCTGGACCAAACCCAGCAGGGACACATCTAAGCATGTTAACTGGATATGCACCCTAGAGTCTATTCAATTGTGTCATATCACAACTCCCCATTTCTATACCTTCCCCTTAACTCCCAGGTGTGTAGAGATTTCTTCTACACCACAAAACTATGCTGATCTGCAAATTTTCACATGATCAATCTGGGGAGTTCGTAAATTTGCAGACAGAATCTCCCTTTGATGGTTGCACAGGGAAATGACTCACTTTCAGTAGGACGTTCTTGCTGAGAACTTGAAAAAGATAAATGTCTAAATTTGGCAGAGTGGATTCTACCACAAATAATACCTTCCAATATCTGTTACTAAGACATGCAAATTAGACCAATTTATACCATCTTTTCATACTGTTAAAAGTTTGTTTCCCTTTTTCCATCAGCACAAAGTTTCCATCAGTAAATGCTACCTTTAAACTCATTAATAAAAAGCCTGCTACTAGCACAGCTTAGAGATCATTCTGTTATCTAAGTGTTGATAAACTCACTGTTTTTTCCCTAGATAATCACTCTACATAACTTGTTTCTTATTTTTGTCCCTCTATTCCCTCTTACATTCTTTATTATGAAAATTAATATTTCTCCCTTGCTAGTAGTTAGGCTCTGCAAGTTTTTGCAGTTAATAATAATCTCTTGATTGATTCTTATTCAAGCCTTTTGCATGACTAACCTGTACAATCAGTCCTCCCCAGGAGCTCTTTTAAATCACTGCTACCACTTTATACCAGTTTCTCCAACATTCAATAATATTCATATTTCCCAGCAAGGCTGGAATTTGGGCAAAAATAAAAGGGAAGAAAGAGAGGAAGGCTGGCTAAGAAATCAAGATGGGCATTCTTACTCAATCATTGCTCTTATTTTTCCAGTACCCTCTGGCCTGTACTTCAGCTAAAGCTACTTTATGCACATACTTGCACAATGGCAAAACTTAGCCCTAAGCATATGCGAAGTATATAGGGAAAAGAAAAGAATGTATCTCTTGGATCCCAAGGCAGAGCCCCACACGGGTGGCATGACGTTTTTGGGCAGAGGCAGAGCCAGGAGCAGCCCCCAGCTTCCCTGGAGACTGGCCCACGCTGGGCTGGCAGGGCTCTCGAAGGAGGCAGCTGGCAGGGGATTATCTCCAAGGGAGGATTCTCCACTTTGGTCTGAGAGAGGCCAAATTTGACCACCTCTTTGGCAGGCTGTAATGCACTCCTTCGACCACCCAGCCACAGAGAGCTGAAACTGAGGAAGAAGGGTAAAGATTGTTAAGCGAATGCAAGGGAAAAATTTCCCACTTTTTATTCATCTTGTTGAAATCCTGATGTTACTAGAGCTTAATTACAACAGCATGGGTATTTGATATTTGTGTTAAAAATTATGCCAAGGATGTTTCAAAATGCATAGATAGATGTTCTCTATATTCTGTATAAAGCCAACTATTTGCTATTTATTACTGGCAGTAATTAATAATGGCAGTCATCCATCTTTAAATCACATTATTTCCTTTCAGCTCTCCAGATCTTGCAAATGTATGCATTTGCTTTAACTTTAAGGATATGGATAGCTCCACGGAGCTTAACAAGATAGCCTGTGTGTATAAAATTAAAACACAAAAATTAAATTTTGCATATAAATCAAATCTAAATTATGGAAACAGACAAGTAACAATTAAGAGTCACAGGTAAAATGAAGCAGTTTGAAAGCTAGTTGCCATTTATTTACACTATTTCTTTCTAGGACCATAAAGATTATTGTATATTTCTGCCTGTCTATGGAAAGAGATATTTACAGGGAACTAATATATATAAAAGAGCAAATTTATAGTAAAAAAAATTTCTCCAGTATTTTTTAGCAAAATAGAAACCTCCTTTCCTCTCAGTGACTTGTAGAAAAAGCTAGCATCTGGCTCTTCTGAATATTCTGTCCAAAAAGAACAAAACATATCAACACAAACAGAAAAGTAATTTCATTCATGATACTGCCTATGAATAACAAGCAATAAAATATTCTACCAACACAATCAGCCCAGACATTGTTTGGAATTCAAATGCATATTTACAAAACAGTACATTCAACCCATTCCAGGCAGGAGAATATGCTGTGATTTTTCACACAATACCAAGAAACATACAATTTCTTGAGGAAAATTTTTCAGAAGAAATTCTAATCTAACACTTAAAAAAAAAGTCTGTAGAAATTACTTTTCATGTACAAGCTCCCTGCATTTGAAAAACCAATGTGAGTCATTGTATTTGCACCATCTCCTTGTATACAGAAGTTAACAGTTGAACATGCAAATAATAGTTTTTTTGGATGCAAACAGATGCATTTCTCATTTTTCTGGCCTCAACTAGAAAAGTCTGTTGAAAGCTTTACCCTTAAAAAAGCATAAGATCCTTTCCATGTTCAAATTTGAGCCATAAGTCATTGGATAAACTTAAAACACAGCCTGTCCTTTTATGCATTGTAGTTTCTCCAAGCAATGTATTTACATTTTATGTGTTCGGCTGTAGAAGAGGGAGTCTTAATGATTACAATTTGCCATCCAGAACTTTATAGCTAGTCCTTGCAGAAAATAGCATTTCTGCCAAAAAGCTTCCTGCCCAGGTGCTTAACCAATTAGCTCTTAAGAGGTCTGGCAGTAAAACCAGTCATGGCAAGTTTTCCGATATACTGTATATAAGGTGACAGCTTGCAAAATGTAAGATGAAAATTTGTTTTCTTAACTAGCAGTGTGTAAAATCCTGAGAGACTGTTTGATTGCATAGCCTAAAATACTTATGACATCTCAAATTCCCAATTGATCTAGTGTGGTTTTAGCAATATGTTGTCAACTTAAGCATATTTTGTTTCTTTTTATAAATACTCTTATAATAATTTCCCTAATTGTGATTGGATAGGTATGTAGGAAGGATGGGCTGACCCCACAAATTTGATGTTTGGGGCCCTTCAAATTTTTCCAAACATTTCTGCTAACTCACAGAATACATTCAAGCTTTCAAAAGCACCTTTTCTCCACAAATTACTCCCAGTTTTTAAAATGACATGTTAGATTAAAAACTTATTTTTCACTAGGACTTTTCAATGCAGAGATTAGAAGAAAAAGATAAGCACATGGAAAAGATAAGTACACCACAGTAAAATCAATTTCCTCTCCAATTCTAGGAACAAGAAGTTTGTATTATGAGGGGATGGCAGTAAAAAATCAAAAAGTCACTAGAGATAATCCTTGAAGTGGTAGCCATGTAACAACAAAGTGGGTCTGTCAAAAATGATATGGAGAGCAGCAAAAAAAGCTTGGTATTGGACTGGAATATCTATGTGGGTAGTTGTTTTGGTTTCAGAAACTACATTTCAGGAATTTCTTTTTCAGGGTGCCAGACTGAAGGGAGATGTCCTATGACAGAAGCAGCACACAGAGCAGTCAGCTCGTCACAGGGCTTAGTTCTGTAGGAAGGGATTTATTCTATTCTTCGCCTTGCAAAGTGCTCCCCTTGTGAAAAATATGTTTTAAATCTAACATTTTTTTTCACAGCCCTTGCATTTTCACAAGGTTTTGATAGCTGAAGCTCAGTGTGCATGAGGTTAACACAGTGAGAACTCAGAAAACTTGAATCATCATAGGATAGACCAAGTGACCGCGATATGAGAACCTATCCCTTGTGCATGGAAGACGCTTGTAGGAGTGAGGGAAGTAGCACTACAGCAAGGAGCGAGTCCTGAAGCCCATGTTCTTGCTGGGATGAACAGTCCTGTTACCACAGCTCCATGGAGGTCTTCCTGCTGCAATTCCACTGCAAAACCTCCCCAGATCTGTTCTAGCCTTGTGCTGACTACTTGCCCTCACAGCAAATGGCAACAGTTCCATCAGACTGGAACAGTCTTCCTTCCGGATCAGGGAGTGGCTCACAGCATTCTGTGAGTTTCTGCTTTACAGCATGAACTCTGTGATACTCTGACCTTCTTTACACATCTTGGGAGACTCTGAGCCATAAGCCTCGAGGGGAGTGCTATGGGGTCTCCAAAGATGGCATTCTAGAGCCCAGTGGATTTTCATGAAAACTTTCTCCCTACAGCCTGCGTGGTAAGGGAAGGGTCTGCCAGCCCATGTACAGCTGGGTTTCAGGAAGAACTTCTGGTGCAGGGTCTGTTCAGATGAAATATTGATGTGTGTAACTAAGGCTTGTGTGAAAGCAGGATTTCTCATTACACCTTATAGTGTGATTTCCTTTAAAGTTTAGATGCTTTTGTGTTCCCTACAAATCAAACTGTGTTTGATCATTTTACAGAGGGAATATGAAGCAGAGAAACACAGTATTAATCTTGATAAACAGCTGACTAAGGAGTCAGAAACTAGGACTACCCAGAAGGCTGAAATGGATACTCTGGAAAACCTCAGAAATTATGGCAATAAGGCATTTCCAACTGTACTAACCCTGGCAATGCCAAATGCAATTCAAGAAGATGAGATCACAGTTGCATTGGAAGACCAAGAAAACTTGTCAAAAGGTACTGTTCTGAACTAAGTCTCAGCATGTTAGATCAAAAGGGTAAAAATTTGTCATAGGAAAAAAAGGGAACAAAATTCCTGAAAATGCTATAGAAATATCTTTGCATTTTGTTTTTAAATTATGAGTATTTTGAGCAATGGTTTCCCAGGCCCAAATCTGGTGATATATTTAATTTCAGTCAGGTGAAGTAATCAGCAGATGAACACCTGATCCAGTGCATAATCTGCAGATACTGATCAAGGTAACTGTTCCATGTTCATGTGTGGGTTATTTCCTCTATGTGTAACCCTGGGATGGTACTGGTAACTCTAAGGCACTCCCAAGAACACACATTTATGAGTAAAAAAGGGCATTTATCTTCGTTCCCAGGATGAATGTGAGCATGGTGCAAGTGTCACAACTTCACTATACTCAGTGAGGGTTTGTACTCATTCATGACATCATTTTCTACAGTTTCAAAAATTTAGAAGATGCCCACTACTGGATAATAAAACTCCATATGTCAATTTATTTCTGCTCCAGTTATTGCACCCCCACAACTATTTACATATGTGCCACATTCAAACTGATACGATAAATATCCCCAGAAGCACAAATGCATTTGTTGCCCAGAGAAGATGTGGATGCCCCAATCTTATAAGTATTCAAGGCCACATAGGATGGAGCTCTAAGCAACCTGATCTAAAGAGTGGTGAATGGGGATTGGAATAAGATCTCTAAGATTCCTTCCAACCCAAACTATTCTATGATTCTTTGATTTCATAGTACTAAATAAAATTAAGCCAGACAACTTTATGTGGAGAGGCTCATTTAGGTATGTTCACCCAAACAAAAAACTGACAATTACCTGCCTGCAGATCACCATCTACCTGAAATCATCAGTGCAAAATTTCATTCTGTGTCAAGATTTACTTTTATTTATGCCTTTCCAAATACTGATTTTATTATGGGATGAAGCTGATTTGATAATAACATGTTGTTTTCATGAAAATACCATTCCAGCAGCAGCTGATCTGATTTGTTCTATATTCTATTTAGTTTCCAAGTTTGCAGGCAGAAAGTCGGTCCGCTGTAGGCCTCTTAAGTCATCAAGAAAAAGTATGCCATGTGAGCCCATTTATCAGCCACTTTTGGACTCTCAGAACAATCAGAATGATTTTGAAGACTTGACAGAGGCCAGAAAACCATATCTTTGTGAGAGATCCCCATCCACACCAGCAGATAAGCAATCTCGCTCTTCAAACGTCCAAGCAATGACAAGTACAAGCAAAGTACCTCCACGGTCCCTGATGGAAAACAGAATTATTACCAGAAGTCCTTTGCCTCATCAGGACATGAGGTTTAAAGACCTTCTAAAAGCAGTATATGACAATATTCACATCCCAAAACAGAGGCAACTTGATAAAGACGGCTCTGACCTCCTCATGAGTGACTCTCCCCAGCTATCACCTTTCTCCAGGATGCAACAAGCCACTCTGAGAGAAATCCTTCCTAGAAAGATTTCCTTGCTGGGGTCAACACAGGAACATACAGATATCTGCCCTCTTGTTATAGTCAATGATTCAAAAACACCAGCCTTCCTCATGCCCCAACAGCAAAAGTTTACTCTAAGAAGTATGGGGCAGTTTAAAGAAAACCCAACTCATTTTTTCAATAAGAAAACTAAGACAAACTTCATTCAGCTCAGACACATACCTGCAACTACAGATGTTAATCTTCCAGTTTTATGTCCACCATACCAAACCAGGTCAGGGAAAAAGTCAGAGACTCTAAGATTAAATTTTGCATAAATAAAACATCCACAAAGCATCAGAAGGTAAAAGGGAGAGGGAGCAGGTAAAAATCAAAAGTAGACAGAAAGAGAGATCAAGAAAAGGAAAGATGAATTCAGTCTTAAAATGAGAATCCTCCAAACACAGAAGAATTACATGATTTAAGCTGTGTATCCTCTGATATCGACCAAACACCATGCTACAAATTTTGTGGAGCACACCAAAGACACAGAAACACATATGCAACTGTAACAGAACAACATCTTGTGTATTTAGGCACAGAAGAGGACACTGAGGGCAGAATATGTGATTTAAAATATATTTGCACTGACATATATTGTCCTAAACTTGTGCTACTTGTACTTTTGTACTTATGCATTTCATTGGGGAAATAAATCCAGGCAGGTAATTTTCATTAAGCTGTGAACATCATGCAGAAGTTAAAAATCCAGCATCAATGAGAGAATAAATAACTGGGGGGAACTGCCATGACACAAAAAATAGTCATGGCACTGATATATTATTTGTTTGTTTCTTTGCTTTTTTTATTAGTTTTAAATGTGTGTATTCCGACTAATGGAGACCATACAACTTAACTCCCCTGAAAGAAAGTTAGTTGCATTTTCTCTTTAAATTTAAAACAATTAGTATTGCCTATTTGTAACTGTTTGCCTTTGCAATGTTTGTGCCTTACTATTGAAAACGGATTTGCTTTCAGTTTCAATGTATTGTGGTTCTCAGTTAGATTGTCATAGTACTAGGCTTTAAGCCTGTTTCTGTCCTCAAACAAATTTTATATCAGTTTAAACCCCTAAATTTCAATGGATTTGAACTTGACTGACACCAACAGAGGTGAGAATACAGTGGTAATCTTCATATTTGCTGCTCTCTAGGCTCCCATATAAAAGATATGCAAAGGTTTTTTCTCAGAAAAAACGATTTCCTAATAATTTAGGAAATGTTTATGCCTTGAATGTTTTAAGCTTTGAATTGCCCTTAAAAAACATTTTTTCTTTGAACTTACATTTTTAAACAAATGGATTCAACTTTAAGTTTACATTTCAATTCACTGTTTCCTTTTACAATACTGAAATGCTTCATTCTGGACATAAATCATAGAACCATAAAAACATAGAATTTTTTGTCTTGGAAGACACCTTTAGTATTATCAAGCCCACCACTAAACCATGTCCCAAAGAGTCATACCTACACATCTTTTAAATACCTCCAGGGATGGTGACTCAACCACTTGTGTTCCAATATTTGACAACCCTTTCAGCAAAGACATTTTTCCTAATATCCAGCCTAAACCTACCCTGGTGTGCTTGAAACATTTCCTCTTGCCCTGTCATTTGTTATCTGAGAGACTGACATCCACATGGCTACAACCTCCTTTCAGGTAGTTGTAGACAGCCATATGGTTTCCCCTGAATCTCCTTTTCTCTGGGCAAAGGAACCCCAGCTGTCTCAGCCGTTTCTCACAGGATTTGTGCTCCAGACCCTTCTCCAGCTCTTTGCCCTTCTCTGGACTCACTCCAGCACCTCAATGTCTTTCTTGTAGTGAGGGGGCCCAGAACTGGACACAGCACTTGAGCTGTGGCCTCACCATTGTCAAGCAGGGATGGACAATCACTGTCCTGATCCTGCTGGCCACATTATTGCTGATACAGGCCAGGATGCCATTGGCCTGCTTGGTCACCCAGACACACTGCTGGGTCATGTTCAGCTGGCTGCCAACCAGTACCCCCTCATCTTTTTCCATCAGGAACTTTTCTCCAAGCTCTTAGCACTGTGTAGTGTTGCTGTGACCCAAGCACTGGACCCAGCACTTTGCCTTGTGCCACTTCAAACCTAAATTGTGTTCTGGCTCATCTCTCCAGCCTGTCCAGATCTCTCTGCAGAACCTTCCTGCCCCACCAGCAGATCAGCACTTCTATCCAGCTTGGGGACAAAGGGGAATACCCATCCCCTACTAAAATAAACCCCAGAGAGATCAGCATTAAGTGCCTGTGCACCATGACACAAGTGCAGAAGACAGGCTCTTCCTGGAGGAGCTTTGAATTGTGATGGTTCTTATGGCCACAGCTGTCTCTAGTCCAATTTCTTCTCTGTCTGTGACCAGAAACAGGGGTTTCCAAGGGGTGAGATACTTATCAGTGATCAGAGAAAACTTCAGGTCTTTGTGGGGTTCAGATTCAAGGTAATAACATTTTCTAGTAGGTGAGCCCGATTGTCTGCCAGGTGCCCACCAAAGCCACTCTATCATTTCCTCATCTCAGCTGGACAGGATAGGGACAATAGGATAGGGAAAGGCTCCTGGGCTGAGATAAGAGCAAAGAGAGATCGCTCATCAGTTACCATCATAAGCAAAATAGACTCAGCTAAGGGAAATTAGTTTAATTTATTACAAATCAAATCAGAGTAGAGTAATGAGAAATAAAACTACATTTAAAACACCTTCTCAACACCTCTCCATTCTTCCTGGGCTCAATTTCACACCTAGTTTTCTCTACCTACTCCCCTACAGTGGTGCAGGAGCACAAGGAATGACGGTTGTGGTCAGTTTATCACTTTACATCTTCCCTCCTACTCAGAGGGGAGACCCCTCATGCTCTTCCACTACTACAGTGTGGGGTCCTTCCCAAGGGAGACCTCTCTTCATAATCTTCTCCAACATGAGTCCTTCCCACAGGCTGCAGTTCTTCATGAACTGCTCCAGCGTAGGTGCCTTCCATAGGGTGCAGTCCTCCAGGAACAGGCTGCTCCAGTGTGGGGCCCCCATGGGGTGACAAGCCCTGCCAGCAAATCTGCTTCACTGTGGGCTCCTCTATCCACAGGTCCTGCCAGGACCCTGCTCCTGTTCAGACCTCCCATGGAGACACAATCTCCTTTGGGCATCCACCTGCTCTGGTATGGGATCCTCCACAGGCTGCAGATGAATTTCTGCTCCCCCATTGCCCTCCATGGGCTGCAGTCAAACAGCTACCTCACTGTGCCCTTCCCTACAGGCTGCAGGAGAGTCACTGCAGCACCTGAAACACCTCATCCCCTCCTTCTTCACTGACCTTGATATCTCCAGAGCTGTTCCTCCCACAAATGCTCACTCCTCTCTCCCAGATTGTTGAACAGGTGTTTTTCCCTCCTCTTAAGTCTGTTATCCCAGAGGCATGACCACCACCACTGATGGGCTTGGTCTTGACCAGCTGTGGGTCCATCCTGGAGCCAGCTGGCACTGGCTGGTCAGACATGGGAGAAGTTCTGGAAGCTTCTCATAGAAGCCACCCCTACAGCCTCCTGCTACCAAAACCTTGCCATGCACACTCAATTCAAGTTTCTTATTTCTAGGACTCTTTCACTAGAGAGCAAGGGAATATCCCTTCTCCTGGCTTCCATCCCTTTAAAGGTAACAACAGGTTCCCAAAGGGACAGTTCCTAAAGGAGCATTTAGTTGCTTCATTACATCAACAGCAATTCTTTGTACAAAATTAACTTTACATAGATTTGCTGCTGGGACAACACTGGATCTGTCTTCAGGTCCTTCAAGTCAGTCTCTATAAGTGGATCCTGCTATTTTCACAGTCTGTCAATGCAATCACAAGAGATTCCCAGACTTCACTTTCATAGGTTTTCCATTTTCACATAGGAAATGGCACCTTTTATTTCTATCCTGTTTCTGAGTCATATTAATAAGTTCAACTGCTTTATGTATTCCAGTTTCAATGCTGTTCTGTTTTTCAAATCAGAACTGTTTTCATGTCAGCAAAAGAATTTCAAACCACAGGAAATTCTGAGGATGAGGTACACTTATAGCTATCAGGAAACAGAATCAAAACTGCAGTTGGAAAAATATGAAAAGAATGCCACTGCTTTCATACTTAACTTTTAATTTCATCATTCTTTAAAGGCATAAATGAACAAGATTAATAATTCAGACAGTAAGAGAAAGCCTTTGAAGATCCCTGAATAATTCAGAAGTTCTGACATTATATAGCCTTCGTCATACTGATCCGTCCACCCTGGGTAAGACACAGAAGAGAGAATGAAGTGACTATCCAATCCTCTCACAACCCTCTCATATTATGGTTTATGAACAACAAAAGTCTGCAAATCAGAAGGTTACAAAAAGAGAAAAAGCAGCTTATGTTCACCAGTGGTCTGTACCAGGAAGATGATGTAAAAGGGCAAACAGGAGCCTTATAAACACAGTGTTAAAACAACACCTGACTTGCAGCTCAAGAAAATCCACTCCTTTGACTTACCTGGGCTTTAATCATAAGGTATGTGAAAGGTTTAAGAAAGTCAGAAAATATTCATCATACAAAAACCATTTTAAAAGAAATCAAGGTTTGCCAAACTGAGAGTGATCCTGAGAAATATATAAATATATATTTCTTTCTATAAAGCAGCACTTAGAATATTTATGTCCCCTATAAGTAATAAACAGTTGCCTCATTCATCTAACTAAAAAATCGTTCTGTATAATCTTTCACAATGATAACGAATGTCCTCTTTTTCACCTCCTTTCAGTTCTGGTCAATATTTTGGATCACAGGTCATATAGAGAGATACTACAGAAAAATGTAAGTTGATGATATTAAGAAACCTTGTCTTCTTAAGAAGAAATATTTGAGATTTCTGCTAGGATTCCTGGCATAAAATATTCCAGAATGAAAATCATACACCATTTGCCTGGCTGTAGTGTTTGGACTCCAGTCCCTTATAAACACATATTTTGTGGCTAATCCTTTAGAGAGAAAGCCAGAGGATTCTTTCAGAAAAGAGTTATTTCCAGCTAGGAAGCTGGAAACTTCCTAAACTCTCTGTCACTTAGTTTAAGATATCTACCACCAGTCAGGAGAGTGGGCTGAGGGGCAAAGGGATTAAATAGAGCTATACACCACAAGGCATACTCAAGTTGAGATTTTGAGGAGCAAGGAGGTCCTACAGCAGGACTTTGCTTACCCAGCATTAAAGAGAGGAGACCTCTCTGACTAAGGTGCTGTCCAGACTCTTTTTTAGTCACTGGAGATTATGAACAACTGGGAAAGAGGGAAAGTAAACTTGATTTGGAGGTCCTCAAGCAGACTTCAAAGGTTGCCCAACGGCACTGCCATAAGGATGACTTGATCTAGCATTTGGGGCTTTGAGTTTCCACAGACTGAGACACAGGAAGTGAATGTTCATGTCATCTCACAAACACTTTAGATGGCAGGGCTCTTTCCTGATCTCTGCAGGAGCACAACAGTAGGGGTTTAAGTCTTTATCTGGAGCATATATCAAAGGCTCAAAAAGGTAAAAGGAGGATGAAATAAGTCCTTAAACCTAATCAGCTGCTGCTAGGCAGGCAGATATTTCACTTGTGACATCTGTATTTGTGATGGTAACAGCCTTCCAAGGCCAGAAAGAAGACTGAAAACCACTTTTTACAGATCCTTTCTTAGAAAGTAAGTCCTCTGTAAAGCAGAAGTGTTCCTCTAGACAAAAGAACGATGTGAATATCAAGCCCATCCATTGTAACAGCTCAAAAAGGTGGTGAAAGTATGAGGGACTGTGTTACACAAGTCTTTTCTAAGCTAATAAATACTTAATTCATATCAGCAGCTTCTACAGAACACTTCAATGGGACCAGAATGTAAAGCAAGTGTTCCCCAGCAAAGGAAAAGCTCTTTGGTTCAGACCTTCAGAGTGTCCAGTGTAGTCCTGCATGGAAACTCATGGTGTGGATAGGGCAGCATTTCAAAATACTGAGAGGTCTCTTTCACAGAACACAGTCTATACATCTGCCAGACATCTACTCTTGTCCAGCCTCCTCCCTTTCCTAGCAGGACTGTGAATTCCCATGTCATGGAGACCCTGCTTTTCCTAGGCATCTCTACTTGCTGCTTCCCATGTGCTTTGGTAGCTCAGCATTTCTTCTGCCACTAAACCAAAAAACGACTCCCCAAAGATGACTGACATCTAATTATTTACATACAATTACAGGCTTTTACACACACAGGTTAACATAGAGAGGTGCAGAGGATATGCTGTTACATGATGGATGTGAAAGGTCAAACAACACTCTGTGTTTGACATAATGCCTCCCATTTATTGCCACAAGACCATCCCTTTCCTCAGACATCAAGTGAGACAGACAAGTCATAGAGATGATGATACAGTCTTGTTATTACAGCCTTCTAGAGAAAGAAAACCATGTTCTAGTCACTTCATTATTTTTGTCAGGGGTCATTGACCCAATCCTGTGGCTGAGAAGAAATTTTATGTTTCAGAAAACCCACCACAAACTGTTGGAAACACTGTAAGTATACCCAGCTCCAATGTGCCTGATTTTCTTCCAATAAGCTAACTATCTTTTTCACAAAAAAAGCAAGCAAGCACCCCTTGAGTTCCCAAAGGCAATCCTTTGAGAACAATGGACATTTGATAGACTTCTGTGCTCATTAACTATATAGTAAAGATGGAAAAAATTCCCATAAAGCCTGAAAAATACTTAGCAGTGACTGAAAGTCAGTAAAATCATGACTGTGATATGCTATTATGTTATCCTGATAGCTTTCAGTACATGAAGCTATCATCTATCGAACATCTGAGCTCAAATGTGCAGCCTCCAACTACAGATCATATATTACACATCTCTATGCAATACCAGAAAGAATTCACACTCTGCAGCTGCTGCTGTCTCTGCAGGGATCCCTCTGCTTCTGTGTCTAATTCTGCTCTTGCCCTGTGGATGTGACTCAAGAAAAGCCAAGCACAGATTTCAATGCATAAACATATCATGTGATGTGCTAAGAGAAATACCTCACGATAGCCTAGTTTGGAAGTATTTACCAAATATTTGCTTCCTAATAATGAAAATCTGGGTCTTCGACCTTTCTACAGAAGCAAGGAGAGTAAACCATGGCTTTAGGCTTAACCAGTTGTATCGAGCTTAGCACCACTCCAGTGACTGAGCACATTTGTTATACTTTATGCCCTAGCAGCCTGTGTTCTCAACAGATTTTTTTACTTTGATTCACCCTGGGAAAAGGAATGTCTGCCCACTGCATCCTCACTTTTGCTTCACCGTGTCTATCCTTGATTCAGAATTCTCATGTTGGAAAAACTAAGCTCGGTTCAGTGCCTGAAAGAAAAATAAAACCTCCCTTCAAATGGCACAAAGCTGCTTAAAAATGTTAATCTCCCTTATTTTTATTATGTGTTTAATATTAAATGTTCCCATATGGGTACAACACAGCAAACCATGTCCTTCCATTTAAATAGCCTGTTTATTTTAAAATCTGAAACTAGCTACAAATTTAAACCTTTTTTGGTTTTGTCCACCTGGAAAAAATTATTAAATTCTTAAGTCTGCATTGTAATAGAAGCAAACACTAAAGAGTGTGAATTCTTGAGTTTCAATATCTATGTTTAAATTGTTTTGCATGTAAGCTTTTAATTTAGATTTAATAAGTTTGCAATTGCATTTTTTCAAAAATACCACTTGACTATATAAGATATATTTCTGTAGGATTAACTTACACAGTTTAGACTTTTAAAATATTGTTTTACGTAATAATTTAGCATTTTGTGATTTATGCTACTAAATATAGTTAATGTAAAATAATTACAGAATGATTGCAAGAAATAAACTTATTGAAGATTAACCATTTTATGAGAGATGCACATCTCCTGTGTAATTATTTCATGTCATTAAGTATCTTCAGAAAGCTGTGGGCAATTAATGTAAGAAGAGTGCTTAGTTATAATTTAACATATTGTGCAATTACAGCAAATCAAAAGTTTTGCCATTTTTCATATAGCTCAGAAATAGGAAGAAAATGTATTAGCATGTTAAATTAAATGAGCTGTGCAGTTTCAATTCTCAGGTCTGCCTCAGCTGATTTTGGCCACTTCAGCAGTGCAAAAAAGCCAGAGACCCAGCACCCTTGCTCTCTTGATGGTCTTTCCTCAGGGGAAATACTTGGTAATTCAAAGCAGTAATGGTGGCTGCATGCCACCTCCTCTTCTTCAGCTGGAGGGTGCAGTATCAATACCACATTCCTCTCTTGCTGCCAGATGTACTCTTCAGGGTCACAAGTAGCCAAGATTAATTTATAATAGGTTTAAAGCAGCCTAAAGATCTATAAAGTAATTTTTGCCTCACTAATCTGGCACTGCCTACTATGGAGGATCTGGGCCTTTAAGCACAGTAAGGTCTTAATTAACTGTTGTCTTAGGCTAACTGTAGGCTTTAGACCTGCATTGAAAAGGCATTAAAGTCACCTGGAATCAGTTCCTCACTCTCACTGGAAGTTGCACAGACCCTCTGTGTGTCATGTGCTCCATGGAAACACAGCTCTTTTGGCAGGCAAGCATCTCCTGGAATAGCTATTATAACAGATATTATGGAAGGACTGCAGTAGCAGAGAGGTTAATAAGATAACCTCTTTCTTCTTTTTCACCAATATATTTTTACATTCTCAGAAATAATACTTCTTTTCCCACTCACTATTGTCATGACACCCCTCACTTGTATCCCCCCAAATATTTATTTAGAAGCATTCTCTTTAAGAGTTTGAAGGTAGAAACTGTCTTTTGCTCTATTTAGGTAAGTCCCATGTTTTGATTTTTACCATTAAATTTATATCTAAAACATGATCTACATCCAAAAACACACCCAACATTCAAGAGGCACTGTGCATTGGAAGAAGCAACAAAGATAACATCTGCCTTTACTCCTGTGAGTAAAACTGCCCCAAAAAGAACATCATTGCAGAACAGAAGAATTACTTCCCTTAAATGCTTTGAAATATGTAGAGGCACCTTCTGTACCACCTTCCTTTAGTGCTAGTTCATAAGAGAAATTTAATGTTTGACATCTTTGTTTGACTTAATACCACTTCATGTCAAAAGTTAAACTTATGAAACTCCTGTATGTGACAAGTAAGCCAAGCACATGTCCCTCTGCACACCATTAGGAACTTCCAAAGAGCTGGAAGATTTCTGGTGATCCACATCATCACAGGCTCCGTAACTGCTTGAGACCACACTGATGATGGAGCTGTATTCCCCTGCCATGAATCACTCTTCAAATAATTAAAACCATTATTCAAGTCAGTACACAACAAAGAATAAAAGCCTGGAACCTCTGGATTTGATGCTTGATCAAAGCCCTTGCCTCTTGTGCAATGTGGTGGCACTAGCCTGCTGTGCTGCTGAAGGCAGCTATCAACCACCACAAACATGCCAACAGTCCAGTGCAGGTTGGCAATGGTTACAATCATTCACAAAACAAAGGTTTATTTGGAGCTAAAATACGATTGATGTCATTGTTTTCTAGGCTTTTGAAAATTAATGAAGACTAAGCTAATCAGCCTGCTCTGTCTTTATAATTATTGAAGAGAAATATGTCCAGTTGAGAAAAGATTAATGCGAATGTGTTCATGTTGCTCAATGGATTAAGAGACTGAGTGACAACAGATATGAAAAAGGCAGAGGTTCTCCATCTCTTTTTTTTCTCCTCATTTTTCACTAGGCAGAGGTGTCCCAGGCATTGCAGCCCCCCACATTTGCTGGCAGAGTCTATAGAATGACATGGAATCTGTCGTAGAGGGAGGAAGGGTCAGGGACAGCTTCAGCAAACTGAGCACATGCAACCCATGGGAGCAGATCAGCTGCATTGAAGGGTGCTGAGGGAGCTGTCTGACATCATTCTAGAAAGAGATGTCATCTTTGAAAGGTCACTGCACTCAGTGGAAGTTCCTGATGACAGAAAAGAAGGTCAACATCACACCCATCTTCAGAAGGAGCAAGCAGGGTGACTGAAGTCAAAAGCCTCACCTCAACCCCTGGGCACATTATGGAGCAAATCCCCTGGGAAGCCACTGCTGATCACATGAAAAGCAAGGTGAAGGGGATCTAGCAAGGGCAAATCATGCCAAACAAATCCCACTGATTTCTGTGATGAATTGATGAGCTCCATGGGCAACGGAAGAACAAAAGGTGTTGTACATCTTGAATTTAGCAAGGCTGATATTGTTCAGTCTTTACTAATAATTGAAGACACTTGTCCTCTTTGCAGGTAATACCAGAGAATATGCAGGAGCACAGGCTGCAGTTCAGAGGGACCTGGTCAAGCTGAAGGAATTGCACTGATAGGAACTTCATGAGGACTAAGGCGAATATAAAGCCCTGTATCTGTGAGAGAATAGCTCCAGACAGAAATAAGGGCTGGGGCTCAAGCATCTGGAAAAGCTTGGCAGAAAAGGACTGGGGCATCCAACCTTATGGACAGTATCCTGAGTGCAAATTGGATGCAGTGTTCCTTTGCAGCAAAGAAGGCCAACTGGACTGTGTTGGCAAGAATTAGTGCTGTTTCTGCAAGCCAAAATATTTGCCTCCATTAGCCCTTGTGAGACTGCACCTGCAATAGGGCACCCAGTTTTAGGCTGTTCAGTACCACAAAGACATGGACATGCTGGGGTGAGCCCAGTGGAAGGCCAGAAGGACGAGCAGGACACCGATGCCCAGGATGTGCAAGAAGAGGCTGCCTGAACTGGATTTGCTCAGTTTTCAGAACAGAAGGCTCAGGTGGACCTTACTGTTGCCTGTAACTAGCTCAGGAAAGGGAATAAGAAAGACAGAGGGAGCCTCTCCTCAGATGTGCACAGGCACAAAATAAGATGTAAGAGAAGCCACTTAGACCTCAGTTGAATCAGAAATTCTGATCACATAAAAGGAGAAATCTTTTTACCACAGGCTGATCAAACACTGGAATAGGTTTCCCAGGGGATTTTCAAAAACTAGACTGGACAAGCCCTGAGTAACTGGCCTGGTTTTGAGCCAAGAACTCGATTAGGTGAACTCTAGAGTTTGCTTCTAGCCTGCACCACTCTGTGGTTCTGTTTTAGGAAAAGACAGGCACAGATGCATTTGCTCCCAGGGGATGCCCATTTTTTTCATTGAGTATAAATGGAGATGAGGTTACACTATCCACATTTAGACGGGGGTCAATTACAAGAGAGAAATATCACTTTTGGAACAGAAAATTTCCGTAAAATAGACACTGCAGAGCATTATTGTTTAGTAAAGTACACACTGCTAGATACAGTTATCCTTGAAAATGTTCCTAGTTGAAAGCTTACAGGCTTTAACTCTTAGTTACACTCAAGATAGGAAAATTCAATGGTAGCATGGGCTTACAAAACCAGAAAATTATTTGAAAAATAGAATAGATTATTATATACTTTACATGTTCGTATAAAATCCACAATATAGAGAAACATACATCCTTAGTTGTGGGTTTCAAACTATTTGAGAAGAATTAAACAATTTTTTCTACAGTTCTAAGTGTCATCCTTAAAAAACAGGAATTCCATCACTAACATAACTGGGTTCCAATTTAAATAAGAAAGGATCATGATAGATACAGGACACTTTAAGTTAGAAAATTTTGATTCTGAAGCTTTCTTTCCTCACTTTTTCCCCAGAGTCCAATTTTCCTGCTTTTTATATCTATTGTATATCAGTGTCCCTTTCTCCAAAATATCCTGCAGTGAGGCTGACTGGGAAAGGGCTGTGGGAGAGTTTCAGTCTGCATGATTAAAGCAGGCTACTAAGGTGTGCATTTTAGTTTACTTGGTAAATTGCAATACTTTTCCTAATTTAAATATATATTCAGGTTTGATTTGGGGAAGGAAGCAGAATTTTTGTCTACCAACACTACAGTTTAGATTTGAAGACCTCTATTGCCTTCTACTGGTGTTCATCACTTTCCATAGATTGTAGATAATTCCCTGATGAACTTTTCTCATTATTTAGGCATTTTAGCTGAGTGTTTAAAGTGAAGTAATGTAAACCAAGCCCTACAAGGTTATGTGGCAGTGTACTGTGATTTTCTGTTATGGAGTTGTGCAATGGAGACATTTTATTTGATTTAATTTGTGGTTATTTTTAAAAGGAACATCAGATAGGATGTTGGCTTAGACTCTTGACATGTTTGATGACTTTATTCCTACTTGATAGAGGCAAATTTCAAAGAATTGCTCTTACCTATTGTACCCTTCTCTGAAGCATGCAGCAGTTCTTGTATGTTTTCTGGGAACAAAACCTGGAAAAAATCTCCTAGGCTCATGCACAGAGAGGATATTAATACTAGTTCATTTATGAGCAGCAAAGGGCAAAAGGGAATGGCATGTAATTATATGACCATTTGATTTCTACAATAGCCACACCTCAAAATTGAGGAATGGAGCACCTACTTTAAAACTGTGTTTACTTATTCATCAAATGAGTCTGGTTTTGGATAAGAATGACCCATGTGGATGTCTGCACTACATTTCCTGTAAATGGTAATACTTACATGGAAACTGGAATACTTCTGAGACTTTCAAAAGATGTGCTATATTTTGCTTTGAATATCTAATTTGTCCCATTGCCCAGACCACTAAACACTTTCTATACTTGGGTAGAATTTTCTCCATAATGTCTCCCTGCATTTCCTGACACTAGCTAGAATGTGGAATTAAAGTAGAAATAAAGCTACAAATCACTTGCAATGCACTTACACCCCAATTCCCCCCAAATAATTTAGTATTCTAAATATAACTTAAATAGAAAGAGCTTATTACGGTACTTCCAGGGTAGTTTTGCAGGCCTTGTATCATGCCCTGTTATTTTTATCTCTTAGAACAGTTTTTAACTGGTAGTATTTCACAAGTGAAGTTTGTTAGTTCAGAGGAAATTTGGGGTACACATCTAAGGAGCTGGTGCAAAAATTATACCCGTTTTGTATTTTTCAAACAAACTCAGTCTGCATAAATCACAGACTTTCCGTTGCAGCAAATCAGCACAGCACTACTGCAATCAGCTTTATCAGCAGCTGGTCTCGGGCATGGGGAAAGCCTTTCTTGTTGAATTAATAGCACTTCTCCTTGTCAGTGTCTCCCTCCTAGACAGTCATTCTCAAGAGCACTGATTATGGCTGCTCAAATATTTTGTGACTAGAGAAGTAGATTAATAATGATAGGCCAAACAGCAATATTTCTTTCATGTCATTCTTCTTTTCGTGACAGGTGGACCCAGGTCCAAGTCCTATATTTCATTAACTTCGTTATTTCAAGCAGAAAAAAGGCAACTTTTGATCAAACATCAGTACTATGCGGGTTGGAAAATAGAAAAGCCTTTCCAGTGGGATTACTTTGTAAATACTGGAATAGTTTTGTTGCAGGAATTACAGCTTCTTAGTACATATGCATAATAATAAGAAAGATAAACTCAGGAGCAAGAGCTATACTGCATCTTACCTCTAGACAGGAGAACTGACAGGGTGATGTCTTAGATCCTTCCAGACTTATTTTCCTCATTCATTAGTACTAAAAATAATGCTTCACTGTATGTGGATACTACATTTCTTTCCTACATGCCACGTCAAAACATTTGTTCCATTTAGATCTCCTTCCCTGACACCACAGTATCACATTTAGTCCTTATTTGCAGTTGGTTGTTATGCAAATCTGTGATCATTAGTTTACAGCATCTCTTCTAAACTTTCTAAATAACATAAATTTATTAATTCAGACTTTCAAACAGTCCAAATTGTTCAGTCCAGTTGTTCTCATTTAACCAGAATTAAAGATGTTACAAAGAACCGAATTATCAGATGTCAGAGAGCAACCTAAATTGAAGTTCATAGCTAGCTGTGTATGGGTCAGATACTGTACCAGTGAATGGTGAATGATCCAGCCTCACTCTGGGAGGATTATATGCAGGAATTACTACACAATTCTGGATATTTTAATACCAAAAAAAAAAAAACAAAAACAAAAAAACACCATAAAAATAATTGAACAGCTGGGGTTTGATTTACGAAGAGACATTATAGGAATGATGTTTGATTGTCTGCACAATTCCCAAAAGCCATTTGTTAAACACTTCAAGTATCTGAAGAGGGTAAACAGCGAGCAAGGGAATAATTGACTAGGCTAGAATGAGAAGGTGTAACTAAAAATACAGAAAATAAATATATTAGGGGAAATCCTTAACAATTAGCTTTGTTAATTACAGATAAGTATCTGAAGAAAAACAGCAGGAGTCTCATTTTTCTTTGTAACATAGAGAGTAAACTGGACAAACCACTGAAAAAAAAATAAATACCTATTTGGGGCGGGCTGGCAAGAGAGCTTGACCGTTATCATTGTTTGATAATATCTTCCTTTGTGGTACTTATAAATCAAAATGCAAAAGACAAGTGGTCACTCAATTAATTGAAATAGCCATTTACCTTAATTAACCCTACTTTCCTAAAATGTTAGAGCAAACAAAATAACACCCTTATGCAAACTATACTCACAAACACTTCCTAAAGATTTTATTTGTCAGATATTTTTTTTAAATAATAAAATCAATAGCACTACACATTCAAAACAAACCAACAAACACAACTGTTCCTACACAATTATTTAGAAAAAAAAGTTGGAACTACTAACACAAAACCAGCATCTGCTGCATTTGTAATGCCAGAATTCAGGGAGTCTTCTTTTCCTCTGCAGCTTCGGAAATGTTCTTTTGTACTTCTCCTTTGCTACTCAGCTCTGCTGTTTTTAGAAGAAAAGTTTGTTCTTTGTCAAAAGTCTGGTATTCCCATTTATTTGTAAAAGAGGAACTTGGTATTCCCACTCCTCTTACACAAAGCCATATCATTATTTACTAATTCCTCTTAGTCCTGCTTCTGTGTTTTAAAGATGGATTAGAAGGTGCAAAAGATAAAAATGTACTCTAGGTGAACTCCAGGGAAAATTCGCCTCGAAAAACGAATCTGCTTTGGAAATAGTTAGACTCAAGTTCAGCCAAATAAAGGACATAAGAAACAGAATGGGTTGGAAGAAACAGTTTGGGTTGAAAGGGACTTTTGAAGGTCATCTTGTTCCAACCCTCCTGCAGTAAGACAGGCCATCTTTTACTAGAACCAGGTTGCTCAGGGCCCCATCCAGCCTGGCATTGGATATTTTCAGTGATAGGGCAAGTACTACCTCTCTGGGCAACTTGTTCCAGTGATTCACTACTCTCACTGTAAAAAATCTCCTTGTATCTAGCCTAAATTGACGTTCATTCAATTTAAAGCAATTCTCCCTTGTGCTATTACCACATTTTTTTGTAAAAAGCCCCTCTTCACCTCCCTTGTAGGCCCCTTTAGGTACTGGAAGGGGCTGTAAGGTCTCCTCAGAAAGAGGGAATGTCAAAGGTCTTACAGAAGTCCTTACAGAGATTGACTTCCATGCTAGTCAATCAGCTACTCAACAATGCAGGAAAAGAGATTATACCAAGATTATATTATGTCTCATTTGAGAAAATAAAAGTCCAGTAACAAACAAGTGCCTCTACAGCTAGGAACTGGGGTCCACAGCCAAGAGAGGGTATAAGTCAAAAGAACTTTGCTGACATGCTGGTACAGCCTAGAGTACATGCTCACAGCTTCAGCTAAGGGGTACAACACGCCAAAATAAAAAATGCTTGTAAGAGTATCTAAAATATAAAGGGAAACCCCTTTTTCCAAAAAACATTTGAACATAGGTTGAGAATTGTTGCCTCAGTTCACTTACTAAGATTACAGCTATCGACATTCTCCATTCAAAGCATTTCTGAGAAGCAGAAGCTTTTAGAAATTACTTTTTAGCTTTTTTTATTTTCTTACTTTCCAGGCCATCCCAGAAGGAATGAATTTAGAAAGTAAAAGGAGGAAAAGAGAGAAGAAAAGGAGGAAGAATGATGGGAGTGAGAAAACAAAAACTGATCACAGAAAACATATTTCAAAATATCAGAAAAGCTAAAAAAAATGTGGAGAAGTCTCATCAGGATCCAGTGAGGGTCTTTGAGCTTACTATCTCATCTCCTGGTAAAACCAGTCAACAAAGGAGCAAACGGGTGGAAACCTGTGACTGAAAAGAGAATCCATCCTGCCAAGCTGGCATCACAGCCATGAACTGCTGGCTCCAGCTCTATGCAAGGTTTAATGCCCACATCCTTAAAAGCAGTTAGTGCACTTAATAGGAGTCAGTGGAAATGAAGGACCTACATAATGGCTAGTCACCTAAATATCTTTGCAGATACAGATCTTATTTCAGCAAAGGGCACAATAGGGCACTATTCGCCATGGAAATTCAGATTTGTCATATTACCAGTGATAGGAATTGCTAAAGAAGGTTCCAAGCTGAGCAGCTCTATTTGGAAATGACCATGAGTATAGCAGCAGTTACTTTTCAGAGCAAATGTGCACATTTACACTTGGTTCCCAGAGAAACAATTACAAGAATGCTGAAATACGGAAACATCTTTGCTATCAGGTGTTATCATAATAGAACGTTTGTCCATAAACATGGTCTTAATAAAAAAAAAAAAAAAAAAAAGGAAGTGCGACTCAAGGAAAAAAGCATCCAGTAAGCTGACAGCCTTGTGAACCCAAAACAGCCCCCAAAGAAGATGTGTCTGCCAGCAGAGCCAGCCGTGGCGTCAGCCAAAGAACTCAGCCACAAAGCCAGACACGGCTGCTGGAAAAACACATTCCAGGTCCTACATGCTGCTGCCAAGTCCACCCCATGATTATAGCCACTGACTTTGGAGAACCCAGAAGAAGAAGGTGAAAAGGAATAGCATCAACTTTGCCTACAGGGAGAAGAGGCAGTGCCAAGGCAACACAAAAATTACTGGTTAGTCCGATTTTACTTTATTCTTGTCCTACTTTAATGGAGAGCCTGGCTATGGTCTTTCAAAGTTTAATGGAGACTTTGTCATTTTTGGCTACAAATCTAGCTTTCATAGCAAACATGATAATGGCCTTACATTATGTGGACTTATGGCCCAACGGATTCCAAAGTGTTTTACAAACAGCTGATACATGGCCAATGTATACAGGCACCTCTTCATCCACCACTGAAATGTGCTCAGCTCCTAAGAAAACCTGTCACAAATGCTTAGCAAAGCACAGAAACTCTTCACAGTATTTTAGGCCAGGATACGTTGAATGCTTTGCACTACTGAATCTGAATGGGAAGGAAGAACATAATATGATGCTTTCTTTCATAAGCACTGATGTATTTTAACTGTCTCCTCCACAGAAAACAATACAAAACAAAAAAAAAAAAAAAAAAAAAAAAAAAAAAAAAAAAAAAAAAAACAACAAAAAAAAAGCTCATACCACCTTTTGACAAGCAGTACAAAGTTTTGCAGGCTCAATGTCTACCTGCCAACATGAACATTCATCTTAGCCAGAATTTGATTTCTTTTCCTAATTCTATAACAAAATGACCATTTTTACTCTAATATCTCTATTAAGCATGTAAATCTTGTGGCCTTTTCAAAGTCAAGAGAATGTCAAATTATTTAACCCTTTAAAAAAAGCTTTGTATAGCTAAGCATATTTGTACAACATCTAGAAAGTTTGATGGATTTTTTTTTAAATGTACAAAATGTCTAATGAAGATTTTCAGACACAGCAACAACAGAATCACAGAGACTCTAAACAAAATAAAGTCAGACACACTTTTGAATTTCACCTCCAAGAAGACACATATTTCTCTTCAAGGGATGTTAGGGAAAAGATATTTCTAATTCCAGTTGTTTTCAACTTTCTTTTTCCTCTCTAAATATTTTCTCTGGTAACAGGGCTGTCTTTTACAGCTGTCATTCACACTGCATCCAAATCTGGCCCATCCAGTGCCACCATGGAATCATGTCAAGATAATAATTGTAAGAATGTCAAACTCTGATTTTTTTTTTTTTTTTATTTTCATTTTTAGCTTTTGAAAACAGATGGTATTTTCCAAAGGTAAAATATTTCTGGTCATGTGTGAGAAAGAAATATTAACTGTCACTGACTGAAAATTTCATCCTAATACTGAGCAGATGGTCCCACCCTTTTCAGTTCACCTGAATGTGTCACACAGTCCTTGTGCCTCCAAGAATAGACTCAGGCCTTCGTATGGACCTCACTTCACAAGAACCAGATAGGAAATATGGAACAGTCAAGAAGAAGTGATTAAAATATGGCAAAATTGACTATATTTGCCTCAGGCAACAAATCAGGTGCACACTAGACTTGGGAAACTGTTTTCACAAGCTCACACACACTAGAAGACCTGAAATAAAACTATTTATTATACCTCTTAACTATGTCATTACACATCTAGTAAAAAGATGCAAGTCAAGCCTGTCAATCTCAACCTGGGATGTATCTCAATGCTCTTATTTTCCTTAAAAACCTTCTCATACCCAAAAAAAGTGAGGAAGAATATACAAGATCTGGATCCCATGGTCTGACTTCACAGGTCTTTAACTCACACCCAGTTACTCCTGTGCTGGGCTCAGCAGGTTGAGCTTGGCTGACTCCTGTGAGTGCAGCACACCAATCAGGCACTGGGGCCCTGGTTTGATTTGCAGATATCCAGAGATGGAGACAACATTCTCCACAGAGGTATTTTCCAGAGGTTAGTCTTTTCACTGTTAAAACCTTGTGTCTTATTTCCAATATGACTTTGTCTGGCTTCAGTTTCAGACTATTGGTTTTCATTATTCCTTGGGCAAATAAACCTGTTCATAATCATACACATAGATATACAGCCCTGACACTCCTGTCCTGTTTCCTCTGCAGCTCCCAGAGATTTGAACAGATGGCAAAGGCAGAGTAGCTCATGTGTTAAAAAGGTTGAAGCCCAGTTAGGAAAATGTTGCACCCAAGAAAATTTATTTGTTGTTTTGTTCTTTTTTTTTTAAGACAACAGCACCCACAAAAACACATAGCCTTTTGAGACGACAGTCTACTGTTGAATTTCTCACCACCAGCTCCTCACTGGACAGCTGTCTCCACAGAATCCCTCCCCACAGCAGCTAGGAGGTGAAAATACTTTTCCTGCTCCAATTTTTCGTGATGGGGGATCCAAATTTATTCCTTGGTTTGCCACATTTCAAAGGGAATTATACAATGCAAATCTCTTCCAGTACTTCTTTGTTGGACTGCTACTCCTAACTGAGGTGGCTGCAGAAAATCACACCAGCATTTTAATGAGGAATTCAGAGAAGTTAAAAGACCTTTCCATTGGTGTTTAAATCTCACACAAACACCAGACTGCAGCTGTAGCCTTTGCTGCTTATGGATAAATGTATTATTTTAGAACATGGCCAAGACCTCCTTCTAGGAGGTCCTGCAGGAGTGGAGCCAACAAGTGATTATGAAAGGCAGCCCGAAGAACATTTGACACTGTTTTCTGCCTACGCTTAACAAGCACCTTGTAGTTCGGGCTGCAGTTTGCACGATTTTGGCTTTTAGAAAATATGAAACACCTCAGTAGATGGATTTTGCGTCTAGGAGATTCCATCTGAGGCACTGAACACACCCAGTTTTATTACTTTCAAAAGGATGGGAAAAGCTTCAAAGTCACATCTGACAACTTCATGAACTTATTCGAAAAAGTGTCTGAAACTTTGGCATCCATGCACTTTTTAAAAAAGTAAACCCATAAAAAAAAAAATCTACACTTCAAATAAATCTCACTAGACTTATTTTCTTAAGCTAAAATCAATAAATTTGTTCATTATTATGTATTTCATTTCCTTTGAATAAACAAGCCTTTGTTTACTATCTTTTGCAATACTGCCCAGTATGTCACTCAGCCCTAGTCTGCCTTGTGATCCAGTGACTGGGATGGGAGAACCAGCTGGCGACTGAGAACAATTGAGTGAAATAAAAGCAAAGAGCAGAAGCTGCAGACTGGGCAGAGCTACATAGGTGAAGAGAAGGGTATCATCCATTCTGGGAGAGAAGCTGGGACCACCCTTAGGAACAAACTTCTGAGGGCTGCATATGGATTGTCCCCTATCCATGTCTTTTCTCATTATTTTAAAAAGACACCCAGGGCTTGGCCCACAAAGGGTCTCAGGTAAATGATGACTATCTTATACAGTGCATGGCAACTAGTATCAATTCCACAGCACTGAACAGCCACTGGTGCTCTCTACACTCTGCACAGGGCTATCAGGCAGGTGAAGATTGGACTGAGAATGGGGACCATACTGGAAAATCAACAGAAAATACTACAGGGAAGTGTCTTATACCCCATCCATTTGGGATTTTAATTTTGGGTAAAATAGAGTAGAGCCCTAAAAGACTTGATTAGAGCTCAGTTCTGGTCTCCCCCAAGTAACATTCACTTACTTGGATACAAAGACACCTATCAAGTTACATGAAATTCGCATTTATTTTTACAGAGCAGTCCAGCTTCAACAGGAAGATTGGCAACTGCCTCTTTTGATGTTGCGTTGATCAATATCCTTCTCCATCAGAGTTCTTCTGAGAGAAGAACTGACCTAGATTTCCCACTCTAACAGAGAACATCAGCATATTTGTGAAGTGGTGCTGACTGCTGGCTTGTCCTGACCACATTGGTTTGTGCTGGAGGTGTCCATCAGAGGAGTACCACCACATCTGAGGATGCCCAAGTGATGGAGGTGATGTACCCTGATAAGAAAAGCAGGAAGGTTGCTAATTTTGACCACTGGAACTGTATGTACACTGCTGATGAGCTGTCTTATGAACTACATTTAAATATATTGTAGTTGTTTGCAAAGGTGTTTTCTGCAGCATTGCTTGCTGTTCATGACTTTAGCCCTGAGGGACTGAACCTAAGGAATAGGAAGGAAACAAAAGCCGTTTACAACAGCCAACCTTGGCATCTCAGAAAAGCATCCACAGCATGAGATCAATAACGAGGGACAAAAGAGAAAGAGCAAGCAGAGGAAGATAGTACAAAGTAGGAAGAAAAGGGGAAAAGTGAACAAATGACAAAGGGATCATGACAAATTGCCACACAAGCTTGAAATTTCTCACAAATGAGAAAAGAAGAAATTAGAAGGTCCAAATGAGAAAAGAAGAAATCAGAAGCTCCCTTTGAGACCATTAAGGAAGAGGGAGCAATCTAATATACAAGAGGACAGAACTGGACTTGGGCAGGCCTTCAGATTTAATTAGGAATGGAGCAGGCTGACTCTATCCAAGAAAGAGTGGCTAAAAAAAAGAATGGAGGTCAGCATATACCGAGAAATCATGTAGGGTTACTAGCCCTCCTCTCAGAGATTTGAGTCTGGCAACTCAGACACCCAGTGACTGAAGCACTTCAAAGAGATACACAAGAGAGCAAGACCACTGGAAGGACAATTACTGAGCAGAACTCCAGATTGAGAAAAGTCAGCAAGCCAGACAATGATGTGAGGAAAGAGCTCAACCTTGCCCACGCAATAAAGAAAGCAGAAACACCACATTTTGTTGTGTCCATCAGCTTTTCAGGATTCCAACACCTCTTGTCCTCTCAAATCTGGTATCAGAAAATATGACTAATTCAAGAATTTCAGGTAGAAAACAATTGCAGTTGGCACTGCTGCATTTCTAAAAATATGTGTTACTAAACCAAAAGTGCACAAAGTCTCAACCAAGTCACTATGCTAACTTTCAAAATTAATTGTTATAAAACTTCTTGCAGAAACCAGATAGTGATTTTCACCATCAAACTTCAAAGTCTGGAGTTCTTTGGGCCTAGCTTATTTATTCTGGATAGCCTAGGAACAGATTAGCTCTAGACTGTTTTAAATATTCATTCTTGAATTCAAATACAAGATTTTTCATCAACAATTCAGCAATTTTTCATCAAGTTACTTGAGCTTTCACCCTTCTACTCTGCTAACCCTGGATGTGTAACACATTACAGCTGAAAATAAACAAAAATGATTGGTAGACTGTGGTGGTGAAATTACAAGTAACTGAGCACGTCTTGCAACATAAGGTGAATAATATATGAAGCAAGTTTGAACAAGTATGCTTAAAGATTCTCAGTTGGGGTGCTAAGATAGTTATTTATTTATTTTATACACTTTGCAACTAGTTGCTAGTTTACCTTGTTCTCTCTTCTTTATTTACTTTTTCCATTTGATGTGGAATATCAGGACAGGTACTCTTCTCAAGTTTGGAGAGGAGGATGAAATTGTTGTTTCTTTAAAATGTCCTGTCCTTTTTGTTCATGTACGTAATGCCTAAAGCAGGACTGTAATGGAAATTATGGTTAAAATATTTTCTAGAGGAAAAGGTCAGCCTAAGCAAGAAAGAAGGATGATCTCATATTTCTGACAGCTCAGATACAAGCAAATCTTAGCACCAATAAGTTATGTCATCTGTTAAATTCACATAAGCAGAATGGCTCTGTAGATTTTGCACTGTTATGACAAGTCTGTAGAGAGCAGGGGTAAATATTCCATATGAAATAGCTATCTATACAGGGTTACTTTTATCTATTATTGTCTTTAAAGAAATCAACTGAAAGTTAAGGCCAGCATGGTTTTCTGTTCTGTCTTCAGAGACCTGAGCTGTGCCACATTAAAAACCATAGAAAGCATAAACTTATGTTTGGTCAGAATAACACTGAAAGCCACACCTTAGATCTTACTGAGATACCATCCATCCTGACCTTGGCTGTAGCTTTGTATTTTACACACTATTACCATACTATTGTCATACTAAGAGACAGAGCCAACAATAATTTGCTTATACAATTTACAATACATTGTCTCCCAGCCACACTGAGGTCTCTTTAACCATCAGCAGATGTGTTGCTTGTATTAGCTATGTTTGAACAAAGCAGAATCTATTCAGCCCTAAAGCCCCTATGGCTGGTTGGCTGTGTTTTGAGCTTAGTGCACAGCTTAATTCAGTGTTCATACCACTGTAAGTAATTACAGCACAGCTGAGAAGGTCCAGAAGTTTTAGCCCACAACCTGCTGACTAAATTTCATGTTTCTCCCCTTGCTGGCATCTGAGTTTTAGGAGTCCATACCCAGAAAGATTAATTGGCAATCAATACTGTGGATGTTCTGTGACATTCAGTTCTTAGAATTCTTTCTACGTGAATAACATACAAAACTTCTTTCACCATAATCTTAAATATGAAATGTCACTTATTAAATTCTCAGTATTCATGCTTCATAATTGACCTGCAAAATCTTGTACAAGAATCTATATATTCACATTAATATTCCTGAAAAAATAAACTAATGTAAAGAAGAAAACCACCATCACTGTTGTCCCACATGAGAGACAGAAGGGCTGTGGTATTCATTAATGTGTAGGTATGGACCTACTTCTATAAGCAAAGGCACAAAAGAAAGAAAAAAAAAACCAGATCCCCCCCCCAAAAAAGGCAGGTCTTTTGTTCTAAGTTTGAGTTCCTGATACAGCAATATAAATGTATTTGGCACAGTGCAATAAAGAATGCAGCTGTAATTACATTTTTTCTGTGTATAAAGTCATTCTGACGGATGAAAACAGGTTGATCCTAACACTTAGTTAGGATCAGCAAATAACTTAAACTAGCAGTCCCTGAACTCAAATTTTTTTGGACAGAAAAGCTGTGTTGGCTTCAAAGATCAGGAGGCTGAGAGCTAAGACTACAATTTTTAACAGCTGAACTAGACAAAGAATTGCCTTCCCAGAAGGTTCCCCAGAAAAATTTTGCTTCCAATTAAAAGAACATGAAGGAAAGAAAAACGGTTCAGAAAGCTGCAATATATTTTCACCTTTTTTTGTTAACTTTTTCTTTTACTTCTCAGAATAAGAAGGAACAAGGCAAGTCTGAAATAGATGGGGCCGACTTAAGCAATCTGTATATTCCTCTGCTTACTTACCCCTTCTTCTATCAGTATTTCCTTGCACATTTTCCCCATCAAACAGCCTTTTCTTTTTAATAGATTTATCCCATCATTTATTTCCCTTCTCGGTATCCATAATACCCATCTTTGACATCTGGTTATTAAACCTACCATTGTAGCACAATGAAAAACATGGAGTTTATAAAGCTTGTTGCTTATTTTGATAGTGTGGCTCCACAGCCCAAAGATTTTGCTTTTAAGCCTGACATATCCAGTCTGCAAGGGATTCATACAGCTGTAGAGATGTTCTTATGCCTGCTAGAAAACGAGAAATTTAGGTTCAGAATTTCCCCTTCTTCTTGCTGCCTCCACAGGAGATAGTATTTCTCTAAGCTGATCCCCAGCTGCTTTATTGGACCCTCGAGTCCACTGCCAGATAATACATAACCCCAAACAGCCTTAAGTTTGCTGGAAGTTCCTCAAGGGTCTGGCTGTAGGAATACTGCAACTCAGAAAAAGGCAGCTTTATACTTCCTCCCCTGGGCGTCCTTTTTGCTCTTTGGACATAATAGAGCATCCGGACTTCATATTTCACTTCTTTCTCTCTGCTTCCCTTTCTGGAATGCCAATGCACATCAGGCTTCATGTGTGAAAATCTAGGTGAATTTGCTATAAATATTAGATGTTGGTCTAATTACTGAAGACTGGATGTTTAATCCTTCTGCTGCTTCTCTCTGAAGAATCACAATGCCTGAACTGTCAAGCACTGGCAACGTTTCTCTAGGATCTTTTGTTCTTATATAATAATATTCATCTTAGTTGAGATGATTATGAAATGAAGGACCTTAGTCCTTTTCCTAAGATGGTTTTGCTTAGTTCCAATATGTCTCCAAATTGTCTGAACTTCAGGGTAGTAATTGTCATTGAAATAGATAATTCTGTTCTTATACAGCTCTTCATTGTTCTTCCCAGCTGCCTGTAAAAAATTATTGCTGAGTTTGATAATTCTGGAAACAGAAAACAACGTATCTTGAGGGGTTTTGTGTTTCTGCCCTTTAAGATCTTTACATAAGACTATCAAAATGCAAGGATTTTACAAGTGACAGAGACAACATTCCCACATTTTAGTTATTTTCTGTGTTTTTAGGAATGCCATAAATCCTGTCATTGCTTCTTCTTTGAGTGGTTTTCTAAATCACCACATTTTAGTCTTTGGAGCCTGTTCTGTTTTACCAGGAAAAATGAGATGTGTGTTCCCTGCACAAGGTTAATCGATAATATCTTTACAGTCTCTTCTCATCTGGCCAGCCTCACTTGAATTTCAGTAACAGTGCTGTCAACTCACTCAGAGAAGCAGTTTAAGCTTTCTGAAGACTTTGTACTTAATTTCCCCATTCTTGTACTCTTTATTGCTAACCCTTTTTGAACGGATTATCTAAGTTTCTCATAGCCAGTGGTTTTCGCAAAAATCCAAGCTCTTCAAGTCACGTTTCCTTGTGAAAATCTCCATTTTTAAGAGCATCAGTTAACCCTCAAAGGTGTGGAAGATTACTTGGAAAACAGATTGTAATGTATGGGAAATACTGAAAAAAATAGGATACAAATATCTTCAAATGCATACTGTTTCTAAAAGTTCTTCTTTTCTTCTTAATCTTGTGGATTTCAAGGCCTGATTCATGATTTTCAAATGCCTGAGTCTGGCAGTGATATTTGTTCCCAAAAGTAGAGCAAATTTTCTTTTTGGCCAGCTGGGTGCCTCAGGACAATTCAGGACAAGTCACTCTATATCTCACCACTTAAGCCACTTTCCCCAGCAGTTGCTTAGTACCATACTTCATCTTCCTTTCTGATGTAAAAGACTCTTGCCAGTATTCCAAGTTCTTTTACATCAATTTTTTCACCATCTAAGTGCTGAAATGGATAAAGTGTGTCAGGCAACATTTATTTTAAAGATGTATTTTCCAATATCAGTCACATTTACACATGCATCTCTGCAGCTTATACACACAGACACATCAGAAGACTGAGTGATCAGACACAAGAGCAGCAATGAGTGCTCAAGGATAGTCAGGATTTGTTTCTGACAGACTGTTTGGGGCTCGTGCCAAATACCTCACCACAGCCTGAGATTTGATGAAGCTGAATGTTTTGGAAAATATTGTGGAAAGTTGCCAACATCACCCTTATAATTTAAAAAAAGCATGAAATATTATATTTCATTTTATGATTATGAGAAAAGTAAGCTATTTATTCAGGATAAGCTTTATGACTGAAATAGATTTTTTTAATTGGTAATTTCACTGTATTTTATTTTTTCAGATCCATCTGTCTGAAAAAATAAAGGGAACAGGATCTGAAGTGCACAGAACTTTAACAAGGTACCAGGGTTGTTTAAAATTCATAATATTAACGTACTAAAAATATCTACTCTTTTTCCAGTCCTGTCATTGTGATATTTGGGAACATGAGATTTTATATTGATAGCATTCTATTTTTTAATATTTTTTATTAAGGAAATTAAGAATCTATTGTGTGTGGACTTTAAAAACAAGGAAACAAGAATAGTGAAAAAGAGTTAATCAAACATAATTCAAAGTGAATCTTCCTTTTATCATGGCCTAAAGATTATCTGCATAGGTAACAAACTCAAGGTTTTCCAAATAAAAATTACCCTAGAGAGACCTGACAGGAAAGCTGAGACATGGTTGTTAAACATTGAAAGCAGTGCAAACAAGAAAGCACAAAAAGGTCTCTTGGGCAAGTCTGTAAAATATATTTTTAAATACAACCTGAGGAGATCTGGAAATCACTAAAGAAATTTAAAAGGTAAGTTAGGCTGGTTTGTACTGAAAACTTAGGTGGGTCTACAATTCTAGATAACATGAAGAAGGGTTCAACTACACATGACAGCTTCCACTGCAAAGAGATATCAAATGGCTGTCAAAGGGCCATCAAATGCAGGTATGAAGAGCCACAATTGAAACAAGCAGGATGCAGCAGCAGCCTGCAAACCCATGCAGCTCCTCGACTAGGAGCAAAACAAATTTTACATTCTGCAGTGTCACACACCTAAATTTTTATTAATATTAATTGTTACTCCAATAGTCATAGATTCCATCTTTTAAAAGAAAGATTTTTTTTTTCCAAATATTACTTTTAGAGATCTTCTAAATTAAAAAAAAAAAAAAAAAAACTCAAAGTGAGGTTCTTCTTTAAATAAATAACAAATTTTAGGGAGATAAGGACTATAATGTGTTTTAAAATCTACCAGTTTGGTGTGTCAAATAACAAATACATAATACAAGAATAGATCTTTTTCTGTTCCAAATTGTCTAGAAGTAATGTCAAAAATGTTTCTAAGTAGCAGGATTAAAATACTGCACATTAGCTATTATGCTGCTAGCAGCTGTACTATCCTCTGCAAGCTTAGCTTTTCCAAATGATTAGAGCTACGTATTACAAAATCATGTTTTGTTTACTTTTCTCTCTAATACCTTTAATTTGCACTCAGAATAGAAGTGTTTTAGGTTCCAACTCAAATAACAGTAGGTTTTGAAGCCGTAGCCACAAGCGCTTTAATCATGTGCTATATGGAACAAGTTCTAAATATAGAGGAGAATATGAGCTTCCCCAGCTAAATAAAAGGCTGGGATCCAGCAATACTTCTCTGCAAACACAAACTAAATCTCACTCTCTGTGTGACCTTGAGCAAGCTACTTGATCTTTTTGTGCCTTGACAAGACAATTATTAAAACTTGGACTTCTCTGACTACCA
This sequence comes from Sitta carolinensis, assembly GCA_032173965.1. Taxonomy (NCBI): domain Eukaryota; kingdom Metazoa; phylum Chordata; class Aves; order Passeriformes; family Sittidae; genus Sitta; species Sitta carolinensis. The sequence continues at coordinate 34,798,820 of JAVUNC010000004.1, forward strand.
TGTTTCTGTATATCAGCATAGAGAATACTAAACACATTACTGAAAACGTTCGTGACAATAAAACCATGTGGAACCAAATTTCTTTCATTCCCTATGATTTGCATCTTCATAATTCTTACTGCATTCACTGACAAAGCCACTTAAACCATGAGATCGTTTGTTTTCCAACAAATTAAGTCCCAATACTTGCCAATCATTCTGCTTCAGAAGTCAACGAAGATAAAGTCCTTCGCTTCCTTGCATAGCTCCTTCAGACCACTAGAATCACATCTATTTGCAAGAAGTGCTCACAAAGCTAACAAGTTCCAAATGTTTCCTTTTCTTACATGCATGTTTGTTTCAAATCATGTTTTAATCTGAAACAAACTGCCCATTTCTTACTTATCTCAACTATATGCTGTCCAAGAGATAGCATAACTAATACAAGTCAGTAAATACTTTTTTTATTATCAAACTGTTGAGCTAGACAAAAGAACGCTATCTTCTTGGATATGACCAAAGTCTGTAGTTTGTAGATTATGAAGTCTGTAGTACCACTAAGTAAAATACTAACTGCAGAGAGTATCATTAGTAAAGCAAATTACTTAAAATAGGCCTAACCATAAAACAATAAATACATCATAGTAAAAGGTTCAAATACCTTGGAGTCACAATCACACTTACCTAATCAGTGTAGGTTCATTACCTGATATCCCAAGGTGACCATTCAAGAGGTTAAGTGCTTATTCAAAGCTCATCTTAAATTCTAGATGTATTGAAGAGAGGTAGGGAAATGCTTCTGAGTGTGGGACATCCCACCCTAGATCAGCTGAATAAAGTTACCTGTCTCAGTGTAGAGACAGTCTAGACAAAACTCCTAGTTGAGTTACCAGGTTGAATGCCTAAATTCAGATGAGAAAAATCCCAGCCAAATGTAGGACAGTCCTTTTAATGATGCCAGGCAAACAATGTAAAAAATAACCTAGGTAAATAAGTCTTTCAGATAGCAAAATACTTCTAGGTGTCTACTCCTTTTATTTATAAGGCTTGGTCATTCTTGCTTGGGAGAAAAAAGTTCGAAGTATCTTAAAACTATATGGTCTTTGGATTTCTAAGATTTATATTCAAATGAATATACATTTTATGCAAATAGAGAAATAATATGCTTCAACACGCGTCCAACAGTTCTACTGTAAAAAGAACAGTGTTGAAAGAGACAATGCACTGAACAGGGTAGGGAAAACATTGAAGCTCAGACACAGGAGAAGCACTATTCCGTAACTGTTGTGACCTCTGGTAGATTCGGATTATTGCTATTCAGGCTAATGTCAAAGAAAAACCCATGAGATGCTGCAGATTCAAGATGGTTCCATAAAACTTTCTCTTCCAGTAGACATCATTATAGATTTTGGGCATTATTTTTCTTTCATAACACTGATCAGCTTTTATCACAGGACAGTTAAAATACAAGTGTTTAAACAGGGGTTGGTTTGGAGAGTTTTGAGGGAATGTTTTTGCTTTGCTTAACATAAAAACATCAAATAAAAATTATTACTTCCACTTAAGGCTATTATATGTGAATCCATATTTTCCTAAGGATACAACCTTGTTAAATAACCTTTCTAAGGTTGTTTTACAGTTAGGCTTTGAAAAATGAGTTCATGTACATAATAATATAGGGATAAACCAGAATATCACTGGTGTCTCAGACTGATTCCAGAAGGTCATCCAACAACAGCAATGATGTTATATGTTATGTGTCATATAGGCATCTTGTCATATCACAGCAAGAACCTATTTCATACCAAAAGGAATCCAGAGATTTTGGCAAGGAAACAAGAGATTCTCAAGACATGTAAGCCAATGAGGCTATAGTGGCATCCATTCTTCCAAAAAACTCATGAGGACTAGAACTAGCTGCAGAGCTGGGAAGGAAAGATAAAAGGGTAATTTGAAAGAATATGTGAGCAGCATTTATGGAATTATGCTTCCACTTCGAGTCTGGTATGAATTCTAACAAGGTTCCTCCAGACAAGTGAAAATTTTTTCTTTGCCACTCGTATCAAAATAGCTCCAGAAATTTGCACTTAGCTCTAGCTGCAATGCCATGAGTTTTCTCTCCATTCTTATCTAATTCTTAGAGACATTGAAAACCTAACAATGCCAAGTGCTTGAAAGATGTCTTCACAAGACATTTTCCAGCACATAACATTGTCAAGGCTCTCTAGTCTCTCGCCCATTTCCATGCAATGAATAAAATACTGACATAAAAAGATATCAATCCAAGAAGCATTTTTGTACTTCTAGGTTAAAAGAACCTCACAATAAAACCCTGCTGTATGTCAATATCACACAGGCAGTTGTCATTACATCTGGCTCTGTCCAGCTTTTTTTACTGTGATCAAAGCTTGATATGAAACTTGAAGCTTTTTGCCATTCCTCTCAAGAAAAGAAAAAACAGCCAAAAACCTGACTTATGTTTCCCAAAGCTGTAAATACAAAGTGATGCTAGTTAACAGGTTTCTAATGAGTCTTATGAGTAATTAAAGAGAAGAGTCTTCAGACATCAGTTATGTTGTTAGACTAGAGGAGGAGTTAGGTTTTGAGGGGATTTTTTTATGACAGTAAGAGTAGAAAACCATGTGGACTCTTCCTATGGATTGGCTTCACCTTGCTGTAACTAAAATATGCAGTTCTTTCCTGTGCAGAGAAGCCACCACTTAAATGTAACACTATTTTTTTCCTTTGAAAGCTCCACCAGAAGGCAATTTCATCAAGTCTCCTCCACAGTCACCTCCCAGCCCTGGCCAAGCAGGCACTCCAGATCTGCAGGGGGAGGGTAAATGGCAGCAAGGCTCACAGCAAATTCAGGAGGTGATGTGAATTCCCTCTCTCACCCCCCTTTTTGAATAGAATCCAGCACACCAGGCAGCTCCCACCACTTACCTGGGCACTCAGTGTCCCCCACCCCATCCCTTAGCAATTTCTCTCCCAACCTTTATGACATGCCATTTCAGCTTTCATCAGTTCTCCGCCTGGCTTTATTCCTCTGTTTCCTTCTTCTTGGCCCCTTCCCAATTGGTAAAGGCTTGGTTAGGACTGAGTATTAGTCCTAAAAGGAAAAGGACAAAATAAGCACAGATGCTTATGGATGCTCTTACAGATGCTCTTCTAACTTTCAGTCTAAATGTATCTGTATTATTTTGCAGCCCTGTGCCTTCCTTCCAGAGTAGTTCCCAGTTCTTTCCCTGAGTAGTTCCCAGCTCTGTTTACTCTCTATTGTCCTAACCTAAAAAATACATCTATGAACGATTTACATCCCTTATCAGCCTTCATTGATCAGGCTAAATATCAATTATTTTTAGTCTGCCCTCCTGAAGCAGGCCTCCTCTTCCACCCTTCTCTGCACCTGTTTCAATTTGAATCTTTTTTGTGTTTTTTAACACAACCAGATAAATTGTATGAGAATTCAGCTAAGGTCATATTGGTACCGCACAGAAACATTCCTCTTTTGTTTAATGCTTCTGCTAGCAATGTTCTGCCTGAGATTTATATTTACTTTTTTTCCCAGCTGTGCCACATCCTTGGCTCAGTCAGAAACTTTTGTCTTTCCTTGCTTTCAACTGCAGCTTCCTGCTTCACATAAAATTTAAGAGAAGCTATGGCAATGAATTGAAATGTGCTTAATAACGTCTTGCTTCACTTAATTTAGTCACAATAAAGATTAAACGTTATTTATAGTGTTATTTTACTTGTTTAGATTAGAAGAATTTCTTATTCTTGAAATTCTAATAACTCAAAAATTATACCAGCAGTTATAAACCAAATGCAGGGCAAAAAGCAGGCATCTGTGATGGTCTGGGACTGCAGTTCCAGAAGCTTCAGCTTTGCTACTGTCAGCTTCAAAGCTTGACTACAGTTCCAAAGATGTCATCATCTTGCTGTAAAAATTAAGGCTATTTTAAGAGGCTCCTCAGCTGTTTACAGGGATTCAGCTCTCAGCACAGTCAACTCAAGAGGTGGAAGCACATGTCTAAGGACATCTCTGGGCTTCCCAGAAGTGCCTTAGACTTTTCCTCAGTGCATGTTCAGTATCCTATAGGGCCTGAGAGTTATCATGGAAATTAGTAATGAGTTGTGCACCAAAAGCCACAATCATGCTAAACTAACTGGTTGAAACATGAGGTGAGGTTCTTTGTTTTTCCAGACTCCTTGGAAAGGTCATGGCAAAATGTCAGATTTACAGATCAGATAATCTTTCTCCAGCTGTTGCTGAAGCCATGTCTCCTCCCATGCTGGATGTGCCCAGTTAAGCCACAATTGTGGCTGTGAAGCATTAGCAGATCAGCAAACCCAGGGATCAAGGCCTTTCACAGATTATGATGTCAGAGAGATTATCCTTTATAACAGATAAAATTCCTCAAATCTATATATCTCACAGCTGAAGTAGCTTTATCAGTGCTGTTTAACTCTTCCAGAAAATGCATCATTTCCTCTATTATTTTACTGGCTCACCTTGCTATTTTTTTGCTGGAAGCAATTGATTGATTAGGAAGCTGGCTTTCCAGGCCATGCTCTCAATTTTGGTTTTACTTTGATTCAATGATTTGTCATTAGATAAAACAACAGAGCCCTGGGAACATGATCTGAAATCCCAGTTCTGCCCTTGGCCCAAGCAGAGTGAAGGACTAGAGCCTATCAGGCTCCCTTCTGCCTCCTGCTCTCCACCTCCTGCTTCCCAACTGAGTGTTTTTAGCACCCATCATGCAAGAGGCAGATGGCAGCATGCCAGATGAGAAAAGTTGCTTTCCTGACCAGATACAGTAGCAGAATGCCTAGAATATGAATATCAGGACAGTGAAAAGTGGGAAATAAACTCCTCACTTGAATGAGAGAGAAACAGATTCAAGACTAGACGTAAGTGACTAAATGAAAGTGTTCAGGCTGTCTGGGTTGATGTCCAATAAGTCTGCTTTCCTGTGGCATTGGCATGCAAAAAAGTAGATAAGATGACCATTTGGCCTGCTCCAGAATATTTCTGCCTTTTATCACTCCACTGCAAGGGTTAATATGGTATGGATATGGGCTGTAATGAGCTGGCCAGCTCCTGACATGAACATAATCTGATTGATTATATGCATAGTACACTAACTCTCTGCAGATGATAATGGCCATTCATGTATCATGCATTCAGCAATCACCAACATCTTTAATACAGATGTAAACCTTTGTATTGATGCCAGTTAAGCTACAATGAAGAGAGAAAGAATGTCAGAGAACATTCATTTTATTTCAAAGGGTCACTCCCAGCAGTGCAGCATGCCATTTTGTGCTGCTGTTGTTTCTCAGAAACACAATTCCCACGAATGTACTGTTCCTAGTTTCAGAAGCAGGGACACAATTAAACAGAGAAATACTGCAAACAGATAAAATCCATTGCAGCACAGCTCTCATCCTTTATGCAACAGCAGGACAATGCAATAGTGTTTGTGACAAGATGTCAGAGGGGAGAGGGTGACCACTGTTCCCCACTGGACTATCTAGGATGAGCTGGAGGCTAAATGAGTTCCAGTAGGTTTTTCTTACCTTCAGTTCAAAAGAAGCGTTTGCAAGTACAATGTCATGGGGTTTTCAGAATAACTTCAGATCCTTCTGGAATCAATGAGAGATGCAGGCAGATACCACAAAACAAATATGCAGAAGAATAACTCAAGGAGAAACTTGTGCAGGGAATGGAAAAGAGGTGCAAGTAGAAGAGGGGAAATATGCAAAAGAAACAAGAAACATTCAAGAGCAAAAGAAAGGGAAGAATGGTGAGATACCTGCATTTCCTAGTTCTCGGTATGGTGATATCAAATAAAAGTTTGCATGCTAGACTAGTCAGATATGGAACAGACAGCAGGAAAACATGGGATGGGTCATAACAGAAAACTGAAATTTCCAGGACAAGGAAATTAAGCTGAAAAGAAACGTGAGATAAAAAATAGTTTCAAAGGATATGTTTCTTTGCAATATAAGCTGAGATCAGTACTCCTAGGTGCAAGTGCTACATCATACTGTTAAATCCTAGCTTTGTGTTGAACACAGGTACTGCTGGAGATGTTGCCCTCAGACACTGCCCTTGGCTTTACACTAGTTCTTTTCTCTCTCGTGCAAGCATAAGCCCTCGGGCAGCAATGCACCAAAGAGCTCACCTGGATGAAAAGTAAGAGGAAAATACAGCCATTCCTCACCTGCATTAATTTTCTGATCAAATTCAGTAGGAGCTGTGGCAAATGGTTCTGTCAGCATAACACAAGAGTCAGCAGACAGAGACTGGCATGAAGAACGAGTGTTCATAGAAGGGGTCATGGACACATGCAATGAATTACACCCTTGACATTTGCTGTTTCTGCTTCATATCTGAAAAAGGGCTTGTATGCCTGAAATCTTGTCTGCATTATTTTATCAGTTAGTCTAGTCTGTAAAAACAATAACATAGAAGGGTCAGAATTAAGATTTGAAGCAAAACCAGCTATATTTTGTAACTAAAATCATTGTTTCCTTGAATAATTAGATTCACAAAGTTAGCTCTGCTTTGCCTGCCTGGTTCACTACACTATAAGCCAAGTTTTGCAGCAATTGGAATTAAATCACAGCAATAGGATTGGTCAGAAAACAAATTATAAAGCAGAATAGCTTAAAGGTCAAAGTCCCAAAGAGTTAAGTATTCTTTGAGGAATACCTCCATCCTCTAATGTAGATGGGTGTAACTCTGGGGATTGAAGTCATTGATGGGAGTGGCTGATTGCATCAGGGGCATGAATATGGCTCCTGAGAGGCCAGGGTGTCCCAAAACACCAAATTAGATAAATGGGAGGTTTGCTTTGTCTTTCACTCTCTTAGTGGTGCTTATTGCTTACTTTTTATTCCTCTCTACCCTTCAGCAAATGTCTAAGTCAATTTTCAAGTCAAAATGTCCAACTGGGTTGCTTCTCCTTTCAAGAAATCTTAACCTATCTCATGTGCCATAACAAAAACATGAGAGATATTCAGCAAATCTACATTTGCCCACATTGCATTTAGCCAATATTTTGGCAGAGGTCATTTAACACTGGGACAAATGAGACAGTGTTTTGTGTCTATACTCTATAAAGGAGGGGGAAATATTTAACACCATTATTTTTATATTTATGTAAATCTGTGAGACCTATGTATTCTGATAACTAATAATTATATGTCCAGAAGACAAAACAATCACCAATTCAGTTTATTCAGTAGTTCTTGATGCATTAAGACACTAAGGAAAAAAAAAAAAAAAAAAAAAAAAAAAAAAAAAAAAAAGAGAGAAGCAAGAAAAAAACTTCCATATGCTGGAAAAGAACAGCCTAAGACACCAGAGAGACAAAAGAATTCAAGTCCGCTTAATGTATAATCAATTCACCTCAATTTATAATGGGAATTAATCTCACTTCCTCACATACAGTAAAAAGTATGCAAACAGAGAAGTGTACTTGATGAAAGTATATAAGAAATGTCAAATATTCCACTGGTGCAAGCCAAGAGCTCAATTTAATTGGCAAAACACAATCAAGAGAGAAAATAGATCTAAGGACTTACTGTACTTCTCTTTTTGTATAGCTACTTCCCATGTATGTTAATGCCCTGCAAAAATTATTTGGCCTCAACACATCACAAGAAAAAAATCAGTCAAAATTAACTATTCCATCCTGAAGGTGCAATTTTAGGAGGTTAAGGTTCAGCATATCAACTGTTCAGCAAAAGCATTTAAAATCTATTAATTTGTAAGAATTTTTCTGGAGGAGATTACTGAAACTAAGATCTGTCACCTTCCTACAGCTGCAAATTCAGCCAGTAATACTTGACCATGGTCACCAGGAAAATTAATATCTCCTATATATTGGATAACAGTGTTGGTGAACTTGTCTTCTCCTCCTCCTGAATGAATCACACAGAAACTGGTGGCAATACTGCCCCTGATGATGATCAAATCATAGAATTCTAGAATAGTTTGGATAAGAAGGGGTGATAAAAATTATCTAGTTCCTTCTTTGTACAGGAACACCTTCTTCTAAACAGGTTGCTCAAATCCCCATCCAGCCTTTCCTTGTACACTGTCAGGGATGGGGCATCCACAACTTCTCTGAGAAATCTGTTCCAGTGCCTCACCACTCTCATAGTAAAAGAATTTTTTCCTAATACCTAATCTAAATGTACTCTCTTTTTTTAAAGCCATTTCCCCTTGTCACTACAAGCTCTTTTAGAAAGTCCCCTCCAGCTTTTTGTCACTCCCTTTTAGGTACCAGAAAGTGTTAGAAGGTCTCCCTGGAGCTTCTCTTCTCCAGGCTGAACAACCTCAATTCTCCCAGCCTGTTTTTCATAGAAGAGATTCTCCAGCCCTCTGATCATCTTCATGATCCTCCTCTGGACTTGCTCCAGCACCTCCACATCCTTTTTCCATTGGTGTCTCAGAGCTGGCTGCAGTACTCTGGACAAGGTCTCATAAGAGCAGAGTAGAGGGGCAGAATCACTTCCCTTGATCTGCTGGTCACATTCCCTTTGATTCAGCCCAGGATGTGGCTGGCTGGCTGGGCTGTGAGGGCACATTGTGGGTCATAGTGAACATATTATCAATCATTACTCCCAAACCTTTCTCCTCAGTGCTGCTCTCAACCCATTCTCCACCCAGTCTGTGTTTGTGCTTGTGACTGCCCCAACACAAGTCAGACCTTTCACTTGACTCTGTTGAATTTTGTGATATTCACACAGACCCACCTCTCAAGCCTCTCCAGGTCCCTCTGGAGAGCATCCCTTCCCTCCAGTGTCTTGACTGCTCCTTGTAGCTTGCAGTCAACAGCAAACCTGCTGAAGATGTACTCAGTCCCACTGTCCATGTCATTCACAAAGATGTTAAACAGCACCCATCCCAACACCTTGAGGAATGTCCCACTATCCAGCCAATTCCTTATCCACAGAGTCATTCATCCATAAAATCATGTTTCTCCAGTTTGGAAACACAGATCTAGTAGTATGAACAACTGAAATAGTGAATGATTCATGTACCTTTGCTTCTCTACTTGTCTTGATTCTGAGTGGCTAGTTGAGATGCAGAAATCCAGAACAACTTAAAAATAAGATGTAAAAACCCTCAGGGCTTAGGATTGCAGCCAGCAGCAGATTTCCTTGCAGGTCACAGTTATTTTTTAGTGCCAAACATGCTGTCCCCAAAACAGTGAGTTGCTGAGGTTGCTAACATTACAGAAGTTTGTTCTTCTGCTCTGTCATATCTCAGAATATCATTGGAGAGGTCCCTTACCTACTGCAGAATTTGTTGAGCCTCTCTTGTGGATCATTTTCAGCACTACACGCTAAAACTGCAAATCCAAATAGAGCCTATGAGCACCAGTATGATATCCTACTATTACAGTCATCCTCACCACCAACTTTCTTGGCTAAACAGAAGGAAGAAATACCCACAAACAAATGGGACATTTGATAGAATTTAGGCACTAATCTCCAAAACGCAGAATTTTCTGTTTCTTGATGCCCCCAAATTACATCTCCCCTGAAGCCCTTTCAAATTAATTTCTGGACAATCACTGGGAAACACCACAGGATGAAATGCCTGAGCAGCTCAACACCCACCTGAAGCCTGAATCTCCTTCTGTTCCACAAACCAGGCACTCTCTGTCAATCTCTCCTGAGACACTCAATCGAGCAAGTACTTGAAGGAACATGGAAAAGGCAGCAGTGGCTGCCATACTTTTCCGAAACAGCTCAGTTTAACCAACACTGGATTTGCTCCCTCTCTTGCTGCCAGCTATGGAGATCTACTCTTCCCTTTCACCAGCTCTTGCATTCATTTGACCCCTTGGAAAGTGAATTTAGCTCACTAAACTGGCAAAAATCTAACCAAACTAAACAAAACAAATCAAGAAAAAGTGAATACTTTTCACCACTTTAGTGAGCTAATGGATCAGACATATGCCAGGGATGACAGAAGGGAGACAAATGGAGCATGTGTCCAGTAACAGGCCTGCCCCCTTCACCAGCAGCAAGTTCATGGGCTGAATCAGCTGTCTCATGAAACCTCACCCGCAGGAGAGAATAAAGCCTGAAGGAGAGGACCGATACTCTTCAGAGTATCTGGAGATAGAGTGAAACCTTTCTAGTCCAGCTGCAGTGCTGGAGGGCCCAAACTGCTAGAAAATCAGGCTAGGTAAGACTCAGTCTTCTCAGAGGAGAGTTGTGACACCCTCTGGCTTGAGGGTTGGTCATCCATCAGCGCCAAAAGGAAAGGAAAGACAGGAAGGGCAAGGGAGGTTGTCAAAGCCTATCAGTCCTTGGAGCAGGGGTGCTGCTGGACTAATTGTGCCTTTGAAAGGGTAGTGCTACAGTTGGCTGTGAGCACGAAAAATGATGTGTGCTCAAATAAGAAAATTAAGGACCAATCACAACAAAGTTTAGCACAACGACTGAGGACATAAAGGACTGAGCTGAAATAAAAGGCAATCTAACACAGCAAAACTGGACCACATGCAACATTTTCTGGTTAGTATATACAATCGAGAAACATCAGAGAGCAAGAAGTCTGGGTTGACAAAGCAAGTAAATAATTTGTCAAAGGGAAGAACCTGCCCGTGTTATATCCATGTATGGACATAATTGACCACATTTCATCTTAGGAGAAAAGAAAAGTTGTGGCCAGCTTCAAAGGGATCTGAACAAAAGTATTCTAATGATTAATGAATTAGCATCGTTGAAGTAAACGAGCTATTCTGAATGCCTGCCCAGAGGCAGTTATGGAAAGTTTCCAGAACTATTGTCATTTTTCCTGGAACTCATTGACTTTAAGGACTCCACAGCTGCAATTGTGTGAGCATTTCAAGACTGTCATTTCCACCACCGATTTTCTGAAAAATTCTTCCTGAACTGATTTTTATTGGTTTCAGCTGGGGAATCCATTGCACCCAGCCAGGAAATGCCACATGCCTACTAAGCTACTGCTCTATTCTTCTTGCACTGATCCTATCAGAGACTCAAATTCACTGCAGGGGGAATACTGGGGGCCAAATTTGCCCTCTGATGTATGCACAGAGCTCCCATAGAGCTAATGCAGAATTTTTTTGCCTTTGATGCCTTTTATAAAGGAGCCTGGAAGTATTGCATTAGAACAGGGAGTTCACACTATTGGTGGTCCCTATTGTCATTAACACAGTTAGTGGCGTTCCAGTGAAAAACACAGAACAACCCTTTTGCTTGTTTGCTTTATAAGCAGATCTTCCAGGGTGGGATATGGCTTGCTCAAATCCTGCCAAAGATGAAACTTCAGCCTCTTAAATCCACGTGAACCAAGAGTGATCCATTCTGCCTTCTTTTGAGAACTGTCTGACCTTTTAGGCACTCAAATAAATCAGGCACTTTCCTCCTCTGCCTGAATACTCTAAAGGCAACTAATTTACAGCTCCATGCTCAGCAAGACCAGCTGAGAACACTCCCAAAAAGAGTTAGGGAGGGTATCACACTCCTGTTCCCACTCTTACTCCCGGCCACACCAAGCCATCACTTCTGTGGTCCTAACTGTGATGCTCACAGGACCCTTGTTGTGGCAATCTAACTCACTGCACAGCAGAAAATCATCCGCTTCTTTGCTGGGCTTGTTTTCTGCTACTGCAGTGAGCTGAATCTGCTCCCAGAGGGTCTCGGTCCCACAGCCAGCCCTAGGTATGTGGCTGTACATGCAGACAGGAATTGTGAATGAGACCACTTTGACAGCATTTTTGGCTCATGAAACTAGTTGCTCAATTGCCAGTTCATGTTCAGAAGGTTCGTTTCTGGAGAGAGAGGAGCTCTAAGTCATCTGCTGCAACTCGCAAGCAGGAAACTACCCCAGATCTTTCCCTACCCTCAGTAAAATCTGAAAAACTAAGGTCAAGACTACAGCTAGTGTGAATCATTAGCTCTTGAAAAACCTTTTGTTTTGTTCAGTTGACTTGGCGTTTTCTTTGATACAGTTTGGATTTTTTTCTATGAAGTCTAATAAAGACAGACAAATTAGAGCAAATTGTTAAAGTGAATTAAATACATATAAACATAATTTCACATTGGAGGAAACATAAGTGAAGACATGTAGCCTGGAGCAGAACTGAAATCCACGCCCACCAGCTGCAGCCAGCTCACCTCCTGCTTCCCCGAGGAGCACACGCCTCGGGTGTGCTGCCCTGCGGAACTGCTCCGGTCCTCTGTCCAGACTCGCAGCTTCAACAGAGCTTTGATCACAGCTCCTTCCTGAATGCATTCTTGTGTGCTGGAGCAGCCATGTGAGGGGCCTTGATGGGACTGAGTGTTGAGAGCCGCAACAGAAACTCATTTAGTTTGATGTGACAAAACTGCTCCTCAGACAAATGCTCCATGGTGGTCCCATGGTAGCAACATATGTAGAAGGCCTTGCTGAAGTAATAATACTGAAGTAATTTCATGCCTCCACCCACTTCCAGGCCTTGGAAATTTGTCATCCTCAACTGGTATAAATGGATACAGCTTCTCTGAATTCAGTGAAGCCATGGTAATTTACTGAGGGTTCAAATTTACTGAGGGTCTGGTCTTCGTGGTCTTACAGTAAACTACCATAATGAGCTTTATTCTGTGTCCTATTTATAAATAAGATTGTTCTTCATAAGTTCAATCTTTCTCAAGTCACAAATATGCTCATTTTTTTCTGATTAGGGAATAGACCTACATTAGCTTCTGATTAGGGAATAGACCTACAGACTATCTAAATACATAAAATGTCTCATTTCACAAAATTAAGGACCAAGTTTTATAGGAGACATCCTATAAAAGAATTCTTTTTACGATTAGGCTTCAGATGAATCTGATATCCAAAGATTACAAAGAATAAATATTAAAACCTAAAGCAAGTAAATTAATGCATGAGCTTTTAAAACTTTCTGAAGCAGTTATTTGCATACCTGTATTCAAGTTCTTATGAGCTCATTTGTAAAGCACCACTTGCATAACTGCCATCACTAACATAGAGACACAAATGACACGTAGACATCATTTTGGCAGTCTACTAAATCACTTACAGCATTCATCTAGCAATTTTTCAAGCATATAGAAGTTCTAGATTCCCAGGGCCACCAATGGTAAATGGTAAAGAAGATACAACAGACTCTACCATCAAAAGAAATCTGCCATGAATCTATTAGGGGTCTTGAGCTGAAGGACTCACAAATGAGTGATTTGACAAGATTTGGGTGCAACAGAAAAAGTTCCAGAGAGCTTGATGTGACACACAAGCTGAGATTGCAAAGAGCTTTGCCTCTCCACCAGGAGGGACCAATATAATCCCATATCTTGCTTGCAAATCTGGTGTCCAAACAATGATCTGAAATTCTGAAATCAATGCAGAATGTTAAAACTGTTAAGCTGTTTAAGTCTGATGGGATGCATTATGTGGGGCCAGTTTCTCTAGTAACTGGATATGAACCAAAATTCATTGAAACTATGGTCTCTTCCAGTCCAAGACACTCTGTGATTCTATGAAACACTGTTTAACAGCTATTTTATTTAATGAAGTACAATCACAACCAGGTTTGACATTTTCCTAAGGCCAACGGAAAAATTTAGAGCATTAGAGAATTTCATTGCCTGCTTAGATCACAACATTTCACACTGGAAATCACATAGACCACTGCCAGGCATGCAGGTTTGTTCTTATAAGATCTCTCAGACTCTAACTAATTTTAGAATAAAGAAAAACTCTGCTTCAAACTGCCCTGCTGTACAAAAGTTCCAGTGAAAATCTTCCACTCCCTTCTTTTATGTTTCACTTACTCTTTCAAGTCCTTCTCGACTACATTGTCAAGTTCTGTTAGCATCACCACACTGTTAAAGAGACTGGAAACAAACCACAAGAAAACCCATCTTGCTAAAATAAACCTGATTTTTCTTTCATGTGAGATGGCTAACTAGCATTAAAAAAACTAGTGTTTTCCTTTAGTTCAGTGAAGAAGTTTGCCAGAACTGCAAAATTTTGGATAGAAACTTGGGTTTTAATTTTGTTATCCAAATTTCTGTTGATACTTTCAAAGTCAAATGGATTTAGGCTTGTGTTTTGACCTCTTCTGCAGGTTTTTTCCTCAGTGACCCACCATTCCACTATCTCCTCTCAGATCATAAGTTTCCTGTTAACAAAGAGTAATATATTTACACACTGGCTTGCTAACATAATGAGCATAGTTTTTAACCAAAACTGTTGGACACTTGAATTTGAAATTCTCAGTGAATGGTTAAATGAGGGCAGCCATAGGGGCTTAAAATAATTAAAGGTAAATTTGCACTAAAATTATAGAGGTTAAAGGATTATGGTGGACCATGAACCATCTCTTTTCCATGAATCAATTAAGGGGAAAAGAGAATTGAGCCCATGGTCTTATGTTTCATATTTCATTTATTGTTTTATATTTCATTATTTTATTATAAAACTTATGTTTTATATTTCATTAGCATTGGATTATATATAGAACTGGCTTAGAGAACTTAGAGAAGATTACAGTTTGTTCAGTGGAAAGGAAAAATCTGACACAAGCATGCATACACTTTCTCTGAAGTCCAGACAGAGACAGACTTCCTGCTTTAAGATCTTTGGACGATATTAAAAGAGCTAGAAGACTATTGGGATTGTCTTGGATTAGAGCATAGCGTAACATCACACTGGGAAATTCACGTGGCAAAGGTTGTGACGGTTGCAACAAAAATTACCTCAAATGTATAATTTGGTGTTTTGAATTTCCCAACCTTTAGCTGAATAAAAGGAATATTACAAGGCCTGTTCAAGTTGGCCAAACATTCAAACACTTTCATAGTCAGTGAACACAGATAAATATTTGACAAGAGCAGCTCATCCTAGTCTGATATTCTAAATGGAGTCAAACACTCTTGGGAGTGCTCCTATCCAGTGACCGGAGAGACAGCCTGGACATCTGGTCTAGATACCCAGTGTCTTGATGTGTACCATACATCTAGAGGATGATGAAGGAAGCTGACTCCTTCCCAGCAAGTTCTTGCTATGTATCTGTCCTGGAGCAAAAAGGACAGCATTTGCCTGGACTCCACTCTGAGGAATAGGGAGGAATGAGGTAAAGAAGGTGGAAGTGGGTTTGTGACTGTATTTTTAGAAGACAAAGTGGCGAAGAGCAAAAAGGACAATGGAATTTAGGAAAAAAAGCTGTCAAGAAATACCATTTTAACAGGTTAGAAATTTTTAAAAAAAAGAGTCCAGTTCTTTAAAGAAAGCGCAATGAGGGCATTGTCAAAAAAGCAGCAATTTTTCCAATTCATGTCTCATTGTTAGATGGTGGCACAGCACGTCATGAGAGATTCCAGCCTCTTGTGGGGAGTCTAAAGAAGATGTCTAGAAATATGAGGAAAATTAGGAGTTGCTGGAAAAACTCAGAATATTTAAGTCTAGGGAAAAAAACAGACTAATTTACAAAATTGCGATAATACTTTAAAGATAGAGTAGTGCAACATGAAGAAGATTAACCAGTTAACATAAACATGCCTGATTTTGAATTGGTCAAAAATGCTCTGAACTTACAGCAAAAGAGGATTAGGTTGATTTTATAGACTTCTTCCTCTAGCAAGACTAGTGAGGTGGTGAAGTGGAAATTCAACAGTTCCAATCTATTAACAGAGTTTTACAAACAACTTCCATCAGTGCCTGCAATAAATGTAGATAATTGCCTTGGAGGAAGTGGCAGAGTAGATGAGCTCAATCATTTCCTAAAGCAGACTCCAGTAAGGCTAATTTTAGCCCAGAGATGCTAATTCCTCTTGGCTCTCTCCACAGTTAGTTGAGAACTGCTCCTATAGAAGCAGATACAGAACAGAACTTTCCCCACTGACCTAACCAATGAATAGCCCCAATATTTCCCCAAAGCTAAGTACACCCATCCTGGTCCCCTCTCTCCACTACTGCCACAAATAATTTTGTGCTCCTTTCAATCCACTTACAATCTTCTCTTCCTGATCTTCTCAAATACCTCAGCCTGTGAAACCCAAAAATATTCCTATTCCTTCTCACTGTTATGCTTGTTCCTTATTTCTCAGTTTCAAAGAAGCATAATTTATCAAGAATTCTTACAAAACAGATCAGACTGGCGGGGTTGTGTATGAGGAATGCCTCAGACTGAACTGCAGTCAGGTCTGTTTTTCAGGAACTACAATATCTCAAGTGTCCTTAGTCTCCAAATTTTTTAATCAACACTTACTAATCAGCAGATATTGGTGCTCTCTGGAATATTCCCTCAAGTTTGAAAAGTAGTCACAAGTCAGTAATCATTCTTAAATACTTGCATGAGAAAACAAGTGGCCTCTTTGCCTTCCAGAAAAACCTCATAGTACCTTCAAAATTAACTATAGTTTAATAGTGCACATTGCCCATTAGTGAAAACAAACCAAAAACATAATCCCTGACAGACAGAGGTCAACAGCAACAACAGGCTCACAGTCACTCTCAGGTTTCTGTCAAGGATAGGGTTCAACTTCCACTGTACAGGTTATGTGCAGGTCCAGTGACCCCAGAACATGCCCTTGAGCCACCCACTTTCCTCAGGACAAGCCAGCTGCAGAGTGCCTTTCCCAGTCCTGTCGTGTGCAGATGCTTCTTCAGTCTGCATTGCATGGCAGGACTAACTGACAAGTGACACTGATCATTCAGGGTTAGTTCACAGGCACTGCCTGAATCTCAGACGCACACACACAACCCTCTCTCTGTGCTTCTTTCAGGAACAAGACCAAAAAAAATAAACATTGTGGCCATCTGGTTATTTTATGAATTGCTTTTGCTTCTCAGGAAATACTTGGGGACCCCTTGTTCAAACAACTCTCAGTTCAGAAATCAAGATTATATCAAAAGCCTCAGGAGATAAAGCATAGTACAAGGTAATCCAGACACATGCAGGTTTCAAAATGATTAGAAGAGTGAACACTTAAATCTCAAGTACTGCTCAGCCTTTAACACTATGGTCTGCTAACCCCAGTGTTATTCAGCTGCTCTATCATTTCCTTGTCTTATAAGCTACCATACTGGGAGTCCTTGGCCACAGCCTGGTATTGACACAGGCAGCATAGCCTCAGCACTGCGTCCACCTAATTTACCCTTACACTCCCACTAGCCAGCTGCAGGATAAGAAAGGCTACAGGGGCCTGTAACCACAGAACCATGGAATCATTAGAGTTGGAAAAGACCTCTGAGATCATCAAGTCCAACCTCTGGCTAAACACCACCTTGTCAACTAAACCACAGCACTACATGCCACATCCAGTTTCTTCTTGAGCACTTCCAGGGATGGTGGCTCCACCACTTCCCTGGGCAGTCAATGCATTGGATGTGACAACACTTTCTGTGAAGAAACTCATCCTGATGTTCAACCTAATGGTTTGGAAGGAAGCAAAAATTATGTTTACACTGTCAAAAAGGTCCATAGTTCACAGCTTCTTCCTTGGGAGATACTAAGCAGCATGAAGTCAAAGCAGACCACTGGGCTGAAGTGGTTTTGGCAGGAGAGACTTGAGGTTTGGCAGAGGAACTCAGCTATCCAAGAACTATGAAAGGAGTAGACTGAATGAGGAGCTATAAACCCATTTGGACAAGAACATTGAATCAGATACCATGTAAAGGTAAACTCACATATCTGTTGATAATCAGACAATCCTACTATCTTGTAAGGGAAAAAAAGCCTGAAAACAGTAGAGTGCACATGCATTGGTCCCTGTAAAAACCAGAATGACACACAACTGAAGGTTTCCTTAAAGTAATGAGACAGTGGCCAGAGAGCAGGGACTTGCTGAGAGAGAAAGCCAGAGTGGAACTTGGTAAGAAGGTGCAGGCAATGGCCATTCTGTAAGTACCAGAACTAAAGCTGAAATAACGAAGAGGTCAAGATGCAAGTGATTAACTAAATGGTCCCTTTAGCTGCACCCCCAGATGGAAAAGGAAGACCATTCAGGAAAAATGAGCAAGCAGTAAATAGGTACCAGTCTTACTAAGAAAAATAAACAAACCAACAAATATCATTCAACAGACACACTTGGTTTATTTTTCAGCTCATTGAACTGAACTCACTTAAACAAGTTTATGATCAATATTAAGATCCTTGCTGTCTAAGAAAAGCAACAATGTATTAACATAAGCCATACCAACTGAATACTGAATGCACCATAGGAACACTATTGAATAAGAAATATTGAATGCCTGAAGATTATTATCTTGATGATGCTTCTATTATTCATGTCATAACCAGAGCTCAGCACTCCTATAGAATAGCCCTGCATAGCTTCCAGCAAACTTCTGTTTCTTTTCTATTCAAAACGGTGAAGTTTTGTCTTGAGGTTTTAAAAAGGTTTATTGGTGAAGAACATAAGATAGGTCTTGATGAGGTGCATAATTGGTCATTGACTCTTCTGAAAAATATTCATCATATTTTTAATTTTTTTAAAAAATTTCTTTGAAGCATTTTCAGTTGTTGCTTTTCAGTTTTTCACACATAACTTTTGGATACAAATAGCTGCAGATTCAAACATTCTACTGACATTTCCAGTAGTCCACAGTCATCAAACTGGCATCTGTACCACACCAGCAACGCCACCTGTAATTGAAATTGTATATGTAAACAGTCAAGGGTGTAAAAGTAGACTGTCAGCTTTCCTGCATATGAATGCTGCAGAGTAAAGTGTTGCAGTCCCTTTTCTCAGGTGATTTAGATTTATAATGAACAAATTTCTTATGAATCCTCAGCAAGTGTGCAGACAATCGAATGTTAGCCAAAGATCCAGCACAAAGGTAGGCTGAAACACAGGAAGAGAAGTGTAATAGTAGCAATGCATAATTTATTCCAGTATTTCTGTTACACTTGTATCTGCTTTCATCTCCACCCAGATATTTTCCTACACCTTATAAAGAAATGTCAAGCACATTCCTAATCTGGTGTTGAGTGTAATCCGACATTTGGAAAAGTTTGGTAACTAGAAGGTGAGGTCACATACACCCCTGAGAGAATCTGGATACTTCAAAGGATGAAGTTACCAGGCAAGCAGAAATTATTTTTGCAACTTGCACCACAATACTAAGATTACATTTTTCTCTGATATTACTGAATGGAAAATAAGTATTATTCAAACACTAGTCTTCAAAGACAGATAGAGGTTCTCAGCAGATAACTGGGCCCTGTCACTTACAAAATATGAAAAAGTATTTTTAAAACACTGGTTGCATTTCTAAAAGAGGAGGAGGCAAGGTTCTCTATACAATACCCCTGTATGATAAGAATTAACAACATAGGAGGGTGAGAATGGCAGTGTGTGATGGTCCCAGCTTTCAGTGGGACCACAAAAATTCCAGTAGGTCTCCTTGTTCCCCCTGCCCACAGCTGTGCCAGAGCAGCAATAGTGCCATGCTCCTCGCCTCTAACCCACCAGGCCCCAACTGTCCGTTCCCTGTATGCAGATTCTTACACCCCCCTGACATGGGGGGCTCTTATACATCAGTTTTCAGTCTGCCCAGCACCTTCCACATGCACCTTGTGTTCTTCCTCAGCAGTGCATCACAGCACCACGGCCATTCCTCTGGCCCTTTCCCAATAGAAACCCACTCTACAAGATTCCCTCAGCCTTTCTTGCCTTTCCCTGTCTACCAGCCCTTTGTGACAGATCCCTATCCCATTTGATGAGAGTAAATCATTCAGTCATCACCATTTCTAGCCAATCTTTTCTAGAGATCAGATCACCTCCCCCTGCTGTTCCACAGCTTCATCTCCATTTCTGTCTTCCCTACTCACAATTTCTTTTGTACAGCAGGCAGCTTCAAACCTCATTTTTACCATCTGGAAGACAAGACAGCATGCTTTGAAGAGTTCCCCTCCACCATATTTAATCCAAATCCTTTAGCCTTGTGGGGATGAGTTGGTTTTGTCAGTAATTTGAGTAATAAGAGCACAAACACAATTGCTAACTGAGCCAAGCTGTTCTTGAGCTTTCCTCAGTAAAATTCCTGTCCTAAATCACAGCTGCCTGTGTTGTAAGAGATAATTGCTCTCCCAACTCCATCTGTGTTACAACCAGACTGGAGTCTGTGTCTTTTACCTGACTCCAAATAAGCAAGACAGTTGCAGGAACCACAAATTTAGCTAACAAGAGTGATTGAGAAGATCAGCAGTGCCAGCTTGCTATAGAAGTTCTAATAAATGTGAACAGTCCAATTAATAATGGCCTTTTTAATTTTCCTTTCAGTTCTGTTCAGTAGATGAGAAATTCCTTTCAAAAAAGATATTCCTAGCTTCCTAGTTTGGAATTGGACCCCCCTAGTTAATATTTTTCTTTAAATTCCATGGCCTATTTGGCTTCATTCCTGAAGACCTTTTATTATTTTTCAAAGGCCATGAAAGCTCTTATTAAGCGTTCATCAGAACACACACATCAGTTCTTGTGTGCTGCCTTCTAGCAGAATGCTTTTAATTGAAAGGAAAACCCAGCCTCCTGCTAGGTTTGGGTGGGCTGCAATTAGTTCCATACTAGTTAGTTTTTCCAGAAAGTCATATAACTCTTCCACACAGGCATTCCCACTCCAGTCCAGCTGCAAACAATATGCTGAGTCAAAAAAAAAAAAAAAAAAAAAAAAAAAAAAAAAAAAAAGGCAGCAGAAGGAATTTTTCATTGAATTAAGAATCCAATCTGTCCTCAAATCTTATAAAATATGTGTTGGATTCCATCAGTCCTGAAAGATACGCACTCTGATCATGACAGTTCCTGGCACGGGATCCGTGCGCCTGCAGCGAAACTACAAATCCCCTCACTGCATGGAGACTTTGGACTCCATCAGCCAGGGACAACACCTTGCAAGTTAACAGTGTGGGCCTGTGTGGGGAGCAAGATACAAGTGTCCCCTTATGCCTGAACCATTCTGCTTTCATAGGGAAAAAAAAATAAAGTGTCTTCCTTACTTGCAAGTTGCAGTGACTAAAGCCAAGAGCAAAGTACACCGAACATCTGAACTTTGGGAAATTCAGATGCAGATGAAAGTTGTAGGAAACCTTTTTCAGGGTACTTCTGGTTTATTTGAAGCCAACAAAGCATGAAATGGTCTTAGCAGTTTGTTATTTTTTGATGTAATGTGAGGATACAAAATCTCTTCACAAGTAGAGTAGGAGCTCAAGTTTCAGTTCGTTGATTGGTGGTTTTCTAGATTCGTCCAAGAAATGTATTCAAACAGTATGTTCAGCAGAAACCATTGTAGTCATGAATGTTCAATGGCAAACATCTGAAAGTGGACATCAGACAATGAAAACAACAGTTAAGTAAATAATAATTTTTGTTTCCAAAGCCAACTGTTAGAATTGGGATATGTCTTATCTTTTCATGTGCACCAAGGTGTGTGCTAAGATTTCTCTGTGTTCTAAGAGAAAACCATGAGCTGCAGGCACATTCAGAGCCTTTACTAGACCTAAGAAACACTTATGTTGAGACCCATGAATTTTGTGGGGTTACACATCCATGGCTTGGATCGACACAGCTGGTCCTCTAACAAAACTACTGCATAAAAATTCAAAATAGTCAGCCCATATTTAGCTTATTCTTTCACAAGCTTCTCTTGATAGTAGTAAAAGACACCAAGTAAATTTTGCAGTGTTAACTATAAGTAAAGTGATTTTATTTCACGTGGGAAGTGAAAAAAAAATCTTTATTTGAACTTTTTCCTTTGAAGTTGCAGGTTTACATCATGGGAAATTTTTGAGAATTTTAAAGGAGTATTTTAGTTTCACTTCGATTCAAAATATCAAGTGTTTTTGCCAAAAAGCCCCAATAGCATAAATTAAAATTATTTGGAAATATTTATTTATGAAACATGATTTAGTATGGAAAAAAAAAAACAACCCAAACTTTTGGATGTATTTGCTGCAGGAAATTGAAAATTTCCAGTGGAAATAAAGCAACACCATAAAAAAATCAGCATTAGCAAAACAGTATTTTTGGTAAGAAAACCGCTTGCACTAAATATTGTGGCCAAGAGTAATTACAATTTATCCAAAAGCCTGAGAGAGCTACAGCGGATTTTTGGAACCTTTTAAATACCCCACCTAATGCAGTAATAATGTTGCACAGTGAGAGTGTGAAAAGAATATAGTGAAAGGTTTGTAGCCCAGCAGCACCTGAATACAAACAACATGTTTGTTTAATTGACAACAACTTTTTCCATACACAATTTTAAATTTGCAGAAAACTACGAATAGATAGCACTTTCACTGAAAGCATTAAATTAACCAACTGGGTACTCAACTTTGTAATGTGGAGCAATGTGGAGTGATAATGAACACCATGTGTGTGTGATAATGGGGGTTGTAGAAAATAGATCTGGCCAGCTGAGTGAAAAGGAAATGCTAAAAAAGAAAAAATCTGAAGTCCAAGCCAAAACAAGTGACCTAGTGGAGCAAGTAAAGGTTTGTATTTGGGGTAGGCTAGAGGCCTGAGAGAGATCAGCAATTCAGCAGGGTGTTTTTAAGCATATGCTCAAGGTCCTCCTTATTCAGCAGGAAACTTAAGCATATGCTCAGAGGTTAAGCATCAGCTAAAGTCTCATTGATGTCAATGGCTCTTAAACACATGCCTAGAGATACATATGTGCTGAAGTGCTTTTACAAATAAGAATGGACTGGGGATCAGGGCCTCAGTCCCCTGGTACTCTATAGCAGGCTAACCCTGCAACCTCCTGGCTTTCCAAATTCTTCGGAGTAGATCTCATTTATTATACACACAGGACCAGACTTAAGCATTAAGAATTTACATTACTGTACATAACTGCCATTGGCCCTTTGGTACCAAAACAAATAGGAAAGTACAGATACATTCATAAAACACCAGTAATTTCTACTGCAATGTGTCCAAAGACTTCTCTTAATGATAACAATGAAAGCAAAAAATAAGCAGAAATGCAACTTTTGAGCAGGTCATTTAGTCTTTCCAATACTGATGTAAGAAGACTTCCATAAGAATGTATTTAAAGATAAAATTGACTCTGAGTAATTTATTTTGAAAGAGCACATGGTGCTCTTAATTTTTGTGCTACCAATGGATCTCTATTTCCTTATGACCTTCTGTGCCTGATTAGTCCACTTATCAACCACAGAGCTGACAGGACATCACTGTAACAAAAGAATAGTCACTTTCTTTGGCAATTTGACTTCATGTAGGCAAATTGCAAAGCATTAATCTGCAATGATACAAATTTACAAATCCACAACAATTATTCTCTGAATCTCAGATGGCAGGTAAACATTATGAAAAAAATCTCAAAAATTTTTAGGTAAGTTATGTCAGACTCAAGTATGGCTTGTCCTTTTTTAAAACTGCGTGAAGATATACCACAAAGTGGCACGGGGAATTATATGGTCAAGTTACTAATGATATTAAATATTTTTTTCCATGAAGTTCGTACAGAATTTGAAAATATCAGTGAAAATCCTTCCTGTGGATTTCGGTGAACCTGAACAACCACTTGGTCTTCACATTTTGTAACTCTCCAAGGACAAATATGCAGCAGAGGAAATGGTAATAAAAATGCGCTGCAGGGCCAATTGAGAACTACTTTAGATGAATTCTGTAAATGATGGCCCATTTTAAAACACCCTTAATGCAACAGGAGCAAACTGGGGTGCCTTTGAGCAGCAGGATGCTGCCAGAGACCTATTGTGTGCAAGCACTGCATTGCTTTTCTCTAGTGATGCCACAGAAATTATCTCAGAAAGCTGACTTAAACAAACAAACAAAGATAACTTCAATAAAATTATTAAGAAAATCTATTATTTACATGTGTGTTTTCCTTCTGCCAGAGGACTCATGTCTTTAACTGGAGAGCATTATGGTTTTGCATTTCCTGCAAATGCACTGAGGAAAAGCCACAGCAATATAGTAGTCCTTCTATAGATGTTAACGTTTAAAGACTCAGAGAAGTAGCTAATGCTCAATTTCTGGTTAACATTTGATTACTTTCTTGCTTTGTTTTTCCAGATGAAGACAACCTGATGAAAGCATTCCCACATTCCCCTTTGCACTGCTGCTATGACAAAACTTAGCTGATGTAGGCAAAATCAAGTTCTAAAAGCATGTATCTTAGTCCAATTTTGTTTCAAGTTTCTGCCTCTTTATTAACTAGGAAAGAGCACCTCTTCCTGCTAGCCCAAGAAAGCTGCTGGTTATCATTCCCATCCCTCCAGTCGGTCGAGTAACACATGATGCTAGCCTAGTATAAATAGGAAACAGGTTCCTATGGAATCTGAAATACTGTTTGTACATCCTACCACTGACCACAGTGGAACAATGGTGTGCCAATGACAGAGAAAAAAAAAATAACTCTATTTTCTTGCTCTTTCTGTGCCTCTGTCTGAAATATACCTAACTCCAAAGCTATTATTTATAGTTATGAGGTGACAACTGAAAGTTAGCAGTCTGCTGAGTGAAAAAATGTTTGCATTTATCCTTTCTAGAGATATCCTATATATGCACACACATGCATGTGCAGCAGCTATTCATACATAATGCACAAGGAGAAATACCTAATCAACTACAATGCTTATTCAGTGCTATGGAAGAAAAGTTCTTTATTTTGTGTGAATTATGTGACAGAACTTCATTTTTTAATATTATTCAAAATGAAGATAATTTTAATCAAAGCCTGCAGCTACATTGGCATTGTTTAAAACACTGAGAAACAGTGTTGTAAGTTTTCTGTGAATATTTCTGAGTATCAATTTTATTAAAAAATCTCTTCTTCAGAGTTGTAATATGTTGCAACTTGCAAATATGTTTTTTCAAAATCAATCTTGGGCAAAAAGGTTGGACAGAATAGACATTAGGAGGAATTTCTTCACAGAAAGGATTGTTAAGCATTTGAACAGGCTGCCCAGGGAGGTGGTGGAGTCCCCATTCCTGGAAGCATCTAAGAAAAGACTGGATGTGGCACTTAGTTCCACGGTCTAGTTGACATGGGGGTGTCTGGCCAAATATTGACTCAATTATCTCAGACGTCTTTTCCAACTTAATCAGAGGTCTTTTCCAACCTAATTGATTCTGTGATTTTGTGAAAAAAATTACATTGTTCACACAATCACTAAAATGCTGATGTTGGAGGTGTCTTCAGATCATCTAGACATCTGCCTGTCTGCAGGACTATCACCAGCACCAGACCAAGCCACCCATGGTTTTCCTTAGTCAAGTCCCTAAAACCTTTAGGGATAGAAATTCTGCCTCTTCTCTGGGTACCCTGCTCAAGTCATCCAAAGCAAAAAGATTATTCCTAGCTTCCATTCTAACTTCCACAGTCACAATTTGATGTTGTGACCCCTTTTTGGCCATTTGAAGCTATGAAGAATGGTCTAGCGTCATCATCTCCACAGCATGCCTTCCAGTTCCAGACTTTCCACAGCTGCTTCCTCATCAGGCCCTAGAAGCACAGCACCCTTCACCTTCCTGTGAAGGGCACATCCTCCAGGCTTCTGGACACCTTGGTAGTCCTCCACTTGTCCCTCTCCAGCATCTCTACACTCCCCATGTTCCGGCCAAGCTCACACATCACTTCTGTAGTTATGACAAATAGGATGAGCTCAGCTTCATCAGGATTGCTTGGAAGATTGTCCCTGAACAGCCCCTTTATTCTGCTTGGGATTTATGGTACAGACTTTGACAGGCCCAGCTGAGGCAGTCTAAGCCACCAGCTCCCCACGCTGTGCCTTCCCAGTTCCAGAGGTGACCACCCCTAGCTCAGAAATGGCAGATGTTGTGCCCCAACAGGCTCTTCTGTTAACTCTGCTCTGGGGCAGCACAGGGTGGCAGATCATGAGGCCTGTAATAGCTGCTCTCACCGTACCTAAATCCTTTGGAGGTCATTTCCAGGCAGATTTTATCTCTGAGTTTCAAATAATGTCATTATGTCTGGATCATTTTTCTCCATGAATGGGTCATTTCAAGGGAATATAAAAAACAGTTCTATGATCAGATGCTGTCTAAGTCTTATAACTGCTGCCCTTGATTTAAGAGGAGCAGAAATCCCCTGTACAACTCTTTCCAGCAGACAAGCATTTAATAAATCTTGTGAAAGTGCGAGGAAAATATGGGGAAAAAAGGAGACACTGATAAGAGAAATACTTTCAAAATAGACAGCAACAACAGACAGTTTAAAGTAATTTTCTAGCCAAGTAATTACAGGAGTTCTCTGTCATAATTTCCCATGGAGGAAAAAAGTCAAAAACAAATAGGTAGTAATCTGCACATCTGAACCACAGAAAATCTCTTGTACTGTCCTTCTAAGGAAAGGTTAGAACTTATGTTAAAATAGGAGATCTGTATTTTTCAAATCACACAGAACTTATGGTCTACATCAGTTCTTGGCCCTGACTGCATGGATTATGGTGGATACTACCCCTCTCATGAGCAATGTGACTGACTTTGGCCTCTTCTTCAGCCATTCAGCTGTGTACTTCCCTCCTTAAGGTGGGAGAAACAACTAATGAACAGAAGAATTCTGTTCTAATAGCTGTGATTCCACCCAAATCTCAGTTTCATCATGTCACGATATTCCGTCCATGTTTCCTACTGAGCAAAGCTAACTCTACTTCCCTATTCCTTTAGGTATCTCCCTGCTCAGTGCCTTGTTTATGGCCTCTGGGCTACTTTCCAGAAGTCATCAAAGCTGCCTGGCTCTCCCCACAGGCTAGGAAGAGGGGATGAGGTAGGATTTAGGTTATCTGACCATGTCCCAGTGCAAAGAGTCCAAGTATCCCACCAGCAGGTGACAATTGCTTGGCTCTCCTCACCTTAGCCATCATGCATGCTTGATCCAGGCCAAATCCCACCTAGACCAGGGGCTATCCATTCCTACAAGCTTCCAGTCAACCTTTGGGAGAGCAGTGTATACACACACACATGCTCCTCAGGCGGTTCCCTGTGAGTGTGCCAGGCCATTAAAAATGCTTCTTGTTCCCAGCTTGGAAATATTTGACTGGCCAAAGAGAAATATACTTTTGGCATGTACTTCCAACCCACACTTTGTTTTCATATTCTTTGCTATCAGTAAAGACATTTTAATAAGCCACAAAAAAGTTCTGGATGAATTTGCTCAGTTAAAAGTATTTCTGAATCTACACCATAAACAGAAACAGAGCTGACTCAACAGCAACACTTTCTAAAACCCCAAAACTCAACAGCAAGTTACATACAGGAAACAAGATAGTTTTAGTCACAAAAAGCAAACTCTACTCTCATATTGGGTATTTCTGGGATCTATATGAGACATAGTAATAAGTAATCAGACTTCTGTCACATTATTTCCCCAATGCTTTAGCATTAAAATTAGTTCTAGAGAAGTAACAAGCTTATTATGACAATATGAAGGAGACATCTTTCCCTTTTGCACTCCAGGAAATTTGAAAACCACCTGTGAAGATGCCAACATACACTTGCTTTCCAGCCATCAACTGACACAGAACAGCAGTGGCAAAGGCCCACAAATTCTCTCCAGAGCTCTCCTGGAGACACACTAATCTGGGATGGGATATGGGATTTTGAGTCAAGCTAGATATCAGCTCAATTTGTACCATCACAGCAGCATGGAGCAATTTCAGCACTGTTGAAACCAGTGAATCAGCCATGCAAGCAATGCCTGCTGTTCCCTCTATGCAGTCTGGGCTTGGGTGCAAGGGAGACCATGTATAACCAATTGCATGAAGCTGCAAATTCTCAAGGAATAAACCTTTAAATACTCTGTGGGGCTAAGGCTGGAGGAAAAAAAAAAAAAAAAAAAAAGGTTTGACAGGTTCCTCCCCCTGTTTTTAGGGGCGAGGAAGTGTTAGGGTCAGAAGTGTTATCAGGTTAACCCATTTCTCAATGGAAAGGGGAAAAGTTTCAGTAGTTGATTTGTTGTTTTTGTGAACATTTTGTTCTAAACTCTTGAAATTGTTTTCAAGAAACAGAAACTGTGTTTAAGTTTTTGCTTTGCAAGAAGAAAAAGTGCATTAAAAAAACCAAAAGAAATGCATACTTTAAGAATGTTTCTCACAAGAAAAAAAAAAAGGACACTCATACAAAAGGACATATAAGGCAAAATTCAGAGGGTTATAAGACCACAATAAAGGAAATATTAAAGCTTACCAAACTTTTGTGCTAATCACACACCTAACCTGTCTGACTCCTCTCACACACAACCAGACAAGCTGCCTCCAGGTGAATGTCAGTAAGAACAGACTGCGCTACAGCAGACTAGGTGTCTTGACCCAGACTAACACTTTTACATAGACACTAAGGACATTGCTAAAGAAACACAGACCCTATTGTTAATCATTGCTTTTAGCAAACTTCCCTCACAGCCTGAGCTAAGCACCATATTAAATTGTGAAGAAATCACTAGAACGACTATGCTGCAAGTGACTTTTAAATCAAGTGCATCAGTTATACGATATTTAGCACTGGTGCTGTAAAGGGTGGTAAATGGAGGTGTCATAAATATCTGACTTTATCATCTGTTGACTCATAATCCAGATGCCAATGGGATATAAATCATGTAAAGCATGTTTCCAGATTAGGAAAGTCTGGCTGTTCACTATTGTTCTAGCGAACCACACAATTTCTTTGTAGGATCAGGAGTGCCCTCTGATGGATAGCAGCTATTACTGGGAAGTAAGAGTTGACTGGAAAAGTGGCACATCCTAAATCGTCTACACAATACAAGATATTCTCACTCCCTGCACTACACATTTGCAGTCTTCTGTATGTTCAACTACTATAATAACCAACTTTCTTTTACTTGGAAAGAACTTTTTGCATCTTTTTCTGTCCATTTCCATCATTAATATTAGTATTAGGGATGCAATCAGGGCACTGCATATGCATACTTCTAGTTGTAAAATAAATGAACTGAAAGAAACTTAAGACATAAAATACAAAATTTGCGTAAAAAGCTCTGAGAAAGGCCCTGAAAGGTTCTGACAAATTCAGACACCTGAAAATTCAAATATTCAGCTGAGTATCAAAAAATATATAACTGGAGACACAGGTAAATTCTCTTAAGAAGTGCTTATGTGCTTGTAAGAGCCCAAGAGCTTGTATGTATTTTTCTAGCTCTATAAGCTAACCTAATAAAACATGTTAAATCTCTCTGCAAACTTTGCCTTATTTACATCCTCTGGCAATCACAACAGAACTGTGAGAAAACAAGAAATATTTTTTCCCCTCATCTGTTACTTTACCTGTCTGCAAAAATTATAAGCATCTTCAGACTACTTATAATTTTAAATTTTATCACGTCTAACATCAACTGCCCTTTCCAAACTGATTTGGGAGCTGGAAAAGAATCACAGATTTGGAGTTTTTTGTGAAGATGACTGTGCCCAGTACCTGGTAACATCTCTCCCTTCCACTGGAGTAGGAGGACTAGAGCTAACGCCTTTGGTGAAACAAAATCCCCTCAAACTGGTCTCAAACACACACTTTCCCTATTATACACCAAAAAAATATAAACGCAAATTTGAAATAACCAAGCCTTTACAATACTCATAAACTGCACCTTAGGGTTAACAGCAATTAATACTAATACTGACCACCTGAAGACTCTTAAAAAAGGCAGAATACTAAGAATTTCATGTTGTTTAATAAGTTACAAATGCAGACACCCACAAGTTTCAGAGCAAAATCCATCTCCTTAGATGCGCAAAGGGTGATGGGTGGCATCGAGGAATGTGGCTGGGGAACAGGGAGTTGTGTGCATTTTCCCCATGTCTCCATCACCGCTGCTGATGCACAAAGCCAGCAGCCATTTTGCCCTGTTGCACCCTGTTGGCAGAGACCCACACAAACTCTGCTCTCTCACTGCTACTTTATTTTATTGTTAAGATCTAAATCAAATGTCAGTTTTATATTTTCCCTCTATGAGCAAAGCAGGAGAAGATAACAGCTTCGAATGAAAGAGACCAGCTGAAAGTTTTTCCTGTGACAGATTTTACTCAAGCTTTACATACACTATAGGACCCTAAATATTCTGAAATAGTACTTGGACACTATGATTGTAGTGTTCTTCTTTCACGTGGAATTGCAGCCAGCTGAGACTCTGACTGGGATTACCCAGGCACTGCCCTGGATGGAGCACAAGGCATCTCCTCAGCAAACGGGTTTGGGGAGAGCCCCGGAGGAGCGGGCGCGCTGCCGGCAGCGCCTCCAGGCTCCGAGGGCTCTCCCTCGCGGGCGAAGGAGCTTCCTACCGCTCCTTCTCTCTCGGTCTGAGAAGAACTGCTCGAGCACTTGTCCCTGGGGGGTTTCTACACCTCGGAGAGACTCTCTGGGGCGAGAGCGGGAGGAGGCAGGCGCCCCGTGCGGGACCCGGGCGGGAGAGTGGCTCTGTCCCGGCCGCTCCTGCTCCGGCACCGGCCCCTCAAGGAGGGCGCTGCAATTCGCCCGCCAGCGACGGGGAAGGGGAAACCTTCTGCTGTGTCCCCTCAGCTGCCCGCGGCCCCCAGTCAGCCACATGCTATCTGGCAGAGTTTCACACAATAGCTCCCGACGGTCGTCCCGTCCCAAGGCTTCAGCCTCCGCCTCCATCACCCCGGGCTGCGAGAAGGAGGCGGCGGGGCCAAGAGCAGGCCCTTGCAGCTCGGAGCAGGCAGAGCTATCGCCCGTTTAATTTTCTGTTCAGCTTACTGGTTCATGAAAATGTCTGAAGCGGTGACTTTTGGCTGGTTTTAGAGCAGGACTTTCATTTCCAGGCCAACCTGAAACCTTTCCCGCACATTACCAGTGCCGCCCACAGCGCCCTTTCAAAGCCGCTGAGATGCCGTGCCCAGCCTCGGGCCGTGCTGCATCCTCGGCACCCCGCGGAGCTTGATCCAAGTCCGTCTGAGTCCAGATCCTGCCTTCTTGCCTAAACACCCCTCCACCCCACCGCCTTAATTTTGTACTTTCTTGCATTTTCCTATGTGGGGCTGGGGAAGGGTTGGGAGCACAAGTCTTATGAGGAGTGGCTGAGGGAGCTGGGGATGTTTAGCATGAAGAAGAGGAAGCTCAGAGGTCACCTTATCACTCTCTACAACTGTCTAAAAGGAGGGTATAGCCAGATGGGGGTCGGCCTCTTCTCCAGGCAACCAGTTGCAGGACAAGAGGACATAGTCTAAAGCTGAACCAGAGGAGGTTTAGGTTGGACGTTAGGAGGAATTCTTCACAGAAGAGGTGGATTAGATGTTGGAATGGGCTGCCCAGTGAGGTGGTGGAGTCACAGTTCCTGGAGATGGTAAAGGAAAAACCAGACAAGGCACTTAGTACAACGGTGTAGTTGACAAGGTGATGTTCAGTCTTGAGGATCTCAAAGTCTTTTCCAACCTAATTGATTCTGTGATCTGTTGCTGTCACCCACAGGCCTGCTGTGATCTGTGAGCTTGACAGGTGACTTGCACATACACACCCCAGGCAAGTGGCATTTTAGCTCTGCAGGAAAGAATTGTAGCAGAAAACTGGAAGTCTTGCTCTAAAACTAGCCAAATGGCACCACTTTTGGTAATTTCATGAACAAATAATCTGAATAGAAAATAAAAGAGATCCACTAAAAAAATGGAAAAGGAACTTTGTTTTATTTTGATCTTAACACTTTTCTACAAATTTAAGAATAAATTGTCTAAAATTCAAAATTATGTGGCCTTCTAAATTAAAAAAAAAAAAAAGTTTCCATTTAAAAGGTGAAACAGGTTACGCTCTTAGCATCTCTTCAAAACTTTTCCATTAAGATTAATAGGAACTGACCCTTTAAGCCTGACATTTTGTTCCAAATGTAATCATTGTCTAGTGGAATAATAATCACCATTATAATACCACCAACACCACAAATACCACAGGATACCAGTTCTCTTCTGAAGTCCCTGTGTCTCTGGGGTTTCTCTGCTGTTACTGTTTAGCTATGGCAGTAGCATCTACAAAATAAAATCTGTTTGCAAAATGAGAGATGGGTGGTTAAAAATTGGGCTAAGGGAAAATATTTGCAGTTTTCTTAGCGGAAGTAAACTGTATGGGAATACTCATAAGCAGCAGTCTTATGAATATGCAAAATAATATGGTAGAAGAAGATGCCTTCTGTGTCCTTCCTGTGTTCACGGCCCTTGGTGAAGTACTTATGTTATGAACAGTGTCAGAAGGAAAGCACCTGAGCTGGAGCCAGGGAAAGAGAGTTACAGATTTTTTGAGGTTGTTCTTCAGTGAAAACTTTATTGTTTGAAGTTGTCCTAGATTTCTGTAGAATAAAATACTGCCTTTTGTTGTTGCATATCACTGAAGAAGCAAAATTACTGCCATTTGTACTCTTAAGTGATCGGAGTATTATCAGTTAAGTAGTATGACACCATTCCTGTGTGAACACATGGTTTAAATTTATTCTCCAAAGTTTGAATGGACTTACTCTTTATAGGTGAGGCCTTTCAGATCCTGCATACCTGTCTCTGCCATAAATAATGAGTCAGAAGTGCAGTGTTGTGCTTGTCATTCCCTTGATCTGAAATCTTCTTTTGATTTGCTGACAATTCAGGGTAATCATGAATCAAACACAATAGATATGAGAAATGCAGAATTAAAAGCAGTCCAGAAACAGAACTCTTTGGACCAAAAAGCAGTGAATTCCCTAGTCACAGGAATGGATGGACTTTAATTTGTCAATAATTCATCAGTGTTATGGAGAAGTATCAATAATAAAAATATATGAAAATACCAGCCCTGTTGCTTTATGGACAAATCGACCTAGCCAGTCCAACACCTTGAATGAGGGGAGACTGACATGCAAACCATGGTCTATACATCTTTACCCTTCAGGCATGCCGAGGTGATGGCAAGATCAAAGAGGCTTTTGAAATGCCAAGTTCTGAGAAAGGAAATTGGGAAATATAACTCCAGAGTTAGCTGGAGGGGGCAGGGATGAGGGTCATGTTAGAAGGTGTTAACCACTGTAGAGAGAAGAGAGACTCTTATCCCAGATGGTGCAGACATTTCATTGTTGAAATACAACTGTGACCAGCCCATGTTATAAGGTAATGAAATCTGTCACAACTGGAACATCAAAAGTGGTCACAGGCTATAAAGGAATGGTGTTTGTGGGAGCAGCAGGAGCAAGAAATGTTGGACACTGGAGGCTGTGTCTCTGAGATACTGTAGTCAAGAGGATCAGAAAGGAGAGGAAGGAAGAGATTGTCTTGCTGACAGCTGCCCGAGGATAGGAGTGGAGGACAAGTAAGATATTGCTTCCTTTGTAATGAATCCAAGATGTACCTCTGTAGCCTGACGTTTACTGAGTAAACTGAGTTAGTTGCTCACTCAGACAAGTCCTTTCAGTCCACTCTGGCTTTCCTATACATTCTTACTACATTCTGTTTTAATTAGACCAGTTGAGTCCTTGACTGTTTGCAAATTTCATACAGACTTTTCCTTAGCGGTGCTTCTAAAGAAGAGGAACTGCAGAAAGATGCCTGGAGCCTATCATAGCTGGGATGTTTGGTCAAAGGGGCTTGGGCTATGGAGAATTCTCACAGGAGATGGCACTTACAGAACCGATGACTGGCAAACACAAAGGAAACACCTGGATGGTCGAATGTCTTTTTATCTTCCCCTTTATTTTCTTATGACTTAGGATTTGAGAATAAGGAAATCAAATCAGAAAGATGGGTGTCAGTCAGCTTTCATGAAAATCAATGTTGCAAAGTAGAAATGTACTGAAAAGTGCAAACTAAGTGCAGGAAAATAGGGGAGAGCGGACTGAAAATGCAAGTAGCAGAACTAGACACTTCCAGCAGAGTGCAGCCTCACCCTGGATGAGCTGTGCAGGAACATGAAGGTTGAGAACCACTTGCCTAATGATAAAAGATTAAATAATATGTGTCAGTTCCAAATAAATCTCACAGAAAAATAATTGCACCTTTCCATTTTTGACTTTTGAATAATACTTAGATGCTCTTAAATGACTGACTGTATAGGATAATTATGCTGGGGATGGAAAGTAGGAGAAAGAATCTGGGACTGGAATTGGAAGTGGGAGCCAGGAAGATCCAGGCCAGACACATGGGGAGGAGTAGTGGATTAGCCAAAGAAATAATGAGTTGACTGGTAGGCTGGTGATAGGACAGGACATTGAAAATAAAAGAACTCATGGGGATGACAGAGCAGAAAATGAAATGAGAAGTACAGGCAAAGAGAACGGGATTAGTCCCTGGAGCTAGAGATGGGAAATAGGAAAACATGCTGGAAGAGATGAGACAGGTGGGATCAAAGAGAGAAGGATATTCTGTTAACCATTAAAGCCCATCTCTCTAAAGAGGCTGTGGGATGCATATGTGGCACTATTCTGCTTTGTGTGAGTCTCTGTGGAACCTCATGTCTGATGTAATATAATATTGTCCTATCAAGGATGAAAACCTGTTGATGCTGTCTCTCCTTTTGATAAAAAAAAGTCACCAGAAAGAGGTCAATACTGTGGATTTAGACATTCCAGGCCAACTGTGGTATCATGGAAACAATAAAATGCTGCCACATGATAGAACTTGTGATTTTTTTGTTCTCATTTTCTTTTTTAAAAACTGTGGGACGTTGCAGACAAAATGATTTTTAAAAACCTTCTTAAGTTTTCAGAGTCAAATTTGGAAAAGTCAGGCAATGAGACAGTCAGAGGATTTTACCCAGTCCTCTGTGAATAGGCCTTGTGATGGGTCCTTGAAGTACATGGCCACCTGTGTCTTTTTCCACTGGAATTCTGTTCCATTTTCAGTATGAAAAAAGCTTGTTTTGGGAGTGATAAGATTTGTACAGTGAAGGAGGGTGACATCCCTCCCTTTATACCTCATTTGTTGCAGAAATACAAAGGGCATAAGACAAGTGGAGAGAAGTTTATAGAGGATGAAGATGACATGTTTATAGTCACTGGAAAAACTTTGAGTAACAGCACTTTACTTCAGTGCCTTAGCACCTTCCTAGCTTTGCCGTGATATCTGTGAATTCACTTAGTGAAACTTTGCTAGTTGATTTTTTTTTCTTCTGCTTTTTTTGCTCACTTTTGTTTTCTAAATGGAGATCATGTCATTAGGTTCTTGTCTTGAGGATCAGTGGTGTGCAGTGTGTAGGACTACCAAAGGCTACAACTGAAGCAGTACCATGATTGAGACAAGGAGTACCCCACCTGAGTACTCTGGAAAGCCAGCTATTAGGAGACTGAAGCTGGGGAAAGTGAGAGTTCTAATCTTAATTTTTGTGTAGCATAAATCCCTGACTTATAAAATTGTAATGATGATGTCACTATATTACCCCGGAGAAGCAATCTAGAAATTAAATAATATTTTGGTTACACTGTGGGTATAGCAGTAAGGGATTCCATAGTCCATCTTGCACATGAATCAGAGGTGCAATTGAAAAGCATATTTTTTGATCTTCTAATTAAAACCCAATCATAAAACATACAGAGTGAAGTGAAATTAATATTGTGTGACCAACATGGGATTCATCTGAACTAGTTTTAGTCAACTAAACTTGCTCCAGCCAGTAGGAATTTTATTCCAAAGTAGGCATCCGTGACAGGCAGGGCACTTGTCTCTCTGTATCTACTTGCTAGCTGCTTTCTCAGAGAAAATTTATTTAAGAACTAGGTATTTTGCTTCATGGTTAAAAATTACTGTGATATTTCACATTGTTTGTGAAAATCAATGTGTTTTATTATTGGTATGTGCAAAATACACAACTACATCAGGTCAGTCAGGAAGAGACACAGCTATATGGTGAATTTGATTTCCAAACTTTATTTTCTGACCAAACAATAAAGGTATAAGTAAACCCAACTTTGATCTCAAAACTTGTTTCATTTTAGATTCCTACATTATCTTTTCCAGACCCTTTTTTTTCTGCCTGATACTTTTCCCTAGACATTTCTTTGTTTAACAGTCTACTCCATGTACTCTTAATCTGGACTGTAAATTCTGGCCTAGGGGCTCTTTTTATGTGCTGTCTGTGTAACACCTAACATCTGAGACACCTCCTGGGTTTGAAACTAAGCACTTCCATAGAACAGGTAATAAATACTCATAATTCCAGTATCATAATGGTTTCAGTCAAGTAGAAGTGAAGCAGTATATGTCAGAGATACATGGCTGAATCTAGCACTGCATCCAGGAGATCTGCAGAGTACTGGTGAAATTTCTAGTGAGTCATTACATACAGGTGCCATAGGAATGGAAACAGAGACTGAGGAAGTTAAATCTGCTTTCAGTAGCAGCACAGGGTTCAACCAACCACATGTAGTTGCTGTTCCATTCTCAGGGAAGAAGTAGTGACTGTCCTGTAGCCGCTGGAAGGGATGCTATGAGTCACTGGCACCTTCCCACTCAGCTCTATTCTACTGAGGAAAGGAAGGGGCACTTTTCTAGATGTTTTTTGCACATTCCTGACAAGCCATACTGCCTGAGAGATTTCATTATAGAGCTCCCCCAAAAAATTAGGGGCGGTAGACACTCTCCTTATCTCCCCAATCATATGCACAGAGTAGTGAGTTATCCTCAAGGGAAGCAAAGTACCTTCTCATTTTATTAAATTAAAGTCACTATACAGGACATAAAGCAGTAGTTATTACATCATTTAATGCCACAAGGCTAACAGCAATTAGTGATATCCGCAGAAACTGATGCACAGGAAATTCCACACATATGTGAGGAAGAACTTCTTTACTGGGCAGGTGTCTGAGCACTGGAACAGATTGCCCAGAGATGGTATGGAATCTCCCTCACTGGAGATATTCAAGAACCATCTGGATGAAATCCTGTGCTTGAGCAGGGAGGTTGGACCAAATGACTCACTGTGGTTCCTTCCAACATGCCCCATTCTGTGACATCGAGAAAAGTAAAAACATACAGCTGCATCAAAAGAGATTGAGTCTGTTTGGACTAAACATTGCAATGCAAATTCATACTTCTAAGACACAGAAAGGAAAGGCAGGAGATGAGGATTCCCACTGTACCAGGATGGAAACGAGAATGATGCCCAAAGGATTTACTGAGGGAAAGAAGAGTGTGTGGGATTGTTTTGTGTTATAAGACATGCCTATGAGCCTATTACCAGAGGCATGAGAGTATGCCCAAGGAGGGCATGCTCTTGTTCAGCCCTGGAAAAGCAATGACAGCTTGTCTCAGAGGTTATGTAAGCTGGGGCAGAATGAAATCATGCATAGAGGTGATGAGCTATACGAGAAGCCAAGGACATTTTTTATGACAGATTTCTGAAGTCCGCTGAGACAGTTCATTGCTCTGGGTTCACTCAGTTCAGACCCCCTCCATCACACAGCTAGAGGGATAGCCTGTGTCAAGGCTGAAGAGTGAATTCTGGTTATTCCTGTAATACCTCCAAGGAAAGAAATGCTGTGAATCACAATTCCTTGTAGCTTAGTAGATTGCTGAGCCAGACCACCCTGGAATCTTTGTGGTAGAGCATGACAAATTCCACCTATGAGGGACATTTACCCAGCTGGCTGGCAGGGTCTGTGACAGCTCTTAGTCATCACGGAGCCGGTCCCTGAAGAGAAGATTCTCTTGGCCTCACTGCTCTGAGTTCCTCATCCAGTGCAGCTGAGTACCCCTGTCTTGGCCCATTCCAGAACATTTGGAAACCAAGTATTTCGTAATATCTGATGTGAGCTGCTAGGCATTGCAACAGAGATGTCAGGAAGGAATACAGTGACAAAACAAGCTTTTTACCAGGAAGCCCTGTGCTAACACTCCAGAAATTTCTTCTAGCAATATTTGAACCCTAAAGTCAAGATATATGAATTAGTCTTTGTCCCGTGCTGGCCTCCAGAGTAAGACCAAGAATATGTTTCCCATCCAGTTCTGCTGAGTGACCTAGAAGAACAGTACAGAACAACCTACTTCATAGAGGGAAACAACAAAGGAGAGGTAATATCCATGGTACACTCAAGGTACACGGCTGGCTGGCTGTGGAGGTCACCAACCAAGGTTTGAAATACTTGCCCATGTCAGAACTAGTCCTATGTGAGAGGTCTGGATATGGTTAAAGAAACTTCAGAAGAGCTTTTATGAGATATATGCCAGTGCTGAATATGAAGACTGATGTCCACTGTCATGGACCTGGAGCAAGTTTTAATCACTTTTTTCAGAGGAGCAGAAAGGAAGAAAGGAAGGAGTCAACTACCTTACACATTAAGACCTTTTTTCCCTCTCTTTAGCTCTCTCTTTCTCATAGACTTGCTAGACAGACACTCTCTGATGCTCTCTTGTCTTCTCTCACTTCAGTTCCAGCAGTCTCAAGTTTATTTCTGTACATTTTCACGATGTTACTTTTTTCCTTAAAGTGTCAGTGATAGGCTGGAGAGGCAGTGATAGGAGCAGATGGATTAGGTATCCAGTGACATCTTTTTTTAGTAGAACATCCCTTGGCTCAGACGTCCTTGTTTTGGGCAACCCAGCAGGGGTAGGCTATTTCAGCATAAAGCTGGTCCCACATATTTTCCCCCTGTTACTGTGATGCAGGTAGAAACACACAGTAACACACACCACAGGTGTTCAGGCAGAGAAGAAGAAAAGAAGTCTTTAGTTTATTGTTGACGTCGTAGATATAGGTTTTTGGACAGTGATCAGAGATTGGACAGAGAAGTTACTACTTTTCTGCCTTCACTGGTCACTTGAGAAGTCCATCAGGTGATATCTTTTACAAAGGAATGTAAACATGATTTTTGTTTATCTTACAATTCGTGAGAACTGACTCCACTATACTAAAACAAATCAGAAGGCTTATTTTCAGGGGTAACATCCCCCTTATTGACTGAATTAATATCCAAGAAGTTCTTTTCCAGGATAAAAACAGCATCACCAAAGAGCCCTTCCCACAGCAAAAGAATGCTTATCTATGCATGTGATCACCTCATAAACGGCTGTCACATGAGATGAGACCTTCACAGCAACAGGAGCAGCTTCCTTAGAGATTCATCGTGAATGGCCAAGACCAGCAGACACAAGTGGCAAGGTGACCCCCTACGGGTGCTTCATTGTCCACCCTGTTCCATGAGGTGCAGGGTCAATTCAAGACAGGACAGGTTGTTTTTGCTACAATCTGCCCAACCAGAGTAAAGCATGCATGTTCCAGGCATGGAGAGCTCTGTGGCATTTGGGGTAAGGCTGTGCTGTATGAGCCAAAGACATTATTGTGCATACAAGTTCTTTTTGCTTCCTTTGGGGTTTTGCTGTTTCTCTGCACACAGCTGTGGTGGGCAGAACCAGCATCTGTTTAAAAATGGTGTGGCTGTGGACAGGGATTGATGAGGAGAGGAAACAAGGCCAGACAGATGCCAACAAGATAAATGGTGTTGGTGCACACAAACATCCAGAAGCAGAGCAACTGGCCAGAGTTATCTTTGTTTCTCACACAGCTGAGTTCCTAGCAGATTTGAGACACTTGGTAATGATGGTGTTGCTATTTGTCTAGCAGATTAGAGCAGGGACACTGGATCAGGATGAAGTGGATGTGACTAAACTCAGGACTGAGTAAACTCAGGTGTTTACTTTCAACATAATGTGAGCCATTCAAACTTACCAGGTCAGCAGAGATCTAGTCACTGCAGGGAATGAATCCAAAAGAGCAATCCATCAGGCTTGCTGTGGCATGAGACGCTCACTTGCTCAAAAAGAGCCAGCCAGACACCCAGACCTCTGTCATATGAGGCTGGTAGGTATGGCACAAGACCTACACAAGATCCTCCTTACTAGAGGGAAATCTGGAGAGTACCAAGCAAAACCTTTGTTTGAGTGATGAATCCCAGCAGGTGTGTCTGCTTCAGTGTGACCAGATCCCTCTCTAACTGCCCATGACTGTCCCAAACAGATTTCCATTGGCAACAGTGAAAGTTTAAGCAAATTAGAGCACATGTAGTTACCTCCTTGTGGATGCCCGAATGTGTCCTGGCTTTGAACTGAATCCCAGCCAGGCTGCCAGCACAGGCTAGCTGAGGAAGAAAGCAAAGCTAAAAAGGATGTGAAAAAGAGGGGACACAACCCCAGATTTTGCTAGCATGCAGCTCATGCCATTAAGGATTACTCTGTGATAGAGTAGGCAGTGAACAGTGTAGTCACCAGGGTAATAACAATAACAAGACACCACACAGCTGTTTTAATTCAAGTCATGTATGGGAGCACAAGGACAGTGGGGCATAGCCTTCATGGAAGAAAATACAGGTTCATTCACTTTCCAGCCATCTGAGGAAAAAAAAACAAAACAAATGAGTCCAGATTCCAGTCTGTGGACTTCGGGTGCCCAGGAAACTGGGGCATGACATCATCCAGCAGAAAGGAGACAGTATCTCGTTCAGCTTCTGTAATGCTGTAAGAAACCACCACTTCTCTGCACAGTGGGGGAGCTTGTGTTTTTAAGGGAAAAAGTGACCTGTCTGTCACCACTTACAATATGTGATTGTCCAGAAGTTCTAAGGAAGTGTACAGAAGTGACAGCACTTCGACAAATTTCTTTCTCTAGATAATTTTGACGTTTATGAGTGGAAGAAGATGTGGACTTGCACTATGAGAGCATGAATTAAAGGAGCAGGTGGGACCCCCAGTCAGTCTGATTTTCCTAAGAGATGGTCACCCCATGCTGTACCCCTAACAAGCTCTTTATTTAAGGCATTGGCAGTTTCCTCACACTGTGCATTTGCCAAACCACAACTAAGAGCCTTGCATTTAGCCACGGAAAGAAAATCTTGAAAGCAATTCATGAATCTACACTAAAACCACTAGAGCTATAATTAAATCAACTCTTAAAGTAGTGTAACTCTTTTTATGGTCGAAATAGCAGCCTTTATTTTAAGCATCATTGGAGAAAGAGGAGGAGAGAGGCAAACATTTCCATGTGAAGGCTTGGAAACTCCTTTCACCGCACTAAACATTCACCAAGGCTTCCTGTGAGCATTGAAGTTTGTCCTTTCCCTGCTGGCTGAATTTTCTTCCCTTTTGACCTCCAGCAGCCGGCTGAAAACCCTTGTCCAGCCCGACAGCAGCTGTCTTCGGGCGACGGTTGGTGGGACTGCGGGGACTGGGACGTGCGCGGGCGCAGGACATTGCCCGGAGCTCGGAGAACCCTGAGGACGGGCGGACAGCGGGGGAGCAGCGAGGACGGAGCCGGCGGCCCGTGAGGCCGCCCCGAGCCCTCCTAGCACACGCCCGGCAGGCGCGGAGCACCGGCGGCCGGCGCGCCCGGCGGGCAGCCCGTGCCTGCGGCGGGCGGGTCGCGGCCGGAGGCTGCCCGGGGAGGCGGCAGGCTGCGCGGTGCTCCCGGGGGCTCGCCCGCTCCCCGCCCCGCCGCGCCGCTCCCCAGCCCTCCCCACTGCCCTGCTGCAGCCGTCCCGTGCGCGGCGCGGCGGAGCGGCGCGCAGCCCCCGCGGGATGGCGGGGCTGTGCCTGTGCCTGTGGCTGTGCCTGTGCACGGCGGCGGCGGAGCTGCGGCTGACCCTGCTGCACACCAACGACGTGCACGGGCGGGTGGAGGCGCAGGGCGCTGGTCCGCGGCGCTGCGCGGCGGAAGCGCAGGGATGCTTCGGCGGCGTGGCGCGGAGAGCGGCGCGGGTGGCGGCGGAGCGGGCCGCGCACCGCAACGTGCTGCTGCTGGACGCCGGGGACCAGTACCAGGGCACCGTGTGGTTCTCCCGCTTCAAGGGCCGGGAGGCGGTCCACTTCATGAACCTCCTGCGCTACGATGCCATGGTAAAGCGGGCCGAGGGGCGGCGGGAGGCGCGGTGGGGTCTTCCCCTCCTCTCCCCCCTTGGGTGCTGGGTCGGTTCCTGCCTTTCCTCTCCCGATGCCGGTTTTTCGCATTGCCGCCTCCTTCCGTGCGTAAAGTCGCCTCAAAAAAAGGCTGTCGGTAATGCTAAAATCGTGGCCGAAGGCAGCTGGGAGGCAGGCGAGGAGAAGGGAAGCGATTTGCTGGGTGATGGGCTCCCGGCCGAATTAAGTCGTGAGCGGGCAGCCCATGGGCAGCCAGAAAGCGGGAGACGACGGCAAGGCTGCACAGAGTGATGCAATGGAACACCCCCCTGGCAAATGCAGAGACGGGAAACGGGCGAGCGGCTGGACGGGCTCTGCTGGAGAGGGGTTGGAAAGACAAGCCATGGAAATGACCCGAACAAAAGCCGGGCGCAGAGTCTGGTCTGCGACAGAGGAGTTAACTCTGCCTGAGGCTCGCAGCCTGTCCTCCTTCGATCCTGCGGGAGGGGACATGTGGCACACGTTTGCAGTGCTATTTCAAAGGGTGGAGGTTTTTAGTTTTCATCAATCCCACCCTGGTTGTGTCCAGTCCCCTCAGAGCTGCGGTCATGACAGAGATATAAGGGGCTGCGTACAAACAGCCCAGAGACTACAGCAGCGCCTTAGTGAGGAAGGTCTCTGAGTCTGTGCTGATCTTGCTTTACTCTGCCTCCTTTGGTCGTGCAAGCCCTGAGAGGAAGGAAGAATTTGTCGCTGTGACTGGGGGATGCGATTCCATGTCCTTAAATCTATTGTCTCAGGGCAGTGGCTTATTTTGCTTGTGTACAACTCCGGAAAGGAGAGAAATTAAGCTGATGTTTGAGCATGACTGCCGTTGTGAGAGTGACTGGATATTTATTTCATCCCAGTTGTCAGCTTGAGGGGAAAATCTTCTGGGCATATCACATGCTCTGTCTTCGTCTTTTTCGCTTGGTCTGGAGAGGACTGTGTTTCCTTTCCAGGTAAAAATGACTTCACCTGTGTATTCCTTCTGCCTCAGTACAGCTGTGGAAAGGAAGGTCATGCCCCAGTGCACTTTCTTAGGTTAAGCACCAGACAGACAGGTCCGTGAGGGATAGTGGTCCCTGTTCCCCTGTCCTGGTGAACGGTTTTCTGACTGCGAAACTGACATTACTCTGGGTTTTTCCTCCCAATAGTGATGGAGAGGAGTGTGTGCATTCAGGACTCATCCTCACTGAGAGCCGGGGAGCACCTTGGGATTCTGCAGTGCAGAAATAGCTTGAGGTGGTTTTTCCTGCCTTTCTTCATAAAGCTTTCTGCTGTCTGTCATTTTTCAGTCTTCTACTTGCTGGTATAACTGGTTCATGGGCAGCCTGCGAGCCTGTACAGTTCCTGATTATATTATAAGAAGAAATTTTTTCAGGCAGTGTTGAAGTACTGTCCAGTTTTAGAAACAAGTTATGTAGGAAGCACCTGGTTTTGGAGATTTCATGAGCTTTTTCATGAGAATGAGCTTTAAAAAGAAACCCACCCCATACCAGATATCCAGAGGCTTGTGCCAGGTGTGAATGCCTTAGGCGAAGTAGTCAAGCACTTGTTCTTTGTGGAGGTGCTGCTTACTATAATTTGAATAGAAGGTGACAGGATAGGTGCTAAACGTTCTGTGCCTCCCAATCTTTCTCTGTTACCAAAGAGCCTGAGGAACAAATGCCGAGTGTCGGGCAGTGCTGCAGCATCTGTTTCTATTCTTCTGCCTGCGGGCCGTGGCCGGGGGGACGTGCAGGGGGGATGGTGCCTGGGCGGGCCCACAGGGAGCAAGGTAAGAGCCACACTGCGAAGGCTGAGCTTGTGTTTCTTTAAGCAGAATTTGGGAAGTCACATCCCTGACGGTAGGAGTGGGGATTACTAAAATATTTAGAAGAGAGCTACAGGACTAGGATTACAAACAGGATGAAGGAGGGGGCATGGGTCATTAAAGTTGTTTCAGGATGCGGGCAGGAGCCATAGGAGGATTTAGGACAGCCTGGAAACATTAGAGGTTTTCTCCACAAATGGGAGAAATTTCCTCTTTAAAGTTTACTTTTTTCTCTTTTATACCTGTTATCACATCCAGTCTGTTTTCTCCTGTTTCATTGCCTTCCAGAAATTTTCACTGCACCTGCCTTTTTTTTCTGCTGTAATTAAGACTAAAATCCAATTTAAATTCCTCAAAGGCAGTAATTGGAGATGTGATGGAATTCTTCTAGCTCTACTTTTAAGTAACATCCTTCTGTTAATTTGTATCCCGACTTTTGAAATATTATTAGACTTGCTCCTTGTGAAAAATAATCACATGCTGTGTGCCTGAATATTTCAGTTTATTCCCCCTTGTGACTTACACTGGCCAACAGATTCAGATTTGGTGAAGGGATACTGCACAGGTGCAGAGTCCCAGGAGCTCTGGGTGTAAGGCCAGTTACGTAGAGTATAGGAACCCAAAATGGTCCACATCTTCCTCCTCAGAGGAGGAGTGGCATCAAAAGTAAAACTGTATTAAAGCTAGTGTCCTAATGGACATGAAATAATCCAAATGCAAGACACAAAGCTGGGAGAAACAACATTTCCTAATTGGTTGGTTGGGTTAGGATTTTGATTTTTTTCCCCAACAAGCTGGTGGCAGTTATATCCCATTCAATTTTTTAATTCATTTGCAACCTCGTTTGTTGGGATTTAATTGCATATTTAGAAGGAAAAGAAAGTATGTGCACAGCCAAAAGGAAAGAGCTTTTTACCA
Source organism: Sitta carolinensis (assembly GCA_032173965.1). NCBI lineage: Eukaryota > Metazoa > Chordata > Aves > Passeriformes > Sittidae > Sitta > Sitta carolinensis. The sequence goes on from JAVUNC010000004.1 coordinate 34,843,376, forward strand.
TTCTGATATACTCTACCAGCCCATAGAGATCTTTTCAGAACATCCAGACAGCATCAAGATGAATGTATTTTTCTTCTCTTTATTAGTTTGGGTTTTTTTTACAGCAAATTAGATTGCAATTAGAATACAGTTAGAAATGGAACATACTGGGAGTGCATTGTGTGTTCCCAAGTCAGGATTTTTTAAAAAATAATTCTTGGTTCTTTTGGAAAACTGCTGCAGCAGCACAAACAATTTGGCTGCTTCCCGGGGGTGTGAGTAGCATTCTCACAAGTGTCAGCAGGAGCAGCTGATTTCCAATGCAAGTTACTGCTGATATCCTGAAATTTCAACAGAGCCATTGACTATCTGCCTGTGAGGATAAAAGGAGTCAGGAATCTGTGTCTGTCACAAAAGAAAGACACTGCTAATCAATTGATTAAAATACTGAGCTCCCAAACCTGTGGTGGCTTCAAGGTCCTGCTTGGTTTGGAGGGTGATCAGGGTTAGTGCATCCATTTAGAGAATAAAAGTTGGGGCAAGCACAGCTGGGTGTGTGGGTTGTTTAAATACAACAGAATGGTACCTAAGCCTTCTGAGATGATGAATGCAGCTTTCCCCATTTAATCTCACAGTGAAATTAAGAGCACACTTTTGCCTGGAAGAGTTGGCCCATTGGCTTTGACACCTCTTACATGCTTTGCTCCAGCTGCAACCTGAAACCTCGTATGAACTTATTATGTACCAGGTTACACAATTAGTGTGTTCCTGTGAATACACCTTTTCCTTGCCTAACACCTAAATATGCTACAAAGTCCTTGCGTGTGTTGTGCTTCTGCAAAATGACATCTATGGAGGTTTTACTGCTTTATCACCAAACTTGCAGGCACAGGCATGTGGCAACTTAGGCTGAGCATGAAAAAGGGGCGGGTAGGAGAATTTTCCCTCGAGGTAAGTCCTTAACAAGCCTGGGAAAAGCTAGAAGTTCTCATCTGGATGGTATTACCTTGCTACTAAATAAACAGGACTGCTCGTTTTGTGTGGCAGTCTTGAAGCTTCACCGTGTTAAATGCACACTCCCCTGTGTGCACACACCTACTGTATATTGGCTCTGGGGATTCTCCCTAACTGATAAACATTGGATCTTCCTTAGGCAAGTCATGATATTGATGGTGGATAGATCTTGTTGTATGTTGCATGTTAAAGCACAGAAGAATCTTTACTAAGTGCAAATAACTATATTTTAAAAATTGTAGTCAAAGCACAAAGCTCTTAAAATGCACTTTTTATTTAAAGAAAATGCTAAATATCAGTGACAATATTTGTTTTCTTCAGTATTTGAACATCATATTTTCCATACACAAAATATATGTTTTCCTTTGTGGTTATTGTTAATCCTTTTTTATAGAGCTGCAGGATATAAAACTGAGTGGGTTTTGATCTGGTACACAGTCACAAACAGATAGGTTTCGGGTCTCGACTTTCACATCTGTATTCATGTAAGAGAGTCTGAAAAACAAAAACCTACATCTAAAAAGTAGCACAACCACTTGTGTTCATGAGAAACAGGAATGTGTTGGTTTAGACAAGTTAGAGTTTTCTTTTATAGAACATAGACTTTGTTTTCTCAAACATACCATGTATATAACTGACCAGACTATTTACACTGAATATTTGAGGTAGGGTCTCATTTTTTCTTCTTCCTTTTCACAGGCTTTGGGTAACCATGAGTTTGATGAAGGTGTGAGTGGATTATTGGATCCTCTTCTTAAAAATGCGAATTTTACAGTCCTGAGTGCAAATATTAAAGGGAAAACTCCATTAGCAAATGAAATGATGAAATATGTTCATCCTTTTAAAATAATTCATTTTGACTCAGAATCAGTTGGAATTGTTGGCTACACTACAAAGGAAACTACTTTTCTTTCACAGCCAGGTATGTTTTCTTTAGTATGTAAGTTTATGACTTTTCTTACTATTTTGTTATTTGCCTACTTTTTTGAATCCAAAGATTAATGTTTTCAGCTGAAGTCTGTTGTTTTATCAGCATTTACTTGTATGACTCAACTTAGCCTGATTTTTATCCTTAAAAAAACTTGCTAACATTAAAACCCTCTTTCATACAGATCTGGACCATATCTAAGAATATCAGAAAGTCAATGAGATTGCAGGAGAGCACAGGGGCCGGTGGGATTTCTATTCCTGCTCGGGTTTTTAAAGTCATATTCCATGATATTTTATTGTTATTTACGCATTTAAACAAAAGTTAAAACATGAATACGAATTGTCTCTAGCATGAAGTGACATTTCTCTTTGTGTTGAAATTTTGTTCTTGGATGCCTCCATGCCCAAAAACAAGGAGAGGTTCATACTTGTTTTTCAAGTAAAAGTTGCCCAAGATGCTTTTAGCCTCTCAAAATATTTGCAGAAATTAAACTACAGAAGGAACACCCATTCAGCTTTTACCACAATTGCTTCATTCATGAGTAAAATTAGAATTGATGAGGAGAAAGGCTTCTCAATTTCTGCCTATTTTTTTCCAGTGTTTTGGGGGGGTTTGGTTTGATGAGGGTTTTGTTTGGGTTTGGTTTTTTTTTAGTAAAATAAAATGGTCTACTGGAATGAGAAACACATTTAAATCAGCTGTAGGAGACTCATGAGTCACTGCCTGCTCAGAGTTCAGCCTACATGTAACAAAAACAGAGTTTCTTCCCTGGGTTTTGCAGTTAGGGATGCTCTAAGCACTGGTTTAAAACACTTTCAAATTGAAAGAGAACTTCATATTGTTATTTCCCTTTCTATTGCTTAGTAATACAGAAACAGCGCATTGTTTTCCTGACAAAAGGAATATTCAATACTCTGAGGAAGTATTAGAATATAAAACTATTCCTTCTGGGTTTTTTAATTCAAATATATTATGTCTAGGCTGTCAAGAAATGGACATTTGAGGTGTGAATAGACTTACTGATTTCACATCTGTTTTTCAGTGAGGTGGTTTTAGATTCCTGTATTTTTCCCCCAGCAAAAAGGAAAATTGATCTGCATTTTGTGTAGGCAATAAAATTTTACCTGTGCCCTGGGAGTGTGAGGGTAGATATCATCAGACATCATGCCAAGTTTGAATAATGACAGTCAATATTGTCCTCCATTCGGGATTAATAAAATCTGCTGCCACTCTTCTTCCAAACATCTGTGTTGGGGCAGCAAGATCATCAAAGCAACTTTTCTGCAAATAAATGCACAAGGTGAAAATCCAGGTACTGCAGGAATGATTTTATGAAGCATTTGATTACATTTCCAATAAACATTTAGACATCATCTCCAATGCCTCAGTAAGCTGAGACATTGTAAGAGACCACAGCTAGATAAAAAAAACAGTGTTAAAAGGGAAGTCTTGTAGCTCCATAGACGGAGCTGAAGCATCCCTAAGGAAGTATATCCCCCAGTGTAACTGAGCAAAAAGCAGAGCAAATTTTAACAGCAACATTTATAGCGATTGGAGTTTTAATAGTTTTCTGCTTTGCCTTCTTGGTGTGTGGAGGAACATTTAGAAGCTTTGAAAATGTGAACTCAGGACACATTAATGTAACTCAGTGACTATATATTGCCCATGACCTAACAATCCTTCAGACTGGTAAAATCATGGCAGAGATGGGTCAGTGGCTAAATAATTATCAGCCTAGTTCCTTACATTCAATTAAGAAGGGACCTTGCAAATTTTAAATTCAGCGCCTTGCTTACCTCTACAAATTTCTTCCAGATGATTCCGTTTTGTCTGCCTCTGTGTGCTTTGGCATGCTCTACATTTCTAGGGCATTCTCAAGGCAAACAGGAAGCCTGAGAATGCTGAAATGTGAATTCCTACATTACTACCTTCTGTGGAAGTACTTTGTGAGTGTGATTTCTTCCATTGTTAAATCTCAATAACTTCCACCCAGCTATGAAATTACAACTTGAACTTTTCATAGTCTGCTTTGAAAAGGTTACCAAAAGTCTTGAACAGAGTATAAAGTCCTTAAATCTCAGTGCTTGCATTGGGAGGGACCAGCTAATCTCTGCTGAAGGTACTGTTAATGTCACTGTTTGGAAACTATAGGGATAGGGTTTACAGATTTATAGATTACAGCCAATTGCAGATTGCAGCCAATTGGCAGTTTTTCTGGAGTTCTCTGTAATGCTATCTACAGCTATCTCAGCTGACTGCCCAACAGCTTTTTCCATGTCCTGGAAGAGTTGCTCATAACTTGGCACATAGACACAATTATCTGTGTATTTACTTTGAACTGATAATCACAGGGTCATTTTTCTTGTATTTGATGGTTCCAGTCCACTTGCTTTAGTTCTGTAATGTTGTTTGATCCACTGTACTTTTGTATAAGGTGTAAACCCAAACCTACTTTGTAGTCTTACAGGCAGCAAAATATTTACTAAAACTATCTACTTGGCAGAGTTTTCTAAAATGGAATTTTAAATTACATTTATTCCATTTTATTCTGGCTATCTTGCGTAATATTTTTAACAGGCAGACAGTTCTTTTTCCTTGTTCAGTTGTAGCAGTTTGTGTTTTTTCTGAAACTCAACTCATCTAAAAAGAGAAGATGATGCCACATCAGCTTAATACCTTGAAAGAGAAGTGAAATATTGACATGAGCAATAAGATAGTAATTTTAATTCAGATTGTTTTGAAAAATGCCCAGATGAGTACTAAGCAGTATATTGCTTTTTGCCTGGTTTCTTAGAGAACTGAACACTTTGAATTACTCTTACAGTTCCCCACTGTATAACTTTCAAAGCTGCTGGCCAGTTTCATCTCAACTGCATCTGATTGTCAGATGACTAGGATGCAAAGCTGTGTGCAATGCCATGGCTAGGCCATGGAGAAGGGGTGAAAGGAGCCCCTGCAGCCCCAAGCAGAATTCCCTTTCTGGGGGAAAGGCAGAACAGGAGATCAGTGGGTGGGTGGATTGGCAGTGGGATGACCCACCCAAGCTCTGCTGTCTGCCTGTCCTGGCAAAACAGTCCTGGGAGAGGGATGGGCTTACCTGCATGGGATGGGCCTTGTTTTTTCCCTCATTATGAAAGTGGATTGGTTCATTTTGATACTTTTTCTCTATAGCTACCCGGAAGAAGGGTGTAGCGAGGTGAGGAACAGCACCCTTCTCCTAAGTAACAAGTGACAGGTCAAGAGGAAATGCCCCCAAAGTTTTGCCAGCGGAAGTTTAACTTGGATTTTTGGAGAAAAATCTTCTTGGAAAGGGTTATCAAGCACTGGAAGAGTCTGCTCAGAGAAGTTCTGGAGTCACTATCCCTCCTGGAGGTGTAGATGTGGCACTTAGGGACACAGTTTAGTGGTGGACTTGGCAGTGCTGGGTTAATGGTTGGACTTTATGATCTTAAGAGGCATTTTCCAGCCTAAGGAATTCTAAGATTCTGTGTGTTGAAGACTAATAATAATGTGTTCAATGTATGGCGCATTTGTAGGCTGCAGTGGCATAGAGGGAAAACAGAGCTGGTGATGATGGGTAAAGTTTGTTTGTCATGGACCACCTGGCTACTGGCCATGGGAGAAGTTAGCCCACAGGCACCTGCATGCTGGCACAGCTTGTTAGTGGCTCGTTCCTGCTCTTTGTTTCAGCTCTCTTTGCAGAACTGGTCCCCACACCACTGGGGTGCAGCTGGTCCATGGTGGTGAGATGAGTATGTGGAGAGCCGGTGCTCAGGGGTCAATTCTTGCATTTCCCTTTTCTGCCAGCAACTCTGCATGAGGCTCAGCTGCTGTCAAATGCAAGGATGAGCAAAGAGGGGCTGAAGCCAGTGGCTTCCTTCAGCCTGGAGAAGAAGGCTAAGAGGGAACCAAGTAGTCTTCCACTGGTGTAAGGGAATTTATAGAGGAGACAGGGACAGATATTTCCCAGAGAGGAAAAGAAAGGACAAGAAACAGTGGGCTCAAGAAGTAACAAAGGAAATTACAGTGGACTTAAGGAAAAAAAAAAATCATGGTAAGCATGGTTAAGCCATTAAACGGGTTGCCCAGAGAGACTAGAATTTCAGCCAGTTCAAACTAGACCCTGAGCATCCCCATTTGGCTTTGAGTTCCTGCTTTGAGTGAGTTTTGGACTGCATGGCTCCTGGAGGTCTCTTCCAACCTCTATTAACTTCTGACTCTTTGATTCTGAGAAGAGATGCACAGGAAGATGATGTGGGGATGCACTGCAGTGTGCAATTTACTCTGCAATGTGCAGTACAGACATTCCCTCTGGCACTAACAGAGCTATTGAATGGGTGTGGTGCTGAACCAGTTTATGTAAACCTCTTTTATCTCTTCCATTGTAGTAACTTCCTCTTCATTTCCTGAAACATTTTGCAGTGGATTGTGAATTCGTTTTACTTCTCCCTTTGTTATAAAATAATGTAAATCTTTTTACTTTAAAGGCATATTTCAAAATTATTTGATCAGAAAATTCTGCAGGAAGGAGAGGAATTAGGTAGAGGAGGAATTGGTAGAAAAGTCACTTGATTGTCTACACCAGAAAGTCTAAGTTTACATTTGGTTGAATCTATCCTTAAACTCTATTCATAACACCTTTTCAGAGAAATTACCCTCTTACATAGGAAGTCCTTTTGTGACCAAACCACTGAGCCCAGGATAAAACCTCCTGTTATTCTTTGGTTCATGTAACTCTTTGTCATGTTAGAGTAATTTCAGCAGGCACAGAAAACTTGCAGAAAGATTATCAGTTTCCCAACATCCTTGACCAGAAAAGGTTTCTCCTTTCCAGACTTTCAGTTCCTTAGGCTGTCATTTCAAGGTGGTATCTCAGATGTGTGCTGTGCTCTATTGATATTACCTAGAGTGGTTCACATTAGGTGAGATAATTTGTATAAAAATGCAATTCAGAGTTTAATGGAGCGATTTTGAAGAAGCTGCTGTTTAAAGCCTTGGGGAGGGGGGATAAAGGAAAGAACAAGATGAGCAGGAGATTTAACTTGGGAGAAGATAGATGATCTCAAAGAAATACAGTTGGGAGAGAAAAAACCTTTGTAATAGATTACAAGTGTTTATATATGAACACTGACACATTTAGTTTCCTTTCTCAAGTTAAATAATAAAAGCCATTCAATTTTTGATCCACTGAATTTTTTTAGGGAGCTATAAACTTTTTTAGTCTAGGCAAATACATACAGCTTGTTGCAGAAATGTTATATTGGTGTAATCCTGAGATACTGAAGAATGTCAGCTCAGATCAAGAGCTTGAACCAGTTAAGGATATTTGAAAGGCACTACCATTCAAAGTTCTTTGAATTATACAAACTAATATCTGATGTCAACTACTTTATTTTTAACTAGCAATTAAGGTAGTTGTAAGTAAATTATTTTCTTTTATTTTTTAAGGGGATGATGTAACCTTTGAAGATGAAATTGAAGCACTTCAACTGCAAGTGAATAAACTTACTGCTATGGGAGTGAACAAAATAATTGCACTAGGACATTCTGGTTTTACTGTGGACAAAAATATTGCCCAAAAAGTGAAAGGAGTGGATGTTGTGATTGGAGGACATACAAACACATTTCTCTATACAGGTATTTTACTTCTTACTAAAATGTTGCTTCTAAAGCTAAGCTGAAACTGTTTGTCTTTAAACTCAGAGGTCTTTCACCAATATAGTTTACTGCTGGCTGCACTCAGCCAGGATCATAACTGGTACATGACCACAACTTCCATGGAAGAAACCAATTCAAAACAGCCTGTGCACACCAAGTACCACAACTCACTGGAGGTTCCATAGTGCTGTAGATGTTCAAGGTGACCTGTGCAAAGTGGGGAAGAGTAACGAAGGTAGTAATACCAGTAAATTATTGCTAAACTTACTGTAAATCTTTCAAGCTCACACCTGTAAAAGAGTTAAATTAGTTGTCTACTTTTAAACATATATGTGAATTGACCAGGAAAATCAATCTTAGAAGACTTCAAAACTGCTACTGGTACTGATTTTGTCTGTAATCCGATTCTGTATTCATAGGTCTCCATTTAGCCTGCCATTAAAATATTTTCCCCAAGTTTCATCTGTTTATTTCTATCCCTCTTTTAATCTCTGACTTCATTCTTCTTTTCTCTAGAGGCAGATGTCATTCTAGAGATAAACGTTGCTGATCTGCTTTCTCCTGCAAAATGCTACTTTAGGCAATACCTGTTATCAGCAGCTTCCCCAATGCTGTTATCTTCTCCAGAGTGTAAGGACACAAGTAAAAGAGAGGCGCTTTTGTTGTTCTGTTTGATGGAATTTTTTAAGTTCTTTAAATTTAGCAGAAACTTTAATAACTGGTTGAGACTGTAATGGGAACTATCAGTAATTTTCAGAAAAGTTTTCCATGTGCCCTAGTCACAGGGATAACATTATGTACCCTGTCCTAGGAACTTGATGACTTAAAAGGTTTGCACTGTCCATCATCCTCTCCTCTCCCTATTAATCTCTCTGCTTCACATTCCGTTTTTGTCTTATCTGGACTCTTGCCTTCTGTCATCTCACTTGATAAAACGAAACAATTGCATGCCACAGTTAACACTGAGAGATCAGAATATCTCTTGAATTTGGCCTCAGGGAATAACTTTGATGACTAATCTGGAAGCACAAAGCATTTACAGGCCTACCTACAAGTCAGAACTCACAAACACTTTGCATAGGGATGCAGCCGAGAGAAGTAGCCAAACTGGAACAAACAGTTGGACCATCCCAATGCCATGTGCCTAAGAGTTATCAAGGAGGATGGTAGAGGGGACTGCATGAGCCTGTGGAGACACTTTACTCAGATCTGCGTATGTTTCCCACCAGCTTGCAGCTCAGGAACTCCCCAAGATATGTGTAGTGTCTTGATAATTACTGGGTCCATCTCCTCTTGACTATCTTCAGCTTCCACAACAACCTTCAGCAGGGTCTTCCAACACTGGCCTGCGCAACCCACAGAGACCTTGGTCTTGTCTTGGGGTGCAGCCTGCAATTTTATTGAATTATTTTTGAGATGGGAAAAACAAGGATGGATTCCGTATTCAAAATGTGGAATTTACATTCATTGTGGATTTACACACACAATTAGGAATCAACGTTCTCTTGCATTGGTCTTGTTGGCCAATGCCTGTAGAGAGTTTGTGCCTCATAGTGGCAGCCACAGTAGCCAAACTCCCTTTTTGGGTGTGATCCAAAGAGTGCCGCATCTCACAATTTGGAATCATGATGTGAAGTACTGCAGGAGCTGAGACATCTGAGTTTGTATCTTGTCAAGATGTGCAGTAGTTTGAAAGCACACCTCTAGTCATCCCAGAGAGTACCCTGCTGTCAGTCTAGACTAGTCCAGCTGTTCCACCCCTCCCTGTTTGAAAGAGTCCAAGATTTACAAGGCCAGAGAGAGCACACTGGAGGAGATTCTGCAGCCTTCAGTTTAAAAATCTCAGCTGGGAATGAGTTCTGGTTCCTTTCCCAAGGGCTCTACTGTTTTGCTGAAACAAAACTGTTTTACTTTTTTATTAATACTGGCAAGGTGAGAAAAATAAAGCACTGTCTGGGGGAGATACACCAAAAGTATCTATTTATTTAGTCAAAATACAATTTTTGACAGAATGTGGTCTGAGCATATAATTTTTATCTCAAGTGCTGTGAAGCACGTGCTCATCCATCCAGGAACATCATGAGTGCATTTGTGAATTAGGCCCTGCTGAGTCAAAGCCATCAGTCAACATTCCCAGAGAAATGGCCACATCTGTGGAGGTGATTTCATTGCAGAGCAAAAATCGGATTTGAAATTTTCTTTCTGCATGTCTCTGTGCATATATTAAGCTTATAAGCTCTTGTTTAAATCAAGAGATGTAATCAATAACTGGCAGCAGAATCTTGGAGAATGCTTCAGCTCAATCTAAGTAGAGAGGTATGAGCCGTTCAGCCTGTTCTGTCATGGAGGTTTAGAGACATATTGCCCATGAAGACATCTCCACAGAGAAATCTTAGTGTAAGGGTTTCATATTGGACTAGTCCAACCTGTCTCTAAGATATTTGCCAATCTCCAGTTTATCCACGGGTTATAAGGCAAATATTGTCCTGACTTGTTCAGGTGTGCATTTGGTTTGTAGAACTGATTCAAACAGCAGTGGTAGTTTTGGGTTTGAGCAGTTTAATTCCTGGTTTTCATCAGAACTGATGTTCTGAAAATGTAATGTGTTGGCTAAAACAGGGTAAGAAATAGGGAAGTGTTACATGTTCTTCAGTCACCTAGTGTGAGTTTGTGCATTTGTAATGAAACAGCATCTCATGCCTTGACCGAGCATGAATTCTAGTGCTGTGTTCTTTGGGGTAAGATGCACTGAATAAGCTTTGCATTTCAGAAGGAGCACATCTATCTTACAAGGGAAAGATATCATAGTGCTAATTAGTCCTGCAAGGAAGTGTCAGTATCAGAAAGTATTTTGTTGAAAAGCAAGAAATGAGTAAGACTCTGGACAAGCACTTAACTACACATAGCTGATAAAAACTAAAATAATGCCTAGAAAGAATAACTTATCTTTCTAATGCTCTGTTCATCTGGGGAGTAAAGTATGACAAGAAATCAAAACCAATTCCTTTTTTAGTTCAGAAAACCTCAAAGCCACTTTTGCGTGCATATATCCTGGAGAATCCTCATTAGCTACAGGATTTCTTAAATTCTTCCCCAAATAAATGAATAGTTAAGTGACACTCCAAGAAACCAACTCTGTTGGCCTGGCTGAAAGTAGAAAAGCTGGTTCTGTGGTAACTTTGGTTCAGTTTGAAGTTTGTTGCAGTTCTTCTCCCTGAAGAAATAGGAGGGATTAGAGAGGAATAGGCATTGTATAAGAGTTCTAGAAGGAATATTTATCATGCTGTTTATCCTAGGGTTTAATATTGCTTAAACAAACTGTAAATGGAAGGAAACAAGTTGTTCTGTAAGCCGTGAAAGTGAACAGGCTGCTTTCCTCTGGATCCATGTCCTCTGCACCTGCTCCCCTGTGCCCCTGCCTTGCCAGCAGCACAGTGCTCACCAACACGTGGCTGGGAAATGCCACCACCTTTGGGACAGGAACAAGGAGCAGGTGCTGAGGCAGCTCTGGCACACAGCACGCAACGGCTCTTGGAGTTACCCAGCCTTGGTTGACAGTGGGGCAGAAATAATGACAGGAATAACAGCAGGGAGAGATACTACTCAGATAATGTCACTACTCAAGACAACATCAAGGAGACACAGAGGAGGCTGATACCCTTGAGGCAAGAGCTGTGTTATGCAGTTTCAGTATTTGCCATTTTCTGCCCCTGTGTGGTTTCTAAATCCTGTGGTAGCCTATGCCAATTGAGCTATCTCTTTTTTTCTGCCAGTGCATTGCCTTAATCTGTTTCCACCCCCTACCTCTAGTCACCTTTCAGACTTTGCAGGTTGATAGGAGATTGAAATCCATGACTACACAACTTTAATGCTAATGAAATCTGGTTTTGCACAGGGTTTGCAGTCTGTCTGAAATTTTGGAGGCGGTTTGGTATAGTGAAAAAAAAAAAAAATCAGCTCTCTCTATGTACAGATTCACAGAATTATTTGTAGGTATTCTATCTGCTTATTAACAGTAAAAATGTGCTAGACTTTTTCAGATCAAGAAGTCTGATGTATGTTTTACTAAGATTCTTATTTTCTGTCTGATGTAGAATGATGTAATATGAAGGCTCAACAATAAAATTTTCATCCAGTGGCTGATATGCTTGCATTATTGAGGGGTTTAGATTGCAATAATTGGAATGAAAAGTTGCTTTGTTGCTGTTGTGATCTGATGTCATGGTGGAGCGTGCTGTCATAACTTAAAAAAACACTGTGGTAATTATTTGAATTTGTGTCCTGAAAACAGCATTGTCTCTTATGCGATAACTGAACAATCAAATGTGTGCTTGTTGTCCAGTGCAGTCATGGCTGTTTTTATCCTATCTGGGTTTTTTAAGGCTGAGAAACATTTGAAATGTCACCGCAGTTACTCCTTGAAGGTCACATGAGCTGAAAAGTCATTTTTGATGCTTGTTCCGTGCAGGCACTCCACCCTCTTCTGAACTGCCAGCTGGCCCATATCCATTCATGGTTGACTCAGATGATGGGAGGAAGGTGCCAGTTGTACAAGCTTACGCTTATGGAAAATATCTTGGTTACTTAAATGTTACATTTGACAAGAAAGGAAATGTAGTTGAAGCAGTTGGAAACCCCATCCTGCTGGACAGCAGTATTCCTGAAGGTATGTGGACTAGGCAGTTGAGTTTCCCTGCAGCACTCTGCTACAATTCAAGCCTTGTCATGTTAAATACAATGTTTGAATAAGAATTCAGCTTTCTTTCTGAGCTTGTTGTTCTCTTCTATGTAGGGTTCAGCCTGTGTAACTGTGTTACAGTTGAATATGCATGCATTCAGAGTGTGTTTTTATCTGTTTAAAATCCCTGAAAGTCCTTTTGTAAGAATTCAGGTGATACAATACCTTACAACTTTGTAGAATCTGTTTTAGCTAGTCCTGTAATTGTGATTTAAAAGATTATGAGGACTAATTTACAGTTTTGCCAGAGGCTGGTTTCTTCAGAAGAGAGTTTAGAGCAATATAGGAAAGTGAAAATGTTCCAGGAAAAACGTGAAGTACCCTGCCAACCACTCTGCCAACGTGCAAATATAATATACAAACCTATGAGTTCTTGTATGCAGTGCTAACTGTGTTCAACTGTGTTTTAACTCTGAAACATTTAAAGAAGTGGGAGGAGAGTCTCTCTGTTGCTTTTTGTTTGTAACCTCATCTGAGCTCTGTTAACTGTATTTTTGTCAGCTCTGTAATTACCCAGGGCTGGTTTTCTAATCTGTTTCTTCTCGTGTTTGCTGTATGAAGTTCTCAGCTTTTATCAGGCTTTATAGGTTCTACCTGAATATTTGTAAAACAAATCATTTAAAAATTATTTGTTCTTAGATATTTACTGTGTTGTTCTCAGTGACGTATTAATGTAGTGAGATGATGTAATGAAACTTTACATTCTCCCTCTGAAGTCAGTAAAACTAAAAATTCATATACATTGGTGGTTTAATTTTATACATGCTGTTCTTGCTGACAGGTGTAAGCAAATTAATTAAAACTAGTAGCTGATATAAAATAGTTTTGACATCTGTCTGCATATACAAACATCTTTGAGTTTTTTCTGAAATAATTAAATTTTCACCTGAGAGACAGAGTGCATAGAGAATTAATTTCTATAAAGAGTTTATTCCTGGACATTGATATTTGAGCTATTTTTCTTTTTAGCACAACATTAAAGGGAGGAAATTACAAACGAAACAAAAATGTCAAAGACCATTTTCTTGCTTGTATTTTAAAAATTCTGTAACCCAACAGTCAGAGGTTAGAACAGGACTGGGCAAAAGTAAGGTAACCTTGCTGTGGCACAGGACTGGCTCATTCCCTTTATTGTCCCGTCTTGCCTTCTCTCATTATAGGCTTTTTTTGAAGTGAATGTAGTTGCCATGTTGTTTGAGAAATCTTTAGGAAAAGTGTAACCTTTTAGAATCATGAACACCTTTTTATTTTCCTAAGGTTAGTATTCATTGAAGTGTCATTAATATGAGATATGTATGATGCTTATTTCACACTTTTATATTACTTTCCAGATGATCACATTAAGGAAGAAGTGGAAAAATGGAGACAAAACCTGGGGAATTATTCTGAAGAGATTGGAAAAACTAGTGTTTACCTGAATGGTACAAGCCAAGCATGCCGTTTTCAAGAATGTAACATGGGAAATTTGCTTTGTGATGCTGTGGTAAGGTGTTTTCACCACTACAAGTGGCAATTACATCTAAGGGTTACTCCAGAGCTATCCAGATCCAAACTATTAGCACTTGGGCTCTGTGCCTGTTTTTCAACAGTGCAATATCCAGTGTGTCCCTAGAAAGACCTGGCAGAAGCAAGGCTATAAGGAATGTTGCTATAGAGAGTAAGCAGCAGTTTATTCTTTGTGCATAGCCTCATAGAGAGAACAGTTTTTTCACAGCTGGCTTTGAGGCTGCGCTTTTAAGGGACGTGGCAGCCTGATCTAAGAGCCCAGCAAGGAGGAGAGCTCAGCTCTCCTGCCCCTCTCCTGCTACTGGCCCCTGCTCACAGCACTCACCCTCTGTCCTCTCATTACTCACTGGGCTTTGCTGTCACTTCAGTGCGCTGGCACAGAAAACATATCTGGGTAATTTTCTGCCAAGCTACTGACAAGAGTTGTCCCCTTAAGAGCCCAAAATGTGCCAGCTGAAGCAAGGAGGGGGTGGAAAGACCATGCATCCAGCTGGGCACAGAACACCCCAGCCCAGAAGGAGCCACCAGCTCCTGCTCTTTTCTGACAGCCACTACTGGGCTTTAACAGTCACGTATCTCCAGAAAAATATTTTTATAAGAAGTCACTTCCAGTTTTAAACTTCCTGAGTTTGACTGTTTTACTTCCCTGAATTAGCACCATTTCATTTAAGTGTTTTAGGGAAAAACATTCACTCATGTGACTGTTTCCATAAAATTAACTTCCTCATAAAGGGAAAGTTAAAAAGTTAAGGGACGATTAATAATCATGAGTTTTCACTTGGATATATCCCCAAAGCTATTTATCTAGTCCATGGTATTGCTTGTATTGTAGTCCTTAAAATAAGTCTCTAGTTCATGGGCTAATTTTCAAATCAGATTCATGTTTGGGAATTCTGCATACAGTTCTCCTAGAATTTAAGCATCTTGGTGGGGTTTTTTTTGTTTTGTTTTGTTTTTTGGGGTTTTTTTTTTTGTTGTTTGTTTGTTTTCCCCTGCTAGACATTTTAATATCTTTATTTGCAAAACTGTCAACAAATGCTTTGGAACTTTTCAAGCTTAAAGAAAGTAACCCTGTAATCTTTCAGAAGTCTTGTAGATTTTCTTGCTATACATTTTTTTTAGGGGGTCAAATTCTATTTTATTTCAATCCATGTCTCTAGACAACCAGCTGCAGTCATCAGGAGATACATAGATTTCTCTTCACATTGCCTTACCAGTTCTATACTTGTTCTTCTTGTCTGCTGACATGTGTTCAGAGGTATAAAGGTAAAAAATAGACCTGCCTCTTCCATGAGCTTTAATATTTGGAGTTGTCCTGTGAAACGGAGAGATTGAGAATTGCAGAAGACTGATTGAATGTTTGTGATGGGTCAAAACAGGTCCATTTACTTCAGTGATGCATCTCAACCAGTAGCCCGAAATCTCAGAATAAAAGGTTGACAAGCCTAGATGGCATTTTACAAAGGACTTTAAAAGGACTCAAATGTGAAAAGGCTGTGAAATTGATAACCGAACTGTGGAGCTCCTCTTTTAAGCTTCCTCAGCTCAGGCTGGGAAATTGCATTCCTTTGATTGTGTTACAAACCTAAGCGTAGATCTGGCCTCAGGGCATAACTTTGATGACTAATCTGGAAGCACAAAGCATTTACACAGCTGCAATCAGAAGTCACAAACACTGCACATAGGGGTGCAGCAGAGAAGTGACCTACCTGGAAGAGATGACAGGATCATCCCTCCCAAAGCTGTGTCTCCAAGAATGACAGAGTGGGCATGGTAGGGGATGAGCACACTCCTGGACAAGCCTGTGGAACTGCTGTACTCAGACCTGTCCATGTCTCTCACCAGCTTGCAGCTCAGGCATTCCCAAGGCAGAAGTGGTCTCTTGACATTTACTGGCCCAACTGGAACATGTGGGGAGGGCAGGAAACAACAACAGGGAGAGGGAGAAGGGGAGGCAGACAGTGGGGATTAGCCCCTGCAGAGCAACTCCACTGCCCTGTGCCAGCAGCTGGTGGCAGGGCATTCCACCATGGACCTGCACATCCTGCAGAGACCTTGGTCTTGTCAGTGTGTAGCCCACTGCTTTCCACTGCCTGCATAACTGCTGGAGGTCAAATGGTCCTTGCTCTGGAACACTTGTTCCATCCACCATCACAACACTCACAATTTTATGGTCTTCTTGAATATTTCCTTCCATTATCTCTTAACCAGGTCAGACAGTCCAAGTCTACATCATCATTCTATTCTACATCCAGAAGTGCTCTGTGTCTTTGACCTCCTTGTCACCCCTCTCTGAATCTTTCATGTTTTTATCATTATTGCAATGAGAAAAGACACAAATTCCTATCCAGCCTCCACATGCCCTTCTTCATTTTATGGGCTTCTGTCATGTGCTTCCTGTACTTCTCTCTGTGAGACTGAAGAGTTATGACCATAGTCATTCCTGTATGGAAACCAGTCCATCCTTTCTATTATCCTAGGTAATTTCAGCCTCTTCCCATTCCACTCAGTTATTTCTGAGGATTAACACTGGAGGCTTATCATCCTTATGCAACTGAGTAAATATCAGGTCTCCATTTTCTTTATTGCTAAGGGTGTCACAAGCAAGTATTTTCCTGTCCATGCATTTTGTCAGAGCCTCACCACTGAACTGCTGGGGACACATTGCTCTGCAGAGTAGACCTTCTGATCTAGTATGCCTGTTTCCTGTTTTTCCACTGTTCTAGATCTTTCTAGTTATCCAAGATCATTCCAAATATAAAAAACAAACCACAGAGAAGCTGAAAAAACTTAATTCCCTGCAAAATTATTAATTTATACTTTCCCTAAGACATTTTAAAGAACAATATTTAAGGTCCTCTTCACTTCTCAGATCCCCAAATATGCTTAAATCATTTGCCTTTATCACAGTCCTTGAACTAAAAAATCACTTTTCCTTTGTTCAGTTGGCCTGTCTTGGCCATGCCATAGACACACAGACTAAGATAGAGCCTGAGAGTTCATTGCAGTAAATGCAAATATTTTTCATATAAGAATTTTAAAAAGCAAAATACTTGTTTGGTTTTTTTTAATAACTAAGTGTTTTACAATGGGGATGAAGATAATGTCAAAAAAATATAAAACTTTTCTGTCTCTTTTCAGTCTCAGATTGTAGTTGATGTAAATTTCCAGAGCCTATAAGTGAGGATAAAATCTGTTTAAACATTTTCTTTTGGTAGCTTTATGAGAATATTGGGCGTCCGGAAAAAAAGACATGGAACCACGTTTCAATGTGCATTCTGAATGGAGGTGGGATACGGTCACCCATTGATGAGCAGAGCACTAATGGTATGTAAAATTACCAGCTAATGACAACTTCATCAGAAAGAAGGAATTATGACAGCCTGAACACTTCTAGGTATGGGCTTGTTTTGATGGGGTTTGCACAATGTTTAGAAGTGATTTCAAACTTTCTCAAATGGCTGTCCATCATTTGAGCACAACTGCACTCAGGCTGACATTAACAGAAGTCTCTAGCATTGTTTGCACACAATGCTTTTTATAATTTCCCTCTCTCCTTGCTGCCTTGGAACAAAGAAAGGTCCCCTGCTGTACAGGGTCATCTGGTATGGTCGCTGTGAGCCTTCTGTAGTCTGCTGTACAGTAAGTAAATTCTGGGTTTTTCTGAATGCTAAGGTTTTAGGGGTTTTTTCCCTATCTTTAGTTTTTATTTCCTATATTACCACATAGATGCAACCTGAAAACAAACAGCTTTCTCAGTTTAGCTAAGTCTTTCTGTAGGACTATGTGAGTAAATCTTAATCAACCGGGAAAAGTGCCTGACATAGCATGAATAGCTGTCCTTCTTCATCTTAGGCTCCTGGTTTGACATGTCTTTTATTAGTTCTGTTCTAATAGCAATACATGCAGTTACATCAAACTCTGATTTATTGGTCTTGATACCTACTGGATGATAAAAGATGCCAGGGCTTTGGGACAATATATGTGAATCTCACCTCTACCAGCCTCATTTTATTAAACTGTATTTGCCATGTTCCTTGTCAAAAACTTGATGTTAATCCTATAATAATTCTGTAAGCACCAGCAAAAAGAAACAGCCCCCCGCCCCAACAACAACAACAAAAAAAAAACAAACCAAGAAGTGAACAAAGTCTCTTTCCTCCAGGTAGCATTACTGTGGAAGATTTGCTGTCTGTTTTGCCATTTGGAGGTCGTTTTGATATGGTGACGTTAAAAGGCTCAACACTGAAAGAAGCTTTTGAGCACAGTGTGAGGAGATATGGAGAAGGAAGTGGGGAGCTGCTGCAGGTTGGAGGTATATTTTCTTCTTTCACTGTTCTCAATTTTCCAAAACAGCCATTCCTTCTGTTGGTCTTATTACACCTGGAAGCCTTTTTTTAAGAAGGAAATGTCAAGCTGGCTGTACATCCTGACCCTGTGCCTTCCTTGCACATGCCAGCCAGTAGATGCTGTTTATCCTGTGTATGTTTAATTGAGCCACTGCAGCACACAGGCTATCACTGTTCCCTTCAGCAGAGACAGTGTTCTCAAGGTTCCTGAACCCGTAAGGGCATCAGTTTAACACTGAAATTAACGAAAAGAAAATGTAATTTAGTATAGCTGTAACACGGAAATAGCTACAGTAAACTCCAGCTTTTAGTTCTTAACTGGCAACCTACCTGAAACGCCAAACTGGATAGCTGTGCTGAATTTCAGTTTATCAAAATAATTTTGTGCAATTCACTAATGATTGATGACCGTTTTAGTTTGTTAAACTGTTATGGAACTGTTCCAGTGAATTTCTAAATATTTTATGGATGAACATTTAATATTAAAAATCTATTCATATCTTTAATTGCAGCTGCCTATATGTTTAGCCAGATGTGTATTAGGCTACAGTCATGTTTATTCCTGGTCTCTGAGTGATTTAGTGCAGATTTTATTGTTTAGTTAGTAGAAGAGCTCAACTTCAAGGACAGGGGCTGATGCATTCCCTCCCTCCAAGCCTCTCATCCCATATGCCCTGACGATGTGATCCCTCACATGCCACAGACACAACCCATAACTCACACTTTCACCAGTTAAGTTCCCATGTTCTTAGGTACCTCTAAGGTAGAACAGGAACAAGATCTTCTTGCTGCCCCATCACAAGAAAAAGAAAACCAGTAGCTCTGGAAAGGGTTCAGGTTGCAAGACCCAGAGCAGGAAGAGCACCAGGGTTGGAAGAGCCTCAGTGCCTTGAGTGACCTTTAGTGGCTTCCTCAGCTGCAGATACTTGGCAGTGCTGTTCTGGGGGCCTGGCTCTCCCCTGGCCTTGATCAAGGAAGGTGCACAATGAGAAATGTTGCTTCTCCTACAGTGAGGAGACACTGCCAACACAGCCCTGGTCTGGCTTTCCCTTTTCAGGACAGTGCCTATTACCCAGAATCACTACCAAGTTAGGCTGGGTGGCTGGCCTTAAAAAAAGTCATTTCAGCCAACAAGCCAGGGAAATGAGAAAGCATGTGACTACAGAAATAAGGGAAGGTGTTTTTATCTTGCAGAATTCCAATCCCCTGACTAGTAATTTCTTTTTGTGGAGTAGTGATGAGAACAGACATCAGATAGTAAATGAGGTGGGACAGTGCTTCAGCAATTCTTATTTCTTTTGAATGTTCTTGCATGGAAGTTGAGTAAGTGTGCAAAGAACACAGGACATTAACTGGAGTAATTCACAACAACGTAACTCTCGGTCACAGAAAGTAAAGCAAAGAACCAGCTGAAGACAAGGGAGAATGCTGCTTCTGGCCCTGTGTGTTCAACATGCACTGCTCTAAGTGGCATTCCAATGTGTATTTTTGTAGGCATCCACGTGGTCTATGATCTTTCCAGAGCCCCAGGAAGCAGAGTTGTTAGCTTAGAAGTGCTTTGCACAGTCTGCCGAGTCCCAGCCTATGTCCCACTCCAGATGGATGAAATATACAATGTGACTCTGCCATCCTATATGTTATTTGGAGGAGATGGTTATAGTATGCTGAAAGACAAAAATCTGGGATACAGTAAAGGTAAGGGGGATACAGTCCAGGTAAGTATGGGGACTAACAGGGTAGCAGACAAACAATTCCCAGAATTTTAAGATTTTTCTACAGTACAAACCTCACTTCTTGCCTTTACTCAATTATTAAATTTGCTTCTACTCTGACAGCTCTGGATTGCTATATTTGGTTACAGGCAGCACTCCATTCTTCTTCAGTTAAAACCTCAAAAGCTTCAAAAAGAAACATCTTTATCAGTACAGCAGTGCTCAGGGAGCAGTTCTAAGATTGTGGTAAACCAAAAGAACAGGAAAGAACAGAGAATACATCTTACGCTGCCTTGCACTTGTACTCATTACTGAACAATGCATCAAAAAGAAAGCTGCTGTTTTCTATAAACCTTAAATTTACACTGTATAGAAGTATTTGGAAAGACAGAATCTTCACCTCCACTATTAAATGACATGCAGCTCAGGCAAACAAATAGGGTGAGGTGAAAGATGCCAACCTACTCCAAGGGAACTGGCCTGCCCATCCAAACACAGGGACCCCCGGGAGTTCTGCAGGCAGGAGAAGGCAGAGTGCCATGGACACCACAGCTCAGAGGTGGGAGAGAGGTGTTTTATAACGCTGGCTTAAGCTCCTCTAAAGCTCCATACAAAGTGTTAGAAAGTGTGTGTTTGTACAATTGACAGTGCCCATCTTTTATGATGAAGGGAAAATTGAAAGCAATTTGAGATTAAAATCCATTATTTCTGAAAATACAAAGGGGGTGCAGTACTGTATTTAAAAAAAAATAACTTGTAGGAGCCCATCTACATTTTTTCAGAACTTTAATTTTGTGTCTTCTGCTTATGCAGTGAAAGCATTCTTTTACCTCAAAAATTTTTTTGTTACAGGCTAATTTTTTGTTTCTACAGGTGTTTGAATTTAAAATTTATTCTCACAGGTAGGACTGGTGTTTTAAGTCTAGTTCAGTGAAACTTGATTTAAAACATCAGCCCTACACCTGTGACACTGAGAAAAATCATTAGGAATAGTGAAAGGGAACAACCTGTAAGGTTCTGGTAAAGTCTTTCAGTACAACAGAAGGGTACAACTGTAGTTATTGTTAGGACAGAGAGTTACACGTTAGGATTGTAAGAGCTTGGATCAGAAGGGGCTCATTGCATGGTTGGCGGTAGTGACTGAAAAGGGTCTCCCACTGTAGAAAAACCACATAATACCTTGTTTGCCCTCAAGCAGTGCCCAGACTAGAGACTTCTCCTAAAAAAAAGTAAATATGAAAAAGTATAAGCAATAGCTTTGCCAGGTCTACAGCACTATACCCCAAACAGGTGGGACACTATCTCAATTTACTTGACTGGAAAATAACATTGTAACAAATTCAAAACAAAACAAACCAGACAAAACAAAAATAACTTGTTTGTAAAATTCAAGTTTCTACCAAAAATTCCTGGCTACAAACCACCATAGGAGATGTGTGCTTATTCAGAATGGCAAACTATAGAAAACAATTTGATTCTTGAGATAAAACTGGCATTTTGGCAAGTTCTTACATTTTGGTTAAGAGCTTGGCTGATGCTGAGAACACTTGTTTGTTTGTTTCTTTAGGTGAACCAGACATTGAGGTTGTTTCCCGCTACCTCCAAAGAATGAAGAGAGTTTACCCAGCAGTTGAAGGTCGAATAAAATTTTCTTCTGGCAGTCTTACTGAAGCAAGTCTCAGCCTGATCTCTGTACTGTTCACTGTAACATTCCTGCACACTTGACCTTTTGTTTTGAGGAAACAGGAGGAGAGATGATACTGATGCAGCTATAAGAGACCTGCTCTCTTCTGTTACACCTTACAATGAATGAGCAGTGAGGTTGCTCCATGCCAGCAGTGAGCAGCCCCTTGCATTGTCTTTAACCTGGTGGTGCCACTGGAGCACTGTGTGCAGGGCAAGGGGAGAGAATCCAGGACTTCTCTTGGTCAGAATCAGTTTCAGGTACTTGCTGAGGTCTCAAAAGCAAAGTTCCAGTGAATATTTACTGCTCAATCATAAAACAATGACAGACTGAAATGGGGTATTACAAATTGTCAAATTCTTTTAGCTGCTTTAGATATCGAGTTAAGAATCTGATTCCAGATGTAAACAAGCTTCTAGAAATGGATTTATTATAGATGTATATTCCTTTCTTTGATCTCTACTCAGGGTTAAGGTATTCAATCTAATATCTCTACTTCCAGTCATATTTCTCATACCTACATGAATGCCTGAAAGTCCCATTAAAGTCTTGAGGTCTATTTATTATGTTATTTTAAAAAGTATTTGTTTTACTTTTGAAAAAGAAACATCACATATATTTTCCATTAATAAAGGATACAATGAAAGCTTGACGTGATTTTGATCAATTTTAACAATTGAGTATTCCTCACTCTTAAGTATGACCAGTTTGGGGACCGTATCTAGAGTGAGAACACAATCTGTGACTGTATTTCATACAAATATGTTCAATTTTATACTTCTTCCAAAGAACAAAGCACGGGACTTCTGCCTGTTACTCTGTATTATCAACATTCCAAGAAAATGTCAGACACAGGCACTGACTCCAGCAACACTTTCAGCTTCTTTTGGAAATAGTCATTTAACAGGGCTTTTTACAGCATAACCTCCCTTTATGATAACTGTGATTACACCTCTTCTATAGGAAGGCTGTGTTTACAAGAATAGTTGTAAGAGACAAGCTAATGAGTATGAAATCAGATTAAATGCTAAATGGACCTTGCTGATGCTTTATCAAGAAAATATTGCTTATAAATGAGGGAAAAAAAAATCATTATTTTTCTAAGATTAATATGAATTTTGACATCAACATGTCCGGGCTGTTTAATGCTGTTTTAAACTGATTGTAAGTGCTTTGAATAAACCAGCTATGTTTTCCTGGCGAGCTCACTACACTCTTTCAACACTGAAGCTACTCTCCTCTTCCATTCAATGCAGCTGTAGATTACAAGGAGAAGGTACAATAAGACAAACGTTCTGTATGTCGAAATTTAACGACCCCATTAATTTCCACATCCATTCAAGGGCTGTGCCTGAATGGCTCTGGACTACACAGCTGCAGTAGGTAAGGGGTGTAGAACAGAGAGACAAATGATGACTGACCTTGACACACTACAAGTTATGCCCTGGCACTGGTGATTTGTCACTACTACTCCCTAAGTTGTTAATTTACAGAATGGTCTTCTCCCCATCAACATCAAACCAGCAACAGAGAGGGCACTGACAGACAAGAGCTGTACTTGCACACCAATTCTAAGAGTTGCAACAACTTCTTTGGCAGATCCAGACAGGAGACAAGTAACACTTTTACCTTCCTTTAACAAAGAGAAGGGAAAGGCTTGCAATAGCAATGCAGACAAATTATACTGACAAAGAACACCAATGCTGCACTAGATTGGTTTGTTTGTAAAAAAGGAGAAAATGGGTGTTTGAAAAGAAAAATTAGGGAATGCCCATTAAGGTATCTCTGTTTTGTTCTGCAAGTAAAACTTATTAATCCACACGTATAAGTCCCTTTCAAAATCTCTTTTATAAAGGCTGGGCCAACAAATTAAGATTTACAGAGAAAATCTTCCACACGTTTTTGTATGAATGAATTTTTATAAAATGCTGTGAACAGACTCGCATCCTATTTTCTAAGCCTGGAAAGAGGATGTCAGAAAAAACCCACAAAGCCAAATAAGAAACTGCAGAAAAATAAAGGCTAAGTTAAAAGTCAAAACCATGTTTCACATCTGTTATTTTAAGAGGGCTTTAGATTTGAAGGTCAGGTGTTAAAAAGACTAAATTACAAATGTGATTTTCCATGCTCACTGAAAGATGAAGGTTAAAGACCGTTCTGAGATTAATTATTTGCACACAATAGATTCAATCTATTTATTTTAATTAAAAAAATATTTGTTAAGACACTTCGAAATAACTTAACAGGAGTATTCTACAACTTCCAAACAATTTTTCTACATATCCTTTCAGGAAGACATCCAGTAATTGCTCTCTTAGCTAAGCACAAACTGGCTGATCATCCAGCTGTCTTTTTTGATGTCATCCTGTAATTTCATACACTGAGAGATTTTGGTGAAATTAATTAGACTTTTACTGGCAACAGCTAAAACAAATTTTAAATTAAAAGTACAGATATTTTATTTACTTGCAATTGGCATTAAATTTTAATGTCTTTATTGCATAAAGGTATTTTCTGAACTTAAATTTTATGTTATTTACAACAAAATATACAAGGCAATGTTAAAATGTCCTATGTCCATTACAACAGTGCACAGCAGATCCTACTGGGTGTCCACTCACATCCAACTTGACACAGAGCTTGCTTCCTTTGGACCCTGTTAAACAGGAAAGGGGGAAAATTTACTTAAGTTTGAAAATGTGTATTTACATAGAAATGACTGAACTGAACTGCAATAATTAATGGCATCTGAAAACATCCACTTGAAACCAGAGTTAAGAGAATGGAATATTTTAAAATACTGGGTTTTAATACTATTTCTCAAAATAGGTGTTTTCTTCTTTCCCTAGAAGTTCTCACCTCCCACACTCCTAACTGCTAAATACAGTTTTCTTAACACAGCAATTTTCTGCTCCAAAAATAGTACTGGAGAGATATTTTTTCAATTGGATATCTTTCCTCTGCTCAGAATTCTTTTTCCCTTTCAGCTGTCCCTTTTCCTTGTATCCTGTCTGACAGTCTCCCAAGGGACTGGCTGTACACTATCTCAGAGGAGTTTTTCAGCTCTTGGAGCTTGCCGACTTACACATGCTGCCATCAAACACAGCACACGTCAAGAGATCCAGCCTATATCCGCACTGGTACGTGCAGCAGGAAATACCTCTAAGATACCAATATCAAGAGTGGGAAGCAAGCTGACATTCCCACTAAGGAAAATCTTCCCATTTCTCCCATCACTGTTTTCCCTGCCAAAGGAGCAGTGCTCAAAACAAAACTTCTGGGATCCTCAGTTTCCCATTTCAAAGCTGACTGGCCAGAAACATTTTTCCATTCTTCACTGTAACTACAAAAACATTTTGGTATGAAGCAACTCAAAAAGGACCAGTCTGCTGAACAGTGAGAACAGGCATTGGATTGATTCCCTCCAATACAATGGATAACTAAGTAAGAACCAGTCATTACTTATAAATTTTTCCACTGCAGTTATTAGGAAGAAACAGTTCTCTTTCCAAACGGCTTCACAGTGCCAAGTGTTTGCAGTGATTTCGGGAAAATGTGTTTAGGGCTCTGAATGAAAACCATTGCCATCCCTCCACCCATACCCACTTTGTTCTGCATTGCTCTCAGTATATATGAAATAAGTAAATAGCTCAAGTTCCCAGCTGAAGTATTTTTCTTCCTTTCCCCTACTGAAATGTGTGGCAGAGATCCCCCTGCTCTGTCCCCATCAGCTTCAGTCACAGGGCTCAGGAGGAGCCCACCCCTCACCTATGCCATTTCACCAGGAGCTAAGGTGGCACTAGAGGTCCCTCCTCAGCAGGTGGTTATGAAACACTGCAGAGCAGCCAGGCAGTGTCAGGGTTACACAGGAAAAAAGAATGGATTAAGAAGTAGAAAACACAATCTTGATTTACCTTGAATAATCTTCTCTTGATTGGTTTTTGAAGAAAAAATATTCTCCCCATTAAATATACACAGCTCTGAAATCACAGCATGGCTGGGGTGGGAAGGTGTCTCGGGAGGTCACCTGGTCTAGACCTCAAGCAGGGACACAAAGAGATGCTCAGAACCATGTCCAGACAGCTTTTAAATATCTCCAAGGATGAGCATCCCACAGCATCCCTGGGGAACCTTTGACAGTGCTTGGTCACCCTAACAATGAAGAAGTGTTTCACAATGCTCACAGGGAACCTCTGGTGTTTCAGTTTGTGCCTTTGCCACTGGTCCTATTAGTGGGCACTAATGGTTCTGTACCATCCCCTCAGGTAATTACAGACATCAGCGAGACACTCTGAGCTTTCTCTTCTCCAGGCTGAACAATCCCTGCTCTCTAGCCTCTTCTCATAGGAGATATGCCCCAGTTCTTCCATCATCCTCATGGCTCTCCACCAGATACATTCCAGTATGTCCATGCCTATCTTGTACTGGGGAGGCCAGACCTGGACACAGTGCTCCAGGTGTGGCCCCACCAGTGCTGAGCAGAGGGGCAGCATCACCTCCCTCGAGCCCAGGATACCATCAGCCTTTCGTTCAGCTTGGTGTTTTATCAGCTGGCTGGCCCCCAGCCCATTCTGGCACCTGGGGTTGTTCTTCCCCAGGCACAGGACTTTGCACTTCCCTTTCTTGAAGTTCATGAGGTCCCTGCCAGTCCATTTCTCCAGCCTGTTTAGGTCGCTTTGGAAGGTAGCATGGCTCTCTGGTGTATCAGCCACTCCTCCCAGTTTTGTGTCATCATCAGGCTTTGCACTGTCCCACCATCCAGATCATTAATGAAGATGTTACACAGGACTGCAGCCACAACTGACCCCTTGGATAACTCCTTGTTACTGACCTGCCACCAACTAGACTTCATTTCATTGATCACTACCCTCTGGGCCTGACTGGTGCTTTAAAGGCTATTTAAATGCCACTCATTTATTCCATAATCAACTGAAGAAAGATCAGTGTTCCCATACATATATATAATTAGCTGCTGAGATACAAGACCAGTTCAGCAGAGCAAAACAGCAGGGCTAAGTCAGGTCTTTTGCGCTCCAGTTCCCAGGCTACTTCCTTGTTCCCTTGGTCAGCTGGGTCTTCTTTTGCCTGTTTTTAGCTGTCTGAGCACTAGCTGGAGGAGGGCAGCTACAGAGCTGAAGCGTAAAGTAGGTCAGACTTGCTGAGCCAGCCTCATTTCACTGAAAACAATGGAAGTGTCCTGGCTTGTTCCAATATCTTGTATTTGTTTCTGTTTGTCATGCAAGACAAATCGCCACTGGCACTCTGCAGTTCTCAGGCACAGGGTTCATGCAATGAACATTTATTGTTAGGTTTTTCAAATTTGTTTGGAGTTTTGTTTGTCACTAGCTAACTAGCAGGCATCTCCTGCTTGCCATGAAGACCAAACAGTAAAATTACTATGTAAAAATCTGCCACAGTTTGATATACGTAAGTACAAATATCAGATAGATCCAAAACCTAATGATATGCATTTATACAGCAATTTCTCTTGTGCAAATTATTGCTCCTTTATCTGGACAGCTGAAGTTAATGCTGCAGTGATCAAACTAGATGTACATCCTCCTGCCAGACATTCACAAGAAAAATGCTGCAGCTTGACCTGAGTTTTGCAGGCAGAACCCCCTTCCTAAATTGGGAAATGCATAAAATAGAGTGGAGACAAATCAGTCAAAGAGAAAGGCAAAGAGATCCCAACTGCTGTTGATTTGTCCAAGCCTACTGAAAGGCAACTCAAACTTGCTGCATCCTAAACAAATGGGCCTGAGCTGATTTTGAAAGAGCTAATTAGCCAAAATCAAAGTAATCCAGATTTCATTTATTTCAACATATTGGAAAACCACATATTTTCCCTAAAATTTAAAATTAAAATTAGTATTAGAGAACAACAGCAAAAATGCACCAGAGTCCAGAGTCAGTAGCAGCTTGAAGAATTCTGCAGTTCTGGAATGGAGTTAGCACATACCTTACTCAGCTCTGGAAAAAGTTCTTGAATCCCAATGTCCAGCAGAACATAAGTTAACTAAAAGAAAATACAGAAAATTAAGGACACTCCAAGGCAAAACTACTGCTTTTTATTCTTAATTCTGAGTAACAGCCCACTCCTCTGCTATAGCAAACATTCACTTCAGGAAATCCTGTGCCAGAAGGGAAGCCTGTCACATGTTATGAGTTACCTGTTTGTTGAGCACTGGTTGCTGCAGTCCATCAAACAGAAGCCTGATGCCTTCGTATTTAGCCTCTTCTCCAATGCACTTGCCTATTAAATCTAGACCAAATTCCAAAAACAAATACACAAGTAATGAGGAAGCACTGCAAAGCAGCCTTATTATGCAGTTATAGAACTCCAGTAATTAACAAGACTGTTTAAATTAAAGAAAGAGTTGATTTCTGTCTCAAATGGTAAATGGAAAAAAACGCCCCACACTTCTGGGTTCATCCTTTTCTCCTCCCTTTTCTTCAGGGCTCCACACCTAAGTAATTACTACACTTCTTATAATATCAATGTTTTCTTCTAATGCACTGTTTAATATAAACCACAAGCTGGTATTTTAAAATAACTTCAAATTAAATGGGCCCCTCTTTCTTAGTTTATACAGTGAGAGATCAGATGTACCTTCCAGCTTAATGATATGCCTTTTTTAACAGTTTTCATCTGGATAAAATACAAACCACGGAAACATTCAAAACATGAAAAATTATGGTATTAAGTACATGTGTAAAGCTCTTGATTTCCATCACCGTGGCTTTATTAATAATTATGCTACAACCTTAGTCAGCAACACTTAAATGACAAAACCGAACTGCTGGGTTTTTACACCTGGTATTCTAGTCAACTCCAATCTCAGCAGCCCAAGCATTATTTGATTTGGAATTATAGTGTGACTGTATTTGGGTTAAATATCTGCTTGACCAATTAATCCCACTCATTTAGGCAGTCATGGAATACAGAACCTGGAATGTATCTCATCATTTCTTCAAAAGTCTGCTTTGCTCGTTTCTGTTTATCCTGGAGAGAGCGAGGCTCAGTGTTCTCACAGAACACAGCATCTGCAGCGAAGACACATTGAAAAAATATATCTTTATATCTATAGGCAGCTACACATCGCTGACAGAGAAATGTGATTTGGATTGTGGCTTCAAAACTGAACTTCTCTGCATTGTGTTGATTAGAAGGGAATTCTAGTCTTGTCAGATCATACTTTTTTCTTACATCAGCCCAATCAAATCCAGAATATCCTGCCTGTTTGAAGGACAATCATCTTTTCACAATTTCTTTCCATTCTTTTCAAAGTTTAAAGCATTCCCTTCTAAGTTTGGATCAATTCTATTTCAGGTTAGTTATAATGTCCTTACTCAAAATTTCCTTTATGCTTTCAAAACTATGATCAGTATTTACTGTCTGGAACTGTCAAAAACTCCAAATTTACCTATGAATGAGAAAAATTAATCTCAAATAACAGGTGCTCAGTTTTGGTTTTAAGCTCTGAAAATCTTACTGCACTCCTTTTTTGCCTTTCACAAGCTTCAGTTTTGGGTTGATAAGGACAGGGCTGTCTTGACTCCAGAGATTTGGCCAGATGCATTGTTTGGATCAGACTGCAGTCAGGTAGTATTCTACAGTTGTGAGGTCATTGAAATTATTTATTTTAGTCGCTCTTCCCTTCCCTTATTTGAAGGTCAGGAACACTCAAGCTGTCTCAAGAGTCAACCACAACAAAGGGAACCAAAAAATTAACAATATAAGACTGAGGTAGTACACAAGTGTCTTGAAGTAAGTTGATGACTTCATGAAACATTTGCATTGATGCACCATACCACCTTTATTCTGTTTTTCTTGTTCTTTGCACACACGAGCAAATCACTACTCATAATATTTTTTTCTGTAATCATCGCTGAAAGACAACAGAGGTAACTCAATGTCTTCCCATAACAAGCCTTGAAGTTAATCCATGCCCACTTGATTTTTAATACTCCATCAGTGTTAGTCACCATTGAAAAGTTCAGCACTTGGAAACTTCCCTGAAGAGGTTTCAAACACCAGACTAAAGCAGTACTTTTACATCAAAGATATAACTATTACTGACCTCTCAGCAGTGTTATCAGGGAAACCAGCCGGTGCTCCTCAAATAGCTGTTCTAACTTGTTATGCAAGTAATAGTCTGTGTATAGTTCCAACGTATTTTTGAAGAGAATTCTTCCTCCCATCAAGAGATGATGCAGCCAGTCAGGAATGTGGAAAACTACCCTACCTGTAAAGTCACAGCAACATCTATGAGCAGCAACATGCATGAGGGTCTCCTAATATTCATGATTAAAGAATCATTTATTCAAAAGAAAAGAAAAGACTGCAAGAAAGACAAGAATATTTCAATTGTGTTAGTGCAGCACTGAAAATATCAATATTCCCCACAGTGCTTATCAAATACCTCCTTAAGCTATTTCTATTAATTTAACAATTCCAATTCCCAGATACTACCAGCAGCCTAGGTAGACCTGAGAAAAGGGACGGGACATAAACTCATACTCTTATAAACTCATTACTGAGATGCAGAAAGATTGAGACATAACAAAGCAACTAAGCAATGATGAATGATAAATGATATTTTAGCACCACAATAAAGTCTTCTAAGGAATGACCATATTACTAAGTTGTATATTAGCTTGAAAGTGTTGAGTTATATATGACTGTTACAATAGCATTGCATTTCTTACCAGAGACTGTGAACTTCATATTTATCATGAAGTATATGAATATTTAAGAGAAATCAATTCTTACCAACATACATTAAGTAGTCATAGACTCCTTCTACAGTCATCATTTCCATGAAGTAGTTCTGATTTTGTCGTCTTTCTGTATTTTCAGACCGGTTTGCATTATTCTTGAATAAATCATTAAAAAGCTAAAAACAGAAACATGAGACTAAAATAACTGCATTCAAAAGCAAAAGGATAGCTACCAGTTCTTTGGGTTGGTTTCTTTTTATAGAAGTAGCTTCTTTCCAGAGCTTTCAAAGAACTGATCAGGAGCATTGATTTGTTTCATTGTTTCTGGTTTTGTTTTTTCAAATCCTTCACTTTCCAATAAACAGTACATCACATGTTGCCAAAATACACAACAACCAAAACACCTGGTTTCAGAACAAATCAGCACTGAGATGTTAAGTCATGAGTCTTTCTGCTCCCACTACCTTTGTCCAGCCTTAACAATTGTATGATTGTATGCATCTAGACTTTTATCACAGGGTCTGACTTCCTTGATGCACCCTGTTCTGGAAATGAGTGGGTAAGAGGATACGGACTTTGCCTTAAATCACTAGGGAAGCCTGCAACATCAAAGTATCCCTAAAAGTTCCTGTTGCTTTCCACTTTGAAATAAATACAATGGTTTCTAGACAAAATGTACAAGTTTTTTACATAGAGAAATGCCTTTTTCTCCTGTCAGATTAGTTATTTATAGTAAAATCTTTATGAACTATAAAATCTTTTCTTTCCATTTATGACAATTCTCAATTATATTCCTTTAGCCTTCTATTCCCCTATGTCATCACTTCCTCCCTGATCCCTCGATTTCCTTGCCTTTGGTTCTTTCTGAAAAGATATGCTAATTCTTGCAAAACTACAAGAGGCTCTTTCCTGCACACCAAAAGGGGTCCCAAGCCACCCAGGTCCTATAGTCCTTGCCTCCCCTGCCCCCAAGTCTGTGAATCCCAACAGAAGGAAAGGAAAAAGTCTCCAAATCCTGATGCCTTCCATGTTTAATACCTAGCAATTCCCACTAACAGTTTATTTTAAATTAACTTACTCCCAAAATAGTTAATCTAGATATAAAATAGGAATTATACAAAATACTCTGTATGATGAAAAGGAAGTCCAAAAGTTTATGCCGCGGTTCTAAAAAAAATCCAGGAACTAGAAGTAAATGCAACGTAATCATAGAATTGCCTAGGGTGAGGTGATTGCCACTCACAGAGGTTTTTTTTACCACTCCCAAAATAACATTAGTTCCAAGGAACAGGAAGTAATTTGCTTATATGTGGTTCACTTTCTGTACTGCAATTCTCCACAAAATAAATAAAGCCAAAAACATACAAATCACAACAATCTCTGGATGACATGAGTCTCTAAACAGAATGCTTTGAACGCTTCGGAAAAATTAAATCAGGACATCTGGCAAGAGTAGGGTTTTTGACATGTACTCTTTCAGGCCCTCTCTTTTGTTAAGTGCTGAGCTGCTGGTATTAATTTCACAAGGCTCACTCAAACTAAACACCACCAACTTATTACACAAATTACATAAAAGGGCAAATATGGCTAATGCATTGGTGGATTACTGGTGTCCAGGAATGTAACAAACCTAAAAGGAACACATTCACACCTACTTTATGGAAGCATCCCTGGAAGGTTGTTTAAAAAAGTATAAACTGAAGTTTACAGCCTTCTTAATACCAAAATCAGAACAGCAGAAAAACCTTAGCTGTAGTATTGTAACTTAAACAAGGACCCCCTTCCTTTTTAAGATACCCCGCATGACCTGACAAAGGTGATACATATTGAGCCAACTCAAAGCAGCCCATTGTGCAATGCAGACATAGGTTCAGAGCAGTGTTTGGAGGCCAAACTAAAGCATTTACAGCAGTCTGGTAGGTAAACTATATATTAAAAAAATCAAACATGAAGGCCAGCTAGGGAAAACCTTTTTGACTTTCAAGTACTATTTCCAATTTCAACCCAGACCAGAAGCAGCATCTTCTGAATGCTGACTGTACCTCCATACACGGATAATCTGTGCTGCACCTTAAACAGTAATGGTTCCTTGATTAGAGGCACTCTTTGAAAGCATTTCTACAATACACTGCAGCAGCTGTAATACAAAGTGGCATTAGACCTCTACTTCCATGTTTTACACTTTCCAGTATCTTGGCTTGGAAGGAATACAAAAACAAACAGAAAAACACAGAATTATCTAGCGCGGAAGTTGAGATTATACTCACAATTCAGATAAGCACAGGATTTTGCTTTAGATGTTTCTGTGCATGTTAATATTTGAGACTAACACCAAAAACCTCAATGCTATCATTATTTGTATCTTTAAGATTAAACAGTAATTATGATTATAACCATGAAATATTCTTAAAAGGCTTACAATGAGAAATTCCATGAATTACTACTGATTAATAATGGGAGTCAAGCTCTTGAACTCAGTGAAAGATAAAAGGCCTGTATTAATAAAGACCAAAGTAATCCCTTGCACAACAGGCTATCATACTTTATTGGGAAAAGCAAGCAAAGGAAGCATGAATGCTCTTATAAAGTGCCTCACTGAAAAAAAGAGTTACTCAATGGTGAGTGCATATGCAAACACACACCCATACATTCCAACACAGGTGTGAACTGTACAAAAACAATATCATAACTATGAACGATATCTACAGTCAGGGGCATAAACCTCTCTCCTGTTCTTCCTGCTCATTTAAGAAGTACAGAGGATTATACCAAAATGCTATGAAGAAAGATTATATGCAGTGTCTGAATCACAGCAGTCAGTTAAGTGACAACATCTTCCTCCAAGCAGCTACTCAAAAACATATATTATACCGCTGGTGTTCCAAAAGCAGCTTTAATTGCTGTTGGCAGGCCATCACAAGCTAGCAGAACAATGCCTTTATTGGCATATTTTGCAAAGTCTGCATTAGCTGAGAAGTCCTGACCTATTATACCAAGTCTGACAGAAGTACGTTCAGAAGATGATCAAGCAGCTTACAGACCTTCAGAACATTCAGAACAGAAACATGGCCAGAAATCCCACTAGTGCTCCTAGGAGGGGAAGCATAGTATTTTGTTCACTTGTTTTTTTAACCAGGCAGGTTGGTAACTCCTATTCTAGTGGATCTGATACAGAATGATCCTGGTTATACTGGGGTTGACTACCCACATTCACTGTGCATTTTTAACTGGAACTAATATTCATAACACACAAACATACACACACCACAGGAACATTCAAAAGGAAGGAGCATGCAGAAGATCTGTCAGAGTATTAGGCACATTTCTGACTGGGCCTGCTGAGACAGACCTTCAGGTATTTCTTATTCAGCCTGTTGAGGAAGAGGGAGCCTGCATATACCCCGCTCATGGCAGCACAAGCACCAGGGAACCTGCACTGTAATCTCAGCAAAGTCCAGTGTGTTGAAACTGGAAAAAACAGATCTGTGTCAGAAAAGACACATGAGAACACAGTGGAATACCAGCATTAGCTAGAAATCGACCACAATTTACCAAAAAACTGAAGAACTCCCTTGCTATGAGATGACATGTTCTCCTCACTCAGGAAGCACTTACCTTTCGTCTCTTTGGCTGCCTGCCACATCTCCACATGGACTCCATGCAGGCAGCTCACACAGTCCTGGTACAGACATTTGGCATTCACCTCCTTCTCCAGAAGTGAGGTGCCTTGCTACTGAACAACAGTTACTACACAGAATCACAGAAAGACTGGCTTGGAAGGCACCTCAAAGATCACCTAGTCCCAACCCCCTACCATGGGCAGGGACACCTTTCACTAGACCAGGCTGCTCAGAACTCCATCCCATCTGGCATTAAATACTTCCAGGAATACGGAATCCACAACCCCTCTGAGCAACCTGTTCCAGCACCTCACCACCCTCACAGTTACACATTTTTTCCTAATGTCTGATCTAAACCTACTCTCAAGTTCCATTTCCCCTTGTTCTGCCGCTAGAAGCTCTTGTAAAACTCCTGCTCCATCTCTCTTGTAGGCTTCCCTCAGGAACTGGAAGGCTACACACCTGCACAAAGATGTCATGTCTCACAACAGAAGTGAAAGTACAGAACTAAATTGCTAAAGTCTATGCCACACATATCTGGGGAGTAGGAAAGTGTGTTACTCCAGTTTGCCTTTGGTCTGGCCTTTGGACTGAACACCCTCAGTGTCTGCATTCCTAGACAGCATTTTCCTGCTTGGCTTCATCTGAAGTAATTTTAGTTAATGAGTTCTAAGACCACTTCCTAGAGAGAAAATGTATGGTCAGTTTTCCCCACTTCTGTAAAATGGGAAAGGAACATGACTTACTGTACCTTCTTGTTATTTTCAGAAGTGGGACTCAAAATGGTAAGCTCTGGCCTGCTTGGTTTAGGCTTGGGAGATTCACAGGAGTTGATAAAATTCATGATGAATGGCTCCAAATGCTGACCTTTCTGAAAAAAAGATATGAGTGACCTGTCACTTGCAAAATTATAGGAAAGTGAATACAAAAACAACAAAGAAAAACAATTTTCAAACAAAGTTTTGATTAGCCTGTAAGTCAGAAATCTTGTAAAATTAGCTAATGAAGTTAAGATATTGGCAACATGAAACACTTACCTCTTTCATCAGCTTTCCTGGAACAGATTTTATGATTTTGCCTACAATTAGAAACAAAGAAAAAAACCCTTTGTTATCACTGTCTGATTTGAAAGACATTTTGCTCTGCTAGATTTTACGTACTCATTGTCTAGTAGTTATTTAAAAATAAAATAATTTTTAAAAATCTTGCTTTTTTTTTTTTTTTTGATTTGGCACAGAACCCCATGAAAACAGTCTTGCACATAACCAGCTTGTAACCTGGTGATTACTACTCTTCAAGAAAAGATACTTAGAAATATATGGATTATTAATCTGAATACTTTAAAAAAAAACAAACACTGTAGGTCTATCTCTTAACTCCTCTAGAGTTTAACCATAAATAGCTGTAGCACTGTAATAACAGTTCTGTTACAACATCAGTACAGGCAAAATTCCCTGTATTTAAGTTAGTCATAGAATCATAAACATTTATCAGACCAGATATCAAGACAACTCAGATTCTGTTCTTTCTGCGGAAAAATCAGCAAATCTGGATTCTGGGGGGAACCAGCCTCAAAAACCTTGGTGAGAAGAATTTTCTATACTGGACAGGTTACAGCTGTGGCCTCAACAATCGGTTCTTGTGTCCTGATAAGGCTATCAGGATATGGCACAGTAACTTTGAATGCTGAAAAATGAAAGTGTCTAGGACCAGCTTTATTTTAAGCACTACAGTTACAGTAATATTTTTCTTATCTCCATGTCATTAAATTCGGAATTTACACTGGAAAGTACGCAAAATGATCAAATTATAATAATAAAAACTCTCATCCTCACAAAAAGCCTAGTTAAAATGCTAAGACTTGTTGTAATGCTCTTTATGGAAGTGAAGCACAGTCTCAGTACAGTAAAGACCACAAATTAAGCTTTTATAAGGATTTACATTTGGATCTAGAAGGAAGACCTGAAACCAAAAAAACTTTTCGTCTGGAGGCTGAGAACAGAAATCTCATTCAACAGCTCATGAAGCAGACTAAGAAAAGGGCTGCCCCAGCAGGACGGCACCGTGACCAGGAGCCACAGAAATGCAGTGGTGCAGCTCAGAAATGGCTCTCTGGGACCACAGCCACAAGTGGCACAAGACATGAAGACAGAATGGCCATGAGGTTGACCTGACCAGCTCAGGCCCACGATTCTGAGACAGCTACATTGCAGCCAAGTCACACTACAGTCGACTTTTTTGATTTATTATAAACTACTGTCATTAGAACTTCTCAATTGCCATTTGACCTGCCTGTATCACACACACTGCTGCCTCAAGTTCTATTAAGTAGCTCATGTTAGAAAAGATCTTAACACCAGCTAATACTAGAAATATCAAATATTGTAGTTTTCAGAATAAAATAAGAGTTTAATCAATTAAAATCCAAAGGTAGTTCTGTGTTTATGCCATCTCATTTGCAAACTATGTCAGACACATGCAGATTTGACTTGTGACAATACCGTAAATTTTCCTGAACTACGCAATTTATTAAGAGAAATCTTATCATCTTGCTTGCTGACACCAAAATTCAAAAGTCACTTAAACGCTTTTTTCCAAATTTTCAAAATTAGTTTTTTCTTCAAGGAAGAAGTATCAGCATACCTTCCTTGCTGAGCTATAATTTTAGGGGCTGTGAAGGAGGAGAGTTCTTATTTCATACATCCACAAGAGTTATCTATTTATTACTACTGTCAATCACAGAATCACAAAATTCAATCACAGCATCCAAAAGCATTACCATTTGTCAGCATAAACAAGTAGCATATTACATACCAAGATTCACATCAGGCAACATTTTATCAAGAAACTGAGTCTCTCCTCCATTAGGGGATAGGAAGTCAGCTAAAAGCTGGCTGTTACTTAGTTCTGGATGTTGCAGAAGTTTCTTTGAAACAGAAGGAACAAAGGAGGTGTAAGTACTTTAATCTTTAAAAATCCGTTATAACAAAGATATTCAAAGCATATTATACTGCCACCTATACTGTCAATTGCATGAGATTTCTGTTTTCAGTCATGTGAAACTTTAACACTGCCCAACTGAATCCTTTCCCTAACTATAAAGTTACTTGGAAACAAATGAACAAAAAAACCCCAGATATTCTTTTATTAGCTTTATATCATTAGTTTTAGAATATTCTTTGCTCCAAATGTTTGTTTGATACCTGTAGATATTCCTGAAACTCCTCTCTCTTGGATTTTAAGAACTCATAGTTCTTGGGGCCAATGATTCTTTTTGAGGGAAGCTGAGCATCAGGAAATGTACCTAGTAAAAATATCATGAAGATTAAATTATTCTTGCAGTGCAGTAAACACTGATTTTATTATTTTAAAGTTCATCTAAGTAATGAATGATAATCACAGCAGGGGGAAAATGGCTTTCCAAATGGTGGAGAACATACCATGAAATTCTGTAAGCTTTGATTCAAGCACGTAAAATTCAAGATACCTCCTGTAGACAGACCAGTGTTCAGGTTCATGTCCAACTGGAGAAAAAAAAAAAATAGTTAACCCATCTTTATGCCACCCAAGCGACAAACCAGCAACAGCAAACATATGATGGATTATCATAAGGAAAAACTCAATGACATTAGCCCCCATGCTGTAGTAACATAAACTTCAAGGTACTTTTATGGGATCCCTACAATCTAAACAATAGAGTCTTGCATAACTTCAACATTTATGATGGTTGACTAGATCAGATCTATTTTACATTGTTTAATCAAATGATTTACAGAAATAGTACTTTTTGAATACAGTCCTCTGCACCACCAACTTGAATGGTGATCGTTCTTAATCCTATCACTAAAGTTATCACTAAATGCCTCTTAAATACTCTTTCTGCTTATTGTGGAAATATTAGTCACTAACACAAATCCCAGCAGCCTTAGGATGATGCTGTTTTCTCCCACTCAATATGGATGTACAGCTATCTAGATAATGATAAATTAACTGCATGCCATGACAGTTCCTAATAAGCAAAACATTTTCATTTCCTAAGAACTAATTTTAAGGTTATATAAAATTTACTTGTTCATTATTCCAAAGTTCAGAGTGGGTGAAAAAAAATATGCCAGGTGTTTATTAGTATGAATTTTAAGATAAGTATTTTTGGAAAAAGAACATTTCAAACTTTGGCATGAAGTCTAAACAGAACTAATTCATGCTGAGGAGTCAGTTCTCAACTTGCAAATGCTAAATGTGATCACTCATCTCCTCAGAACTTTCAAGCCATTATTTTGAAATCAGAACACATATTCAAAACACACTGCAAGAGCCATCAGAATACAGCACACTAGAATATCCTGAGTTCACTTTCAAATGCCACTTTATTTATCTGCAACACTGCATACCTGCCCTTCTATCGTTTCTCTCTACATCAATGCAGAATACAGGAATTCTCTCCTTTCTGTCTTTTCTTTCTAAGGAGGGATCATCAAAAAAATCAACATATGGGATGCTGATTTTCCAGGCAGCAAGGTTGCGGGGTGTATTTGGGGTGGTAACAGCCTCCTCAGGAGAATCATCTTCCATCACCATAACACCTTCTTCAATCTGTAAGGATTCAAACAGTGATCTCCAGTTCTATTTTAATTGGTACAGTCTATCCTCTGCTTCAAACCAATTCCCTCCTCTTCCCTTTTTCAAATTTTCCATTTTTCCCCCAACTGTATTTCAGATAACAATGTCCCATGCAGTAAATTCAGCCACTGGCTCTATTCATGGCTGTTTAGCACGGGAGAAAAACATTAGCTTAGGGAGACACCCAAGACAATTGAGAAAGGACTGCTGGCTCCTGATCTATTGGGAAAATGCTGCATCCCAGACCAACTTGACAGCAATTTCTACACTACGTTATTTATGGTTTTAAGGTCTTGTGGCAGGCTGCAGATGAAGAGCCATGCGTGCAGTCCTATGCATACCTTACTACCCAGAATTAGAGAAAAAATAATTACTTACAAAAATATCTGACACTGCTACTTTTGGTACTTCTCCATACTAAAACAATAAGCTCAGAAGCACACAAACTGGGGATGTGACCTTGGCTTGTAAATGAATACAAGGAGGATAAGACAGCTTAATCAGAAGCCAGCACATAAAAACTGTGCAAAGGAAAAAAAAACAAAACATGCCCAACAAAGATTTCAAGTAAAATTTAATGGCTCTACTCACGAAATCATCTTCTCCTTCATTTAAGTTATAGGTAGGCAACATAGCTCCTTCCATTGCAGAACTCTTGAACACTCCTTTTATTTTGTTCCCTATCTTGCTGATTCCAAAAGATTCTCCTCTCTTCTGTGTGGTCCTAGGATAACAGAAGCCACAGTTCACAACACAAGGCACATTATTACACAGCTGTTCATTAGGCCGTTATACACCATTTGCAGATAAGAAAAACAACTCTATAAACAGGTAGTAAATATATTTACTGTTCCATTTAATTAAAGTTAATTTATGGTAAATCTGTTCTCTGATCAATAACCAAAATTTCTAGATTACACTTTTTAAGATACAGGATTCCCATATGCTTAACCACAAGTAAACTCTTAAAATAGTATCCTAGTAATTCATGATACAGAATAAACAATTAGGTAGGCAAAACAATTTTGTTTTGACAGCAGTAACTGTGGTATTGCTACAGGCATGCACATCAAGTAGGTCATTAACTTTGTCTTTTTCCTTGTACTTGCATTTAAATATTTATCCTTCTGCCAAGTGTAGATCCATTTTTTAATGGAATTTTACAAGCACTTATCGTTCAAGATGGATCTCAGTTTTTAAGCAGTAGAGAGAGATAAAAGGAATGTGCGAGGAGCAAGCCTGAGCATGAGAGAAAACAGATGCAACTAAACAATTTTGGGCTGAAGCGTCAATCTGACTGAAAGATGAAGAGATTTTAATGTCTTGCCACTTATGACAAAACGTCCAAAAGCCAAGAAAGCAGGTATGGGAATAAAAAAATACTTGGGCACTCCTCACTGAGAGAACAGATTTTTTTTACTATTCTTATGTCCTTACACAAGTCCTGACACTGAAGATTATTTCTTGCATAGAAATGCTAGAAATTTTGGAAAGAAAAATGTTTCTGTTGAATACAGAATCAGCATGAGGTTCCTTATGGTGAGTCAATGTATACAGTTGAGAGACAAGTTAAAAATCAATACAGTGAACTTCAGAATCAAACATTCAAAACAAATTTATAGACTGATATCAGATGTACAATTAGTACTTTGGAGGACAAAAAAAATCCTATTCCTTTTTCCTTTAAAACAAGAAACTAGTGACTACTGGAAGGGATTACACAGAGAACAGCAGCAATCAGCAGGTAAAGCATTTTCATCATTCATAAAACCATGCAGACAACATCAACTGCTGACTCCAAGCATGCACATGCATGTTATAAATAACCTTACTGTTCATAATTTTGCACAGACTGTGTACATGACTAAAGTTGTGTAAATAACTCACTGTTTTTACAAATCTTTTCCTTTTTCAATATCATATAATCATCAGTTCCAAAGCATACTGGCGCCATCTATCTTAATTATCTCTTTTATGCAAAGACAAGGTTGCCTGGCTGCTTGCAGTCCAAATCCATATTTGAACAATTTTTCTTCATTCTTGGACAACATGTATTACACGTTACTGTGCTGAACTGAGCTGTTTCACATAGGGGACCTTACCCGAATCTTGTTCAAGTGCTTCAATAATGGGCTAGAAAACACAAACCTCAACCAGACAAAACTAGCTTTTCTGTAAGGCTAATATTTCAGACCTCTGGCTTAACCTTCAAGGGAGTTTCCATCATTCCTCTGAAAACTAGTGCAGTTCTCCAGAGTTTGAGCAAAAACACTGATTTGCACAAAGTCGGTGATTCCATAGGACTCCAGTCTCAAAGCAGTTCTTTCACAATGAGCATGCTCCAGGTGAAGGCAGCATTCACCTGTGCCTGTAGTGAGCTGTATGGAGCCAGAACTCAACCTGACAGCTGGGAACCACCCCCTCCAGCCCCAGTGCAGAGCCCAAAGATTATGCCACATGAATAAAAAGAAATCACTGTCACTTTATACTTGTACTGTTCAAACTAGGATGGGAGTGTCTTCATAGGAAGAGACAAATTCAGAACAAATACCGGTGAATGAGAGGGTACACAGACATTCTCCACAATGTATGGAGAGAACACAGGACTGGTTTGGCAAAAATCCTTGGTAAAAATCACATTAGATGAGCATGGAAAAGAAATATGTGGATGTCAGCAAAGATGAATGGACAGATAACACAATGACTTGACATTTTAAAGAAACAGAGCAATACAAAAACATATACAAAAGGTATCATGATGAAAATCTAATAGAATCATTGACTAAGCAGAAATAGAAGAAAGACCTTGAATCTAGGTAAAAGGAAAGAGACAGGACTAGGATAGGGGCAGGTTCAAGACACGAAAGAACAAAGATGACAGGAGGTAGCCAGTTTAGAAGAGAGACTATATATTTTTTTAAGACCTGTCAAAAAATACATATACATCCAAAACTTGCTGAAAAAATATCCCACTCCCTCTAGTGCTAATCTATATAGTCGCATTATTAGACCATCATTCTATAGTTGCTTTCTCAGGAGGGCCCTCTGTGCAGAGTCTCCAGGCTCCAACATTCCTGAAGAATGACGTGACAAGAGCTTGGAACACTTCTTTTTTTTTTTTTCAAACATTCCAAAAGTAACACATACCTAAGATTTAAAAAATTACAATTATTGTTTACTTTATAACAGGGAATTGCAGACTGTGCACTGTGGCATTTTTTAATCATAGATGGTTGTGAAATCTTTTTCCCACAGAATGTCTGCCTCATTCAGTGTACTGAACAGATCTTGGCAGGTGATGAGCCAGGGCTATGCAGATGAAGAATGATGCTGTGAGTCTCTCTGGGTCAAGAAGGGACAGACCAATTGTATATATATAAGACAGGCCAGATATTAACATGCATGTGAAGTCACAGTACCATTTCCTTTGGCTAACTAAAATCTGTACACACAGTTACAAGATATGTAGAGCATACTGCTACACTTGAATATCAATGAGCTGCATTTTTAATTCAAGAACTCCTTATTGCTCAACAATCAAGCTGGTGATAGCTCAACTTGCTGAACTGGCACATAAAATATAAAAGCATCTAATTACCTTGATTCTTAACCTGAAAAATTAAATTGAAAAATTTCCCCTCATGACTAGTACGAGCAATCTCTGTCATAGTGATACCCTGATAAAATCTAAGGAAAAGACCATAAGGAAGAGATTGTTTTCTGAGTTTGGATATCATGTATTTAAAGAGGCATGAATAATGACAAAACAAACCATTGGACAGCTACTAAAGCATTAATGAGTGGTCACATACTACCTACAGCAAATTACAAAAAATAGCATATGTTGTCATCAAACCTGTAACAATCACAAGAGAAGCTGCAGCAAGAACTAATTCAGGCAATTGTTGGGTTTGAGTGCTTAAAAATCATAAAATGGTTATATTTGCAAGCGATGTTAGACAATGATCACTCCAGATACGGCTTGCAAGATAAAACAAGCATGTAAGTAGATAAAAATATGACACGGATTAAAGGAAATTTTGGAGTAGCTAGCAGTCACGTAAAAAAAAAAAAAAAAAATCAAGCTCTGCAAATATATTTCAAAACAAATGACAATAAGACTGTTTACAACAAACAGTGTAAATGTACAGCAAACAATGTGAATGCAATGAGAACACATGAAATGAGTAATTAGGCAATTTCTAAACACTTGTGAAGAGAACATGGGGAGTAAAGCTTTTTGTGAGGAGAAATGCATCTCAATCCAGAGAAGATGTTCAAGTCTTTTACAAATAAAATGAACAGTTAATTACTGTTATAAAGGCTATATGATGAAGTCATGAGAGATGCAGCATAACTAACACACAACATTTATTGAGTGTTAGATAGACTTACCGTAAGTCATCCAAACTCAGGCTACTTCTGCAACAACAGGCAAATAAATTACCTCGGAGCCCAGAAGAAAATAAAAATAAAACCAAAACAACAAAAGAACCCAAACCAAACCAAATTTGACAGACCTATGCCAACAAAACTAAATAGGCTTTGACCATCACCATGGGGTAAGAAAAGAGGTAGTACAATTAGGAGTTCCTGACCTAGAATCCTAAGGAAGTGAA
The DNA here is from genome assembly GCA_032173965.1 of Sitta carolinensis. NCBI lineage: Eukaryota > Metazoa > Chordata > Aves > Passeriformes > Sittidae > Sitta > Sitta carolinensis. The sequence continues at coordinate 34,886,530 of JAVUNC010000004.1, forward strand.
ATGTGAACAGTATCTGCACATCCCATCATCACAAGCCTGGCCTTTGAATTTGTAACATCAGTTATTGAAATTTTCAGGAGACTCAGTACAAGCAACCAACAATTAACGGAGAACAACTTTCATTCTTACGAGTTAGCTGTAGTGCCAAACAGCCAGCTAACTTTTCTTATTACCTATGTGTTCAGAAGTTATGTAGAAATCTAGTTAATTTGGCCAATACAATGAAAAGGCTGTGGACTCACTTTATGTAATAATACACACTCTCTCCCCCCCTCTGTATTAGTATAGTATATACATATCTAATACAATATAGTATCTGTATTAGGTATAATAAGAGCCACTACTAGAAATTAAAATAACCTCTTAATATTTGTATTTCACCAATTTTAAGAACTGTCATGTATTTTTTATATTCTACATAACCTGGTACATAGAACTAATGCCTCAGACAGCAACCCAGTAATTACAATCAAGATGTTTAAATGAATTGGCTATAAACACTGTCACCACACACAGGACTTTAAGTCATTTGAGCTACTGAATTCTGGAGAATGATATGGGATAAGAATATTAAAATTTTAGATTTTGTTTTACAGAAGGGTCTGATTGCAAGTCATCTTACACTGCCTTTGGCTGTGTAAACTGTGAAACTGGAAATATAACCTAGCAGGTTAGAAATGAGGGTGACTATTACATTGCATAGAACTTTTCACAGACTTAATTCCATGGGTTTTTCTCCTAACCACTCCCTGAAATTGTCAGTATCTTTTCTACACAGTCCTTTAATTTTAAAAATGCTTTAATTTCACTGCTATTCTAATATGAGAAACCAAGCTGCATCTACTTCTATTTGTGGTCATGTTATGTAGAAAATCAAGACAGATATACAGCAATCCAGAAATCCAGGAATTTATACTTCAAAACAGCTTTTCATTTTTTTGTTAGACTTCCAACACAGACTACATTTAATTAATGTAGTAATGTATTATAAATACATAAATGTGAGAGAGGGAAGGGAATTCTTGTTGTCTCTTCCACACTATCTAAATTAAGTTGACAGAACTGGAACTCAAAACGTCAGTTATCGCTGGCCACACACATCAGGTAAAAAACATCAGTTAGAGTTAAAACTGATGACAACCACAATTAGTTATCAAATTGTCAGAATACCCTCAACGTGACTTCCTTACACTCCAGAATCCCTTGACACTGCCCACCTATTGCCTTAGCAGTTTTCATAGCACATTATTTGTCCTATCTGTCTGTAAAAAAACTAAGATTGTTCTGTACAGTTCAAAGAACTGATTCAAAACAAAAATTAGACAGATGTCACTTCTTCCTATCTTTCCACCTATATTTTCTAGAAATTGTAATTTTCTTGTCTTGCAATAAGGGAAATGTTTCAACACATTATCCGCACATTCCACTGGGATTTCATACCTACTTCTTGATCTGATTTTTTAACCAGCAGTACCTATGCAATACACACAGTACCCAGAGAAAAGCACATCAAAAATACAGGAAACAAAACACATCTCTTTGCATGTAATTACTTCCAAGTGGAACTAATGCTAAAATAAGAAAGAGAAGGCAGGAAAAAAATATATGGCATAATATCTGGAATAATGCTGGGAGAAACCTTGATTTTTCTCCACCCCCCCTTGGCAGTGACAGTATACAATTCTGCAGAGGGAAATTCCAAAGGAACAGGCAAACAACTTGCAAGATAGGACCTCTGTTTCATGGAAAGAATCACTGAGGCACCACTTGTAAATTAGCATATATACTGAGGGCATTCAAACTGTTCTAAAATGTAAACCAGATATATTTTCAGTCATGCTATGGATGCTGTTTGAGAACATGCTGCAATAGCCCCCAAACAAAATTTATTTTGTAGCCAGAGATGCATTTCAAAAACTCCAGGCAAAAATGGCCTATAACTTGCCCTTTTTTCTGTTTTTAAAAGCAAAGCACCAAGAGGCAACCTACATGTTTTCATATTTTAACTAAATTTAAGTGTATGACAGAATACTTCCAACCCCTAACATGAATAATTTGGGAAAGAAACCAGAAGGCGGATTTAAAGGTCTGGGTGAAACCCAATTCCATCTTCCAACAGAAGCTAAAGTGTGTTAAGGTCACCCTACATGGAGTACTATGAAGGAAAGGAATGAGCTTGGGCTCGCTGCCTTGAGTCCACGCCTCTTTGTTAAGAAACAGAAGCTTGCCAGCACCACTATGAGACAGCACTACACCAAAATTCCAGTCCTGGACCTACAAAAACTACAAAGACTACATAAAAGATGTTGCCAATGGAGACATAATAAAGAGAACAATCATGCCATTTTTGAACTACAGGAGCAGGGAAGAAAGCTATGTGCCAAATACAAATCTCACAGTAGACTGTGAAACAGGAGTTTGCTGTCAGGTGTAACTCTAACAAAAGCAAAAAAAGCTAAATCAATCAGTGTTACTCCTCTAGAAGAGGACAAGCATTAGTATCTCCCACAGTACCATGCATCTTATTTCACACCAAGAAAGAAAGCCTATCCAAATGAAAGACTGTCTCATTTGAGTTTTCCTTCTTTTGGCTACACCATAAGTGAAATTCAGTTGGGCTAGTCCACAACTATCAGAGCCATCCAATGTAAAGTGAAACACAAGAAATTTTGAGACCTCAAGGTTTGTTGACCCAGCCCAAGCCCACAGTGGAAGATCACCCATCCCCACCACAGGAGAGGCTCTTCTCCTCCACAGGCCATAAGAAGCCTGAAGGTCTCCAAGTATATGGCCCAAGGTCAGAAACAAGGCTTCTGATGCTACACTTCTGCAATGGAGTTGGGGACAGAAAACACATTTGATGTAGGAGAAGTGGCAAACCTTCCTTGTCAGATTAAGAGGAGATTCCCATCAAATAACCAGTTTGACATAGTGTACACTGTACCTATCCCTGTAACATATGAAAACCAAGAAGACACAGCGTGGCACCACTAAAATGATATTACATATACACAGTCAATTAAATCACCACTTTATTTTCACATAATCTTATTCTCACGGCATATTTCTTCCCATCCCTCTTCTCAAATGTTGATGTCTATATCACACTTTAAATTTTTTTATGTAAAATACTTAAAGAGAAGTGATGTCTCGTATAATACTGCTTGCATCTTTAGTATGTCATTGGTTCATTTTAAAACAAAAAAGCATAGCTAAAATTTTAGTCAAATTATTATCAGGCAGTAACAAAGTTCTTACAGTTTAATATTTTGGTGCTTTTAAATAAAAACCAAAGAAAATCACTTAAAAGTTGTACTATACTTACCTGTTAAACTTTGAATTGCGGGTTGGTGACTCTGCTCCTCTTAAAAGGTGTCTGAAGTACTGCAGCAGAGAGATACGGCATGAAAGAAAATACTGCATTAACTGAGGTAAATGCTACTGTGCAACAACATTGCAAAATTCAGGAAACAAGATCTGAAGCAAAAGCCAAACTGACCATAATCTAGCAGTTAGCATTTTAATCTGGAAAAGGACAGACCATACAATAATCAACACATGAGACTAGGACAACTTAACTTAACCTCACATAATCATGAGATTAAAACTACAAAACAAAAATGAAAATTAAATAAAGCACCAAAATCCATGTCTCCTCCGTGTAAAAAAAAAAAAATCAAGCATTTGAAGCATTACAGCTATCATGGGAGATATGACCATCAAAACCATTTCTGAGAAATGGTTTTTTTATTAATGCCAAGTAAGGCAAGTACCCACTCCCAGGGCAAATCAATATATTCTGCCTCAAATAAATGTAAGAAGCTTAACACACAACCTGATGTGTGTTCTGAAAGGAACATGAGTTCAGCCTCACCCCTATGATTAAAGTGTGTCCTACCAGAAGGCCTTAGGCAGATGAAGTCAACCCAAAGCAGGATATTCTTAAAGTGGCATTTAGAACCCAATCACAACAATCTTAAATACCTTGTAAATTGCTTTAAGCAATCTTCTTGAAAACAAACAATGGACTTTTAGTTGCTGGAATGCATAATGCTGAAAAAGCCTAAATATGACTTCTGTATCTTTAAATACCGCTATATTTTTTAAAGTAAATAAAGAGACTGTGTTCTACCTCTATCAGGCAGATTACTTTTGCACCAAAATTGCAATCATAAAAGAAGGGGTGGAGAGGATTTTGTAATAGCTGTGATATACACAAATTGTTACACCAAGAAAATGAAGCCCTTCTTTTGTACTGTGATGATGTGCTGGACTAGAATGAGTTTTATTTTCCTATGAAGAATGGTCCAGCTCTAGAATGTTAACTGATGCAGAAAATGAAGCCATATTTTTCAGTTCCACATACACGACTGTTGTAAATAGTGTATCCTGAAAGAATACAATCTCACATTGAAGACTACTGTTCAAATCTTTCACACTTACCTCATCACTGTGACAGAACATTGGAGTAAAAACATTCTCGAGCAGAGAAAGGACGTGCTCATAAGCTTCAAAAAGACACCGCATCGTTTGAAGTTTCACAACATCCATATACGGACCTTCAGCAACTATTAAAAAAAAACAAAGTATGAATAGAGAGAGATATACACATACAGGTATATAAAGTTCATGTTCTTTTCTGGTCAGAGTTTGTGATTATTTTCCAAGCTACTCTAAGTTTTACAAATAAAAAATAGAAATAAATTGACAAAACAAGGATTAAGCACAGTATAGCATGGGAATAATTTTCAAAACTGGCAAAAAAATGTTTGATGACATTCAGCAAAATTTGTTTTCGCTTTATTACAGATTTCTGTTTAAATTCCAATGTACACTATTCCTTTCAAATTCCAACTTACTTTTTTGAATCTCTTCCACAATGAAAGGGTCAAATCTAATCTTGTCGATGCTTTCATCCAGACAGTAAGTTTTGTAAATTTTCTGTACCTCGTCATGAAGAGACATCTTTTCAGTATCTGATAGTTCTGGTCTCAAAATTCGGTCATTGAATTCCTCTGAGAAGTAAAGGAAAGAAAAAAGTATTTCTTGATCAACTTGGCAAACAAACATCATCTTGAAGCACCGTATAACATCAACTCATTTTCCAGCAGGTAAGCAATTTGCAAAACTTCAAAATTAAAAGACACATAAGACATCTCAAAATCCTAGGTAATTAGGTAGCTGCCTTCTTATTAACTATAATTCAGATTTGTTCATAAAGTTATTACTAAAAATAGATTGCAATTAAAATAAATTATTCCTTATCACAGTAAAGATAAATCCATGAGGTTGTTCCTGGCATATGAATGACTTTTTCTTCCTAAATTACCCAAATGCAAATTGTAGTTTTCCATTAGAATGATTTCCATATCATCAAGTAACGTCAGCACACGTTTGTAATCTTACCCACAGTCAGGCAGAACTGCAGCACATGGACAGCCCCTTCCTGTTTCAGGAAGTTCATAAACCGAAATAAAAGGTCTTGTTGATCTCTGATCTCCTTCAGCTCCAGTTTCAGTACCTGAGTAGGTTAGAAATGCAGTCATCCAACTTTCGAATTTTCAGTGAGTACATAAATAATGCAAAACGTTACAGAAAAAAAATCGGCAGGTAAAGTAAAACACTTATTCAAAACAGGAAAGGAAGTAAATGTTGCCTTCGCTTACAGATGGTTTTTTATTTCTTGGCTCGGCAAATTTCTGAAGGAATGGAACCAATGAAGAAGTAGGCTCAGTTGCTATCTCAGGCTGCAGAAAAAAATGACAGCTGGGTAAGAAAGATTTTTCCATGAGTGATCAAAATGCCACTGTTTTAACTTTGCCAGTACTCACGGGACTATCATCAATGAAGATCAGCAGTAAATGGTTGACAGTATCCTGCAAGAAACACAACACAACAAATAAAATTTTTATTAAAAAAACTCAACAAAATAGATCAAAATAATTTCAATACTATATTATACACTAGTTTAAACCTGAGTATGTTAATACTTTTAATAAAGCAAAGCCTGGGAAGTTTGAGAATTGGATCTTCAATGGTCTCCTCAAGTTTTTACAAGTCAGGGAATTTCTGAAGAGACCTGCACAGAAAAATTCTTCACCCAGTGGAAGAAAGCCCTCCAAAGTATTTTTACTCTAACTGCAGATCAAATGAACTACTAATACTTCCACACTACAGTACTTTCTGTTTGCAGACAGGTGATGACTGCACAAGCACTGTAATTTTGCCTATTAAAATACATGCATATATAAAAACAAGGATGGCAGTGTTGCAGCTTCAGAAGTAAATGTCCCCCGATTTGCAGAATTAAGGGAAAAAATTGATTTTGATACAGCTGCAAAAAAAGCTAGTTACCTAGACTGCTATAAAGATCCACAGAGTTAAAGTAATCCAGCCCTTTTTAAATGTAGCAATAGTAACTTGTAGATGTTTACACTAGCAGAGCATTCTCTCATTTGACAGGAGCTGTAATCCTTCACTGAAAAGTACATTCTTATGAGATCACACCAATACTGTTATTTTAATCAGTTCAGTTAGCTATTTCATATGAACAAACAACACAATTTGCCACAAGATTTTTTTAATCTAGTCAAAATGCACAGCAAGTAAGTCATTGTGCATGATTTGCTCTAACACATACTTAGTAGGTAAACAGAAATTTTGAATAAATTAAGATTATTCTTGTGCTCCAAAGTCTTACAGGGTCAGCTAAGAAATCCATTGAAGGAAGGAAAACTGAACCAGGGAGAATCTCTCTAATGAGAAGGGCCAGAGATCTGAAAAGGAAACAAAGAAAGAAAATAAAAATCTAAAGCAATACTAAATTACTTAAGTGTTTAAGTGAACTTTCCAATTCTGGAAAATATTTTAGGGTTTAATAATACCATAAATATGCTATTTTAAAGACAAATACAAAAAAAAAAAAAAAATCATAAAAAAGGGGTAAGAAGGAAGATGACTGTGTAGTTCATTCTTTCACTTTCCAAAATTATTGTACTACATAGTATGGAGACACTTTAAAAACACACAATTCTAAATATTTATATACCTGCACTCTGTTGACTTTGGGGGCAAAATGTAAGGAAAAAGAAGTTCAGTAAGTTTTCTTAAATAGTGAAGTTCATCTCTTCGGCTTCTCAAAGCAACATGAAGTTCTGGTCCATATTCTTCTAAAGCAGCTTGCTGCAAAAATTCTGCATTTTTTACTGAAATTAAAAAACAGTATTACAGAGTTGCTTCATCCTCTTCTTACTGGTAAATAAAAGGCAATTGGTTTTCATCTGAGCTAAGAAGCTGGTATTTATAGTAGACATACAACTGCCAAAGGGATAAAATGTTAAAATTTTACAAAAGAAACTTGGCTTAGACTTTGAAGCCTAGCTATGCAAAAATAAAATCTCACACTGAAAGAAGGATTCCTTCACCAAACAATTGCAGTTTGCATGGTATCCAGAATGTTTTCTCATTTATCATTATATATTAATATATATAAACTTATATTTATATATTCAATTTTATATCTATATATAAACTAAATATAAAAAAGCATCTGGATTCTCAAAAAAACTACACCGTGCAAAGTCTGCATCTAATTGTCTTTTTCCTGATCTTCTTCATGATCTCCCATTTTTTTGGCCTACAACACAATTTGAAATCGAAGTAAACTTTTACTCAATTCTGTAGTATCTGTTTCCTGCTTAGAACACTTGAAAACAAACATGAAGGAACACACATTTTAAACACAGGGTAAATCAAGCCAAAACCTGCAGGAGGATCTGCAAGAGTAGTGCCTCTTAAATAACAGAACTGAAAGTATACCTCTTTATCAGATTAAAAGCTATAGATGTTAATTAGAAGCAACAATGTTATATTTCTTCAGACCACTTCAAAGGCAAGAACCAAGCTGTTATAATCACACCTAGCTGAACTAGCAATGTGGCACAGCCTCATGCCAACAACACAACCAGGCATAGTGAGGTACACAATATATTCCTCAGTTACCTTCAAGGTTAAAGCTTATTCCCAGCATACGAGAGAAGCCTGCTGGCTTGGCCTTCACAACCAAAACCCATGAGTGGTATCAGCTGACAGAGAGGATGCAAGAATATATACCACCTGATTAGTCTGCCTAGCTGGTGTCACTGACCGCAGAGAGAAGGAATGCACCCTCGAGCAAGGACAGATGATGAATCATGGAGGTGACTGTGCAAATAGGAATTACTAAGAGAGGTGAGGGTAACAAACGTAGGAGAAAAGGAAATGCCTGCTTGCTCTAGTTTGACCAGCCCATGGAAGTGAGCTGGCTGGGTTTGAGATTGGCATTTTATTGGACCAATGGGAAAGATTTTCTAGTTCTTATTACTTTTGAAAGAATCCCGGGAAGGGCTCTTTCCTTCCGGCTGTCGGGAGAAAGCATCTGTGCCCTCTCAGCCCTGGGCCGAGTGGGCGAGGGGGAGGCCATGCATGGCAGGCAGGCTCCGCTGGTTTTGGGAACATCTGCCGGCACAGAGTCTGCTCTGCTGCTGGCCCCAGCTGAACCTGCCTCTGCTGGCCTGGGCAGAGAGGGGGGAGGCCATGAGGCAGGCTGGAGCCCCCGATGGGACCGAGGGGTGGAGGAGAATTTCAGAAATCTGTCCAACTTTCCCGTGGCTGCCTTCTGGGCCTGGCCCCTCTCAGAGCTGCCCCCCCAGCACAGCTTTGAAACATGACACCATGGACTACCATGGCCAGATGCTGTTTATTGTTAATTCTTCCAGTGCATCAGTGCACAGATGGAACTTAGAAAGCCTCCATCCTCTCTCCAATGAGAGAAATTAGAATATAAATGTGTAAAAACCACCTGAAGTATCAAAGTCAGTCAAGAAGGAGTGAAAGTCCAGGTGGAAGGAGTGTGGGAAGTTGCTTTTGAGCTGTAAAAGACTCTTGCAAGCTATGGTGGTTGGTTATAACGTATTGAAATGTTTTCTTTAAACCATAAAGAAGTATGGGGGAGATAAAAGAGTTCAAATTGTAGACCTGAACAAAGGAGTGAAATGTTGAGGGGACTGTTGATTTCATGAGAAGTTGAACAGAGAGATGAAATAATGAAGACTCTTTGCCCTCAAAAAAGAAGTGAATCTCTGTTCCTTAGAGGTGAAGGTGGTCTCAAAAACAAAGAGAACCTTTGTTTTGACCATGTTTATCTCTAAACTAAGACCCCATACATCAATGTGGCCCAGAAACACAATTGTGAACATGGGAAGAATTTCATGAACGCAAAAAGATACAAGCGGTTGCTGTTCATGAAGAATGGATTCACAAGAGAACTGTTTTCTTGTGGGAAATTGACCATCGCAAATGAGAGGTGCTTCCCTCCCTAAATGAACTAAAAAAGACTGGTTTAGAAGCAGAAAACTGATTGAGATTTCTGAGTGTTGTTTTCTTTACATTGTAGGCTGGGAGAAAAGAAGGTGTTGGGAGGGAGGAAGAGTGTTTTGAAGGTTCCATCCTCATTCTTGTTGTTTTTCTTTCTTTTAGCATTAATTAATAAAGTCCTATTACTTTTAAGCTTAAACCTGCTTTGCTCTTGATCAAAAACTTTGAAATTGACAAAAAAATCAAACCAGAACAGAAATTGGTGTTTCCACCCAGTTTCGAATTGAAACCATGACACTGCTAAAAGCAGTCATTTGAAAAAGGATTTAGAAAATAAGGAGAAAAGGCTAGGCTCAACTAGCAACCAAAGCAAATTCAGAAAGCTGCCTCTGAACAATGTATTGTGGTGGCTTCTTTAGCAATGTTTACTAGAAAGTAAAGTCATTGACTAAGTCATTTTCAGCTGCTACTTCACATATCTGCCCTTAGGAAACAAGCCTTTTCCTTTAAAACACTGAGAAAAAATTGCTATATTGTCAATGCTGTGTATTTAAAATGCATTTCTTTACTGCTAAAAAAAGTGTTTCCAGCTTCTTGGTAGAAATCAAAGGAAACATGAAATATGGCGTAAACAGCACTGCAAGATTATTTACTATCCTGAAATTGCTGTTGTGCCATGAAAGACATCCAACATGATTACACTAGGTCTCATTATTCATCTTAATAATTAACACTACTCACAGAACCAATGGCATGTATTTATGGCTATCAAGCAGACATTTGGAGGGAAGCAAGAAAAGTTCACGACTCCAGTTAAAGTAAACATCTTAAAACTTGAATGAAACCACGTTTAGTAGATACAGCACAGTGAACACAGTCAGTGAAAAAAACAACAAAGCAAGTGTTTCCAAGTATTTCTTCAATAGGCAGTTTAAATAAAATTTTTGCATTAGGCTTGTGAAGATACTCTTATCTAATAAATATGTTTCTGCTCAAAGTCTCCATGGCTTACATAACTTTTCAAAATATTAGTTTCACTAACGCATATTTGAAATCATTCTATGTCTAAGAGCTAAGAGGTACAGTGCACAGATGGACAAGTCCTTTCATCTATAACTACTCATCTGGAATATAAAGGAAAAACTTCAAGAAGCATTCCTAAATGATCTTGATTGCTCTGAATAGACAAAACCCATATTCTTGTTCACCCCCATATAGAGACGGAAATTTAGTATTTTCATCGTGGGGCAATAAAAATCAAAACAGAGAATACAAATACATACTGTAACTTTTTCCCTATTTGCTGTCACGACCACCAGAATAAAAATGCAAAAGTACCTCATTTTTTTAAAAAAGAGGTCATAAGAATAAAAAGACAAAGCAATATAATTTCAAACATGCATAAAAGAATATTCATACTTAGCCTTTGAAAGTGACAACGTATTAAGTCTTGACATTACCTTTCTGCCTGGCCTTGGCTATTACTTCAATGTGTTTCATTGCTGCCTTGAGCATCTTCTTTGTTACAACCGTTGGAATGTCCACCTAAAGAATAACATGAAAATAAAACCAAAACTGTTCTATTTCCCCACACCCCACCCCCCAAAAAAAAAAATTATTACAGACAACTATCAAACATTTGCTTATATGTTCTGGTTTGAACCATAAAATGAACCATTAAGAAACAATCCAAAATTCTCTAGGTGAGCTGACAGTGTCCTCATTCTTCTGCCAAGGTATATAAAAACACATAGAACTAAATGTCATAAACAACACTGTTAACACATTTATTGTCAACTCATTCCCATTATGATATTTTCATTGCAATAAATACAGCAAGGCAGTGTGACTTCCAAGTCACAGTATATGAAGCCCAAGTTCTACAGGAAGATTTGACCACCACCAAAAGGATCAAGTTAACTATGCTGCGCTTCTAATACTTGCGTACCTTAACACTCTGCAATCATGTCCACAAGGACTAAAACCAAAGAGAAACCTTCCTACACATAAGCAGAAAAAATGTCACCCCTCAGTTGATGGCAGAACCAAAAGAGAATTTGAGTTACAGAGTCAAAAGATCATTAGTACCAAAACCAAAACTATGTGATCATAAGCCAAACACATGTATGATTTAATCAAGGACTGTATCAAGGTCCTGCATTTCTATTTTCTTTGGTGGTTAAAAAAATGGAAAGAGAACAATTCAGGCATAAATGAACTTGGGATGTCTTAGCCCTCCTCCATGCAGGCTCTGATCACGGTGCTCAGGGCTGTATCCAAGCTGGTGCTGAAAACCTCCCGAGTTGAGCACAATCACCTCCTCCAGTCCCAGTCACCTTGGTGGCCCTTTGGTTGAACCTGCTCCACTTCCTTGTAAAGAGGAACCTCAAAGTGGATTAATATCCTAGATGCCATCCAAAGAGCATCCAGTGAAGGCAGATAATCACTTTCCTTGATTTTCTCTGCTCCTGTCACTACAGCCCAGGATGCTGTTAGTGTTTTACGCTGCCACTGATGGCTCATACTCAGCTCACAGCTTACTAAGGGGCCAGGTCCTTTGCAGCAAGCAGAGCTTCTCCCTGAAGCCCAGTACAGTTTCAACGGACTCTTTATCAACTGCAGCAGATTTCACAGAAATTCATCTAGAAAGTGATTTACATTTTGCATACTCTTTATTTTAAAAGTGAGACACCTCAGAGATGCAAAAACATACACCTGCAAATGTTCAAAATCTAAGAATTCTGAACAAGTTTCTTTCCTAATGGAGGAATCCCTCCTCAATACAGCATCTTGCCAGACAAGGAAAGAGACAATGCAAATGCAAAGGCCACTAGAGCTGAGAGAAAAGCTGGTGTTTATTGTTCAATTGTACAAGAATAATATTACTTATTCCCACACACTCCCCTATATTTGAGGTGCACAGCTATGACCCAACAAGGCCAGCCCTGACAAGCCAGTACAATTGACTGGAGCTGCCTAAAAGTAAGGTCAGCTCCTATTTACAAGCACACAAGGACAAGCTTCTGCTTATCAATGGAAAACCCTGTCTTTTGTGCCTCACATTCCAACAGTAATTTCTAGAAATTAAGAGTTTCCTATGGCATATAAGGATAAGGCAGTGTTTCTTCCTGCAGAGGTAAACTCAAAGAGCACAGCCAAGGAAATTGTTATGAGCACTGCAGTAGACACTGTGAACTTTTGTCACAAACTTCAATCAGATGCAGGGTTATCTACACCATGCTGTACAAAGGCACGGTATAACCCTTCCCTTTCCCTTCAAAATCCATAACCAATCCAGAAATGGCCACAGGAAGGAAAACTCAGATTTTAAGTATTTCAACATACATTTAAGAGTTGACTGGCCTAAGTGCTTGTAATTTCCTTCAACAACCATGCTTTGACCTAGGCAGCTTTAAACAGAAAACAAACGCACTCTTTTCAGTAAAGTAATTTGTAATTTTAAGTCTCAATTCAAAAGCAGAATATTCTTTGAAAAAAAAAAAAAATATATAATGTAAAAAAATTAAAAATAGCCTGTGCTTTCTTACACAATTCTTCCTCAATTTAAACATTTTATCTCCATTAGCAAGAATAATTGCTTTCAAGCATTTAATATACATTCAAAATAGAGTACAGCTGCTTGGCAAAGGTATACAACTATATTATTTTTCAACTGATGGCGATAAATTTCTCCTCAACATATGCATTTCTGTGATGATCTTTATTTTGTAGGTCCCCTCATAGTGCTTAATACTGGCACATGTCTTGAGTGTTTGCTGCACATATTGCCTACCCAGAGAACTGAAGATAGTACATTTAAATCCTCATGGTCAAAGGCAGATGGTAAATTAACACTCTGCTTCAAGATGCTGTAACTCAAGTGAGATACCCCAATTAATGCCTTATTACATGGTCATTTTCTGAGTCAACAATGGATCTGTGAACAATGCAACTAACACATGTATTACAACTACAAATTAAATTTTAAGACCTTCGATTTTTACTTTGAAGCTTTACTCCACTTTCACACATCCATACAATGTCTGTGCTACATGGACATTTTTAATCTTCCCCCGTGTTCACTTTAAAAAGCAACATGCCTGATTTAGAGTAAACAAGAAAGTCATCTGGATTTGATCTGTAAGGAGAGAATCAGGCTGTTAATAAGTCATGACAGGGTACATGTACAACTTGTAGCTCAGAAAATACCGCTGTTAGTAAGGAGCAGGGAAAAGACACACATTTACAGTAGTGGCTCCAACAGAGAGGCCAGCACTGACTAATTCTGGAAATTGAGTTAGCAACCCTTTCTGACAAAAAATCAGAAGCAGTTCCTGTGAAACACGCTTGAAGCACTTTACCAGGAAAAAGTTGTGCTGTTAAAAAGAGAGCACATACAAAAAAAGGTATGTGCTAATAGATTAAACACAGCAAATTAAAACTTTTAACCTTTAGCACTCGAGATGCTCCTGAAGAATTGCATTAATATAAGAACCACATCTGTTTTAATTCTTACAGTAACCTGGCCACCTAATGATAGTCTTTTCTTTATAGACAACGTAAAGGCCTTGTCTGCATTTTAAGACAAGCAAGCAGAAGCTGTAATACAGCTCACCATTTTCTAATAGGTCTTTCTCAGTAATTCTCAAAATGGTTTCCACTTGGATTAAGTTGCCAAAAGACAGCTAAAATATCAGAAGGTTTTAATAATGCCTTGCACTGGTGTAAAAAATCTATCCATTTGCAACAACTGGGAAAAGGTCTGAGTCATAAGGGACCTTCACAGATGACTTATTCCAGTCCCCTGCCACGGAAGGGACATCTTACACTAGAACAGTCGGTTGCTCAAAGCCATATCCAACACGATGCTGAACACCTCCAATGATGAATCTTCAGAGATGGTCTACAACTAGGAAGGGGACGAGCTCCAGAAAGATGAGGTAGATACCACAAAGAAGTAACTTATATAGTTAGAAACAACCTACACTGTAAGGATGACTTTGAAATCACCATTTAAAAAAAAAAAAAAAAAAAAAAAGAACTCAATGGAGATGGATATCCATTACTTCTGATGGAAAACCAACACTAATACCTTTAAGTCGCCTTACCGTGTGAACTCTCCGAACTAAGACAGATGCAAAAAATCGTAGTGTCACTCTCAGTTCATCCACTGAGGACTCATCATCGGTAATATTTCTGTAGTGTTTCAAAGCATGGCAAATGAGAAAACAGAATAAAATACATTTCCATTAATCCAACCACGATACATTTGGCACAATTAAAAGTATAGGAATAAGAACATTCAGCAGTGATACTTCAGCTGGAATGAACTGAAATGAAAGCTACCAGCATGTCATCAGCCTTCTGTCTGAGGAAAATACACAGCATTCCCACAATGTCTGTGCACACAACAGCTTAAGAAAAACGTCAGGAAATTGCAATGATATACTAATTCTTGTTCTCATATACTATCTGCATGATTTTGACTGGGTATAATCTAACCTTGTTTCTACATATGGAAACATATCCTAACTCAATGGTATAAAGGAAACTGAAATTCTTTAAAGTGGCTTCTGCTTGGAAGCAAAGAAGAATTTAAATAGATTTCCAAATCGCTACATCAAAATATCATCCAAACTTTTAATCTGGTTTGCTGGTTTCCATCTGCTGCAATAGAATATGTTCAGTGAAAACTCACAGTAAAAATAATTAAACATGATTCAGGAAGAAAATTACCTAACTCCATGACTTTTTTTGAAAACTGAAGGAAAACAGGAAATACACTAAGTCTTAGATGAAGAAACTGCAACTAAACTGAGTGGAAAAAGATCATGATGCCAGCATTCCACAAAATGCAAGTGAAACCCAAAAATCTACCAGTTATTAATATGAACTTTACAGCATGACTAATATATTGGTAAAACTAAAGTATAACAGCTGAATAATGACAAAACAAAGGAAGTTGCATCCAGTTTTATCTAACGATCATATGCAAGTGCCATTACACTTTTTGGTGATAAATGAGTGTAGTAAGTAGATATATTACTTGCATTATAAAAGAACATTACAAGCAAGAACAGGACATTTAAAAATATGAAAAACAATTATGCATGAAACATTTTACACTATCCAGCATCCCACTTTTGAAGCAATTTTAGCCTGGGTTACAGAACATTCTAAGGCATGTTGATGATGAACAATCAAGTACAAATACTGGAGATAACAATGACCTGAGAGTCAAAATATGTAACTAATTGCATGAGAAAAACACCTCAAAGAAAGCAGCCTGGAATAAGAAACACAACCATCCTCCAACAGCTAATCACATGCAGATAAGAACACTGTAGGGAAAAGTTTGGTTTAAGATCAGCAGCTGACACAGCAATATGGTTAGAAAATAGCCACACTGTCAAAGGGATTAGCATTGCCAAGGGATTAGCAAACAAACTGTATTAAGGTATTACTAGCATTTGACAGACAACAAGATACATGAAGTAATTTGGACAAAGAAGTTGTTTATTTTATTGACATTTGGATAACCAGAATCTTGGCTAGCTCTACTTGGACACAACTTTATGCCACATATTCTCACAACAGATTTGTGAAGACATTCTTTTAATCACCAGCAGACTGAAGACTGGGGAAAAAAAACATCATGAACTTGTAAAATGTCAATTCTCCAGTGACACAGGGGAAGTCCAAATAACCCTCTTGGAAACATTTTTAAAAGCTGTCTGTGTTTACCCAGAACTTTAGGAATATTAATTGTAAACAGAGTCTAATGTCTCAAGAGAGATACACCCAACTGCAATCACATCAAAGTCTTACGGGATCCACTGATAAATGAAAACCATATACAAATAAAAAAATTATATTTTCCCTCTGTGTGTCAATTATTCTTACAAAACTTGGCCAACTCCTTTCAAAAAGATGTAGAAAATAAGTCACAAGCTAATAAAAATGTAAAGCTATGGTTTGTAACTCAACAAAAATTATGAATTTTTCTTGCATTACTTGTGTTTAAAATAGCAGCAGCTCCATATGCAAAATGTTGCATTTAGTCACCATCAAAGAAAAATGGTTTCATAGCAATGTATTACAAAAATGTGGTAATTACTGAATTCTGTCCTAATCTGAGAGAACTGGAGTTGCAGTATCATCAATGACCAAATTTTGTAAGCACAGAGTGACCCATTCAAACTTTAAACTCTATTTAAAATGAGGTTGGTATAAGCAAGATATTATATAGTTTTGCTGTACAACATAAACAATAGACTCAGACCTGTGTTTTGTAGCTCTACAAATTTGGGATTACTTACAGCTATGCTCTATTCTTCTCATACAGTTGAAAAAAAAATCTTAATACAACCAGCATAAATACTTTGAAAAATAAAACCCAAAAATGCACATAGGTATAATGATCTATTTCAGTAGAGTTCACTGGATTTTAAGCACTAATCCTCATTCCCCAAAAGTGGTCCAAACTTAGGACCTGTTTAAATTATAACCTGCTAATAAAAAATGTAAAACTCTTACACAGTTTATTAATGAAACAAACATAAACCAGCTTTTATCTGCTTATAGCACTTTTATTTCTAAGAAAAAAATCTGTGATTTTATCTTGCAACACACCATTCATTACACTTCCCTGGCTTCTGATAGAGGTACATCCTGGTAACACTAGTGTCCAAGATAGTTGGCACAGCACATAAAATAAAAACAAATTTTAAAATAAATTAAAAAAAAAAAAATAAAAAATAGGTAGATTCTGCACAAAACCCATTCATGTGAAAGACAGAGCAGCTAGTGTAAGGAATTATGCCCAAACTTTTCTTTGCAAAGGAACGTAGCCAACTGTTTAACCAGCCTGTCAAGTATGAATTGCCTGTTAGTGCTTACCCAGCCACACTGCTAAAAATGGACAGCAGTGGACGTCCCTATGGATGAAAACACTCTGGGAAGAATTAACCCGAGTGAGGTTTACTTGCTTAGAAAACAAACATGTCCTGAATGCAAGAATCCTCTCTCCCAGGTGATGTGAGCTTTGCCAACAGTGCAGGTACAGCTAGAGCAGGAATAGTCAGAGCTGACATGCTCTACAAGCCAGCTCTCAAATTGTGGCACACAGACAGTTCAGGTCTCCCTGCACAAGCCCTGCTGAAAACACCTGAATGTCTAGACTAAGTAGGATCAGATCAGATCAGACATTACTACTGATAAACTGAAACCAATAAGCCTTTTAGGACCAAGTCGTTTCCTGTAGAATTACTTGGACATTATTGCACTCCCAGTATTTCAGGTTTGCTGAAAGTTTGTTAGATTTGATCAGCATGGTGTGAATTCACAGAACTAGCTCAAAATCCAGAGGTGTAGCCATGCAGAACTTAAGACAGGGCAGGAACACCTGTACTGCTCACCAGAGAGGAAGATGAAGCAGAATGTGGGCTGGTTGGCTTCATACCACGTATTTTTTACACCACATTTTAACTGTGTATTTTATATATATAGTGAATTATTATCCCCACCAGATGATGTATTTCAGACTTCCACTGCCTTGGGTGTCAGAGGTAAGTAATTGTTGGAAGCCAATCCGTGTCAGTCCATAACAAAGACATTGAAGACACCTTCCATCAGCCAAGAAAACACTCTTTTCCAAATATGCAATACATGGTTGCCTTACATTTGTTACTTTATCAGCAACTCAATGGAACATGCTCTAGTTTTCTGTAGATGAAAGTTTAAAACCCTGAGGTTTCCAACTTGCATTCGCAACACATGGTGCTAAAGCTCCCTCTGCTGTTTGCATCAGCAGTGAAGTTTCACATTTCAGCACATTGAACACACAGTTAGAGGCGAGACATGCAGGTATTGGCCACAATCAAGAACCCAAGAGGCAAAGGAGCCTGAAGAGGAAATTATTAGATCCCAGAGACAGAAAAAAATCCAAACGACACAGAGTAAAAAAAAAAGCATACTTTTTTTTAAGGAGAAATTGAACATTTCCATCCAATGAAAAAGTCAAATTCAGAATTAAGGCAAAATGTTAAAACACATTAATGCCAGCACTATCACTTAGAAATATTTTAATACCTTCTTACAAGGTACTTCAAAGCACTAATTAATATATAAAAGTACAAGGAAGAAAACACACAAAAAAAAAATCCAGAAAAAATAATCATAGTCTTTTCTTTATTCATTATTTTAAGTTATTAACACATATTTTTCTATTCAGCGCAACATAATCACCAACAGTCATAAAAGTCAAAAAATTATGAGATGATCTTCAAGAAATTGGCCATATGTATCTGAAAAACCTTTTCTTTAAAACCCTGTAAAGTTATTTAATTTTTTTTAAAGCAATGTGATAGATCAGTATGTTTCTAATCTGGAAGTAAATTTCAGAGGTAGTGATGAGTAGAATTTTTATACAGATGTTCATCAATCTGTGTTTACTTCCAAGTAAGAATTATCACAAAATGAACATATAAAAGCGGACAATCTAGAAGTGTTTTTAGGATGAAACCCAAATTTCAGAACCACCTCTATTATAACTAAACTATTAAAAGATCTGTTCTGTTCTGCTAAGAGACAAAACAATGACTTCTAGCACTCAAAAGTATGCTTTATCTTTCACTAAGGAAACAGAAATATTTATTTTCAGGTGACAATTTCTTAGGTTGACAAATATTTGTGATATCAAAAATAGTAACTTTTAGGTAAAGCTCGTACCTGTACCATGGATAAATAAAGTTTTCCAGCACCAACTCAAGCACCTGTGCAGAACAAAGACAACAATGTTACAAAATAAACAGTTTACTACAAATCCCTGTTAGAAGAACTGACATCATAAACACCTTCCAAAACTCACAGGCCATAATTCATACTTCATAAAACATAAAAATGTATAAATTGTGATCCTCTTGCTAGATCAACCATTTTGCATCATAATCAGTATTTTGGGCAAGAAACGGCAAAGTGATGGTTTCATCAGACATCAAGAAACATCTTCCACAAGTACTATCAGTAACACGAAGCACAGTGCTGTGGCAACTGCCAGGCTATAAACGTTATAAAAAATGTAATCTTCCCTTAAACAGCCCATTCCTAATTTTTCAGATCAGTCCCTGTTCTTTTCTGACGTAGCATGGAGTGTGCCACCGGCACCGTTACATACTACACTTAAACACACATCCATCCTTTTTCCCGCAAACCTCCACCTTCAAGGTGGAACAGTCAATCCTTTATGCTCACCACTCTCAAAGAAAGCAAAGGATGACTCACAAAAAGCAATTCCTATGAAAGCCATCCATATCAAGGAAGGAGACAGAAGGACAAAGTTTTCTTATGATCCCTCCTCCTTCACTATAGCCTCAAGACATCACCCACACTACCTTCTCCCATTGCAACCTATCCCTTAATTTGAATCAATGTTTTAGAGATCAGTTTGTCCCCAACAGCATCAATTCTGATGAGGGGAGCAAGAGAGAATATGTGTAGCTATGTGAGGCTGCTCTGCCATGTTCTGTAGAAGGAAAGGTTTTTCAAAGCCACCTTTTTTTTACAAAGGAAAAAGTGAAGTCTGTTTGAAAGGAGCTGAATGTAACAGATGATATACAAGTGTAATTTATGAGAATAAGCGTTACTCTTCTTACAAGATTTGCTACTGCACTCATTCACAGAGTATACACTGCAAGAATTCAAGACTTACTAAATTTATACTATCTTTAGGGCACTACATGCCTCTGCTCCTACCTTGATTATAAAAGCATACTCAATAAAAAACACACTTGGCCTTTTTAATTCTTCTTAACTCTTCAGACCTGAGCAACTCATGAATACTCTTTTTCTGTCTTCATTAGTAAGAATATCACCTACTCAGGTTTGATAAGATACTTTCTCTTTTCCAGTTTTTCCACTTCAGTGATTTTCTTCCCCTCTCTGAAGAGACCTTTTGCAGCTTGGGATATCTTTAGATGTCTGTGTTATGGACCACACAAAGTCATCAATGTCTCTTCTCCGACCCTTATGTGCTACAGCAGTAATAGATCTCGAAACTGTAATACCATCATGTGTTAATGACAGATGGGTAAGCTAAATATTGTACCATGTTGTCCCGTGTCTTCCCCACCCCCCAGTCTCATGTTTCCTTTTATAAACAGTGTGGAAGAGTTTGGGAAATGACAACAGATATTTCAATTCCCAATCTAGAAGAGACTAAGAAACCCCAGAGAACTTTCTATGGAAGTTAATCTTCAGAAAATAGAAAGGAGATCACATCCAGCTCCAGTCAGCGATCACTGGCCTTAAGAGCAGTATATTAGACTACTTAGACCAATTTCCCTGATGCCTTCCAAAGCACAGCCACTACATGAGCCACCTATTTACTACAAAGAAATCTCAGCCTCATGGATATTGTGACATTATTTTTGTTCCTGTGGAGTTTCTAACAAAATAAACATCTCTCAAGGCACAAAGTGCATGCTTCAGAAGAAATGCTTTACAGAAAGCTTGCAAAAAAAAAAAAAAAATCTGTCTTTTCAAGGAGTCCTTTTCCTTCTTCCTCCATTTTTGCTCTGTGCCTCCCCATTAGGAACAACAGCAGTAGAGCATATTCTGTTTGGAAAGGAAAGTATACTTGCACGGCCTTGAAGCACAGGACAGCATATTCAAAGGGAATACAGTGAACTCCTCTGGAAACAGCTTTCTTCATTTATGACTACTACTGTTGAACTGAGAGCCTGTCTATCAACCTTTCCATGAATGTGCCATAACAAATTCAGTTCATCAGATGCTAACATAACTTACTGGCCCTCTCTTCTTTTATAGTCCTATATAGAGGCCTCTGAAGGCACTAGAAGAATTGCTTCCAACAGCGAGAGATCTGATCCTTTACTGCTGCCTAAGCAAAATACACATGGTTCTGAGATTCATCTTCCCATGGTTACTAAATAGCAAGAAAAGTTAAAAAAAGTGGAAGACCTGATGAGCACTCCCACGCAAAAGTGGGAGACAAAGTCTCCTTCAGATTCATCCCATGTTGCAGTAACTGAGTGCCAGCTGAACCATTTTACATACTTGCTGGTGTTTCTCTTCCACAGCCACATTGTAAGAGCAAGCTTTAGGGTACTGCTTACACAGAACACTGCAGATAATCCCACTAGACAAAGAGACAAAGACAGCATGCACAGATGACTGCACTTTTCACTCAAAATGGACTTTTCACACTTATCACAGGTCAAGATATCAGAAGGCAGGACACATTCTACTAGGACCCAGGTTATCTATATGGCCCTAATAAAAAACGTGTGGACACAGAAAGCAGTCCCTACTTGCAAATTAATTAAACACATGGCACGGCAGAAGCAGTTAAGCATGTTGCTCCATTCCACCAAGGTTCTGTACAGAAGTTAAGGCAGAGCTACTGTGTGAAATAATCCCTACTGTAAAACTAGAAGTGCTCAGGAAGTAACAAGCCATTGACTGTCATTAACTGGATTTCAAGGCATGCAGTCCATACTGTTTTCCTTTGAACCCTATCAGCAGCATTCCAGACTGTGTCAGTGCAATTCTGCTTGACAGAAAAAAATCTGCCACATCATCCACTGCACTTTCAAGAAGCACTGGGGAAGCAGGACATGTGCACCCACTTCCATTGTAGCAGCAACAAAAATATTATTCAGGCTCAATTACTCACACTTCACGCACGCCAATAAAGTAGATGGGACATCTTAAAGAATGACAGCTAATGATAAACCATTTCCTTGTCTATAAAGTATTATTCTCCAGTTTGAAATACAAACGATGAGTCATTTCATTTAAAGCCTACCTATTTTTTCGAGCATTTTGCCAAACAACTGGTTTTACTATGCGTGGGCAGCTTTGAACTGGGAAGAGATTACAAGTGTAAAACCAAACACAGCAGGTAGCAATATAAACAGCAGCTGAATAGAAAAAAAAAAAAAAAATAAAAAAGAGAAATTATTTTCTAGCATGCACTGCAACACTGCAAGCTAGTCAGTCTTTTCTGCTCAGACAAGCTTTTTGGGGACTGCCACAAAACTGACCCGAATTGTCAGGAGGAGGAACTGTAGAGACGAATGATGACCGAGTCAGTAGCAGGTGAGAGCTACCAGGCCCAACTAGAACAGAAAGGAGCAGGGATTTGATATATAAACCACAGTAACAATTATAAAGCCTCGGAAGACAGCACAACCTGACAGCTGAGGCCACTTTCTGGGGTAGAACAAGCCATTCCAATAAGAAAGCACACAGTCCACCATGTTACTACAAGAGTCCAGGACTTGAAAAAGAGCACATTCAGGCAATAGCTGATTTCTTGTCATGCATTTGTCTATTTCTTGCTTTTAGAAAAAAAAACAAAAACAAAAAACTAGTCCCATAATTGAGTCAAGAACCTGAGAAGAATTTTTAAAAAAAAAGTGTGATAAAAAGACAGCAACACCTTGATCCAGTGAGACATTTTTCTCACAATGTTGATCAAGACAAGCTGAGCAGCTTTCCACAGATTTGACTTGCAATCGTCCCTCACATAGCAAAAAGTAAGATTGTCCAGAAAAAGATTAACTCATTAACAGAACAACAGAATTAAATTCTTCTTTACACAATCTGTAGCACCTGGATTACACACAATGGAAAACTGACTGACTGATATCATGTCCTAATTCGAAAAGAAAGAAAACATTGAAGAAACAAACTTAATGCAAAATAGATTAGAAACTGGAAACAAAATTATACTTAGGTAACTGCATTATTTTTGTGCAGGATACAACCCAAATTATAAAATATTGATGGATGAATGGTTGAGACAGTTTAGCATTCAACTCTAACTACAAACTTAAATGCGAGGAGGTATGCCCAGGCACAGTCTTTGTTATTCTTCTAAACCATGCACAGCAGCTGAACAGACTAAAATAAGGCTGCAAAAGATTATGAATTTGTAAAGTGAGACAAACTATCATCACAATCCAAGAAAGAAAAATCCATACTTGTGAGAAAAATTGGATTTCTTCTGATTTGAGTGTG
This sequence comes from Sitta carolinensis, assembly GCA_032173965.1. NCBI lineage: Eukaryota > Metazoa > Chordata > Aves > Passeriformes > Sittidae > Sitta > Sitta carolinensis. The sequence continues at coordinate 34,909,927 of JAVUNC010000004.1, forward strand.
TATCAAATTATTCTGAAAGCACTTGAAAACACAAGCTTAAAGGCTATACACCTGGTTCAAATTAGAAACATTTTTTGAAATAAAATATTGCCAAAATACTTCAAGCTGCAAAAAAAACCCTAGAAAAATTAAAACATAATTTAAAAAAATCCAAAATTATTCCAAGTATTTGAAGAAACTGCTTTTTAGAAACAGGCTGCACTCTGCAGTCCTTTAGAATCTAATCAACCTTAATTCAGTTCGCACTGTATCAGCTCCTCTCTAATGTATGACTAACTCACAAAAGGAAATAAGAGCAGTCTCTCCTTCCAACCTGAAGCAGGCTATCCAATTCCACGCCAGCATTACATGCTGCATCCTCAGAGCAGATGGTCAAGAGGAATATGGTGTGGACAGAACCCCTTGCTACCCTTTTAACCACCACAGAAGAGCTGCAATGGGGATCATGCAATGAGGTTTCTCATCCCAAACAGTGTCTGTTCAACACAGGTGAAAAAGGTGGCTCAGACTACTTGTTTGGGTCCATCGAGGAGGGTGACCCTGGCTCGCCGGCCTGGGAAGGTCCAAAACTCAGGCCTGGTTCTTCCCTCTAGTTAAGCACACAAAGGAGGAAAAGGAATGAGAAGCAGGGGCCCATGGATACACAAAACCCATGTCTGCAGTGCTAAATAAAGCAAAGCCTGGGACATGCCAATGAAGTAGCAGCAAAGAAAAGGCCACTATTTCAGTAAAAGCAGAACTGCAGCAATCACATACAAAATGCCAAGAAGATAACTATCGCTTACAAAGAGACACTGCAAGAACCTTTTCAGCAGCAAATACCCATTTAAGCCAAACAAGAAAATTTCCAGCTCTTCAGCATTTACTGATTAACTGCCACAGCTATTTGGTACACTAAATTCTAAAAATATTAAATGCATAGAAGCACCTATTTTACATTCTATTATTAAAGCAAGAGTCTATTGAAATTCTATTCAGCAATAGTGTCATTTTAATACACCTAAATTTATTTTAAAAAACAGATTAAGTAACTTTAAAGAATAATTGTTTACTGTTGAAATCACAGAAGTCACTTCATTCAACTAGAGGAAGTCAACAAATTGTTTGTTACCTGTTCTTTTTTAAAAACATTCCTCAACTGTCCATGCCTTCCTTAAGGTTTTCATTCTCCTCCCAATCCTGCAGTGAACCACGCCTGGGACAACATCTCGGAGCTGAACTAAAATGTTAGCTTATACCACAGACACACATGGCTTTGACTTCATACACCATGCTGTTAATTGCAAGAACTGACACACAAAAATCCTCTCACTTCTGCCATGCCAGTTGTTCATCCTCCTACCACAGAACTGCAAAGTTGGAATTCTAAATAAATGGATATTAATCTACATATGTGCTCGTGTATTTTCCTAGCGTCAAAAAACCACAAAAGCTTACCTGTTTAGCTCCCAATACATTTCATGAATAACAAATCAAGGAAAGAAACAAAAAACCAAGCCCAAAGAAAACTGCTCTTCAAACAGCTCTTTTTTAAGATATTTACAAATTCCTGACTTATCTTATTAAGAAAGATATATATGCTATTCTTCTTTGAGTAAATTCAGCAATTTCTTTTTTTAGACAGATTTTGTTACAGCTGTCTGATGATTTTAAATAGATTCACAGAATGGTTTGGGTTGGAAGGGACCTTAAAATACTCTAGTTCCAACCCCCTGCCATGGGCAGGGACACCTTCCACTTGGCCAGGTTGCTCCATCCCTCCTGGCCCTAAGCACTTCCAGGGATAGGGCAACTAAAAGTTCTCTGGGCAACCTGTTCCAGCAACTCACCATGCTCACAGTAAAGGATTTCTTCTTAATATCTAATCTAAACCTGCTCTATCAGTTTGAATTCATTCCCCCTTGTCATCCCCCATACTCTTGCAATAGCCTCTTTCCATCTTTCTTGTAGGCTCCCTACCATCAAATTATCATCTTCATTACAGAACTTTTGTAGTTGGAGCAAATCACCTTTTACCCTCAACTCCAAAAAACTAAGCAGGCTGAAATCCTTAACCTTTTAAGACTCAGATATTCAATTGTAACTGTTCTTTCCATTATTCTTCCCAATTTACACAGACATTTCTTCTATGTTCTATGTGCACTGCTACACAAGCAGTCCATGTTTAAAAGCAGGCCACCTTGGCTCCCTGCTCCCAGCAAACACTCTTCTGATTTAATTTTTACTTGGACAAGTCAAAATACCTGCGAGTTACATATGAACCATCTACTGAACCAGAAGCAAAAAGTTTTAAAGGCATTTAATAAAATCCCACAGAATTTAATGTACTAAAGAAACAATGCACCAATTACCTCTGAAAGTGATGCATCAACCTTGGAAGGCACTTTCAGATCCAGCCATGGCTGATAGTCTTCCAGAAGCAAAGCGGGTCTGTAGGAGAGCATGGAGAAGTTTATGCAACAATGTGCAACTGAGAGTTTCCTACTGAAATGTATAAAATGGCAGCAGTACTAAGCTTACCAGTGCCACACATGTAATTTACCTGTGCCTCTTGCATTTGACCTTGCCACATACAGCACAACTGTGACCATGGGGAAATAGCTCTGGCAATTCCAACTGCTGAGAGATTTAAACAAGTTTACATTCTCCAAAATGATGACTCTATTAACATACTAGCACATTTGTAAATTTCCTTTTAGAGCATACTATCACAGAGAAATTAATAAAGACAAACTGGTTCTTCCATCAGGAAACCAAGGTAACAAGACAGGTTATAGAAAACAACCGAACCAAAAAAAAATTGCTTCGGCTGAAACAGTGAGAGGACACAGATACCCTTTCACATCTCCACTCATCTCCCCGTACATTAATCAGTCTAGTTAACAGACCAGATGGCTTCTCTACCTTGATCATAGCCTTGAACTAGTGCAACTATATACCTTTTTAGCCCTATGAAATTCTACATTGAATTAAGCTAGAAAAGAGCAATTTGCTTTGGGAATATTTTTCTCTTTGAAGTGCAGTGCTGCTTAATCAAAATTACAGTGAGCAAAGAAGACACACCATTAGCCTGCCAAAATGAGGGCATCGTTAGAAAAGAAAAAGTCCCATTAACGGAGCAAACACCAACATCGTTTCTCCACTACCTGCTACTCAAATGCTCAAAATGTACAACGAGCGAAGCAGGAAACCACGTCCATGGACACTCCAACAACCGGCCTTGAAGCCATACGTGGATTTGATGGGACAGTGCAGAAACACGTGAAGAATTCGAAGTCTTAATCATAATCTATTTGCCACAAAACACCTGTCAGTAGAAGTGTGTGACCTGTACTGATGTACAGTATTTCAGAAAGCAGCCAGGATTAGACAATAACTGCTACTCCACACAAACTCTTCCCATATTTAAAGAAATCACAAGACTCTTCACACACATATTTACCTTGGGTTTATATTTTATTGTGAACAGAATATTGGGCAGGAGAGAGTCCGGTCCCAAGGAACAGTAGAAGGTGACGACCCCAGCCACGAACGACCAGAAGATCATCAAAACATGAAGATACCTTACAGACACACAGGAAGGACAAGGCGCTGCGTGAGAAGGCGCAGCGCCGCCCGCGCCCGGCTCCCCCGCCCGCCCGGTTACCGGCTGAGGAGGAGGGTGGCGGTGCCCAGCCCCAGGAGGAGGCAGCAGGAGAGCGGGTACTGCCGGCAGGTCTCCCGCAGCCCCTCGGCGCCCCGCAGCCGCCGCAGCAGCAGCAGCAGCAGCCGCCGCCCGGCCGCCCGCACCCCCCCCATGGCGGCCGCTGCCCGCGCCGGAGGCGGGGCCGCTTCCGCTGCCGGCGCCCGCTGATGGCGGCGCCGCGACGGGCCCGCCTCAGAGGCCGCCGGGCGCTGCTGCCGGGGCGGGGCGCGGGCAGCGCGGGAGGAGCGGCTGCCCGCCCCGGGGGCCGCGGGAGCGGCCCGGAACAGCGTCCCTGCAGCCCGGCCGTGGCATTTGCAGCTGTGCTGTGTCACGTAGCGTGCTAAGCACTGTAAATAGAAGGTCTCTGATGACAGCAAGCTTACCTAGTTATAAATACTTGGGGTCTGGGCAACAAGGGGTTCCCAGCGCCAAGCGGCCAGAAAATGCTACGTCTGATTAAATGGTCTATATTTGGATGATGACTGAACTAAATCATTAAGTGACCGGGACACTAAAACTCTATAAACACCACTCAAAGCATCGTAATTGGCTGTAAAGTAAAGGAACGGGGTAGGAAATGTAGTAAGACCCCACCTTAACATCAATAAGCATACAAGAGTAAGACGTTGAAGAAAGGAATTGTAGATTGTAGTTTATTGCTAGTGAGAATTTAAAGCTAACTTCACATGAATGACACCTTCAGTTACAGCGTAAGCCGCAAGCTTTCACACCACCGGAGTGCTTTCAGCAGCTCTGTAGTTACTCGGTCTTAGGAAACTCAAGGCTCTCTTAATAAGACCCGGCTGGTTGTGTGGGTGTATCAGTTCAATAGGCAAAATGAAATAACTTCTCGAGCTCGTACCCATAAAGGGGCTTTTAAGTGGCAAGTTTGAAGGAGATCCACTCAGGGAGATATGCCTGCTTTTAGTTGTTTCGAGACGTTGCTGTTGCCTTGTATGTCCATTTGCACGAGCCCCAGGCAAGGCACACTGAACACTCTGAATACGTGAGGGCACACGAAAGACTGAAATACATCTGTTCAGACGAGCCATGTTTACAAATCTTCACTGAGATCCCCCGCAATTATGCTGTTAAGAAAATACTGGTATATTTGAAGGGTGAGTCAGCATCTAGAAACCAAAATCCAAACCCGGCTTTCAGAGTCTTTGCTCAGATGCTTTGTCAGTTTATGCAACACTTCCCTTGACTTCTTGAGTAGGTGAAACGCTGCAGTTCGTCTTCAGTATGTTGACCTTTCTCAGAGTGCTTGGCAAAAGCCAGGGTCAGCTTGAATTTCTTTAAGAGACTCTGCACAGTATTATTTCATGCCAATCCAAGTTTTCTAGCAGAAAAAACCAAGGTGCATTCACACAGCAGATCTCCATACAGCCTATTAAGAGGAAATCAGTTTTCCTAAGATGCATTCTTTTTTTTTTTTTTTTTTTTTTTTTTTTCTTTTAATCAGCTTACTTGATCCTCAGATTTAGTGCTGGTGATTTTTAGTCACTTATCTTGCAATGCTTTTAATAAGGAATAAATTCTAAAAACTCTGTAATTCTTACAATATTTCATGAAGATGCCATAGCATCGCATATCTGTAACACAGGAAGTGACTTGCACAGCAAACCATCAGAAGCTTTAGTCAAAACTTCTGCTTCCATTTGCATTCTCTACTTCAGGTAAAGTTTCTTTCATTTATAGCTTCATTGTTCAGAACTGTGTTTACTGACTGCAAAATTGCCACATTCACATCTGGCACTAATAGTACCTCATTATCTTAGAAACTGTGCAATTTCCTTCAGTTCACAGACTTTGCATCTGCTGTCCAGACACAACAAACTGCTCTACCCCATCCTGCTCTGCTGGAGACACCAGTGTTGGCATTGCCCATCACCCTCTGCGACTGCAGCCCCTAGATTGTTCTGGTACACTGAAATACTCAGTAGACTTTTTTGTTTTTCAACAAAATAAATATTTTCAACAAAAAAAAATATTGAAGAACAAAAGGGAACTGCTGACAACATCAAGCCTTTCAAAATTCTTTGAGAAATAAGAACTTTATCCATTCCCTAGAAATAGCAAGTTTTTCTCTCTTCACATAAATTCTTAGGAAGATTCTATGGTCAGCTGGAGGGAGAAGTGCCAGGGAAAAGCATGCATCTGGAGATGGGCTCTGAAGCAGTGTGGCCAGGACTGGGTTATTCTGGAAAGATAGATTTTATTTTAGTATTTAAAATGTAAAAGGATCTTTCTCTCATCATACAAGTCATCTTGTAGAACCAGTTCTCCTTCTTTTGGGGTTTAGGGTATGTTTTCTTTGATGGCAGGAGAAGCTTGCCTATTCTACCATCTAAGAAGTATAATAGACCAGATTTTCAACCACTTGAAATACAAAATTACAATTCTTGGCTAAATAACATTAGTTATTAGGCTGAGATTTTATTTGCCAAAGTGCTTTTTTTTTTTTTCCTTTACCTTAAAAAATGCCTTTTGTAAATCAGCCAGACAGTGAACTGTAATAAACCGATTCTCAGCAGTTAATTGCATTTAATTTACTCTGCAAGTCTGTTTTTGCTCTTTTCAAGGCCTTACATAGTTCTCTCTTTCAAGGATACAGTTATCAAGGCTAATTTACAATATCTAATCCTTCATATTTACTCAACAAGGAATTAATTTTCCTTTATAATTATTCCTCATAAGTCCCTGTTCATTTTGTGGGTCCTTTCCAAGAAGCTTAAATAGAAGGCTTCATATTAACCTTCAACTAAAGCCATTTAGCAGAAAACTCTAGAGAACACTCATTTTTACTATTCAGCAAATAGCTAAGCTTAAGTAAAGAAGTGAAACTGAAGTTGGCAAGTCAGATCCCAAGAAAGGAAAGCATTAGTAGGCTCTTTGCACTTGACTTTTTCAAATTCAAGACTTAAAGGGCATCCACCAAGTTACTGGTTTCCACCTGAGATGATCCAGGTGTATGCAACAAATGTAAGGGGAAAACTGTCCTTTAATAGTACTTTTTGGCTTCTAAAGGAACACTGTAACTCCAGGGGAGTGACAGCTGACCATTTGCTGCATGTTTCTGGTTTGGGTAGAATAATTATTAGCACTTTGATAAGCAAAATTAGCTTTAAAATTAGTTATATTCATTTGTCTGTTGATGAGTTAATAAACTGTTCATAGTCTTGGTTTACAGCATTTGGGAGTCCTACCCCTGTACCACCCACACTGACCCGTGCTAGCCAGCTGTATGGAAATGTGTGCTGTCTGTAGTTCTAGGGTCTTGTATTTGCTTCCTGGATCACATGCTGACCCCCAGTATGACCAGATTAAAGCAAACTGGATGAGGAAGTGATATCCTGGGCCCACAAGTACCTGCTCAATACAGCAACAGGGGCTTTAGGTTCTTCGATAAAATCCCTCACAAGTTTTCTTCTAGAGGAATGAGGGAATTCAGCTGCTGCAGTAAGGAGTAAAGTGGCAGGTGGGAGGAGAAATGGTTTAAGAAAAGATGTGTGAAACACTTCATAAAAGATCACTGGTCGCCACAAATGCAGGGAATGACAGAGACAAGTTGTGTTGTTCGTTTAGAAGCAGATTTAGAAAGCAATTGAAATTAAGGAGAAAGGCAAAGAAGTTTCAGTTATAACATACCACTAAAAATTTATCCTTTTATTAAAAGATACTGTAAAATACAGTTCTGTTAGAAAACCTGAAAATGTCTACTAGGCTGTGTTTAGGACTAAAAATACCAGGTGGAATAAAGACTTGCAGGGCAAAAAAAGAAAAACAAGGAGACTATTCCTATTCCAATACAGAAATTCAAGTAAAAGGATCTGCTTCAAGTGAAGTTTCTAGAGGGTCAGTTTGGTATTCCCAACAGGAACAATGCTCTGCAAACCAGAGGGGTGCTGAGGAACACAGTGTGTTTTAGAATTTCACTAGGACAAAGTCCACTTGGGAAGAAGAAAGAAAACAGAAAACAGGTAATGTACTAGAGTAGTTTTGCCTTGAAGAACTTGTAAATCTCAAGGAGAAAGTAAAAGGATTGAGGGACAGGCTGGTGTATAGAGCTTTTCTTCAGCTTGTTAACATGAAAACAAATTTTCTGAAGAAATTCTTTCACAGACAAGACGCTGGAGAGAATTTAGATATTAGAGATGAAAATAATTTGTTTGGTCATAAACTACTGTTTATGGGACTTTAGAAAAAAGAAAATAAAGCAGTGAATTGCAAGGTGTAGAAGTTGACTACAACACAGTAAGAAATAGAAGCCTGCAGGAATATGCACAAAAAAGAGAACTAAATGTATACAAGGAGACACTGGAAAATGTTAAAATAAATTAACATTATGATTTGTGCCACCATTTGGCAAAGCTGTACTCCATAGAAATTTTGATTCACTTGACAAAAAAAAATAAGGTTTTTGGAAATGTATCTTAAGTATTAAGTGATGTTGGTCAATTGGTTGTATGCGCAAAGGAAAGATCTGGAAAACCTAATTCCTTTGAAAAAGATAGGCTGATCAGAGAGGATGGAGGGAATGTCAAGATGGATATTAAGAATTAGTAAAAAAAAAGTTTGTGAAAGAACTAAGGAGATGTACTCATCCAAACAGTTAAAACAATGCCAAAGTATATATGTAAGAGCTCAGTTGAAATGAAAATTATTCTGTTGACTTACTGTGGGGATAAAGAAAACCTTGCTCTGGATACAAACTGTGAAAATAACTACATCAGGTCCTGAAGGGAATTGCTGCTGACCAGCCTTGGTCAGTGGGTAAAATTTTGAATTGGGAGTTCAAGGATGAACATGAACCAGGATCCCTTGTTTTCAGCTGAATTTAAAAGTGTCGAAGATAATCCTGTTAGATGATGTGTCTGTGTTAAATCATTGCAAACAGTTGCAGCATCTGTGCCTCAGAACTATGGTGATACCTGAAGAATTTAAAGCTAGTTGAGTTTTTCATCACAGATACACACTGGACTCATGGAACAACTGTGCTGGATCAGCAGAAGTTCAGCTGGGTGAGCATCCTGTTGATCATAGCTATCAGGGGGATACATGCCTATGAAAAACTTGTAACAGCATGGCAAGAATATAATTAAGTTCCTGGAACATTCTTTTACTCTGATTCATAATCTTGGGGATATCCTGAGAAAGAATTTATTTCCTAAGTTTCAAGTTGCTTTTGAAGAATGAGAAACTTTAATGTCCATGAAAATCGTGCAAGGAGTTCCACCACTTGCGAAGATACAGCCCTCCAAACATTCATGTGTTTACTAGAGATGATGAAAAATCGTTCCCTACTTGATTGCTGCTTATCATTTTACCAAAATACTTTGGTCACCTGAGAAACTGTCTTTTCCAAAATTAAGATTCCTGCTCCAAGTGACTTGAACTTCACATAAGAGCACTTTTCTACCTTTTACCATCTTTGTTGTTCTCCCTTTCCTCTTCCAATTTTATTAGCTCCTCTGTTGTGTAGCAGTAAGTAGAGACAGGCTGCAACATGGGGAACAAACCTGTTAACAAAATAGCATCAGAATTATTTTTATTAGACCTAGTGCCTTCTTAAATAGTTGAGGTTTTTTTGCCCTGCCTCAAGAGTATTTTAACATTTTTGCCAATGAAGATTTATGATCCTTTTTCTTCATTTGGATACAACTCTCCTTTCTGATGGATTAATTTTTTCCACCTTAAAACAGTGAAAAAAAATCCCAACCTAAAGCCTTCACGTACTCAGGAAATTCTAATCAACAGGCAGAAGTCGTTAAAAGTGGAAAAAAGACTAACTGTAACTACAGGTTGCTGTTGTAAGGCAGCTTGTATCCAAGAAAGCTTTCTGTGGATACTTCTAATGACCACGTAAACCCAGATCTAGCAATGAGATGTGCGAGATGAGGCTTCCTTTGGTGACTGGGGAGCTGGTATCCTGGAGCCCATTACTTTTAGCTTCTCTGAACACAGCAGTAAATGCCTGGAGTGTTTTTGTCAGGTCAGAATTCCACAGAGGTATTTTTAGTTCAAGCAGTTTCTCCGACAACATGAAGTATGTAAAAGCAGCATAAGTTAAAAGTTAAACAACATTAATTATAACCTTGCAAAAGTTACTTGTGCTTTTGTCTTTTACCAGACACTTCATAGGAACTGCAACAAAACCAGCTGTATAACCAGAATATTGTTTTGTTTATCATTTGTTGGCTGAGGATGTATGGAATCAATCTAGCATTTTCTTCCTTTTAAGTGACATCTGGGAAAAACTGAAGTATTTACAGAATGGTTAAAGAGAACATAACATAAATGTTACATTTCCCTAGCAAGAATATCAAATATATGACAAAAGTAAAAAAAATCTGATTCTGTGCAAACAAACAGAATGCACAGTACTACAATACTACGAGTATCGATACTACGAGTGTTACTGTGACGCAGATAGAAACACACAGTAACACACACAACAGGTGTTCAGGTAGAGAAGAAAGGAAGAAGATCTTAGTTTATTGTTGACCTCATATATATAAGTTTCTGGACAGTGATCAGAGATTGGACAGAGAAGTTACCACCTCTCCATCTTCACTGGTCACTTGAGAAGTCCATCAGGTGATATCTTTTACAAAGGAATGCAAACATGATTCTTGTTTATCTTAAAATTCATGAGAACTGACTCCACTATACTGAAACAAATCAGAAGGCTTATTTTCAGGGACAACACTACAAGAGCACCTGGACAGAGGGCTGTTCCTACTTACATGTAAGGATGAGTCTTAAGGCTTTTTGAAAACAGGTTTTTGGAGCACTTGGGCAGCTTGCCCGTGTCTTACATATTTTGTAATATAGCGTATAGCTCCATGGTAGAGCTCCACTCCAAGAGGATTATGTTTGCTTTTTTGAGAGTTTGAGAAGGATTTCAGTACCGTGCTCTCTGTGAGGCCAGGCTTCCTTACTCTCATAACTGATCAATCCTTACAGCTCACAGCTGATCAATGCTATCTATTGAACAGGTGCCCAAGGACCTGGAGGTATCCAAAACTTTTTGCCATCCAAATTGCTGATATATCTGATAGTAAAAAAACAATGTATTATTACACAGACCTTCCCCTTTAGCACTGGCACTAACAGTGCTTCTGCAGAAGCAGATGGTCCCTCTGTGGGTCTACCAGCAGACAAGGAAAAGGCACAAACTGAAATTAAGAAGACTATTTGGAAGACTTTGGTGAGTATACTGCATAATGCCATTGAAGTTTTGTTTTGCTTTTTGTTTTATTTAACTAACTAGCATTCTAGCTAGGAAAGGATTGGGGCTAGTAAGGTCTGATACCATGTAGGAAATTATTATTATGACTCAGTATTTTTCTGAAACTCAATAAATTGATTTGTGACTGAATTACTTGCTACTATATAAGCTACCTAGCTTATTTTTGTACAAAGGAGTCACAAAAGAAACGGCTTAAAACATCAGACAGTAAGTTCTCTTTCACACATAAAGTATATATTAATAAAAGAACATTTTAATATGAAAATCAGTTTATTATTCTATCAAACTTCAAAAAGTAACACTTTTTTTTCCCTCAAGACACTGTGACTCTTCCAGTCCAATCTCAAGTTTGGATATTCTCTGTAGGTCGAGTTTGTAGTATTTTCACCACTACCACCCCAGAAGTGCAAGACTGAGATTTTGGGATTTTAAGAGATGCTTAAACATAGCTCCTTAATGCAACACAAAGAACTTGGATGCTGTAGATAGACCTCAAGTTGGGGATACTGCAGTTCAGATGCAAGAGGGAAGGGGCTTTTCCTGAAGGAAGATTTTGCTTCAGAAGATAATCAAAGTAGAGAAAGGATTCTCTAATATCATCCAGGTTCCTAGAAGATCACATATCAAGGATGAGCAGAAAATTCTCCACTTATTACCATTCAGCTTAGATGCAGTAAATTGTACATTAAGTACTAAGCTGTAACCGTAAAGTGGTGTTTTGTCTACATCCAGTGTATTTCTGGGATAGATTATGGTCAAGAAACTTGGGAGTATCAGCCAGTCTCAAATTCTATAGTCTATATATCTGGTGTACTCCCCTCACCATTTTCCCCTTCAGCTATTAGGTATGGAGAAGTCAAGGTCCCTATGCAGTAATGACTCACTCTGCTTCCCCAAAGCCCAAGGGCAAAAAGAACAGAGAAAGGACCAAACTGCAATCATGTATTATTCTGGAAGGGCAGCCTTGATAGTGAGAATAAATGAATTTAATACATGTATTCCAAGGCGTCTTAGTTCAAAGCTGCTCACCTGAGTTTCGCCAAGAACTCAAACCGTGCACCTATCTCCGTAAGTTCTTCATTTCACATTATTTCTACCTTCAGGTACATTCCCTTTTCTCAGTCTTCAGAGATGCTGCTCACCACACTCATGCCTGCAGAGGAAGTGATTTTTCCTGACAAAAATCTGTCTATGAAAATAAATCCTTTATAGTCTCAGCCCTGATGAACAACATACAAAGATTTATCCTCTTAACTCAGGAAGTAGGGACCATGCTGGCAAACAACTTCCAAGTGTATTCTCCCTTACCACATTCCTTCTTCATCTTCCTACCTTCTGATCTGATACAGGCCTTAGCTTTAGAAAAAAATTCCTTTTGTTCGTTAAGGAAGCATAATTCCTTGAACTAAGACATGTAGCCCAGACTCAAGGAAACTGAACATCTTCAAATGAACTTCAGCAACTGTCATACTGGTTCTTAAATCTTCATCTCTTGGGGTCCTGGAGGTATGCTTCCAAGCACATACTGTTTATTTTAAGCATTTTCATTTCTGAGCAGCAGCCACCTTAAGTGTGGACTATACCTATTTGGGTTCCTTGCACTTCCAGGTCTTTAATGAACTGAAGGTCCTGGCCTAGTCCCAAGAAATGATCAGCCACTTCTCCCTCGCAGGATGCTGAGCTTGTATCGCACTTTTCAAGAACAAATGCAACTCTGTCCACAGCACTGGCGTACTTGGGAGCTCTTTGGGCCCATCCTGAACTTGAACACTGCAGAAGCTGCTGAACTGGCACTGGCTCACCCCGGCTTTACAAGTGTAACACCCATTCTCACTTTGTCCCCTGCATTGAGACATTCAAATCAAGACTTCAAATGCAAGCTTTGCTAGGAACTTGGCATTTCCTCAAGCACCACTCAATGGCATCACTGGGCCTTATTAAAAAGGTTTTCTCAACTACCCTACTTTTACCCACTGTATAAGGGATTACTAAGACCAGTGAGTGGCAAATATGTTACACCATTAAAAGGAGATGGAAGAACTCCTTACATGTGGGGAAAGAAAAGGTCTGCCTTTGAAATATGTGTATCAGATATTCAAGGCTAGCTCTTTACTTTCCTCTAGACAAGGCCATTAGTTCATCACTTCCAAACAGCTATTTTACAAATACCAGCTCTAGGACATCACTCCTCTTAACAAAACATTTGAAATAGCAGCATTAGACATAGTAACAGGGTGTTTTTTTCCAAAAATTTTGTATTTTGCTGTGTTCAAGATCTCTTCTCTTACATAGATACAATTTTCTGCTGAAATATATATCAAGATAAAGTGGCCCTAATGATTGTAACAGCCAGGACAGGCTATTCTTATCTTCTGACATATAATTCAAGGGCCCGGTCTGCTTTTGACCTGGTGTTTCCATTTGGCCAAGATCCATCACCTGACATTCCGTCTCGTCATGCTGTGGCTGCTAGATGGTGCCTGGCTAAAGAGTGCATCTACCTTTCACAGGAAAAGGACAGACAGGTTAAAGGTAGATTCTACAAAGCTGAAACATACTGAAATAAAGTTGTTGTATGTTGTGGTTTGCCAGGTTATTTCCCTATTTTTTCTTTAATCCTAGATTAGAAACTTGCCAGTAGTGTAGTTCAGGCAGATTTGATGTCTGACTTTTGCCAACAGGGAGATGGCTTCTTTTTCAGACTTTCATTTCTTCTCCTTTTCTCAGGGAGCAAATAATATACTTTGTCAAGAATTTTCCATAATGGGGATTTTTCTTGATGTGATCAGTGCTAGGGCCAACCCATTTAATAAATACAAGACAAACCCCTTGGTATTCCTCTGATGAGGAACTCCCTAGCTGTCAACATTGCTTGAGAAAGAACAGAGATATTTCAAAAAGTTTTTCTTTTCATAGAGACACTTTTTGTCCTTCCAGATATCCGAGTCAAGACATCTGTTCTTTCTTCACGTGAACATTAACAATGATTGTATTTAATTTGTGAAACCTGAGATCACTCTACGTAATTTTTACCATGTGGTGGAAAGGCAGAAGTTCCAAGATTACCATATTAATTAATACTTGCCCGCTCCATATCTATGAATTCCAACACCTTATTTAGATTGTATTGCCTGCCCTTACAAAGTGGTGAATATTGTCCTCTTCCTAAACATTTTTCAGGGTCAGAGGATATGGGTATTGGGGGAGTGTTTGTGTTTTGGTTCCTGTGGGTTGATTGTCTCCCCCCACCCACCCCCAGCAGCATATGTATTTTTGCTAACTACAGGTATTGTAAGATTGGCCCTGCTGTTAAACAGGTTCAGTCTTTCTCAAGAGTCAAGAAATTATCTCAATTCTAAAATACATGCCTTGGTTACTGAGCTCTAACTACACCCAGCCATCTGAAACTTAAAACCAGAATTGCTAAGTTATTCTATCTTTAACTGCATTAAGAATTTGAGTTACATATTTTAATCTTTATATATTAAAGAAAAAGGTTGCTTCACAAGGATTTATAAACTTGTAATACACACTATATATAACTGTCTCTTGTTCTTCCAGAGACTACAAAAATTGATCATCATCTACCTGCAGCTGTACTAGTTATTATCATTGCTGTTGTTTTCTAGCTCCACAGTAAAACTACAGCAGCATTTTAGCACACTTCAAATACCACATAATCTGCTTTAGCACAGTCCATCACTGAAGGTAGTTTATGCACACCTTGTTGAGATGTGACCATTACCTGTGATACCTCAATGCCATCTGTACCTGCATGGTGGGTACACCTTCATGCACCTCAAACTGCATTACCCAATGACAGGCTTCATTTGCCAAAAAGCTTAGTTAGCAATGTTTTTTCACTACACATCTATATACTCCACTCATAACTCAATGAAAGCAGTACTATTTAGAAATGTTACACTTGAGGCGATAAATTGTTAATGTTTATACACTGCCATTAGGAAAACAAAGCTCTTTACTTGCAAGTAGAAATCTGTACTGATTTTAATAGTTAACTAGTTCAAATTAACTACTAGGGTCTAAGACTTACTGATCAGTTCACGACATGTGAATATTAAGATCATTTTCTTGGACAGAAACCTGGCCACCTGAATGGCTTAAAATAAAAACAAACCAAGCCTCAGGTTAGTGCAACATTAAGCAAAAATGAAAACTGCCATTTATTACACTATTCCCACTGTAAGGTCACTTCTGTGCAAACACTATACTAAATCCAATGGATTTAAGGCCTTACAGATCCTTCTTAACTGGAAGATTGATCTCACTGGAGTTAATCCCATAATGAGTTGGGTTTTTTTCCTGAGATGTTATGGTAATATTAAGAGAAAATAGTGGAGCAAGGCACTTGCTAATGCTTGAAGCCACCTAAACTTTATTGTACCATCAGGTCTTCCAATGAGAAAATTTATGACCACTTGCCCCTTTAATATCCAGGCCTAGTCTTCTGTTAGCATGAAACCCACATTATATTTCTTCATCTGCAAATTCTGACAGATTTTAACAACGTATATACCAGTTTTCTTCAATGTAGCTTTTAAGCATCTCAGTAATTCAAAAGCAAGGGTAAATGATCACACTTCTGTAACCACAGATAACATATACAGGACAGCTTCACTAGACTACAAGGCAGTTACACATTGGTCACTTCCTGGCGAAAGACATCAGTGATTGTCACTGAACCTTGGTCTTCTGCTAGAAGCATCAGCTTAAGCACACACACAAAACTCAAATTCTGTTGAAAATTGTGGATTGAAAACAAGTTGTCTTGTCAAAACAACTATTTGTACTAGAAGAAAAAATATTTAATTACAATGTCCAAAGGAAGCCTTTGACCACAATCTGAAACAGGAAGCGTCCTTTAATAGCCACTTTGGCTTTCCAGATGCAGGGACTGTGTATTTTCATCTGTCATCTCAAATACTTTAATGTTAGAATCACCTCTGAATTGTAATACACACCTGCATAATGGAAAAATTACCTACGATTCATTTTATGCTGGCTCTCACAGTGTTTTGTAATACAGCTTCATTCTCAAGTATGCTGACATTGCTTTTTAAGAAAAGCCCTGATTTACTGATGGGACATCTATATATTTATCTTTGTCAAATTGCCAAGGAGGAAGCTTTTGAATCCCAAATTCATTACACTTAGTAGCTAGTAGTTATTTTTAAGTAACCATTATCAGTGACAGAATTAGATACATTCCTCATTCTACTAGAGAGAAAAAAATCTGAAAACGACTACTTTAGATGGCAGAACAATACTGAAAGCATGACACTTGGAACCAGAAACTCAAGATCTGATACATTCCACTCCTGGCTTTCAATAAATGACTTGTGTTCATGTAAAATCCCTTAAACTACTACGATTACTAACCCATTAGTGTAAAAATAGATACTGAATTATCTATGAAGCATTTAAAACATTTTTAGTTCTGAAGTATTTAACACTAAACAGTGTCAGATTACATTCAACATTCACTTGGCATTGAAGCTGACAAACTAAAAATAAAGAGTTAAAATGCACCACCTGGGTTAATCACTGCAGATAAGGAATCAATTAAACAATCTACTGAAGGATTTTAGGTACTGCAAGTCATTTAAGTACTAGAAAGTCTATTTTTACTTACCATTATCTTCTGTGCAAATGACATAGACTATTCTACTGGCTGTGCAGAACTAAGAGTGCATTTCATAAATTCCTTAGTGCAAAGAAAACAAGGAGTAAGATTCCATGTCTTTTTTACACATTAGTGACCAAAGCAAGTACACTGTCACACTAACTGTGCATAGGGAACTGTCACCAATAATTAGCCAAATGAATCACAATATGGGGAATTAGATTTTTGACACTCCAAGTTTTACCTAAGTGACTGTTTGAATGCAAGTGTCAGTTTTAGAGTGGACACCAAACTTCACAAAGAATTATCTGAACTGAAATGTATTTAGTGATTCAAACATTAAATATTCCATCTGCATTTAAGTACATATTACCTACATGTTATGGCTGTGTTCTCTAGACTTGACGGATGCTTTTATTTTTTTTTTTTTTTTTTTTAATAAAAGCTTCTACCAGGTACCTGGAAGTCTGACCATCTAAAGCAGCTTTTGTGAAGATAGCTTTAAATAATATTACATACCCCCATGTATCCAGATGAGCTCAGCTGTAGAGCATCTGCTCAGGAGTTGGCCATTTAAAAATATGTATTTTGTTGAAAAACTAGCAATCAGTTATATGTTAGGAAGAAAAAGGTATAATTACATGAGACAATCACCCCTCTCCAAATTGCCAGTAAACTAAGTTAGTCCTAGTGGCACTTTTCAACAAATCACTCTTTTGCAACAATCAAGACAAAGGGGCATCGAAGTAGTCCCTCTTCCAATCCCATGGATTTTTTAACGTAAGTAAATATACACATGCAAACTGTGACCAGATAACCGTGAAAATCAGGCTCCTGGATAGATTTTAACAGAGCTACTAGGAAGCATTGTTTATTTCTACTAGATGGCTGTAAAGTGACAATAACTTATTCCTTCTTCCCCCACTATCAGTATTAAAGGATCAAGGAATCTTCAGCTCAACTTCCTCTTCTGTTGCCATATCCCATCTTCATCTGACAGAGCAAATGGCAAAGTACAACCTGGTGTTTCCTATGCCAAACTAATTCAACTAGTTAGCCCCTCAAAGGAGACGTCATGTGCTGGTGTGCTAGAGTTAATTCAGCAAGACACTTCATAAAGACAGACTTCTATGTCCATTAAGTCCATAGTCATAAAGTCAGGAATCATAAGCTTCAGGGCATGAACACAGACTCAAGCTTGCACTTTACCCATTTCAATTGTCAAAAACTGTCTTGTCAAGTTCACTGCCTCGTTGCCCACTTCAAAACTTGCTACTCCATTTAAGCAATTAATATTTTCCACTAATATCTCACTGACGTGAGGGAGTAACAGTCTTAATGTTGTGCAGTGTATCAGTTTAAACACATTCTTTGTGTGTTTATGTCCATGCTGCCTTTCAGTTTTATTTCCAAAAGAAAAAACAAGCATCTCCCTCACTGGCATATGGAAGCACTAAAATAATTGCTAGGCTGAATAGGAAAGTTAGGCCTCTGAAGAATCATCAAAGGCACAAGGGAATAAAAAGTTGCAGCCATATATATTTCTATCCTGAAGTTTGGAATCCTGCCTTTAGAGGACGCTACATTTATTTCAGACGATGTCATACCCCTCACCCCCAACAAGAACAGAATTAGTATTCCTTATTTGAGATTTTCAAGACAGTATTTACATAAGAGTTGTTGTACAACGCAGAAATTCAGAAACTGATCTTAGTATCTTATTGTAGTAACAGCCTTCCTCCAACAGTAAGAACAGAAACTTAAGTCTGGGTGGGTCATAACAAATCTCCTCTTTAAAAACTGGAAAGAAAAAAAAATACAGTTGCATGTCCTATATGAAACCTTTCAAACATAAATGAGTATTAAAACAAGAGTATAATTAAAAAAGCTGTGTATTGGAGTGTTTATAAACCAGAAGTGTTAAGCAGCAGTTTCCGGTTTCTTATTAAATTCAACTAGACTTCAAATTTAGAAACATATTACAAACCAATGTGGAACTACACTACTTATGCACCTTGGTAGGTGATTCAGTAAAGAAAGCCTCCTGTGAGAATAAACAGAGGCAGCATATTATATTAAGTCAAAACTTGCTTTCAACATGCCAAAAAGAACTGTGTCATATGTTCATTTGTCACCAAAGCACCCCTTAAGAGATGCATTATTGCTGTAGAACATTTCAAGTTTACCAACACCCAAGTGCAACCAAACTGATGTTGTATATATGCACTTGCCCATTCTCACCAATATTTCCACTTAATGGTTTTTCTTTAAACAATCAAATTTAAAGCTTTGAAAAATAACATAATTTTTTTTTAGTTTTTTTTTTCACAATATTAATCACCACATGCAATTTAGTTTTCTGGTAATTTTTCTAAAAAACTGCACCAATATCAGAACAGTGCAAATCATATTTAATTGTAAAAGTTATAATGGCTTGAGTTCATAATTGGAGGGAACACTGTCAGGATCTTGGTATTTTGCTCACTCACCATTGCTTGCATCCCATTAAAAACTTTCCTGTCAATTTTGCTTTTTTTTTTCTTCAAATAATCATTCCCCATGCTTTTATCAGAGCTGAAATTAGGGATTTAACCCACAATTTCAACACACATAGTGGCTTAGTTGCAATGTTTTTATGCACTTCCATCCACTGTTAAAATTCCATAAACATATTATACCCCACAACACATTTCCAGACTAAGAACTAGTCACTAGCACTTGTGATCCAACAAGTGTTTTAAGTTTTTCAGCAATGGAGAAATTTCAAGATTAAGAAATCTGAGGACTTTCCCTCTCCTACAGCCCCCAGTGTTTCATTTCGTAGCAAGTTCAAAATTGGTTTCCACATCTTGACAGTGTTCCTTATAAAACCATATGACAGTAAAAGTGCCAGTAGGCATGGCAACCTCTTTGAAGGGAGCATTTAAACTCCTTGGCACTGGGAATGCCAGCACCAAGGATTACATTGAAATTCAAAATTATACTTAAGGCTACAATTAGAAAACCTACTTTCCATAAGCCTAATTTCTCTAAGATTTGAAAATTCAGAAGCTAATGCAACTGTTAAGTTTTACGCTCGAATTTGAGGAAGAAATTTCTTTTCTTTAGCAAGGGCAGTATATGAAACTCTGGTAGCAAATGTCTCTTAGGCATTGACTACTCATTTCACTATTGTTCACTTACTTTGTCTTAAAGTTCAAAACTGGCAAGGCACATTTACATATTCCAATGAATACTTGACAATTTTTAATTACACTTTATGTCCCAGCTATCCCAGTAATTGACATACAACATACTAAAATGGTTTATTAAGATAACAAAAAAAAAAAAAAATCAATTAATGTGAAAACATACAGGCTATTGGCAACCACTATTCTAAAAATTATGTAAATACAAGTAAACATACTGAAATGTGTGCGATTCTAAGTTTTTAACCAGAAGATTTCTGTACTAACACACATTTATATTAATGACACATAAAAAAAATAAA